>CM034157.1:41945219-42665979 GCA_019776745.2 Taxus chinensis | reverse complement strand
GATACTTTCATCGCTTCTTCAAGATGGAATCCCATGGTCATTCATCACTTGAAACCTCCTCTTCACAGTTAATCTTTGTGTGCTACGGTCTTGTCTTATAAACAAGAACCTAATCATCCTCTATAGTATGTCCATGACTTAAACGTCTAAAAAAAAGGGATACCACTCCTTGAGTCAAACTTCTAGCAAAAGATGACTCCCTCAAAAGAGACATCTCTTCTTTATATTCTACCACTATCAATAGACTTCTCCCTTGAAGGACAGCTATAAATAGTCATTACAAACATATAATAAATATTCAAAAGCTTCCCACATCGATCAACTTCACGAAGACCTCAAGGAGATAATATAACCATCCCATATGGACTTCCTACATCAATCAGTCTATTAAAAAAAAAATAAAGAAAAAGATGAAATTTTCGTCATGGACTTACCTATTTTGGATTCTAGGTTTCTTGTTCCAAAATACACGTCATTGTACACTAAGTTACGCTAAACCTCCCATTCTCACCTCCTTAACTTTTTCACCTAAATTCCTCGTTACTCAAGGGACTTGCTGCAAATGTGACATTTCGGGATCATGTGACTTTTCTTCACCCTTAAAATAGTCCATTATGCAAGGCCTGTAGGGTCTTACGTTCATAGGCCCATCTGGAGTATGGAAAACTCATTAGGTTTCTTATCAATTAAGTAATACTTTTACCACCTCTTACCATTTAGATTCCTCATTACTTATTGATTATCCTATACAGGACCTGATCCTCAACACCTGTATTTAAAAATCACTCAACCATGCCTGCAACCTAAGCTCAATCATGCATATGACCTACATCACCCATGCCTAGCACCTATCAACCCATTCTACTATTTCACCCTAATCTTCCCTAGCTTATGCGAGAACTACATCAGCCCAAGGCCCCTTCTTGCAGGGACTATGTAGGTAGCACTCTAACCAACCAGATGGGGCTTAACTTGGCAATATAGCTCATCCACTCATCCTTTCCTCTTGAAAAAGCACAATTCCCTTCAGTGCCCCTATCCTATTCACAAAAGCCAAACCATAAAAATGAATCCGTATTATATGGATTTTTTTCTTTTTATATACCCACATTCGACCTGACCGATTGTCACCCGGTTATACCTAAAACGACATCGGTCCTATGCCCTAGCACACCATGGTCATTTATACCCCAACCGACATCGGTCATGTGTGCCCTAGATAAACCATGGTCGGTTTACCTAGACCATCATCAGGTTCCAATATGACCAGCATCGGTTACCCATCATACTCTTGTCCCATACCCTTTCCCCATTTCTGACCAAACTTAACCAAACCTAGCCACCGTTTGGCCTTACCCACCCTTATTAAAACCTACCTCCAAGCCTACATTACCTATACCTGTCCTTAATTACATTTAAGGACTTGTTATTTTACCTTACCTCGGCCCTACCCATGCCGTGACCTAGCTACCTGGACCCGAAACATTGTTAATGACCTATGACCTCATGTGCTTGTTATACCTTGTGACACTGTTACCCATGTTGTTTGACCTAATGACCTTACCTTGCCTATTGTCATGTCATTTATCCTGACCCAACCTTTGGTGTACCAGAACATACCTAAACGTTCCTGCACCTGACCTGCGATGTGCTTCCGCACCATATCCTATACCTTGGATACCGGAATCACCTCAACCTTGTTTGGATAAACCTATCAACCTTAGACGATGTAGAGTTTGCATGCTCTTCAACCTGGTACCTTGCCATAGTTTATACATGTGTGTGCATTTGACTGTCACTACCTTTGACCCTGGCCAATTACCTTGATTACCTGATTGCACCTTTACCCCGTTACCCCCATTGTCCACCTTCCTCTTCATCACATCCACCTTTTATCAAACCACTCACCGATTCTGTCTTCTACCTCATCAATTCCTAGTTTGAGGGGGATCACCTTCACCCACACATGGGGTAACCACATCTTATTTTTGTCAGCATCGCTTACCAATACAAGCTACACAAAAAAAAGGGGAAAAATGTAGACACCAAAATTGGGTCACACTCCCCTTGGTCCCTCTGTCAAATAACCAACTCAAACATACTCATCTAACCATGGCCCCTTCCACCCCACATCACTATTAATTTAATTAAAATTAATTATATATCCTCACAATATTTAATATCTAATTACCTTAATTTCTACCCCACCACCTCACCTAGACACCTCATCCAGCCACCTCACCCTAGACCTATTCTTGGCATGTTTCCATAACTAACAATAACTAAGTCTTACTTGCCTTAATGAGCTAAGATTTGGTCTAACCCTAAAATCAATGCCTAAAATCTCTCTAACCACATTCCCACTCATTAGAAGGGAAGCTTTCCATTCTAATCCACAAGAACAAACTAACTGGGCCAAAGAAATTAGAAAGATCTACCCATTTTAGTAAACCTAGGGAATCCCACCTTAACCGACGCTGGTCACCCCTAAACCGACACCGGTCAACCCAGAACCATCATCGATTACCATTTATTCACCCAAACAACCTTGTTTTTGGGTTGGCACATTTTGAGAGTAAGAGGGATGAGATTAGAGCTGCATGCAAGCAAAACCAACATCCTTTCACGCATCCAAACATCCAGAGCCATCACCAGGACAGATCTAGAGGCATTGCACTCACAGAAGCATTTTGGGAAGCCACTTTATGGCACCAAACACCATTCTTCTGATCAACCGTCACCATCCTCTATTCAGCCATTCAAAACTGTACATCACAGTAAGTATACCTTGGATTCAACTAGCATTCTTCTATTTCAGTTAGTTAGGCTTTTAATTACCCTCCTATGTCATTAGTTTATACTTTGAATGTTCATTCCTCAGGGGCATTTATCTAAGCTTGTAATTCATTGATCATTCCTCATGCCCACACCACCAAATCACCCTGTTTTCACCTAGAATATCCATTTCTGAGTATACCTAAGACGCTCTCTCAGACCTGGCTCATTAACCTCTCCCTACTCCTTCATCTTTTTTTAGCTCCATGTCAATCCCCATAATCAATATTGATCTATGTGATTTCTTTGTCCATAGTTTGACCTTATTTAATTTTCACTTCTTGTTATCCATAACCGTCGTCATTCCTACCTACCAATCGTCGGTCATACCCGATGGGAGCGGTCTCTTAATGTTTTTTACACCTGTTCTCAATGAACAGAGCCAACCTAACCTCTCTACCAATTGACCCAAACAACCCAGAATCAGACCCTGACTAGTCCCAGTACACCCTGACAACCACTTACCCTTCAAATCTAACTATATCCTAGCCTGTTATATTATGATTTTCTTATTGTCTTGAATGAGATACCTAAATCATATCAACTACAGTAGGAATTTCCTTTATTTCTCACATTAAATTGTTTTAAATAGTGGATTGACACCCATCTAGGGAAGTATCACACTTCTCTAGAAATAGCATATGCTAGGTAGTCCACTGGTCATATCTCATTTAAACTATCTCTTTTGTGGTCTTGTTTTCTATTATAGGTAGTTCCTCCTAGCCAAAAGGAATTTCTTACAATTGTAGCATTGGATCAAGAAGTCAAAATGCATGCGCAATATACCATCAAATGAACCCATTTTAACAGGTATTCCTCCTAGCCCTAAATTGGGTCACCCTTATTTGTTTCGTCATTGTTGGAAAAAACGTAAAGAAAATGGTGAAACATACTTACCTAACCAGCATTGTCTATTTCCATAGTTAACTTTTGTCCATTCTTGTCAATAGTTTTTCACTATGCCATAATCCATTAATTTATTAGCTAATCATAAATTCAGCCACTCCCCTATATTCCACACTCAAAATTCTATAATATCCCTTGGAAACTGATCTACAGCTCCACAGACCTTAATCCATTCTACCCCAACTGTCAACATAGGTGACTTCCATCATTAGACCCTCACATAGATCTGATTCAAGTTTCTTTTACTCGACCATACTAACATCAGTTTCCACAACCAATTGAAGGACTTCTACCTAAGTCTTTCACCATCAGTCTACCCAACTTCACATGGTCTATAGATTACATGGTATTATACCCTAATGTCAATCACATCCCTAACATGGTCTCTAACCACCAGTTCCCTTCTTAAACAAAAACTATGTAATGCAAACCCTGTTCTATTCCTCCTTATCACACTGACAATAGTTACTGGGCCTATTCTGATCTGCTAGACTTCATATCCTACCCATTTAATTAAACACAGTGAGGGTTTAATATACGCCTTAATGACGCCAAACCTAAAAATCGATGTCGATCTATCCCAGAGACTTTTAAGATCGTCAATTCCATTTATTTTCCCAGCATCCCTAACAACTTGTTGTTAAACAGTGGACATTGATGAGCTATCACTTAAGGAGTATTAGAGCTTCTCTGCAAGCAAAATCAACATCCTTTCATGTATCCACTGACATATATCATTTAACATCTTTGTTGTGGTCTTGCACTTCTATCCTTGGGGTAGTTCCTCCTAGCCAAAAGGAATCTCTCACAATCGGCTTTTGATCAAGAAGTCAAGGGTACCATTTAGCGTACATCAACCATCAACCAACCCATTTAACCAGGTATTCCATCCTATCCCATAACCCTTATTATTTTCATGTCATTTCAAATTATTTAAAGAAAATGGTGAAACATTTTGGCATAACCATCATTTTCAAGTTTCAGCATTAGTAACTTTTTTCAAATTTGTACTTTGCATGTTCATTTCCCTTTTCTTATTAGCTTGTAATTCTCCAACACCAATTCTGACCTATTATTTCATTCTCTAAGTATACCTGAGAGCTCCTGTAAACCTTTTTCCACCCTCCCTCCTTTGCAAGGATCCCATATTCCAAATGCAATCACAATCTATCAAATTCCTTTGTGTACCTCAAACAATACCTTACCAAGGATTGGTTGCTCACATGAACCATTGCCTTGTCGAGAGTGTAATTTTAAACTGATACATCGGTTACTGACCGAATGCCATGGATCTCTATGTTTTTGATAGCATGGTACCAAGAACAAAACCATAACCATGTCATTCATGAAAGTGAAATCCAAACAACCCAGAAAAATTCTTGGACCCTGACTAGTTCCAACACCTTTAAAACTACCTACCCCTATCAGATCTGACCATAAAATTGCCTGTTATAGATTAGATTTTCTTAAAGGTGTGCTTAAATAAGATACCTAAATCATATCATGATATAGTAGGATTTCCTTGATTTCCCATCATTAATTGTTTTAAAAAATGGATCCAAGGGGAACAGCCATCTAGTTGAATCACACTTCCCAGAATCTAGCACATGTCCGCTAGGCAGTCCACTGCATATATCATTTAATTCTCATTTGTGGTCTTTTTTTCTATTACAAGTAGTTCCTCCTAGCCAAAAGGAAGCTCTTCAATCGGCATATTTATCAAAAGTCAGAATAATGCTGCTGAGGGTACCATCAACCATACCCATTTAATAGGTATTCCTCCTTATCCTTTAATCCTTAAATATATCTAAGTTTCGTCAAATTTCAAACGTAAGTAACATGGTTGAATACAAATGATGTTTTCATGTGTACCTTTGCCAATGGGACAACTGTCCTGCTTGGGTTTTGAAAATAGAGTTGGACATTGTATGGAGACTATCAATGTGACAGGTATTATTAGCCAAATCAAATGAACCTGATCAGAGGCCCTAATGAAATTTACTAAGCATGAGAGTGTGGGAGAACACAACTGAATTCCCCTTAGAATCATATTTAGGTCAATACAAATATAGGAAAGTTAGAACTTAAATCTGAACACAAAACCCCAATAAGTTAACAGAAACCAAATGGATTAAACCATAAGCATGTCATCCCACTATGAAACTAACGAGGTTTGCAAGTGTATTGATAATAGTGGGTTCATGCATAGAATTTAATATCAACCATCTGGGGTTACAAATATAATTCCCCTATATACGATGTCATCAAAGATGAATTAGGGATAATGGACCTCAGGTACAATCAAATCTATATGATCTAGATAATGTAATGATCATATTATGCTAAAATACGATGTCCTAGAAAGATAATAATGTTTAACATTACTAATTAGGGTTAAAATCGTTACCTGCATACATTATCATAAGATGGTGGAGATCTGAAGATAAATGCGGGTTTGAAGGCATCTATACTAAATGGTGCCTAAAATGTGCATGAGTTTCCTAAAGATCTATCTCTAGAAGTCCATGATAGCATATGATGGTGGACACTAAATGCAGTGGTGTGGTTGTAGCCAAACACGTCTTATAGATGGGCTATTACTATCATGTCCTTAATCAAGATTATTGTGTATACCTTTTGAAGGATGTGTTTATGATGTCAGACAACTTGCATACCACACCTCAACTCAACACCCTAAGTAAGGACCTCCAACACTCAGAAGCTATTTCCCTTTTAACCTTATTAGCTTTGAATTCAATCGCTCGTTCATCACAACAACATCACTCTATCATCATTACTACTAAATATTTTACTAAATGGGTGGAGGCCATTCCCCTGGTGCTCTACCAAACCAAATAAAATACATTGAAATCATTTCATCACCAAGGCCATATTTCACTTTAGACATGCTTAAAACCATACTTATCACAGATAATGGAAATTGTTTGAAATCAATCAACATTTCAAGTTACCCTTTTCTTCATCCTATTTCCCTAAAAACACCTAGACATTTTGCCTTATAGCTCCTCAAAAATCAAAGATTTCTCATGAAAAAGAAAAATTTCAAGGACACGTAGGCTTTGACATGGTAAGATTTTCAAATACCCATTAGGGCCATTCAATGTGGATTATACAAAGTAGCATCATGAACTCATACATCGTGTTCCCATAAAAAATTTATTCTCTTTATTCTATGTCTCCAAGGTGGTATTAGCCCTTGAATTTCAAAGCTTGTCCCTCCATGTACATCCCAAACTGATGTGTCTATATCATTCCACAAACTATTATCATCAAGAATACCTACCACAATTTGTGATTTAGATACCCATTATGTTCTTCTTGCTAACAGGGTCCTAATTGAACAGTTCCAAATTGTTATGTACTTTTCCTAAATCCACATCCTCCTTTGTTTGGACTAGTAAAATTATGCCTCCTTAGGGTTTGATGACCTGACTTTAATGTTGGTGATCTTCACTCCTCAAAGAGAATCAAACAATTTCATTACCACTGGAAACTCCTTTTTTGATTTATAGTTTCTCCCCCTAACTTAGTTCAAGCTATCCACACCATCCTCATTCACCATCTATGGCGTCATCTGGGAGCCTATCAATTATCCTCCCTTCATGTTTTATCCTGATTTAGGCTTCTTGCTCTTCATAGCTGTCCTTTACACTTGTTATTACTCATTTCTTATCATGTCTAACATGTTTACCTTGGCATCACCTTATTTACTTACCTTACTCCAAGATCATATTCTACTCACTCATTCCAATCCCGCATCTAGTCACAATCTTATCATTCTACACTCAAGGTTTATAAGCTCCTTTATGCTATCTTACTAAGCTTTTAGGCTCTGACATGACAATGGGGTAGACCATGTCTCTAATTCATCTAGTTCTTTCACATGACATAAGTCATCTCTCCTCACTTTTTGATACCCCAAAATCATTAATCTCATCTTTCACTCTTGTCTAGCCATCTGAATTTTATGTTACATGGTATACATTCGTAGTTTGTGCACACTATATTTTCCTAACTGTCCTCAAAATGGTCTAGATAGGCCTTCCCTCAGAATGTAAAACTAAAAAGTTTAACAATATCCTATGGATGCACATCTATCAAAAATATATATTGATCCCTCATGAGGATATATATTAATTTAATTGTATCAATGACACCCATTAGTAATCTGGGGTGGAATTCAGGCTCATCTCTCTAGTACAAGATTATCTCTTCTGATCTCCTAGACACTCTTGATCAAGATGTTCAAGGGGACTGTGACTTTCCTTACCTTTTGGTGTCTTAAGCATTCACTATCCTTGAATTATTTGATAGGTTCATATGCATTGTCTATATATTTTGACACTATTGCTTACTATGTTTCATATTTTCTATACATTTCTCAACGTTTGTTAAAGGTTCCCTTAGGTCGTCAAGAACAATAAACAAGATCAATTTCACCAAAAGTGCTTCTCCACATACTACTCAAGACTAGGTGTTTCATAGTCAAGTATGTATTTAATCAATTGATTTAGTCATAGTTACGTCTCTTCCAACTATCAATACCTTGTTCCCAACACTATGCATAGACATAAACATCCGGTTCCGTATAAGTAGTTGGCTGCATACAGATTCCCTAAAGTAGCTATGAAGAAGAATTTTCATGATTAACATGAAGTTTCTATTTGATTGGCTATTAAGTCCTAGACCACAGAGCATGCAACTCAAGAGGAGGAATTTCAATGAATATTTTTATTTTCTTGAACAATACTTATGTTTCTAATAACGTCATTTACTATTTGCACCATGTTAAAGTTATCTCTCCCAATGTGTCATTCCTGTCACAATACCTAGTTAGAGATCCCTAATGTCATTTTGGTTCAAGGACTGTCAAAGTCACTTTTCTTCAATTTAGAACCCTTATTCACATTGTCAAACTTCATATATTATAGTCAAATAATTGTCAACCACTCACATACAAGAGTATAATTGATCATAACACTATTCTATAAACTTGAATTAGGTATTTTAGTGTCAAATCCTTAACCACTCCTCACTCCAAAACTAATCAGTCCACACACACATTTTGTTAATTCACTTCTTGAATACAACTCTTCCACTATAATGATTTTTAAAGTGTTATGGATTAATGTAACTTGTCAACCCTAACTCAAGGGTGATAACCAACAATTCATGGTTAAAAAATACTAGAGGTGGTCATAATATCTAGAATCCTCTTATATGAATTTAGGTCCTACTACAACATTACATGCCATCCATTTGCTTCATTTCAACCATCTTAGGCTTAACTTTACATTTCAAATATTCAAATTCAAATTTTTTTTATAAGCATTGTCCAGGTAAAAATATTCTTTATATAATTCCTTTATTACCCTACCATTTGTCATTGTAAGTCATTTAGTATTGTACAAGTGTCAACAAGTCATATGTTCAAATTTGTCAAAATTACAAAAACAAATTTCCTCACTTTTCAATAATTGGACACATATTCACTTGTACATGGCATCCATATTGTGGGGATGAATTATAAAAATTGAGTTAAATGTTCAAATCCGGTTGAGTTACGAGTGTCACACTAGAGGATGGAGGCATTGGAGGTTGGAGGTAAATCAATGACCTCTTGTCATTCACCAATGAAGGGGCCACATAACACTTATGGTGGAAAATTTTGTGATGTGAGTATGTGCTTTTTAGTTGTGTAGTGTGCTTCATTTTAATTTTTCATATTTTTAGTGTGGTGTGTATTGTGGATGATGTAAAAATGATTGTATTGGAGAACAAATGACTAAAGATATCCTCTAACTATCATACTTCATTAGAAGATGATTGGTTAGTGAATAAGTTCATTGGTAATGGTGATCATGTGTAACAAGGTCCATACAACAAGATCCATCATTAGTATGTTGTTTGGTATGATTATCTTGTCAGTGTTCTTGTTTTGATGAATATGTGAAAATTTCACATTATGGGGGGGGGGAGGCATGACACCAATGTTCCAATTTCATTCTGGAAAAAATTGGCTAATGTCAAGGGTAGCTTCCAATGGCAGTGGTAGTTTCCTTTATTGTTCAAGATCGAGTGGTAGCAATAAACAATAGTGATTATAATTAAGAACATTTTGATTCTTATAAAATGTAATGTGAAATTTCTTTCCAACATGCGTTCTATGTTTCAGAATATGTGAGTTGTGATTCCTATATACTTCCTTGATGTATAAGCATAGTGGCGAATAAAAGCACTAGAGTAATGTAGTTCATGGATCTTGAAAGGGTTAATGGGAGGATCAATAAAATCCCATGAGGTGGACAGTTGATGGGGTATGTTCATGTCGAGGTTTGTGGTAAGCCTATTTAAAACCATAGAAGGTTAGAGCATTGCTCCCTTCATTAGTATCAAGGTCACGAGTCACAAAGTTTGACATGCTCCATAGAGGAGAGCATACTGTAGATAAGAGTGTGTATGTTCTTCTACTATGTTCACACTAAGGGGGTGAATGTTAGGAATATAATATTTAGATATTGTGAACATTATTAGTGAGATGTGAAACTCATTGTAAGTAATAATATAGGGTGAAGTTGTAATAAACAACTCACGGATAGAGTTGAGTGAGTTATCCTAGGGATAAGTTGAGAGATTTTATGGAGAGATAAGTGGATTCAAGATCTCCATTTGACTCCACCATAATAGCCATTAGGTCAATCTCTATAGTATAGTAATCTCTATTATTGAATAATATATCTTGAATGTTTTAATTTTATACATCATGTACCATCAGGTGTTCGTGTCATCTATATTTGTTATCTGTGTAGATCTGTCACATCCTAGTTTCTGAATCAAAGCTCGAACAATATATAATTCGAATGGTCCAAACCTGTGATCAACTCTCAAGATTCTCAATTCTTGACCTGATAGAGGCAATTTTACGAGTCACTCCTCATGAGTTCCACCCTATCTGATTCTACCTACTTAGGTTGTACCTATATAGATAGATATTGTACATTCAATTTTATTCTTATATGCCATAATAGTTTTCCTTACAGTCTGCCTCTATAATTTGATCAAATGCTTTCCCACTAATAGAAAGGGTTTCATTGATTGAACCTCTCCTCATTACTATAGGATCACTTTGATCTTCCATAGACTTTCCTAAACATCTCAGGGCTTATCTTAACCTTCAACCCTCTGTCAATACACCTTTCAATCACAAATCCTAGTTCTCCTATTGTATGACCTACATGTGGCTTATAAACTGGTATTCACATTTATCTTGGCCAATGTTGAGGATGAATCCAATTTCAAATCTCAAGTACTTTGTAGTTTCCTTCCAACTTACAATCTCTAAATATACCTTGACAAATGTTTAGCAAACTTGACAACCTTGTGGAAATCCTAGATGTCCAAATGTTGTCTCCTGGATAGGACTAATGAGGGTTGTCTTGAAGCTGAGAGTGACGTCTATTCTTTTACTAAAGAGTAAATCGTGTTGAGGATTTAGTAAATATTTTTGATGAAGAAGGCTCATTCCAAATGATGCCTCTACTATACCCTCGAGTCTCTTGATTTGGTCAATTCTATTTTTATGGCCATATCAAACTCTTCCTCCTCGCTTCCTTTTCTCCCTTCCCTAATTAGATATGTACAAATATTCCCCAGGGTCTAATTATGTTGACAGATTTCTATATCAGGATCCTACCCCATCCTTTTCAACCTTGGGAGACTTATCCCATTGACCATTGTGCTTAAATCTAATGACCTATTGTTGTTCTTCTCTTGCATGCATAGCTCCTTTTATCTTATGCTTCATTTTTTTGATGTTCCTATTAATTTATACTCATGATGTGTTACCAATTTAGTTTTATTGCCATGATGCATGTCCATTACTACTATTGATGTTTTAAATATAATGCAGTAATAAATCTCATGATGATAAAGAAAAACATAACATGTTATTTTTCCTCCTCCTTTGGTTCATCTTATTGATAAATGTGTGCAAACCTCTGTGTCCTCTTGATGAGCCTCACCTTACAACTACTAGATATCCCTTTGCTTATCCAAAAGTTTACTTCCAACCTAATAGTGTCCCTTAACTACTTATAATTGTAAACTCCAACCTCTTAATGATCCCCTCAATGTGTATGTTATTCCTCTGCAAGAATTTATTTCTCTTATAAATGTTGTTGGTGATTTGAAAAATAAGATACATACTTTTTCTCTTGAAAGTAAGGCCTACTATGCTAGTACTGATAATAATTACCTCTATGGAAACCTTATTCCTAAGAAGATTTACAACTCAACCTTTCCTACGGGTTTTTTTGTTCCCAATTTTTCACTTTTTAATGGGATGGGTAATCCTTATATGCATATTAAGGATTTTAGGCTAGCTATGGATTCATTTTCTAATGATAGACTATTACTCAAAGATTTTCCTAATAGTATTATTGACATTGTTTCTCATTGGTTTCATCATTTTCCTAGTATATTTATTAGTACTTATTTTGATATAGAAGAGGCATTTCCTAGATGCTTTATTTCTACTAATGGTCCCAAAGTTACATTTGAGTGTTTACCTTATTTGAATCAAGGAAATAATGAACCAATTCATGATTACAATTTACATTTCAAATCTTGTATGCATCATTTACTTTTTCAGGTTATTGATTTAAAAATGTAATATATCTTTTGTCATGGGTTAATTTTTCCTTTGAAATAAAAGTTACTATATGATACATGTGAATTATTTACTCTCCTTTTCTTCAAATTTATAGCTTTAGAAAAATAATTGCTTGATGATCATAGTATTGTGCATGCTTCTAGTTCTTCTACTCATATCCCACATAGAACTTATGTTTATCTTCCACCTATTGCACCACCTTCATGATCACCATCTCCTCCTAAACATATTCATGCACACCCTCCACCATTGTATAAGCCTACACCTCGTTTCAATCCACCTCCTAAGCATGAACCATTATAATTTTCACATTCTTCTAGGCCACATGATGTTTTAAAAACTTTTCTTGATGAGAGGTTAATTCATTTACCTTCCAATAAACATCATCCTACTCATTAGTTATGGCACAATCGTAACCAACCATTCTGTAATTTTCATATGATTAATGGTCATCATGACAATGATTTCTATGTTCTTCATGGTCATCTTTAGTTCCTTGAGGAAAAAGGTGTCATTTCTTATTACACATGCCATGCTGATAGATCCCATTTTCCCTGTTGAACTGATTCCCTTTTTCTTGATCAGATTAGTGAAATAGTACTACAGAAAATAATAACTCTAAATATGGGAGGGTTTATGGTACCTTGAGATGGGATGACGATGTGTATGAGTGCCAAAAGGGAGATCCATATTTGCAGTGAGATAAGTGAACTGCAAATCGAGTGAACTCAACAAAAAAATATTGGATTCGTAGATAGATGGGAGGGTTGCCTTAAAATGTTAATCCCAAGAAGTGAAAACTTCTTAGGATGGATGTCAACCATCATTTTGATAAAGATAAGGAAATAACTGAAATTTGGATATGATATTATGTAGAATATGAAATAAAATAGAAATAGAAATGTTAGATGTAAGATAGAAATGCATTTATGATCTGAATTCATGTAAAGTAAATCAAATATGGGTGGGTTGACAATGACCTGAGACTATAGAGAACAATCGATGATGACCAAGACAGAATAATAAGAAAACCCAGAAATATAAGCTTGCAAGGTCTCCTGTAGTTGGATATAAAGTTGATCTAGATCTAGAAGTGATGCTAAGATGAAGGAAGAACACTGCAATATGATATGGATATGGATATATTCTGAAGGATGTAAGAAAATTGATAGATGTGATGGGTGCAAGAAGGGGTGACGACGAAGGTGATGGGTCCACGGTGACTAGTGTAGGTCAACGACGACTGAGATAGATTTATGATTTGATAAGATAAGAATAGAAAAAAATAAGGATGAAGAAGGATGAGTACAGGATGGGGTAATGGAAGGGATGCAATATTACTATAGAACCTGCAAAACAAATCCAAAATTGAAGAATACCCAGAAAATTCCTATTTTGTAAGGAGGGGTTAAAGGCTTATTTATAGGGGATAAATCATAGGTGAGAGGTAGCAAAAAAATTTATTAAATGAAGGTTGTTGGGAACCTATGGATGGATAAAATGATGTTGTGAGGAAGGAAAATATTAAATAAAGGAAAAGAGGAGATAAAATTATTAAATGAAGTACTTAGGGATAGTAAATGGAGATATTTAGGGAGGATAAAAGGTGGTTGGAGGAAAATCATTAAATGAGAGTCTAGGGATGATAAATAAATATGATTAGGGATTAATTAAATGAGATTAAGGGTGAATTAGTGGAAATAAAATAAATGATGGGATAAAATAGAAAAGTGGCAAATTCAAATAAATGGGATTTAGGAGGGCAAGGGTAATTCGAAGAGGAAGAGAGATATGCATGTGATGATGAAAGGGAACGAGCATGGGGTGAGAGGTAGTGATACCAAAAATTAGTGTCTACACTCCCATTCCACGACGTCACATGCCAGTTTATGTGAATTTAGATACCTCTCATCCTCCTCCTATCATCTTGTCTCCTCCTACAACTATGCATGATCCATATGCCCTGCTTATTATTTGACCCATACCCAAGTGGGTACCTGTTATCCCGTAAAATTGACAAGGGAAATTTTACCGATAACCATACGGAAAATTTTGTTCCGATCCCTCGTTAGGGATCCCTTGCATTCGAAACGTTGTAAAATCCCTTCCCGGGAAATCTAGTTTTCGAACTTAGTCTTTCTGAGCCTTTTTTGGCTGGGCGCATGAAATATCCTTGTAACACTAGCCTTTGATGCGCCCCCTTAAAAGCCTTTGGCGCATGGTTTTCAATGTCAACACAAATTTTCATGTGCCAAAGAATGTTGAGTCTTCCCTGCGTGCGTCAAGGCGCATGCGCCTTATTGTTGACACAACTTTTGTTGTCCTACTTTTTGGTGCGCCAAAGGGCGCACATAATCTTCATGTCGACAATAGCTTTGGTGCATGCCAAGGGCGCACTTTATCTCATGTTGGTCAGATGTCTTTCGATGCGCCAAAGGGTGCATGCCTTTCTCCGTGTCGACAACAAATCTCATGCGCCTTTGAAAAAGTGGTTGGCACATTTATGACCAGTTTTTCTATATATATATGTGAGTGCGCTCCCAAATGTCATTTTCACTTTTGTTGAGCACGTGATCATTCTGAACTTGTCAGCCTCTGCTCCGTCGTTTTCATCATCCTGTGGACCCGTTGCAACTTTTGCTATATATCCAGGTAAGAGGTGTTATTTCTCTCTTGTGCGTTTTGTGCTTTCAGTTCCTGGTGTGTTCCTGGTTTGGTTCTTGCTTGTTGGGTGGTTGTTTATATATAAATGTGTTGGCCTAGCCTCCTCCGTTTGCTGTCTGCCCCCCATGCTATCCTTCCTCTTTCCAGATCTGCTGGAGAAGGTTATTTTCTTGAAACCATGGTTGTAATCCTCTTGGTTTTAACCGTTTCGTTTTCCCACTGAGCATGTTAAAAAATAGAGAGGGGAAGAAATCTAAGAATCATGTATAACCCCCTTTAAGAGTTTGGTTTTCTGTTTTTCTCCTTGGCGCGTCTGTCACCCCTGCAACACTAAGAAAAGTTGCGCCCCCATGGCGCATCTACCCGCCCTGTTACAAAAGCAAAATCTGCGCCAATGGCGCACCCTTTCGGCCTGCTGCATCATGAGCTCATGCGCCCTCAAGGCGCACCTTTTCCGCGTGCTACAAGTGCTGAAACTGCACCCCAATGGCGCACCATCCGTCCATGTTGCATCCCTTTTCCATGCGCCCATGGTGCACCCAGCTTCCATGCAACAAAAGTTTTTTCCGCGCTAAGTATGAAGCTATAAAGGCGCAGGCGCATCCCCGATTGCAATAACACCATGTTGTGTGAGTTTTTCGTGCGCCGCGCCATATTCCCTTGGGCGCATCCTGTCCCAATGTAACACACGCTTCTCATGCGCCCTATATCAAATGCAATATGCAGTATCCATGTGCCATGCGCCTTTGGCGCCAATTTAACCTCTGCAGCACTCCTTTTCTGTGCGCCATATCTATTTAGCCCTGTTAGTTGCAATTTTCATGCGCCCTGCGCCCTGAGCCTTAAAATCTCTAACTCTTTCTTCTGCTAACATTCTAATGGAAGATCAAATGGCTAATTCAACCTTTTTGGATTGGGTCTCGCTTCTTCTTCATGCAGATCAGCAACTGAATTCAAAAGAACATATGTCTACATCCAGCAAGAGACCCACCAAACCAAGAGGAAAGGCTAAGCTTACAGAGGAAGAGATGAAGTACAATTATCAAAGGGTCAAGATGCCCGAATCACAGGCTGAATGCAGTATGGATGTCAGGGAATCAGAGTTGGGTCACATTGACATGGAATAATTCTGGGTTAGGACTCAGAAGGTTACAAGAAGTCCGTGGATGGACAAATTAATAGGCAGTGCCCTGCATTTCACCGGAGGAATCCCCGTCAGTGCCGTCAACAATGAATTCATGATGGTGATTGCACAGTCTTACAACAAGGACACAAGATGTGTCGAAAACAGCAAGGGCGAGGTAATCATAAACCTCACTGCCCGTCATTTTGAGATAATGCTCGGCATCCCTCACCACCGGCACTTTGTGGCCGTCAGCCAAGAAGAGTGCATCAAGGCCTGGGAAGACAACGAAGACCAATGCATGCAACTAATGAACGAAGTCTACTTGAAAAACAAGAAGGTGGTAACCCGGTGGCCCCAAATCATCCACCGCAGTGACTTCTCAGAAGAGCTCAGCGATACTATTACTTTCCTGAGCAGGGTCTTCGGGCTTTCTGACACCCACTACTTCCATAAATGGATGCTGAGGTACTTGGAAACAATGAATAAGAATGTGCCTGAGCAGCGCTTTTGCTGGGGAGAAATAATAAGCAGCACCATCTCCGAGCAGCTACAACAATTCACCACAACGGGAGTGTTCCATATGAACTCCTACGTAGTCTACGCTGCAGCGTCGGAGAGGGATTATCTAGGGCTAAACCGAAGTGGAATTTGGCCTCAGGTCAAAATATATTAATATTATCCAGAAATGAGGCTGGAGAACAACATCCCCCAATTCACCAAAATTAATGATGCTTTCTTCTATCACATCATTTGCATGTTGAGGCCAAATCTAACTCATGGTCGCACAACCAAGAACATTGTGTCAACTGTGGAGAAGTGGGGGGCCCTATTCACCCAGTTTCCCACATTTACCTATCTGAGGGCGGTCAACTTCTTGGGCGAGCCAACCAGGCTACCGAGGTATGCTGGACCTAAGCTGATTCTACTAGAGTTATCAAGGAAGCTGGTCACATACCATGAGAAATGCCTCAAAAGAAAGAAGGGTGGAACTCCTTTCCCCCTCACAGTGGGCCGGTACACATGCTCCTCCCATCACAAGGCAAAGGAAATGTTCGCAGAGCTGGAGTTGCTCAATTTGAAACATGACTTCCCAGCCAGGCCTACCTTTGACCCAAGGGGCTGCCTACCAAGGGCTAAGCTTGATCCGATCCACGTCCCTCAAATTGAGGATATTTACATTGACGTCATCCACGAGGTGGAACTCAGAAGAAAGGATCATTCTCGCTTAGCATTGGCGGAAATTATCCAATACGGAGTGGCCATTGTCCCCAAAGGCTTCCAAACTACGGAAGATGAAGTAGACAAGGTGTATAATGACACGGAAGGGGATGATTGGCCCTTCTCGGCCATTGACAGAAGCAAAGCTCCTCAAACAATTGAGGAGAGGGTCAAGGAGACTATGCGCAAAACAGAGCACTGGTGCCGCATGAACGGGCTGATCTACCTCGGGGTAGATTTCACAACCTCCCCATTGGGCAATGCACCTCCAAGGTCAAAGAAGCAGCTAAAAGGCAAAGGTGCAGAAGGTGAACCTAGCACCATTCAGGAAGAAGCCCCTGAAAGTCCTCCTTCCACAGCGCCAGAACAGGTAATAACTCTGGATTCGCCAGAAAAAGAAGCAGCAGAGGATAGTCCCATACGCCCATCCACTCAGGATGTCGGCATTGCTACAACCACAGAGGTCCCTTCTGTCCCTTCTTCTTCTCTTTCTTCCCCTCCTCGAGTGACTCAAACGACCACCCCTTTGGTCGTGTCCTCCGCCCCTTCTTCTACTCTTTCCCCTGCCTCTTCGTCTATCTTCTCCTCCCTCGCTGATTTATCTTCTTCCATTTCTTCCCTCATTTCCGAGCTCCCTTCCCTTCCTATGTCCTCTACAGCTACAGTTTCCCTTCCTCCCGTGGACACTTCTTCGGCTATGCTTTCAATGCCACCGCCGCATGTCTCCACATTTTTCCCCTCTTCTACTGTTGCTCCCTCCTCTGTCTCTGGTCCTTCTTCTATGGGACCATCTTGGATCTCTCAGCAGTTGAGCCAACAAAAGAGGAAAGTTCCCATCGCTCTGATGGACTTTTCAGTGATTCCAGCCAAAGGGGCAAAGAAGCTGAAGCCTGTTGCACGCTTCTCTCAAAGTGCTGCAGGTGAGAGGATCATGGAAATTGCATACCCCGATCCCCTCAAAGAGAAAAAGGATCTGTCTCCGGCAGATTTTACTGTGACCCAAGTCACAATGGGGACATCTTCTGAAAGTCTCCAGGGGGAAGCTCTTTCCGCAGTCGATGCCCTCTGCAAAAATCTTCAAGGAATAAAAGAAGAGAAAAGGCTACTGAAGGAGCAGAACAAATATCTGCTTCAAGCCTTACAGAAGATGGGTAGTGCACCTCCCACGACTGCCGCCGAGACTTCTGAGCTTCTCAGCCAGGAGAAAATCAATGAATATTCAAAGATCGGCGAGCAGGGTATGGCCGTTTCTGCTTGGAGGAGCCAGATCCTCAAGGACAGTGAAAGAGTGATCGCCGAGTATGTCAATTCATATCTAAACATCAAAAAGGTGAACAAGGAACTCCAAGTATTAGCAGGTCCCATATCAGAAGAGCTAGATCATGCTAGACTCCAACATGAGACCTTTCAACAAATGTTCGACTGTTCAGTCGAAGATCTGGTCAAGTTCAGAGTTTTCGGCCATCCAAGGGCCCTCAACAAAACCATGTCCACTCTGGACTATCGGATAGATCAGCTGGAATTTGTTCTGGAAAAGATAGACAAGGTGAAGGAAGAGGCCCTGGATGCAATGCATCAAATGGAGTGAATTGTTCTTAACATGTCTCCAGGGCTGCTCACTCCTTCCTTTACCATGAGATCAGCTGATGAAACTATCCAGATCTTCAAGGAGATCGCTTCTCAAGGAACGGGGCCAGAGGTCACATTTGACACTGAATCTATCAACAACCTGCTGGCCTGTAGGGACTTCATCGGGTTCCTCATCGAGGCAGAGAAAGATTATTCTAAACTCCCATAAAAGCTCATAAGCGAGCGGGAGACTTGCGAAGCAATCAGCGAACGGCACAAGGATCCATCACAGGATCAATTTGGGCCCATGATTAACAAGTTTTTGGAATACCGCGCTCAGTTCCACATATCATCTCCTGAGCAGCATCAGAAGCAGGCAACCCCCTTTCGGCCGCAGGATGACGATGACGAGTAGCTGCTTCTTCTTCTTCTTCTTCCTCTTCTTCTTCTTCTCTCTATTCTCTGACTTTCTTGTTGAAATGTCTAAAGTGTGTTGGCACAAATGATGACATCATCCATGTTGCATCATGGGATGATGTCATCCATCAAGTTGTCAAAAGTCAACATGAATTTTAGATATTTTGTAAATATATTCGTAAATATTTGTTGGCTCCTTTTTTCTTTCCTTCTCCTCTCTTCTATAAATACTGGAATACTTGTTGTATTCAGGGTGAACATTTTTTAGATGAAAATAGAAGTGAGGAGAGAAAGACTTTGAGCTTTCTTGTAACAGAAGAAAACAGTAATACAAATATTAAGACTTTGTGCTCAATAGTTGTGTTTTGCATTAGATCTTCCTTATGTTAGATCTGTGTGTGTTTAATCTGTTGGATTCATATCTACTTTTCTGTCATTTGCTCATTAGTATTGCTTTGTTTATTTATGCAAGTAGGTTTGGCTCTGTTTACTACCAACCCAAAAACATAAATCTTCTGACCTTTCTGCTTTGGAATTCATTTCTTTTCTTCCTTCGGATCTGTTCTTTCTCTTTTCCCTCTTTCATTCCTTTCTTTTCACAGCCGGAAATACACTCTACTGGGATGAGATCCCAAACCCCCGAAGGCAGAATCTATGAGACTTGCATAGATTCCTGCTGGTAGAATAGCAATAAACCAGTTTCGCTTTGCTGATCTCCCTGTGTGGATGCATGAAGTATTATCTTTATCAGGTTGTTGTCGTCAAATCCTTTTCTATGGTCATGGATCATGTTGAGCCTGTGTTTTTACTAGTTTCTCTTCCATGTGAACCAGTTTGTAATTTGGGAGTGAATGTTGGAGTTTCCCCTACTTTTTATTTTTCCACGATCATGTTTTCCCTATCAAATTTTATCCCAACACCTGTGGATACGTGGTCTTCTTTGATTGGACACGGCATGGTGGGTCTATTTGGTGAACTTGTCACTTTTTGTCACATTTGTAAAAAATGCCAAATTGGTCCCGTGGCTCCGATAATTTCTAATTGGCTATTCAAAATATGAAGTGGTGGAGAAATTTCTTACTTTGGCCCCAAAAGTGTACACGTGTCATAAATCAAGTGGTTGCGGGAAGGTGGGCCCTTTTTGAATGTTTGAGGCATTATGAAAAAGGAATAAAATTCTAAAAGGAATGCCTAAGGCCCACAAATGGACATGTGGCCATTTTTAAGTCAAAAGAGGGAAGGTGGGTCACCAGAAAGATTTGGAAGATTTTAGCTTTATTTGAAAAAGGAATAAAGTATAAAAGAAGCGACCCATGCAATGCCCAAATAAAGCCACATGTTGATCACAAAATCAAAGTGGGAGGTGGGTCGCCAGGGCATTTTGAGATTTTTAGCTTTGTTTTGAAAAAGAATGAAAGTGTAAAGTAAGCCACAGCCCATTCAACCCAAGGAAAGCCACGTGTAAAACCTATATCAAAAGTGGATGGGCGGGCCAAATTGTCCAAAAATGCACAATTTTTTTAAGTGATACAAAATGTGAAAAGTACCCCTAGGCCCACCTCAACTAAATCTTTTCCACATGGAGGGCCCGCCTATTTGGGGACTTGTTTTGAATTTTACTTTTGAAAGAGCACCGAAGAGACACGTGGAGGTTTCCATTGGATCTTCCCATACTTAGAATTTTCAAGCGTCCGATGCAACTTTCTCAGACCCTAGGCACATGGCACCTTCCATTGGTTCTTAAAATTTTTCAATGGCCAGTACAACTTTTCTGGGCCCGAGACACATGGAGAGCCTGCGCTTGTTTGGGGTCTCCACTTTTGGGCACCATATCAAAAGTGCACCGAAGAGACACATGGAGGCTTCCGCTAGCTCTCTTTATATTGAGACTTCTCAACGATCGAGGTAACTTTATTGGGCCTAGGGCACATGGAGAGCCTGCGCTCATTTGAGGTCCCACCTCTAGAATTCATCTTTGAAGTTACACTGAACAGACATGTGGAAGCTTCCACTAGACTTTCCCATGCTCATAATTTTCAGTGACCGGTGCAACTCTCTCAGGTTCTGAACATGTGGAGGGCCCATGCTCATTTGAGGAACCTGCCTCTAGACTTCACCTTTGCAGTTGTGCCAAGGAGACACATGGAGGCTTCCATTGGCTCCTCTTTACACTTGGCCAACTTGAACTCACAACGCAGATATGTGGTATAATCCATGTGAGGAAACTCATTTCTGAGAGGCACGAATGCAGGTATCTATTCCTCAAGGTGTATTCTCAAAGGTGAAAAGGATTGCTTGTCAGATCAAGCCATATGGAGCCACCTGAGAATTATTAAAAAGGGGATTTCTTACATGAAAAAATAAAAGAATGATTAAAAATACTGTCAAAAGTTATGACATGGCATCCCAGTCATAGTTGAGGAACTGAGAAACATGATCAGTTCATGATTTATCCACCTAGAAATAGAAAGTAAGATATTTTCAAGGGAATAAACATGATTAAATGGTATGTTGTAAAGAGGAATATTCTCTTGAAGATTTAGAATTTTGGGGGGAAATTTGGGATGAGTGAGCGAGTGAAATTGTATAAATGCAATGAGAATACTCTTGCATAAGGGGGGTTAATTTTTCTGAGAAAGTTTGAGAAAAACCATTTTCCTGAGAGACCATCTGAGAAACCTATTTATTTTCCTATGTTTTAGATTTAATCATGTCAAGATGGTTGCAAGTGTACAGCCATTGACAAGCTCTGAGATTGTTGAAGAAACTTCCCTGCTGATGAATCTAGTGAAACTTGAATGAATTTGTGTTTATCATGAGCATAATTGTGTTTGCTTTTATTTCAGAATGTTTTAAATAGTTTTTCATGTTCCTGTTGCAGTCTTATGTTAAAATCCCTCTGAATCACACAAGATCTTATCCATGTGGTAGTATTGTGGCATTTGCAATTTCATTATGAGAAGATTTTCATCTTGTAATGAAATAAACAATTTAAAATCACTTTACTTTCACTATGTTGACAAAGATTGTTTGTTAGCCTATGAGTGTATCTTAGGCGTGACGAATCAGGGATTTCTAACATTTAATTGAGTCTTTAACATGAGCCTTTGTGTTGAATTCTTGAAGAGTGTATGAAATCATGCATCTCTGGGCCTCCATTGATACACACCTTCTGGTTGAAGGAATATTTTGGCTATTTTGAAGCATTTTGTCTGTGAGTGTTCCAATATTTGTAAAGGCTCTCAAATATCTGGTATAATCAACTTTATCTTACTTAACTTCCCACCAAAAACTTCTCAAATGATAAATCCTACATGAACTACCCCTGTTTGTACTGTGTATCCACAAAGATTTAACAAATTTCACTGCCAAAATATGCAGAGACAATCAGGTTTCAATTATTGTCTTTAGTAACCCAAACCTTGTCCAGGAAACATCTCCACTCTCTAGTGTGACAACTCGTGAGAGTTAGATTGTGTTGTATTGATCATATTTTCTCAAGGTTTTCATGAAAATTGTGCAAAGAAGGATCTCTTGATATCCTTCACCAACACGGATTACAGAATGGGTCCTCTCACCCTGGTTGAAGGCACAACCTAAAGTAGTGAGGGTAGATCAAACCCTTAGTAAGGTGCTATCCATTTCTCCAATGCCTGAGTAACAAAGAGTCAGTTGAATCCCCTCCCCAGCTACAAAATGACTTATATCATGATTTGTCTATCTCTAAGCATCCTGTCAGTTTCGTGATGCTGCTCAGCCCTCGTAGGAGAATCAATTTGGATACCAACACCCAGAATCAATTTGGATACCAACACCAAAACACCAAAATGGCACCGTTTCTAGGGGATTATTTGAATTGTAGAGGATTATTTGAACACTGGGACCTATTTGTGTGGAAACAACACCCAAAGTGGCACCATTGCCTGTCGGATTATTTGAATTGCAAAGGATTATTTGAACATTGGGACCTATTTGTGTGGCAACAACACCAAATGGCACCATTGTCAGGGATTATTTGAATTGCAGAGGATTATTTGAACACCGGGACCTATTTTTAACAAACCCATACACATTGTCCTATTTTTACCACTAGTAATGTGCTTCTTACATGGTTTAAGTACAAATAAGTTGTTTAAACATCATCCTTTGTTGAGATTTGTAAGATTTGTGCAAGATTACAAGTTCATTGTGTAGTATTTCTAGTTTCTAGTGGTTATTGCACTAAATTTGCATCAATAGTGATAAATGTGGGTAAAGGAAGGTCAGATCTGTTAAGCTTTGCAGAAATTAAGCATTGATAGACACTTGGTAAGTTACTTATAGTGCATCTGCACAACTAAGGTGAAAATCCTTAGTGGCGACTCCATGTTGAATTGAAATTTTTATGATTACCAGTGTCTTAACCTGTGTCAAGTGAAATTTTTCATCGATATTTGCAAAGCTAGAGGGAAGAAGGTCTTTCTTCACTAGGGATCCTACTAAAAGGTTATTTCTAGAACTAGGAAAAGAAAATTCAGAAGGAAAACAAGTCTAGAAAGTTGTTGGAAATCAAGAATCAAAAAAGGAGATATCAGTTCTGAAAGGTGATCAATCTGTGGTTGAAGATTACCATACGTCTTCAAGTGATTCTGAACCAAGTAATCTTTATATAAATTTGAGTTCTCCAACTAGAGAGGGGCCATCATTTGTGTCTGAAAAGTGTGCCTCTCAGTTTTCCCCTATTTCTTCCAAGGTTGATAGGGTTTTCCAAGAAACTGAGTCATTAGAGGATATTTATTTTGAAAGTTATACTCATGTGCTCCAAAGACCCCTCGTTCCTTATCATTTTGTTTCTCCTGTAAATTCACCACCTCAAGGCAATATGGCCCAACCTCCACCTAGACCTCCTTTTGTTGTCAACACTTTTGGACCTATAGATTTCAGAGGTATGGATGGATATCCTAATATGGTGCCACAAGATGTCAGAAATAGGTTGCCAAAATTTCAAGGGAATAATGCCATCACTGGTGACCACCATTTAAGACTCTTTGTCAATATGATGGAAGATTTTGAAATTGAGTTTGAAGACATGTATATAAAGTTGTTTATTCATACTCTTGAGGAGGATGCACATGACTGGTACAAGGCTTTACCAGATAATTCAATAGATTCATGGACCGAGATGAAAAATGCCTTTAGATTGCAATATGGGGATAAGACAGATCCCAGGTTCCTTTTATCTGAATTTGAAAATATAAAGAAAAATCCAAATGAATCTGTCCATGATTTCAATACTCAGTTCAATAAGACCTTGAATAGGCTACCTATAATCCTAAGGCCAAGTGATGAGTCCTGTTTGATAAAATATTCTGACACTTTTGATAAAAAGGTTGCTTATTACTTGAGAGATAAGAACCCGGGAACATTGAGGCAGGCTTTCACCATGGCCTTACAAATAGAAAATAACATCAAAGTAGTTGGAAAGCCTCCTAAGAGAGAGGGTGTCAAGTTAATCAATCCTGAGAGAGGCCTCAATCAAACAAAGGTTGTGGATCTGGAAGAGGTTGTAAAAAATTTGGTGGAGCAGTTAAAGAGATATCCTATAAACTGGCCAGAGTAGAAAAAGGGATAGGACAAAGTTCCCAGGGTCAGCACAAGCCACATGGTCAGGAGAGATTTGGAAATCATCCTAGAGGTGATCATAGACTAGATGACAGAGGGAAAGGGCTCATGGGATCAGGAAATAAACAGCCTCAACCTAGGGAGAATAGATTGGTTCCTGATCCTTTGACTACCAGGGTTGCTACTATGGAGGAGGCCAATGTTATCGAGTGGTGTGATAGGTGTTTCTTACCACACTCCCCATGTGATGTAGATCAAGAAGTTGAGGAAGCAGATGATGATGAGACATATGATGATGTGTGCATGATGGAATGCCCTGCAAACTCACAGCAGGGGGAAACCTCAACTGAATTGATAAGTGCCAGAACTGTTGAAAACTTCTGGGATTGTGTTCACCGGGTATTACCTCTTCCTCCTATTAATACTTTTGAAATTGATATGGTGCAAGCATTTGATCTTCCTAATCATGATTTTGAATACTTAAGGGCCTTGATGATTAAAAAGTATGATGGAGGGATCCCTTCTGAAGAGGACAGACAACTTGTTGATGAATGTAGTAGTTTCTTAGGAGAAAGAATATAACTCTAGAAGTAAGGTTGTCAAAGGGGGAGGGCCACAAACCAAGCCAAAAGTTCTAGTTCTTACCAATATCCCAAAGGAAACCCCTAAGAAAGATACATCTGGAAAAGGCCTAACTACCCCAAATAAAACTTGTACTCCTGCCCATGCCCAGACTGTGAAAACTCCCATACTATCAGAGGAAGTGGTGAATCTCCCTCCTAATACTGCCCTACCCAAATATGTTCCTTGTGACATAGCCCAAATCTTGAGTCAGATCAAGGTCATTGTTCCCATTGTTGAATTACTCAGGATCCCTGAGCATAGGAAAAGGGCATTCAAATATTTGGGATTTAAGGAAGAAAATATTACTCAGGGAAAAAGTGTTAATAATATAGAGGTTCCTCCCATTATTGTAGAATCAGAAATACCACAAGCATTGGAGGAACTGGGTGAATCATCTGAGGTGTATTTGGGAACTTCTCTGGTTGAATCTCAGTTGGATGTCGATCCATTTTTTACCACTTTGATTATTAAAGATAGGTTGGTACATAACTGCATGTTTGATTCAGGAGCCTCATGTAATGTAATGCCTCTTGAGGTAATGAATGAGTTAAATATCAAGGTAACAACAGCTTTTGGGAAATGTACTGCTATGGATTCAAGAGAAGTGCCAGTAATTGGATATGTCAAAGGATTAGTAGTGCAACTAGCAGCTTATCCAGGAAAATGCTTAACCATGAATGTGGTTATTGTGGACTGTCCTGCCAAGTGGGGGATGTTATTGTCTAGAAAATGGGTAGCTAGTGTGGGTGGAAGCGTACAAATGGACATGTCATATGCAACCATACCAGTTGAGGGGAACCTTGTGAAGTTATATGGTGAGAAGAAAATGTTGCATATCATTGAGGACCCTAACAATGCTTCTTATGAAGTATTGTACACAGATGTCGATGTTGATAACTTTGTGGGCTATGCTGATTGTAAGGAGCATAAAATTGATGAGTGCAAGTATCCTGAGTAGGTTGGTTCTCCTTGGACCTTGATGTTTGATGGGGCATGTTCTAGATTTGGTAATGGCACTGGTGTTGTTTTGATATCTCCAAGCCAAGAGGAGTTTAACTTTTCTTTTAAACTCAATTTTGAGTGTACAAACAATATTACAGAGTATGAAGCACTATTGTTGGGTTTAAGGATTTCTTGGAAATATGGTGTCAAGGATATTATTGTTAAAGGGGATTCAGAGCTGATAGTCAAGCAAGTTAGAAAATTGTATGCAACAAAGAATCAAAGAATGAAGCAGTATAAGCATGCAGTTTGGGACTTCATTGAAATGTTTGATTCTTTCAATATAATACATCATGATAGGAAGTATAATACTGTAGCAGAAAAATTGGTAGTATTGGGATCTAGGTTTGAAAATTGTACAATGTCTCCCTATTGTGAATATGATATTGAAATATTGACCAGGCCATCTGTCCCTGATAATATCAAGCATTGGCAAGTTTTTGAAGATGATTCCCAGGTCCAAAGGTTTTTATAAAATAAAGGAGAATTTTCCAATCAAAGTATGGACTGGGAACCAATGGTTTGTGTAAATGATGGAAAAGAGACCCTGTTTGGTAAAGACATTATCCAATTGAAAACCAATACTATTCCATGAGAGGTTTGGTTGCATTGGAATCAAATTTTGATAATGCTGACCACATTGTTAATAGACACATGTCAACCTTGAGAGATGTTGAAGAATATAACTTGGGCACAAATGATAAACTTAGGAGAATATGGCTAGGCAACAACTTGAATAGAGAATAAATATAGTCATATGTCTAATTGTTAAGAAAGTACTAGGACTGCTTGGCTTTATCATATTCAGAACTGAAAGCGTACATGGAAGACCTTTTTCAACATGAAATACCCCTGGAAGATAATGCCAAGCTGTTCAAAGTAGATGAAGAGAGAAGGGAATCCCATCAAAGACATGTGAAGTTTAGGGAGAAAATGAAGAAAAAAAGGTTACCCCAAGGTTTTTCAGTGTAGGAGATCTGGTGTTACTATGGGATAACAGACATGAGGATAAGGGAAAACATGGAAAGTTTGACGCATTATGGATGGGCCCTTATTCTATTGATATTAGGATCAGGTGAGCAACACCTTTTTCCTAAAATATCTAGATGGGGAATTGCTTGAGTTTCCTGTTAATGGTAGGAACTTGAAACATTTCCTTGATTGATTTCTCAGAATCAAGGTACACATCATTGTACAGTGTATAGTTTTTTGTTTTTGTTCTGTTTTCACATTTTTTCTGTTTTTTTCTCCTAGTCCTTGGTGACTAGTTTTTGTTGGTTTCTCAATTCAATCTTGAGAGGTTGGTTATTGTTTTTTTGTTTTGAAGCTTGGTTCTTGACTCCATTTCCCAATGGATTTTTGGCACATGGTCTGTTATATGTTGTTCTTGTGGCACTCGCTGGGAGTTCCCATCCCCGAGTTCAAGCCGATGTTGGTGCTTGAATTTAATCTCACCCCTTTTGTTCAAAAAAATTTCAGTTTGCATGGTTTGAAGTATTTCTGTCTCCCTGTGTGGATGCATGAAGTTTTATCTTCATTTGGTTGTTGTTGTCAAATCCTTTTCTATGGTCTTGGATCATGTCATGCCTGGTATTATTACTGGTTTCTTTCCATGTGGACTAGTTTGTAATTTGGGAGTGAATATTGGAGTTTCCCCTTCTTTTTATTTTTCCACGATCATGTTTTCCCTATCAAATTTTATCCCAACGCTCATGGATACGTGGTCTTCTTTGATTGGACACGGCACGGCGGGTCTATTTGGTGAAATTGTCACTTTTTGTCACTTTTGCAAAAAATGTTGAGTTGGTCCCGTGGCCCGATGTTTTCTAATTGGCTATTCAAAATTGTGAAGTGGTGGAATCAAATTTCTTACTTTGGCCCCAGAATATGTACACATGTCATAAGACGAAATCAAAGTGGTTGTGGGAAGGTGGGCCCTTTTGGAATTTTGAGGCATTATGATGAAAGGAGTAAATTATAAAATGAAATGCCTAAGGCCTGAAAAAGGACATGTGGTCATTTTTAATTCAAAAGTGGGGAGGCGGGTCACCAGAGGTGTTTGGAACTTTTAGCTTGTTTTGAAAAAATAAGTAAGGTATAAAAGTGAAGCGAGACCCCATTAAGTGCCCACATGTTGAAAGTTAAAAGTGGGAAGGCAGGTCACCGGAGGTATTTTGAGATTCTCAGCTTTGTTTTGAAAAAGAATGAAAGTCATAAAAATAAGCCGTAGACCCCGTCAACGCTTAGGAAAGCCACGTGTAAAGCCTATATCAAAAGTGGATGGGCGGGCCAAGCTTGTTTAAAAGCACAAATTCTTCTAAGTGGCATACAAAATGTGAAAAGTACCCTAGGCCCATTTCGGCTCAAATCTATTCCATGTGGAGGGCCCGCGCCTATTTGGGGACCTGCCCCTGAATTTTACTTTTGAAAGAGCACCGAAGAGACACGTGGAGGTTTCCGCTGGATCTTCCCATACTTAGACTTTTCAAGCATCCGATGCAACTTTCTTGGACCTTAGGCACGTGGTACCTTCCACTGGTTCTTAACATTTTTCAATGGTTGGTATAACTTTTCCAGGTCCAAGACATGTGGAGAGCCCGCACTTGTTTGGGGTCTCCACTTTTGGGCACCATATCAAAAGTGCACCGAAGAGACATGTGGAGGCTTCCACTGGCTCCTCTTTATACTGAGACTTTTTCAATGGCCGAGGAAACTTTCTTGGGCCTAGGGCACGTGGAGAGCCTACGCTCATTTGAGGTCCCACCTCTAGACTTCATCTTTGAAGTTGCACTGAATAGACACGTGGAAGCTTCCACTGGACCTTCCCATGCTCGGAATTTTTAGTGACTGGTGCAACTCTCTCAGGTTCTGGGCACGTGGAGGGCCCACGCTCATTTGGGAACCTACCTCTAGACTTCACCTTTGTAGTTGTGCCAAGGAGACACATGGAGGCTTCTGTTGGCTCCTCTTTACACTTGGACGAATCAGACTCACAACACAGATATGTGGTATAATCCATGTGAGGAAACTCATTTATGAGAGGCATGAATGTAGGTATCTATTCCTCAAGGTGTATTCTCAAAGGTGAAAAGGATTTCTTGTCAGATCAAGCCATATGGAGCCACCTGAGAATTATTAAAAAGGGGATTTCTTGCACAACAAAATAAAATAATGATTAAAAATACTGTCAAAAGTTATGACATGGCATCCCAGTCATAGTTGAGGAACTGAGAAACGTGATCAGTTCATGATTTATCCACCTAGCAATATAAAGTAAGATATTCACAAGGGAATAAACATGATTAAATGGTATGTTGTAAAGAGGAATATTCTCTTGAAGATTTAGACTTTTGGGGGGAAAATTTGGGATGAGTGAGCGAGTGAAATTGTATAAATGCAATGAGAATACTCTTGCATAAGGGGGTTAATTTTTCTGAGAAAGTTTGAGAAAAACCATTTTCTCGAGAGACCATCTGAGAAACCTGTTTATTTCCCTGTGTTTGTAGATTTAGTCATGTCAAGATGGTTGCAAGTGTACAATCATTGACAAGCTCTGAGATTGTTGAAGAAACTTTCCCTTGTTGATGAATCTAGTGAACCTTGAATGAATTTGTGTTGATCATGAGCATAATTGTGATTTGCTTTTATTTCAAAATGTTTTTAAATAGTTTTTCATGTTCCTATTGTAATCTTATGTTGAAATACCTTTGAATCACACTAGATCTTATCCAAGTGGTAGTATTGTGGAATTTGTAATTTCATTATGAGAAGAGCTTTCATCTTGTAATGAAATATACAATTTAAAATCATTTTACTTCCACTGTGTTGACAAATATTTTTTTTAGCCTATGAGTGTATCTTAGGCGTGATGAATCAGGGATTTCCAATGTTTAATTGAGTCTTTAACACAAGCCTTTGTGTTGAATTCTTGAAGAGTGTATGAAATCGTGCATCTCTGGGCCTCCATTGATACACACCTTCTGGTTGAAGGAATATTTTGGCTATTTTGAAGCATTTTGTCTGTGAGTGTTCCAATATTTGTCTTATCCCCATATTGCAATCTAAAGGAATTTTTCATCTCAGTCCATGAATCTATTGAATTATCCAGTAAAGCCTTGTACCGGTCACATAAGAAAAGAAACTCAATAAAAATCATGTCCACACCATAAAAAATATATTATCATATATATATATATCTTCAAATGTTTTACAATAAAAATTTACAAGTCCATGTCCTCTCTTTACATCATACATCATCCTCACTACTGGAGGCTATAACTATCCTAGAACTAGAGGAACTCTTCCATTCTCTCTCATAAGTCTGCTACCTCAACCACTACCTCCGCATATTGACCCTTGAGCTCCAAATATCTCTCAAACATACTCTATGTGATAGCACCTCCTCCAACTACCTCTTGCACTCATGTTGACTCCATCCTCACCTCATCTATCTCAAACTGCAACATAATACATGTAGAGACTATTATGACCACTGGATATAACAAATAGACATGCTCACCATTAATGTGATCAACCCTCTCGAACGTACCTCCGCTTACTATCACATCTAGGGGAAAATTGTGAGTTAACATGTGTATCGACGTATATAAAATTAGTTACCAATACTCATCACCTGCAATCATATAATATTTATTAGTATCCAATTGTCACGAATGCCAATATAAAAATCTATAAAATCATGAATAATACACATCCATTCTACTTAAAATACACAACCCTTTTCACTATGACATCATCCTTGGGGATTTTATCATGATCCCAGTACCTCTCCACCTCTTATAGGTCCATCGGGATGATCTTCGGCAACATATACAACCAATGGATACAATAACACCAATCTGTGCTCCACCCACCCTTGTATATAAGCTAGGGTACTATTGGTGTTTCAAACTTTCACCCGTGACTCGGGTTTGGAAGAATTGAGTTATTTGATTCAAAAATGGGACTCTCTCAAAGTTGTGGGACCTTTCATGCTTGAGACAGACTTCTAGAGAAGGCCGATTCCTCTACCTATTTCTACTGTTACTTCTACTCCTAATGTTGAAATGGAAATCTAAGCTAAACAAGGTAAGGGATAAAGGATAGAAGGATTAAAGAAATGAAAACTAAACTAAAGAAGGTGATAACAATATAAAAAGTGGGTTGAACACTATCTATTTCAAGTGAAAATGAAGGAAAAAGCATAAAGAGAGGCTAAAAAAATGTAGCACATTCCAAGATGCATTCACTTGATCGATTTCATGAGACATAACAAGAAAATAGAGCTGCAAGGAATTTAAAGTGACACAACATGCATGCAATATAAATGAAAGGAAAGAAAGAAGAATATAGACATGTTAAGGCAAGGAATAACCATAAAACAATGCTTCTATTACTTCTAGGAATGCACAGTTGGTAATAATGGCATCTGAAGGCCGATATCCACATGCACGAACCAAATATAGAGGTCTATGACTCAAAATGCAGAGATATAGAATCCTTAGCAAACAATAAACAATCTAAAATTTCCAACCCTTTACAATGAGCCAAACTCTTACATTAATAGATGAATCAATGAGAGAAAAGAGGGGAAGGAGGGAAAATCTGATTTAAAAACTCAACCACCAACTATGAATGACGTTATTGTTTGGATCTGTCAGCATCAAATTTTAAGACCAAGTCCTAAAATTTGAAATCTTGAGGCCTAGCCTTTCTGTTAAACCACTTCTTTTTTGATTTTTAATGTTTTCCTAGCTTAATCATGACAACATTCCTGGATTCTTCAAGTTCAACCAGTTCTACCATTTTGATTTCTCTCTAATCTGCGCCCTTAAACTCTAACTGTTAGGCAAGCTCTAATGAAGGAAACTCAAGAGATAAGGGGAGTCTAACTTCCCTACCATAAACCAACTTATAGGGTGATGTACCTATTTCCTTTTTCATTGTGATTCTATCTTCCCAGAGTGCATGTGAGACCATTGTATGCCACTACGTCTGGCTAGTATTCATTGTCCGCTTCATGATTCTGACCGGGTTCTTGTTTTTTCACTCTGCCAGACCATTTCCTTAAGGGTAATAGTTGGAAGAAGTCTTCAAGTACATGCCTAGTTTAAGTGGCCAACCAGAAATCTTTGTACTAAGGAAGGATTTTGTATTATTAGAGATAATGGTTTGACGAACACCAAACCTTGTTACAATGCCTTTGAGAAATTTGAGGATGACTGACTTGGTTTATTCCCTGAGCGCAGTAACTTCTGTCCATCTAGTGAAGTAATCCGTAGCTGTCAGCACCCACTTGTGGTCAACAATTGAAGGAGGATTGATCATACCTATGAAGTCAAGAACCAATTGCACAAAAGGTTGATCCACTTGGATTGGTTGGAGGGGAAGCGCTGCTAATTTATTCTTTCCTCTAAAGAAAGTGCATTCTTTGAATTTTGTGACCCACTTGTGCACGTCTGCAAACAAGGTAGGCCAAAAGTATCCTGCCTTAATGATCTTCATTGCTATAGTCTTGGTAGAGAAGTGTCCACTAGATAATCCATCGTGAAATTATGCTAACACATTTTTAGTCTATGTGTTGTTGATACACCTCAACAGTATGCCATCAAGATTCTTTTTGAAGAGAAGGCCATCAATAAGAACACATGGGATAATTGAAGCCTTATATGTATTTTCTTTTCTTTGTTCAAACTAGGAGGGTATGCACCCTCGAAAAGTAATGTGATCATGTCCTTCATCTAATCGCGTACACTAGGGAATTTATTCTATTCAGGTTTTACCTGAGGGAGATCTTCATATAGAAAAATTGAATTCTCAAGTTCATCCTGCACATCCTCAACAAGCTTTTTGTAGAGTGTGCTACCTCTAACCAACTTTGTGAATTTGATAGTCACATCATACTCCATAATTTTTGTCACCCATAGTGTTGTTTTTTCACTAATTTTTGCTTGCATGATGAAGTCACAGATGGTTGAGTGTGAAACTAACACCTTGATATGATTTGTGGTGAGCATACTCTTGAATTTCTTGAGGGTTCACATGATGGCGTAGACTTGTTTCTCCATGTAACTATATTTCAACTCATAATCCTTTAGTGTCTGATTGAAGAAAGCCACTGGCTATTCTAGTCCTTGTTCATTTTCTTGTGTCAGGAAAACAATGACACTTGCATCGATGCCATAAGAAAAAAGGATGAAATCCTTGGAGTAATCTAGGTTAATGAGTGTAGATGCACAAGAAATTTCTTTCTTGATCTTGTTGAAGCTATCCTTTCCTTTTACTATTCACTTGAAGGTTGTGTTCTTCTTGAGCATGAGGGTCATGGGCTGAACAAGTCCTACAAAGTTAGGGATGAAATGCCTAACAAATTTGATCTTACTAAGAAAGGACTATGAGGCTTTCTTGTGCGCCGGCAAGGAAAGAGGTAGGATGGCTGAAATGCGTTAAGGATCAATTGTGATGCCATCCTTTAAAACCACGTGGCCTAGTAGCTTACCCTACACCACAAAAAAATTACACTTCTTGTGGTTAAGATATACCCTAAAATTTCTATGCCTTTCAAATAATTTCTCTATGTGTGCCATGTGAAATGTTCTCTGCTTTGATAAAACAGCTATGTCATCAAGGTAAACCAGGATGAACTCATTAATGTATCCTTTGAAAGCAATATCCATGGCACGGTCAAATGTCACACCTACGTTTGACATACTGAAGGGAATATTTTGATAAGCATATGTTCTCCACTTGGTTATAAATGTCATTTTGTATTGATCCTCTTCCTTGGCAATGATTTGATTAAAACCATAATATCCATCCAACATTTAGAACCTCTACGCATCAGCCATAGTTTGTAGAATATGCTCCATAGAAGGAAAAGGGTAATGATCCTTCAAGGATGCCTTATTTAAATCTCTAATATCGATGTAAAGTTTTATTTCACCATTCTTCTTGCGTACTGGAACCCGGTTTGTAACCCAAGTAGAGTACTTGATGGGAAAAGTGATCTATTCCTTAATGAGTTTAAACAACTATTTCCTTATGAGGGGATCTATCCTTGGATTGAATGGCATCTACTTTTTTTTATGGGCTTGATGCTAGGATCAAGGTATATGGAGTCTTGAGAAACACTTGGATCAAAACCTTTGAGGTCTTCGTACTCCCATGAAAATATATCATTGTATTTTTTGCAGAGAGAGATGAAGGCCTACTTTTCACCATGTGCGCAAGATTTACTGAACAACAACTCCTTTCCACACACAATAGTGAATGGGGATTAGTCTTCTTGCATCATGCACATATTATTTTCTTCACCCTTGAACTCATCATCAGGGATCAATATTTTATCTAAGGTGACCATCCTTTAAGGGCAACCTTTTTGTCTTTAGTTGGATCACTTGGTCACCATAGCTGTCATGCAAGTCATCTTGCATGCTTGATGAAATATTAGCTTCATTATGGATGAATTGGATAATCTTCACATCAATTTCAAACACTTGGTAGCTAGTATTGTTTTCAATAATGGATGGTCTAATCACCAATTTGATGTGCTGCGTGTTTCCTTTGAAAAATTCCTCAGCTAGGGAGAACTGTGAACCAAGATCGGCCATCTTATCTACTTCCTTGTTCATTTTCCTTGGCATCACCTATAGGTTTAGAGCATAAAAACTCTTAAGGAGGTTTCAAACTTTGTGTTTATAAGCTTTGAGAAGATTATTCTTTACAATGCACTTGTTTGTGACCTAGTGGATGACTAGTTCTATGTCCCCAAAAATCTGCAGTGCCTTAATCTATGTCTTTCTCAGTAATGAGAAATACCATGCACCGGTGCCTCATATTCTACCATGTTGGTTGGAGCATGTAAACTGCAAACCTATGTGCATGAAGAAGAACCTCTCATCCTTGGAATAAATTAGAACAACACTTGCGCATGATCCATTTCTACTTCTGGAGCCATCAAAGTATAGCTTCTACATAGACATAACGATTTCTTCATTCTTTTTTAGCATGCACAAAAGCACAACTTCTTCTTCAAGGATATAATAAGTTCCAAGCCCAGTTTCAATAAGCTTCAAGTTCCTTCAACATATGGATCAAATTTTTGGTGCCTTTCCGCCCACTCATCTAACACTAAGTCAGGTACAGAGGAGGAGGGACAAGATGCTCTTCAGAAACTGAAACTTGTTCTTCTTGGATTAGGCAATTATCTTGGAGAGGGGATAGGTCATATGACTCTAGCATGATAGGAGAATATTGGCTCAGATTTGTATGGTAAAAAGGGTACCATAGCTTGTCTTTAGTAACAGATAGGACCAATTAGAAGACAAGTAACCACCCACTTTATCAGTGAAATCTCTTGATAGACACAATGGAAAACAAAGGATGATATGTAAATGATTGACACATCTTGAGTTATTGTGAGGCTTTGACATGCATAGAGGGTTATTTCAAGATCCTTGATGACTCCTAGGGTTTGTTATACGGTTGATCTATCAACTTGTCAGGACTCCTTTGAGATAAAGGAGTTGTACTTAAGACCTAGGACATGAATACGATTTTCTTAGGCATAATGAGAAGTACTAGCGCCTGAGTCAATCATACAATTATGCACGAGATGTGTTTACCTATGATCAAGGATACATATAGAAGTGGGTGGGTTTTGACAACTTTACTTAATTTGATTCTCATCTCCTTCTTGACAGATATTGATAGTAATATGTGGTTTTTGAATAGTTAGATCAGTCTGCATAGAAGTTGGACCAGAGCTTTCATGCAACATGTCACATTGCTAGATGGAGTGGTTTAAAACGTGTCTCACATTGTGACATTCACATTTGTTTTCTTTATGTGGTCCACAATGTTCAATGGAATATGCCCATTGACTTGTGCATTTGGGGCACAACTCTTAGGGAAATCTATCCTCAGTTGTTTAGGTACATGTTAGTCTTTGTGCCTTAATTGGCATTAGTAGATGATTGTTACCTACCCATGAATAATATTTTAGGTGCGCATTGCTTATGAAGGACTTCCTGATTTTCTAGGAGGTTGTTGCAGCTATGTAAATGGTTATCTCATTAGCCATGTATTAAGCATCTAGGAGATATATTGGAGATTAACTATTGTTTATTCTGCTGAGAAATCTATGTAATGAACTGATCGTGTTTGGCCAAGGGATTTGGTACTCCGAGCAATTACTGATACAGGTTAGGATTAGACTGGAAGTTCAATCAAATTCAAGGGGCAGTATGTATGGAAATGTCAGAAGCTCCTATTTATGAAGTTTGGACTCTTACACGTGAGGGCATTTTGTGGTTTAGGTTCCATAGAAAACATTGGTCAATACCCAGTATAGTGCATAGCGCTATAACATCGTTGAAATTTGGAGGTCCCTCCTTTAAATGTAGCTAAATTGTAGACTAGCTTTGGCAGTCAAAGGTGCTCAATAATTTCTCAATTCCACATGGGTGAGGATTCAATACGGGTCTGATACCTGGACAGTCTAAAATTTTTGAGGACTAAATGAATTTGAGATCCTTATCTGAGCTCAGCTCATCAAACACCCAGATTTTTATTGCTCTCAATCCTACTATCTAGTTATCCACCCTCTCGCCACTCGACATTTTTTATGCCTACCATCATCATATCTCTGTCTTATATTCTATTCCTGACTTGGTATATAGGTCTCCTCAAAGAAAAAATCATGCAAATCTTGAGGACACTATTAGAATCGAAACCCCGAACCTGATGTGCTAATCACCCTCAAATCATGTAACCTGTCCAGCGTATACCAACGAGTCCCGATAGATCCTGACAACCTAAACTACCTCCACGTGCTTTGTTTCCCAGATATGTTAACAGTCCAACATATCACAAATTCAGGGTTTTGGCATTTTCTAGAATGTTGAAGCTCCACTATTAGTTCTGATCTCAATGTAGAACTTAAGGTATTTTGACTCAACGCATACATATGTGGTCGTAAGTCAATATTTTTTATTTGGTCTTTGTTTTAGGTATTTAAGTATAGTTTTATTGTTTTTATTGTAACCTGGGTTCTGTTTAACTTGTCTTAAAAAACTCAAATGTGCTACCTATAAAAAAGTCATTATTACATAGGCTGTTTACATTTCAGAGGTTGGGATGCTATTTCGGATTCTTAAGAAATTGAGTCCAATGTTTAGTTGTGCATTGTCATTTTTCTAGGTATGGGGATTTCAAATTTCAGATGTTGATATAAGTCATTTTAGATTTCTGAGGTCATATTTCAAAAAATTAAGAGATTTCAGATTATCAAATGTCTTGGGGATTGTCTAGAGTCAACTTAATGTTTTGTGATTGACTAAGTTTGGTCAAATAGGTGATTTTAGGAATATTAGTTTCAGTCATTTTTAGAGGTGTCAAAGATTTCCATATTTTGGGCCTCACGTTTCAATAATTGGAGGTATTTTTGCTTTCTTCTGCGACAAGTCCATCATGAGGGGATGCATTTTGCAATGAGCATCTATGATTGCGTTCTGAGGTGAGCTAGTCAGCATGAAATTTGAGGTAGTCGAGGAAAGAATTCGAATCCCTCTAGGTCATTCAACTGATATCTTCTCGATATAATTTTGCCAAGGAGGTGGAACATGGGGAAACAGGTTTGGATGGCACATTACTTTGAAAACCCAACACACTTAAAAATGATCTTATCAACCCTGAATGTGAACCGCAGTTTTAGTTCAAAACTCCAGATTCAAGGATGTGGTTGTAGATAAAAATTGAGTTCCTCTTGGGGTTATTGGTAATACACCAATACTCAAAATTTTGAGCATTAATACATGGTTGTTGGAATCCAAGTTGTAAAGCCTCACTTTGTGGTAAACATTGCAAAACCTGATATTCTTGGTAGATTTTGGTTCCAAACTATGTCAATTATGTTAAATTTATGTAGTGTTATTTAATGGTTTGTGTTTGATTTGTGAATTTAACCTTCATTTGAAAATGTCATGGGGGTCTCATGTGCATTGTGGTCATGTGCTTCATCCCATGTCATTTTTACTAAGTTGTATCACATATGTTAGATGAAAAATTTAGTTGTTCCACTTGTTAGCTTTTCAAAGCATGTCACAACAGTTTAGATTAGTAGATGATTGTTAGTGAATATTTTTGGGTCAATTTGTCATAACACATTCCCGATTTTCTAGGAGGTTAGCTAAAATGACCTATTTTAGGTTGTGTATTGATCTTGTTACAGGTCATTTGAGATTACTAGTGTATCACCAAAACTCTATGGAAGTAGGAAACTGACACCTTCCCATGCTAGAGAGAACTTTTGCATTCACTTTTGTCAGTGTGCAAAGTTAATGGGGAAAAGCTGTGCATAGTTGAAGTGAACCAATAGACAGGGTCACATCTATCAATTTAGAAAAAATTAGTGCGTTCTTGTGAGACCTTACGCATCAATAACAACTTGGTGTATCACCTTTAATGTTAGATTCCTTAGATGCATCTCTTTACATTTTTAGGATCGACCCCATGTGTTTCAAGAGTTTTTAGGTTGCACGCATGCCAAGGGAACCAACCATTCTATAGGTTCTTGCATCTTGTGTTATCACCTACAACTTGGGAATGAGGTCCCATTTTGACTATCCGCATCTTGATTCAGATTGCACATAGATCAAAGGTGCACTTCAAAGAATGATAAAGTTGACTTCAAAAGGAACCTAAATTGGATTTTCTTGATTTTTTTCTTAAGCTGCACTGGTGGAAGGCTCACAGTTAGAAGAATTTTGGATCATATAGGCCTATGCGAGCACAATATTTTCATAGTAATATTGATTATGAGGCATGTTGAAAGGAAAACACCATTTAGAATCTTGAGCCATATTGTTCTGAACTAGAATTAGTACCTGAGAATTGGATGGGCATAGGAAGAGGCTATGCTAGAGGGGGAATTACTTGCAAGGGCAGATGTAAATTAACATGCCATCTATCATTTTTCTGGTTCTGCCCATATCTCTAGTGTCCATACTATTCCGCTAGGGTTGATTATTTTTATTATGTGCATGAATTAGAACATAGCTTTCTGAAGGCTTGCGTATTACTGCTTTCTAAATATATAAATTTATTAGATTTAAGTTCTTAATTAGGGCCTTCATTCTTCATCTTCTTTCTGATTATTGCATGAAGAGAGTATGAGGTGGATGCAACTAGTTGTAACAATCACTCTGTACTAAGAGACACAAAAGGTTAGGGCACTGTTGAGACATTTCTGGGAACTAAGGGCAACAGGGTCGTCTAGGAGCTAACTTTCCTACCTAAATGAGACTATTTTCTATGCCCTTATTGAAATGTTGTAAGCAAAGCAGGTAAGGTTATAACTTCCCATGGATTGAATCATGACTGAGATGTCACTATTTAAAGCCCTTAGATAATATTGGAAAACATGACTGGGATAAATAGGCCTTACCACTTGAGGAATTATCCCAAGTTTCTAGAATCTTGATGTTGAAATCAGTCATCTATTCATTGGGCTGCCCTTTTTGTTGTAGTTCCTTGTTCCACCAGAAGATACAGGTGATCTGAATTGTCTTCAAAATAGTTACATAGAGTTGTTCCAAGCTCATCCCAATGTGGAAATAGATGCAGGTCTTAGGCATCTTTCGATACCACTAGGAGTGCTTTACCCTTGAAAGAAGGTTGTAAGTAGCCTGACTGCTAACATCATTATGCATGATAACAAATTAGACATAACAACATTGGGCCATATTCTTAGAAAATAGATGTGCTCAACAAGGGTGCTACTTGATTCTCATCCCACTGAAGTATGGAATACTCTTGAGCATGGCTACTAAGAATATCATGATACAGCATTGAGATTGAGCAGGATTCCACTAGTGAAGCTGGAAAAGTTCCTCAGAAGAGGGGAGGTTGTAATGCATGTCTGGAAACCAAAATGTGTAAGTCTATTAGGCAAGGAGGAGTGGAATGTGTGTGGCACTGGAGATGGAGATGCGTGTGCATAAAGAAGATTATTCTACTGTGTGATTCTTGGTGGGAGATGAAGATGGAGATACTTGAAAGGATCCTTCAATTACAACACTCTTTTCTGGTATGCACTCTTCTCATAAAAAGGATGCTAGAGAACTGCTTTTCAACTGGGGGAGAATGATGCTGGAGCATAGCTTCTAGAAACCATCAACTGTGTTGATCTGAAAGAGCCTGTATTATCTTGGAATTTTCCAGGGTGGTCCAGACCTTGATTAGTAATATGCTATGACTAATGTTTCTAGAAATTTTGGGTAATATTATCGACATATTTCTAGGCGCCAAATTCCTTCATCTGGTGGTTTAAACTATTGGCTCATTCAAACGTGCACTCATGTTTTGAATATGGGAGAACCGAGTTGTTTAATATAATTTTGCTAATCGTCTCTAAGTTGTGGGACCTTGCGCGCTTGAGACAGAATCTCCGTGGAACGCTAGTTCCTCTACTGATTTACGACTATGCACTATTACTCCTAATGATGGAAGGGAAAACTAAGCTGTCCAATGCCAAGGTGTTTTAAGGATTACGGGATTTTTTGAAAGGAAAACTAAACTAAAATGGAGGTGTTTTCACTAGAGATAGAGGGAAATAAAAGGAATATCTGTTATGAAGTTGTAAAATGATTAGTGTGGATTCATGTCAAGGGAAGATAGATACGTATAACACAAGCTTGCGACACATATTTAACACAATCAGTTCCACAAAACACAACTAGAAAATGGAGCCTTTTTGACCTCGTGTAGATGATCACACCAAACACACAGAGTAGAAGGAAGGCAAGAAAGACCCCATGATAAACACGCTAAGGCAATCTTGGAGGATGACTAGAAAACGAGTGTGTCGGACATACCCTTCCAAGGAATGGATTTGATTTGAGTTAGAATAATTCAAGAGGCCATGATAGCCATATGGCATAAGAACTCTATCTGGAGGCTATGCAACTTAAATTATAAGACAATATGAGCAGTCATTAGCAATAGAGCACCCCATGCTTTGTAAGATGTCCTCGACATTAACAGTTTGTGCCCAAATCTTATATGGGTATAGATGAAGTCAATAAGATATTATTAAAAGTTGACGGCAGGGAAAATCTGAATGTGAGACATATTGAACCACCATTATACTAGTATTTAATGCCTACATGTGTAACCTGCAAATCTGTCAAACGTGGGAAACTTAAGTCTGCCATGGCATGTAGGAGAAGGAAGGTTTTGCAAAATCCTTGTGATGATATCGAGTTGTCCACCAAGTAATCAGATATGCCCAACCATCAATGCCCAGAAAGAGGGTTTCCCCATTTCATCAGATACTGAGATCTGCCAATCTGATTATACTTGAGGTGCATTTGAATATCAAACATTGTAAACTTACGCCAACATTTATTGATTGATACTAGGTGAATGCACCAGATAAGAGAGCATTGTGTAGTAACCACATCAAGTATGCTAGTTAGAAGATTGTTAGAGCCATGTGCACATGCAAGCCATAAGTGGTGCACATGGGTTCAGAAATTGACACAGATCTGGCCAATTGAGCCTGTCGAAAATTAGGCCAAGTTTAACCATGTGTCACTCATTGGATCTCTCCTTAAACGAGATTTTGGGGCCCAACTGGTGTGTTTCTGATCTTGTTGCATGTAACAGACTCAAGCTTGTCAAATGATGATCCCGCTCATCCCATGGCACCAGATGCAGGTGTAAAGGCACGTGCGCGGAAGACCTTGTCTTCTGGAGTAATCTAGACCAAGGGCACTCGTAAGGGTCATCACATGTAGGATAAATGGGAGAATATGCCCAAGGTAGAAATGTATAGGTCAAGGAGCCTAACTATTACAAAGTAATGTACAGGAAGTGTTGAAGACTGTACACTAAGAGTACTGTGGTTGACTTTCCAGCAAGTTGTCTCACCAGGGTTCGGGGACAGGCTGGGCCCTGAACGGTTGGAAGTCTAGAGGTGGTATCCCCTGGTAGCAGAAGGTGCATGCAAGGGTTGTAAATGGAACCAAGAGGAAAAGGAAAATGAATGGAAGAGAAGACAATTGAAGTGTGTGATATACCGGGAAACGTAGAACCTCAAAGCTCAGACTATGAAGGGGAAAAATTGGTGGTTTCCAAAACAACACTATGGGAATCTAAGTCCCTCTACTTATAACAGTGCAGCTGCCATATTATGCATGAAAAACAAGTGGATTCAATGGTGGTTTTTGAACCAGAGATCCATAGGGGCACTCCACTGACCCTATGGCAAAGCCTGCAATTTCTTGCAAGGACAGAAAGTGGTCTGAGAGTGGGAAAGGGGAGTGGGAATGAAGGCAAGGAGATCAATGATGGAGGTAGAACATCAGAGGCCTACAAACATTGATCAGAAAGTTTATAACATGCATTTAAATGGAAGAAGAATACAAATTCACAAACCAGAGCTACAAGACTGAATAAAAATGCATTGGTCACAAAGTACCAATTGAATCCTCTGTCAAAGGGGCATAAAATCCTTCTTTTCTTATTGCAGCTGAAGTAGAAACTTGTACAAGGAAAGGAAATGGAAGAAAAATACAGAAAGAAGAAGCTTAGAAGAATGGTGACTATTGTTTTTGTCCTCTGTTCATGAAAATCATTTACAGTCTTCAAAAATCAAATGCCAACCCATGCAATGACTTCCAAAATCCATGAAATAGCTCGCATGAGGTAGTTACAACTTCCACTAATGGCCAAGAAGCAGTTACAAAAAGATCTCATCATTTCGCACCATTTCAAATTCTTCTTTTGCAGAAAAACGGCCATGGCGGGAAATGCCAGAGAATTAATAATTAAAATGGTTACAAACTTTCCAGATTGAATGTGGGCCATTAGATTTATCTTTTGCACCTTTAAATATGAGCCATCCACATGGCAGAAAGTGATTGGAGCAGCCGCGGGCGAGCTCCCTTCGTTTCATGACTTTTTTAGAATTCGGCAATTTGGAACAATTTCCTCCGTAGGCCCGGTTTGACTTTTCAACATGCATACATGGCACCTTTGGATTGGATACGGGGTCACCACTCCATTTAGAACATTTTGAACCTTTTTTAGAAAAAGGTTCAAAGTCACAACATCCTCCGCCGGCCCGCACTCCCATGTACACGTGGCACAATTTGATTGCCTGCGGGGTTCAAACTTCATTATTTTCTCCACCCAGCTCGGGCTCGTGGATCTGCCATCACCATTTACACCTTTTTTCCAAAAAGGAAAAGTGACAAAGAAACCTCCACAGCTCCGCTGGTCTGCCTTGGGCAAAAAATACAACTCAAGTCCGCCGAGCCATATCTTGCACAAAACAAGGAGTTAGAACAACTTCTTTACCTTTTTGGAAAGGGGAAGAAATTTCCCATCTGATGAAGTAGGTTCCAAACATCCTTGAGCCCTTGGAAAGTGCCAGATTTCAAAATAATCTTATTAGACCATTTTCAAAGGGTAACAACTCAAAAATTTCTAAGTCCAGACTTGGAAAAAGAAGGAAAATTTTGAGGGGACAATAGTGGCTCTAGCTTGGGGACATGACATGGATTGAACAGGGAGAAAACATGGCATGAGGATCCAGAATCTCAAGTTTTAAAACATATAACGTTGACCAGTGCCTTATCCATTGGGCCTTGCAGAGTCATGTACAACCTCTGAGGAAAGCAAGAAGGAAGAAGAGGACACACAAACCAAAAACACACCAAAATAGAAAAGGGAAAACAAAGCACATGACAGAAAAGGGGAAAAAACAAAACTATGCTACAAGGTGAGGGAAAACTCACTTTCACTGATGATATAGCTTCAAATATTTCCCACTTCTAGGCAATCCTAATGGAGTCCCATCCAAGTATGATAGGAGAAAAACATTCTCACCACAAGTTCCAAGAATTCGAAAAGGTCCCAGCCACAAAGAATCAAATTTTCCATGACTGCCCTTTGGTTCTCTTCTCTTGTCCCAAAGTAGGACAAAATCTCCAACTCTGAACTCTCTTGCCTTGGTCCTTTTGTCAAAGAGATTTTTCACTTTCAGCTGATGTTCTTTGATTTTATCAACCACCTGAGATCTGCTTTCTTCCAGCCTCTCAAGAAAAAGGATCCTTTTGTCAATGGAGTCTTTGTATTGGCCATCATCCACTGATTGAAGCAATTTGAGAGCTGGCATTTCAATTGTGATAGGGATCTCTGCTTCGACTCCATACAATAGCTGAAAAGGTGATGTACCTATGGCCTTCTTGGGAGTGATCCTATCAGCCCACAATGCATCATACAATCTCTTGTGCCAATTCCTTTGGTTCTCATCAACAAGCTTTCAGACAATGGTCACAATGTTCTTGTTACTTGACTCAGCTTGACCATTTCCTTGTGGATAGTAGTCAGAAGAATGTGCTAGAGAGATGCCAAAACCATAACAGAACTCTGTCAATTCTCTTGAAGAGAAATAAGTGGCATTGTCCACAACAATCTTTTGAGGCACTCCAAAATGGACAATGATGTATTCTTTAATGAAACTGCAACTACTTCAGAGCTATCTTGTTTGGTTGGAATGGCCTCCACCCATTTGGTGAAGTAGTCCATGGCAGTGAGCACATAAGTATGCCCAACACTTGAATGAGGATTCAACATGCCAATGAAGTCCAGCCCCCATTGTTGAAATGGTTCTTCAATAATCACAGGCCTGAGAGGCAATGCAGCTAACTGTGGTTTTCCAACAAATTGTTGGCATGCTTTGCATTTAGAAACCCAGCTCTGAGTATCAGCAAAAAGAGAAGGCCAATAATATCTACCTCTGAGAATCTTGTGGGTAGTCACCATTGCTGAGAAGTGTCCACCACATGCTTGGTCATGATAGGCTTTAAGCAACTTTCCTTGTTGCTCTTTATCAACACATCGAAGGAAGCAACCATCCATTCCTTTCTTATAAAGCACATGATTCCAGATCACGTACTTGGTTGCTTTCAGTTTGAGAGTCCTTCTTTTCTTGTAATCTAGATGAGAGGGACATTCTCCATAAGTAAGTAGAAAAGTGATGTCTGCATACCACTCATCAGTAGTGGTTACAAAGAGAACTTGCGGGCAGTTTTCTGGGCAAGTTAAACAAGTGTCATCTTTCTCTCCATGCTGAACTTTGAGAGTTTCATCTTCAGCAATTAACTTGCACAGACCATTTCCTCTTACCAGATGGGAAGGCCAAATCTCCAGGTCATACTCTTGAGTTTTTGCAATCCAATTCCCTCTTTTGACTCTGGGATCTTGCTATGTCAAAATGGATTTGATTGCACTTCCAGGGACCATTACCACAGTATGAGAATTGAGAATGTAGAAGCGGAAATTTTTTACAGCTTTGACCACTGCGAATGCGTGCTTTTCCAATTGACTGTAATTGAGCTCATGTTTCTTCAAAGGACAGCTCATGAAAGCAATGGGTGCTTCCAAATCTTCATCATTCTTCTGGACAAGGACAACAGATAGAGTGTGTTCTGAGGCATAACAGTACATGATGAACTCTTTGTTAAAATCTGGAGATACAAGAGTAGGAGCTTTGGCAATAGCTCTTTTTATCTCTTCAAATGTAGTTTTCCCTTCATGGCTCCATTTGAAACTTGATTGAGGCCTCATCATAGAAGTGATGTGCTTTGTCAGTTCAGCGAACTCAGGGACAAAGCGGCGAAGAAATTTTACCTTCCCAAAGAATGAATGCACTCCTTTCTTGCTGGTGGGCAGAGATAGTGCTTGAATAGCTCTTACTCTTTCGGGGTCAATGTGTGCTCCATGTTTGTTCATGATGTGTCCCAGTAACTTGCCTTTTATGTGACTCCAAAGATGCATTTCTTGGGATTCAAAGATATACCATGTTTTCTACACCTTGCAAGAACTTGTTCCAAATGACAGATGTGCTCTTCTCTTTTCTTCAAAAATACCGTGAGATCATCCAGATATATAACAATGCAATGTTTCAGATCTCTGAAGGCCAAGTCCATTGCTCTTTGGAACATTGCTCCCACATTGATTAGGCCGAAAGGCATTCTGCTATAAGAAAAAGTGCCCCAAGGAGTTGTGAATGTTGTTTTGCTGTAGTCTTCCTCTGCCACTTTGATTTGGTTGTACCCCAAAAACCCATCAAGCAGAGAGAGCATCTCAGATCCAGTGACTGCTTGCAAAATGTGATCCATGATGGGTAGAGGATAGTTGTCTTTGAGTGAGGCTTGATTCAGATTTCTGAAATCAACACATATCCTTATTTCACCATTCTTCTTTCTTACTGGCACAATGTTAGCCACCCACGTTGAGTGGTGGATGGGAAAAATGATTCTGGCATTCAACATCTTGGTCACTTCTTCCTTGATGATATCAGCAACCTTTGGATTATAGGGCCTTTGCTTTTTCCTGAAAGGCTTAGCACCTTGCTTCAAAGGAATGGAATGGTGCATTTCTTTTGGCTGGAATGACTTGAGTTCTTCATAGGAGTAAGCTAAAACATCAGAATATTTCTTGAGCAGAGTAACAAACCTTCTCTTCTCTTCAGGTGAGCAACATTTACCAATGTTTACCATTCTTGGATCTTCTGAAGTACCAATATTTTCTTTGTCAAAGTCAGATGGACACCGAGAAGATAACTTCTCCTTCTCTTGAATGAATCTGTCATGTTTGTCAAACAGGTCTTCCAAAGAGACTAAGCCTTTGGGAATTTTGTTTCCTTTCAGTCTGATCATTCCCTCATCATCAACTTCATCAATTCCATCAGCTTCTTCCTCAGCAACAACTTCTCTATGAGGATTGACACTTCCTTCAAAGAAGAGATTATTGAAATTATCTCTTTGCTCTAAGAAGCTCAAAATTTGATTGTCATCATTGAAGACTTGCCAATGATTAGCATTATCAGGTACACTCGGTCTGAAAACCATCTCAATGGTTATCTTATCTTTTCCAAAGGAAGGATGAGGTGTCAATAAGGAGGCTGACACAACAAGAGAATCAGCCCTTTCATTTTGTGCCCTTGGAATGGCTTCAATAGAGAAAGCATCGAATGATTCAATACAATCCCAAACCCGATTTCTATAGTGTCTGAGCCTTGGGTTCTTCACTTGATATTGCTGGTGGATTTGTTTCACTATTACCTCTGCATCACCAAGGCATCTCAACTTCTTGATTCCCATATCCTCTGCAACACTCATGCCCAGAAGAAGGGCTTCATATTCTGTTGTATTGTTTGTGTTATCAAACTGCAGTTTGTAAGCAAAAGGATGCATTTCCTTTGAAGGTGAATACAGAACAACACCAGCTCCAGAACCTACCCTTGAATGACTGCCATCAAATTCCATCATCCAGATCTGATCTTCTTCTTCCTCCATGAGAAGTGGCAGGTTTTCATCTTTTTGTGATGTGAGGAAGTAATTTCCTAACTCAGAATCTTGAAGAAGGATGTTAGCTCTTGGATCATCAGACTTCTTTACTGTGAATTTCATCTTTCTAACAGGTAGAAACCTCTTCATTTCACCTTTGACAGGGATAGTAGTGGATGACCAATCCATTTTAATTTCTCCACCTAGATCTCTACAAAAACTTCTGCTCAGAAGCATGCCAAAGGATGTTGGGATGTCCACCACCAAGATAGTTAGGAGCACTTTCTTTTCGGGGAAGTCAGCCAGAGTTACTTGTGCATCCTTTATTCTTCCAATCAGTGACACTTGTTTAGATTCCATGGAATAACAAGCTCCATTTACTCTAGTCAAAGTTAGGCCAAGGGAATTTGTAACTTTGAGTGGCATTACGTTATCAGAAGCTCCAGAATCAATAATACAGTTGTTCAACTCAAAACCATTTATGAGGAGAGACAAATAAAAAGGCTCAACTCTAGATGTTTTGGCAGCACTGAGAGCTAACATGTTTTGAGATGGAGGTGTGGATGGCATTGGAAGGAGTCCTTTAGAAGTGGAACTTGAAGATATAGAGCTACTACCTCAGACTGCATTAATAAATCTGTCAAATTGGGTCGGGTGTGTTTGCAAGTACTCTAACTCTGAGAGTTGGACTTTGGTTTTGCTTGCATGCTCTACAAAATCAAATGGGGCAATACTGGATGAGGAGGAAGCTCCTGGGATGAAAGAGGATTTACCTGGCAAGGGATTTGAAGGAACCTTGGATATTTTGGATGAAGGATTTTCTCCTAAAGGTGAAATAGTCGGTTTAGCAGAAGGAAAAGGTACAACCTTTGGCTGAACTATTGGTGCTTTGGTAGAGACTCCAATGGAAGGGGAAGTACTCTTAACAATTACAAAACTAGGAGGAGAAAAAGACTTACTTGGTATGACAACATGATCCTTGACAATGACCAAGTCTAGTTTTTCTTTAGCAGAATCCATGGAGGGTGGAAATGGAGAACCTTTGTTGATAATCCTCTTCTGTGTGACCTCAGAAGTGGAAACTTCTTTGGTTTTCTTCTCCTTTGCAGCCACCGAGGATGGAGTGTTCTTCTTGGACTGTGTTCTGGTGAAAACAACACATGAAAAACTTGGTGTTTCCTCCTCTTCTTCTTCATCATCATCAATGAATTCAACAGGCCATTGTGCATATCGACCTCCTCAACTTCTAGGTAGCTCTCGTAGTTTTCTTCATCATCTCCTTCGAGCTCATCAACTTCAGCTTCCTCTCTTATATCACAGGCCGCATTGACTGGTGGTGCTTCAAGAGCAAGCTGGTGAGGAGGTGGTGCAATCCTTTGCCTCTCATGGAAATTCAGTCTTCTTGGAGCGTTCCTCATAGTAATTTGTGACAATTGCTTCTTCAAGGCGACCAGATCATTTGCCATTTTTTGGAACATAGGATCTGTTGTGACTGAATTTGAACTCTGACCCTTTTGCTTTCCATTTGGGCCCTTCACCTTTCCAGAAAGGATTAAATCATCATCAGTCTCGATTGCAAGGTCTTGAGCTTCCCTCAATGTTCTTGGTTGATCTCTTCTGAGGAAGAAACCAACTTCTGATGGCAAGGCACTGATGAAGAACCTCTTCAAGTTGTTTTCAGGAGGAACTACATCTTCGGGGATTCTTCTTGTCAATCTATCAAATCTTGCTACGAAATATCTCATGGACTCAGAGACTTCTTTCTTCATTTGCACCAATTGAACCAGCAAGTCTTGGCCATCTTCTGTGCTCTTGAATCTACTTTCAAATGCACTCCTTATGTCCTCCCAGCTAGTGATAGATCTTGGGGGAAGCATGTAAAACCACTCAGCAGCTTTCTCTTGGAGTGACTCCACAAAAATTCTAACCGACACATCTTCATCTTCAACACCCAACACACCACAAGCAGTGATGAAAGCCGCTACATGTTCCTCAGGGAGTTGGGAGCCATCTCCTTTAAATTTAGGAAAGTTCTTTCTTGAGCCTCTTGGCAGATCATGGAGTATTCGTGGGAGGGAAAGTGGACCAGTATTTCTTCCCCATGGTACATTGGGTCTACGTGCTTCACGTTCATTATCAGCCATTCTATTTCTGTTTCTAGCCTCTTCAGCAGCTAGGGCTTCTTCTCTTTCCTCTGCCTCTCTTTGGAGTCTTTCAATCTCTTCAAGTTGAGCCCTAATCACTTCCTTCTTTCAAGTTGAACTCTATCCACTTCCTCTCTTTCTAGCTCTTGTTCTTCTTCCTTAAGCTCATCAAGAGTAGGATTAACAGGTCCTCCTGATCTCAACTACCGGTATACCTTCTTGTCAGCCAGCTTGAAGACTTATTGTCTTCTCTGGGGTGCCAAGATTTGTCTTTGTTCCTCCAACTCAAGGGTGAAGTTCTTCTTCTTGGTCCAAAATTCTTGAAGCAATATAGTAATGGTTTACACTCTTCCTATTTACGCCAAATAGCCTCCCTTAGGTCAAAGTGATATCTTCTTGAATGTGAAAGAGCAAGGTAGGTCTCTCAACAGGAGGATGTGTGAGAATTTCCATGATTGGTATCCATGTGGATCATAAGAAACTTCAAATTTTCAATGAACTCCAATGGTATTTAATGACCCTGTGGTCATTTCTAGGGTGCAGATGCTACAAAATCTGCCCCACGGTGGGTGCCAAAACTGTTGGCTTGGAAATTCATCTTGGGGGACAAATTGGTGGTTTCCAAAACAACACTATGGGAATCTAAGTCCCTCTACTTATAACGGTGCAGCTTCCATATTATGCATGAAAAACAAGTGGATTCAATGGTGGTTTTTGAACCAGAGATCCATAGGGGCACTCCACTGACCCTATGGCAAAGCCTGCAATTTCTTGCAAGGACAGAAAGTGGTCTGAGAGTGGGAAAGGGGAGTGGGAATGAAGGAAAGGAGATCAATGATGGAGGTAGAACATCAGAGGCCTACAAACATTGATCAGAAAGTTTATAACATGCATTTAAATGGAAGAAGAATACAAATTCACAAACCAGAGCTACAAGACTGAATAAAAATGCATTGGTCACAAAGTACCAATCAAATCCTCTGTCAAAGGGGCATAAAATCCTTCTTTTCTTATTGCAGCTGAAGTAGAAACTTGTACAAGGAAAGGAAATGGAAGAAAAATATAGAAAAAGAAGAAGCTTAGAAGAATGACGACTATTGTTTTTGTCCTCTGTTCATGAAAATCATTTACAGTCTTCAAAAATCAAATGCCAACCCATGCAATGACTTCCAAAAGCCATGAAATAGCTCACACGAGGTAGTTACAACTTCCACTAATGGCCAAGAAGTAGTTACAAAAAGATCTCATCATTTCACACCATTTCAGATTCTTCTTTTGTAGAAGAAAAGCCATGGCGGGAAATGCCAGAGAATTAATAATTAAAATGGTTACAAACTTTCCAGATTGAATGTGGGCCATTAGATTTATCTTTTGCACCTTTAAATATGAGCCATCCACATGGCAGAAAGTGATTGGAGTGGCCGCAGGTGAGCTCCCTTCATTTCACGACTTTTTTAGAATTCGGCAATTTGGAACAATTTCCTCCGCCGGCCCAGTTTGACTTTTCAACATGCATACGTGGCACCTTTGGATTGGATACGGGGTCATGGATCCATTTAGAACATTTTGAACCTTTGTTAGAAAAAGGTTCAAAGTCACAACATCCTCCGTCGGCCCTGCACTCCCGTGTACACGTGGCACAATTTGATTGCCTGCGGGGTTCAAACTTCATTATTTTCTCCACCCAGCTCGAGCTCGTGGATCCACCATCACCATTTACACCTTTTTTCCAAAAAGGAAAAGTGACAAAGAAACCTCCGCAGCTCCGCTGGTCTGCCTTGGGCAAAAAATACAACTCAAGTCCGTCGAGCCATATCTTGCACAAAACAAGGAGTTAGAACAACTTCTTTACCTTTTTTGGAAAGGGGAAGAAATTTCCCATCTGATGAAGTAGGTTCCAAACATCCTTGAGCCCTTGGAAAGTGCCAGATTTCAAAATACTCTTATTAGACCATTTTCAAAGGGTAACAACTCAAAAATTTCTAAGTCCAGACTTGGAAAAAGAAGGAAAATTTTGGTTTTGCAACATACTAAGTACAAACTCAGGTAACATTGCAGATGTGATTTGAATTCAGGTGTGAACCTATAGCGAGAGTTTTGTTAAGCCCAGCTGTCGAATATGGCCTGCATCCAAGGTATTCTTATTGAGGGAGCTTTCAATCTTTTAATAAAAATCTGAGAAAATCTATTCTGTCCAGTGGTCAGTATCTCCAATATTCCCCAAATCCGAAGATAGGCATGAGTGAGGAGTAACTCCTAAGACTTGTATTACCTCATCTATTCCCTATACCCTTATGATGAAGAAGTCTGTAATATTAATTCGGACATATTAGAATTTGAATAGTCTGTTGCGAAATTTTGTAAGAGATTACTCATAACATAGGTTTCGAAATCCCAAAGTTCCTAACATTAACTTTTGGGAAGAATGGTGGACTCCGAAAAGACTTCAACTCTGAAGTAAAAACCTCCGAACAGCCTGAACTCCTCAATAGTCTCGAAGACCCTGAAGGAAGTGAGGATCTCTGCAAGTTGCGACTTCTGAAGAACCCATACAACCATGCGACCTTTGGTAAACCTGAAAATTATGCGACCTGCTGACAAACCCGAAACTGCAGATCCTCTAAAAACCAGAATAGATTGTGACCTCTCCAATAACTTGGGGAGTTACTTCGGACCTCTAATAGGTACACTCCAGATCATTGCGATCTACTCTGAACTACCTCAACATCCCTCTCATTGACCTCTAGAAAACCTGAAATTGTGACCTCCGAATGGGCCTTGTCCTAGCTTCAGAACAAAAATTGCTACGTGTATCAATATGTGGCATCAATTCATATGGATCTTGATAAAGTAGATGCCTGCATGAATGCACAAAATTTGCTAGATATTGAAATCTTAGTGAAATAACTATATAACCCCTAGGAACCTATTACCTATGAACCACATGATGCCTGTGAAATGTACCACAAATGGTGCGGTAAAAAATCCTTGACCCTGTCCTAGAGCAAAAGCTAGGTTACCTATAGATAGTCGCATCAAACCATTCAAGTTTATATAGGACCACCCTTGAATTAATGCTTGGAAAGCTGACACGTGTGAGGGTAGTCTGGAAATTAAATGTTTATGGAAGGTCCGAAACTCTGCACACCCCTAACAACTCTGAAATCATATGCGCGATCACGTGCAATCGCAATTTGGCTCTTAGTCTTGAAACCGCCGAAAGTTCTGAAGTTCTGAAAACATTTCAGAACTTCATTGTATAAGTTTGCCAGACTTCACCGAAATCCACACATGGGTACATGCGATGATCCTTAATCCTACAAAAATAATGTGATGCATCATTTATGAAACTTGAAAGTCTGAAGTTCATCAACTACCATATTGGATTTTGCCAATTTCGGAGTTCAATAAACTTCTGAAACGAAAATATCAAAAAATACTAAAGAGGATTCCAATAACCTGAAAGCTTGAAAATGTTCAATGAATTTTTGACTTTCGGGCTTCTCGGAGTTCGGAACTCCTAAATCAAATATTATCTTAAAGCTCTCTGCTAACCAACAATGTATCTTCTGAAAAGTGAAAAATACCCCGAAAACTCGAAATCCGACAAATTCGGTAACCATCGGAGTTTCAGAAACATCTTCGAAATTTAAAAAACATCGTTCAGGCAGTGAAGTAATTCAAGAAGGTTTAAGAAATTTTTGGACAATATTTCTACACAACACCTTCCTGTTAAGGTAAATATTAAAGGGCATCTAACCAATATAGTCGAATGTGTTGTACCAATGACACAGTCCAATAGCCGCCCAATCCTCTTCCACCCTATAACGAATGTACGAAGACCTTTGAACAATTGGTCTACCTCCACGAAACCCCGTTAAGTGAAATATCCCTGTTGCACATGCAAAACAACTCATGGAATGAAAAAATGTGGGAGTAATGGTTAGGGATTAGAGGAGAGACTATGGGGATACAGGTGATGAGACATTGTACTCTCCAATGATTTACTAGGATGTACTTCTGAAATGTCGTTATAAAACACCCTCCAATATTCAATAGAAATTGTTCCATTCTACTTTCATTTTGTCAATGTATCTCTCTGTAACTTTCCATTGTTCAACGAGTTAATTTGATTTATTGTTGTTGAATTTATTTATACAAATCGAGATATTTAGCATCAGTCTGACCCTTTCCACCCTACAACAAAGTTGAAGACCAATGAAAAATAGCTTTAGAATCACTGAGAGGGTCATGAGGTGAGCCTGTTTTGAAATGCATTCATTTGAAATCTTTTGCTCATCGAATTTTAATGCACATGAGCGCATTAGTAAATAATATCTGAGATTACACGCATATATTCAAACATTTATGAATTGAATTTACAGAATTGAAATAACACATTAAGTAATTTTGATATTGTTTACCAATGCAATACAATGACTGTGAGTGGATATTGTGAAATAAAATACCATTAGTTGTTTGAATGGAAAGTTACAATAGATGAAAATGAGAAAACTATGCCTTATTAGAATTAAGTCACATCAAGTCACATCAATGTAAATTAACCTCCAGTGATCTTATTTGAGTGGTCACATAGACAACTTCCATGAGACAGAGGTAATTTTATTCAACACGAGATAATGGGAATGCCTATAAATTCCTATTGTATTCAAAGAAGTTACTATAACATATTAAATCCCTCTAAAAAATATTCTCCACATAACTTCTACGAACTATATGTGAAAGAAAATCTGTATATTAAAAAAGTCCATGATCTATTAAAGTTTTTCCTGTAATTAGATGTCTTTATGATTGTTAGGTGGCTCTAACAACCTGGTTACATTATGATTCACGATAAGTGGTAGGCTCTAAGTTATCCCACTAAATGGAGTTTGAATAAGGTTTGTATAACATTTGGAAACTGCTATAAATTAGACCCATGTTTACAACTCTTTCATTGTGAATTGATTGTTTTAACGACATTAAGCATACCGACTCAAAACTGTGTGTTGTCCACCGGGTTGACTACACTCCAATTTGGATCACTTTTACTAAATGTTAACATATTTTCCTAAAATACGTTACCTTATGTTCACTCATGAGTGAAATTAATTCAGGAATGCAACATGGTTCAAGTTTAATTTTCATGAGCAAGAGAAAGGAAAATGCATTAAACTAACACTAACCTATAATTCAAATAAAGCATCCCCTAGCATGAGGAAATACATTATCTTAAATGAAAAATCCTATCTAATCATATAGGAATGATAGGTACCAATAATTCAAGGGGTGTACTCATCATTCCCCTACATGAGTGAAAATTTCAAGTGCCTAATGGAAGGGCATAAACTAAAAATTCCTAACACTTCTTGTTGAATGGAGTCTCAAACTACCATGTCATACTCTTCAAATAGATTTGAATATATCAAGAAGAATAAAGTATGCATAATACATCCCACAATTGCAATGAAAGGTAAGAAATTAAATACAACACAAGATATGGTAGAGATAGAGCCAAAAAACATGGGATTTTATCTTCTTAAAAGGTATGCATAATTATTACAATGCAAGAGAAGAGGTAAGGCAATAACCACCTGTGTTCAAACCCATCTAAGGTTTGCAACTCATAAAGTCCTTATTGAACAATTTTCAGATAGAGTTCCTTTACATTATTGCGACCAATGCACCACCCCTCATAAATGAGGGGAATTTACATTTCCATATAGAGAGGGAAATGTTATAGAACTTATCCTCCAATCAATATGAGTCGATATTGTTCTACATTAAATCTCATGTTGTTAAGATTGGCCTTTGTCCCATGGAAGGAGCAAGGGCCTTACCTAAATTCATTTCCCAGCCTGGTACTTTTGTCTTGCAGTTAACGACATGGATGTGACATACCTCATTAAGGTGGTCACTAAGTCATACTCTGTAATGCACTTATTCTAAGGCTATAATTTCCATTCAGAGTGTGATATTCTTGTGTTTTATCCACCATTTACATTCAGAATGTGTCTTGGTGACTTTCGGTATGCATTTTTGTCTAGTACCGACTGTGTTGCATGCCCTTGCAAATGCCTACCAGTAATATTATTTCGAGAGTGTGACTGGTATTTGCAATTCAGTTCTTTCCATTGGCTAGTAGCATAAGTGCAATTCCTCATGTCTAGACAATTGTATTTCCATTGAATACCATTTTAGTAGCATAATTTCCTACTACCGTTGTTAGTAGCTGGTGCAACCTAAAATTTAATAATACAAGCCCAAATAAGACCCTAGATGCATGTTGGCCCATCACTCAGACCTAGACTGAGAGCTCACCTAAAGCAAGCAAAGGTACCAGGTCCCTTTTTAGGGTTACTGTTGCAAGATGTTAGCATGGTGAAGACTTAACACATGAAGTTTCATTACTAACACATCATTCTAGAGAGCATGCCATATCTAGATATAAGAGAGAACAAAATTAAGTATCAACCATGATGAGATCAAGAACATACTAGATTAAGACTACACACAAAACTAACACTTATGATTCAGCCAATATCCTCCATTATATCAAATACAATAAGTAGTACAGAAGCTTCATTACAATAACAATAGTATGCTCATGTAACAGATTTAGCAACATAATCTCACTATAACTCCATATATCTATCACCTCTCTATATACTACATAGTTTACTACATACTTATAAGGGTGGGGACTTTCCCTCACCACTTATCTAATCCCAAAATAGGTTGCATGCTATTATTAGCCATGCGTTGTTACAAAAAATTAGCCACACATGTAAGTACGCTAACAATAGACTACTGGTAGTTAACTGAGCAGTAGTAGATCTATTTCATTGGCTTATGTCCATGCAAATTGCTTCAGTAGCTAATCCTCCAAAAATATCCAATGCGTGATGCATAAGTATCTAATTAGTTTGAGTGCTCCACACGCTATCTCCAAAAATAGATCCTTGATCGTAAAAATGGCTAAGTCCTAAACCTGTTTCTATTCTTCACATGCACGAGCCTTTCTGATACATCCCATGCCTTTGAATGTGCTATGTTCTCCTACGTGAACCTTCTATATTTTCTTCACTAAGTTCTAGGGTCTGAACTATCAACATTACCCCACACTAGTTGCATTGCTTAACCTGGTAAATGGTTTTCTCCAAAATATAATTAAAGAATAGAAGAATAGAAAGAATTTCAGATGAATGAAAGAATATTTTTAACCTGTAGTTTCTTCTTTTGAAACCTGAAAAATTAATTCAGGATATTCCTTCTTTATCTCGATCCTCCAAGGTCTGCCACTTAACGAGTGCTTCCTCTAATTTTTCTGGAATGTCCACAATTAATGGAATCCAATTCATCCTTCACAATTTCTCCTTTCTCATTCTACAAGACCAACACAATATTGGACATTACAGTCATCCTTCCCTCCAGCAAATCCATCTTCTACGTAATGATCTTCCCAAGCTGTTCCAGCTAATTTGTGTGTGGCTCTTGGGCTACTGCCAAGGCCTCACGCTTCTGTTTAACCATTGATAATATTTCTGCATGCAAGCCCAATGTGTCATCCTTCATCACCTTCTAGACCTCATTATTATCCTCTAGGGTTTTTATGTTGATGAGCACCTATGAAGCTGTACACATGTTCAAGGTTTGGTATGCCTTCTTTAGTTCTTATTGCAGCGCTTGTAACAGTCATTCATATGATGTAATCTTCTGCATCATTGAATCCTTTTCTCTCTCTACATCTTGGGCTGGATCCTTTGGCGCTGGCATGTGTAGAGGTTCATCTTCAAGCACTAAGTCCACCAATGTACCTATATAGTGTATTGCTAAAGGAAACATTTTTGGTACCTTTGGCTCTAAGTGTGGCCTAGCCCTTATGACATTATCACCAATTTCCTCTACAATGCTGATAAATACAGAGTTATTTTTCTGTGCTAAGTCTCTTTCCTGTATTAGGAATGCACTATCTCCTCATTTTTAGTTTTGATCTCTTCCCTTAGCGCCCTAATTGTAGTAGCTTTTTCCATATTCCGTCACTCCACCTCTATTGATAATTTTATCAATGCATTGCTCACTTGTTCATCTAACATAACAATAGGCTTTACTATTATGTGTCTAGCCTAAGGTGTCTTTTTAAACCTCCTCGACATGCATTACTCCTCACACACATAAAAATCTAGTCCATCCATGTGTTGCATGTGCATCGACCATGATAATTGATTCCTTTTGCGAAACTGTTACCATATCTTCATCCATTAATTCCCAGCCATATAACTCTTTTTATGTTAGTGTGCTCTCAGAAACAGGGTACAAATTTTTTTACCTGTGTCCTTTAGCATAACCCATGGCTGGTGGAATGTGCTCCCCACTTGTTCTTCTTGACCTAAGCTACTCAGGAACTTGAGCTTCTAGATTTGGGACTTGTGTCTCCATGTCTTGAGAAGTCTCAGTATCTGTCTCATATGTTCTCTTTTATTCCTGTTCTCATTCCTTCATTTCTTCATCTTTTTATCCTTCTACGTTCTCTAGAGGTGTAAGAGAATTAGGCGTGCTTTCCTCTAACTCTTCCACCTCCTCATTCAATTTTAGTTTCCTTCTCCTTTTCTTAGTTGTATTCTTCTGTGGAGAGAGTCTGGGTGATATACACACTATTTGCAGAGTAGCATCTTGGGTCCTTATTCTCCTAAACACTTTCTTAAATCAGTGCTCTCCTTGGACTGCATCCAATTCCTCATCATCCACCTCCTTTGGCTGAGGTGGTGTAGTTGTGCACTCAGCTTCATCCTTATTCATGGGATGTCTTCTACCTTTATGTTCCAAACCAACGCTATCTTCGTGCTCATCCTCCTCATCCTCTACTTCAATTGTCTCTGTGGGCTTAGGCACTGGAATTTTCTCCATGTTATACTTACCCTTCGGTGGCCCTGGGAGTGCAAAATCATCTTCCAAATAATTGTTGTTTTCAAGATTTGGATTTAATTGGAGGTACACCAGTGCTTCTCCAACATCTCCAACAACCAAAATTACTAGATTTATGCTTAACACATCTAAATGATTTCATTTCAATATATGAATTACATCATGGATATACATACTTTTTCCTTAGTGTGTGGTAGTTGCGTAGTCTACGTTGTCTAAATTGAATGTTAGTCGGTGCTGCGTCTGAGAACCTGTGAACAAATGCCTAAAAATACCTTGCTATTTGAAGGCATATGGTAGTTTTCACCATGGGTTCCAAGATTTGTCCTTCATCGTAAATCATGTGATGCAAAAATGTTGGTATACAGAAAACTAAACTGCCTTACCCACCACCGATTGACAAATCCTTTGGTATGTTGCCAACCTTCTTTGAACACCACGTGTGAGCCTTATCATACCACTTCTCAGCCCTCTGCTTGACTTGTTCCAGTCATCAATCCTTCACACAAAAGTAATTTCTGAATCATTCTATGCAGGTGACTTGTTCTAGTCATAGGATACTCCTAGACCTTCTCTTTTTTATCCATTCTACACTTTCAATCTCCATGAATATCAGAGACAATAGAACAACCCCAAATCTGATCTTTCCTCCTGAACATGCTTCTTTGAGGGGAGGGAGTTTCTATAATGTAACTTGAAATGTTATAGATCACCCCTTCATACATCCTTTTAGCAACATGGGTAAAGACCACATGGTATTCACTTGTGACCACCTCTCTTGGTCATTTACCTTTGTCATAAGGTACGTGGTTTCCAGCACAACTTGGTAATTTTTCACCTTGGAGGGTATGTCCATAAGCTGCATGGAACCCTTTATTTACCCTAGTTCTCTTGCTAGTCTCCAGAATTGCAGCCTTATTCTGATTAAATCCTCCTTAAGGTCTTCACCTGTAGCCTTCAACCTTGTCACTATGGAGATCAATGATGGCTGAAATCCTTACTCTACATCCTGTAAAGTAGAAGAAGTTCTTCATGTACTCTACTCATGAGGCCATTGGTACAAGGGCTCATATTTTCACTATAAGAGAAGGGAGCTTATATAACTGATATACTCTCAATATTCTTCAGGATAACTTCTCCCTAGCGTCGTCATAGACCGATCATTCCTCCTCTTCAGGATCAGATGCACTATATTTATCTTCATGTTCAACAGTACATCTAGATCCTTGTTTTTCTGTATGGTACGATGATTTGTAGCTCAAATTGCTTCTCCAAATGGGGAATCCCATTCCTATGCCTACTATAACCCCATCTAAATATTGCATCTCTAAAAAAATTCTCTGAAGGGTCATTTCTTCTTCCTACATGACCACCTTCTTCTTTCCCTTAAATGTTGTTGCAATTGCCTTATTTGGTGCCATTTCTACCCTGCAATCTTTTAAAATGGAGTTCGTCTTTTGACTTCTGAAATGTGAAACTCAAATTTCCCTTTCTCAAATCGCCATGCCCTAGTTGGAAATTACATTGTCCCTAGCTTAGTTGTAACGTTGATCTTCTTCGCTCAAACCCTCCTCCTATGGTGGGAATGCAAGATTCTCCTTTGCACAAACCTCATTTCCAGGCTTGGTTTCACACTCTTCACACCTCAAAATGATTGTATCAGATCTTTTCACTTGGCTCTGTCAAATTATCTTAATCGCAATGGTAAGAATGAACTCGCATCCCATCCTGGAGTAGGGATATTTTCAAGTTTTTGATGCATGCTTCTTACTCCTTCACCTTAGCCAATGTCCTCAGATTTATTGACCGAGATGGTATTCTTTGATATGCAGGGTACAATATTGGCGCCCCACCTAAAACCTTCTGGATGGGACCTTCCTAAACATTGAGATCACAAAAGTTCTCGTGTCAGATGCACTTCCTTGCGAACAATAAGTAAGCTTGTCACTATACCTGTCCACTCGAAGGCTGCTCCACCGAGAACTCCTTGTGCTATGATTATTTACTAATGCACAACTTTTAGTTTGGTGGATGTAATCTGAAAACACAACAACAAACATAACACAAGAATACCATAGACTATGATAAGAAGGAATGATGAAAAATCTGAAATATAAGTGTAAATTATAATATCAACATGAAATTGTTACAATCTCACCCATGAGGTTCTTCAAGTGTTATTAACTTCACTTGCCTTCCAACAATAACTATGGGAGAAACTTCACAATTACACCTCTTAATGGCTTCTTTCAACACAAAATGATGACTTACTCATACAATATTTCTCACTACTTCCTTCTATGTTAAATGAGGGGGGTGGCCTCTTTATTTATAGGAATTCAGGCTTATCCACCCTATCTCTAAGATAGGATAGGAAATCTCTTCCAGCCAATCATATTCCATGCCTAAACTCTTGCCTTTACATGTAGGCTTATCTTCTAAGATAAGATAAACCTTATCATCTCACATGGGTTCCACCTTTTTAAACTTTTCCAAAAATAAAATACACAAAATATTTATGACATCACTCTTTGTCCTTATTACAAATATAATATTTCTAATTCCTAATCATGTAGACCCTACTTCTCTACTTACCCCAACTTTGACATTTTAACATTACTAGACCACTTACGACAAATATTTACTTTTTACCACAACATTCCTATTGTACTTTGACTGTTACCATACTCTACTTTATTGGCGGCACCGTACTGACGATGCCGTTATCTTCTATCAGACGCCACTACTAATCATACTTAACAACATCATATTCCTAATACATACATAATAAAATAGAAATTACAAAGGAAAATTTAATGTCGACATTTTCCCCCTTCCTAGCTTCTACTCTGTCCTCGGAGTAGACTATTTTGGTGCTTGGAAAATATTTAACTTGTCCCCTTTCTAGGGAGTGCCATATTTCATAATGGGAGTTCTACTCCATTTTCATGCATCCTATTTTGTAGGGCCCCATCCATTTGGGAGGAAAATAGACCTTCTTTTTTTGTATCTGGAATCATATACTAGAACCAAGTCATTCACGGGTAAGTGGGGACTTGGACATTCAAATCCTGAATTTTACAACTTTTAGTCTTACACGTTGGTGTGAATGGTACCATTGCGTAGGGGAGACTATCTTTGTAGAAATACTAATAAAAGTGAATGGGAGTAGCTTTATCCAATTCCTGTGAATGTTTATGTCTACGTTTAAGACGTTTCACTTATGATAAAAATTATACCATCCCACCGTGGTGAAATTATATACATTTATTTGATTTCAATATGCAGAAAGTGCTCTGTTTTTCTTTATGTTTTCATACTTCACTAAAAAATTTTGTACAAAATAAAATCCATCCCAAGATAGATAGTGGCCCCATCCAAATTGTGGGAATCTTATCAGCGTTTTAAAAGTCATTTTCTGAGTGTTTAATATAGCCTTGTCCATTTTTTAGAAATTTTTTTAGAAACTATGTATCTTCATATTAATCTAATTTTGAGTGTATATTGCTAATAATCCCTACTAGAACCAAGTCATCAACTTCCGTGCACTTCACATGAAATGGAGACCAATAGATCTTTTGATTAAAGTATTCCTTCTGCTTCATTTTCTTCTTATAGCTTGTATCCTTCACTATTTCCCTCATTTCCTCTAGCAAATGAAGATGCACCAACCTTTCTTTTACTGAATCACTTTCATCCATCCTTTCATTTTTCATAACTCTCACAGTGGGAATATCAAACTCAATAGGAAGAACTGGATCAATGCCATAAGCCAACTGAAATGGGGAGTATCATGTTGCTAACTTTGATGTTGCCCTATATGCCCACAATGTTGCATGAATCCTTTTATCCCACTTATGTACCTGCAAGGCTGCATCTTTTGCTAGAATTTGACACAACACAAAATTTGTTCGTTCCACCTGTCCATTTGTGCTTGGCTTGTATGTTGTTGCCTTCCTGTGCTTAATAGAAAACTTGTTGACTAGGGCTTCTACCACCTCATTAATGAAGTGGCTTCCTTGATCTGTTACAATTTCTAATGGGAAACCAAATCTGGTGACAATGCGTTCATATATGAACCTTGCCACTTCATCCATGGAAGCTATTTTCAATGGCCTAGCTTCAACCCACTTGGTTAAATAATCTGTGGCAACTACAATATACTTATTTTGGCGTGGGGTAGTTGGAAGTGGACCTACAATATCTATTCCCCACTTTTCAAAGGGACCAAGTGGAAGAATAGGGCATAATGGAGCTGATGAAGTCTTACAGTTACCATGTGTTTGACAAATATCACATGTCTTACAATAATTATAACAATCTCTAAAAAGAGTGGGCCAGTGATAACCTACATCCAAGATCCTTCTTGTTGTAAGTTGTCCAGAGAAGTGTCCTCCACATGTACCATTGTGGAATTCTTCTATCAGCTCCTTCCCTTGATCACGTCCAACTGCCCTCTTGTACTGTCCATCAGGTCCTATTCGAAATAATACTCCATGCAGAATAGAATATGGACGACTGGCTTGAGTAATCTTCCTCTTAGTCTTTGCATTGGCACCATCAGGAAACTTGAATTCATTCAGATAATTCCAAATATCTATGTATTCACTAGGGATTGTGTCAAGGGATAACAATGTTGCATCTGGGAAATCATCATCATCACAAGATGAACCTAAACCATCATAGGCTCGAGAGAGTGCATCTGCATTGACATGCTTCTTTCCTGGCCTATCTATAATATCAAATTCAAATTCTTGTAGCAAAATTATCCATCTTGCTATCCTCCCTGATGGGTTAGGCTTATTTACAATATATTTTAGAGCCTGATGATCTGTTACAACTATAAATTTCTACCCTAGCAAGTAATTTCTAAACTTCTTTACAGCAAAAATGATAGCTAGAGCCTCTTTTTCAGTTACAGTATAATTTACCTCAGCACTGCTCATTTGTCTGCTCCCAAAGTAAACTGGATGATCATTCCCATTTTCATCCTTTTGGCTCAGAGTACTTCCTAGTGTTGCATCTGAGGCATCAGTATACACAATGAATGGCTTGCTCTAATCTGGATTCTTTAAAATAGGTGAAGACACCAAAGCTTCCTTCAGTTGTTCAAAAGCTTCATGTGCCTTATTTCTTGGTTCATAAGTAACATCCTTCTTCAAGAACTAGGTTAGTGGCTATGCAATCTTTGAGAAATTCTTGATGAACCTTCTATAGTAACCCACATGGCCTAAAAATGATCTCAACTTACTTCTATTCATAGGAAATGGTAACTCTTTGATTTTTGAAACTTTATCAGGATCAGTACCAATACCATCTCTGGATACAACATGCCCTAACAAAACACCTTTAGAACATCCAAAGACACACTTTGTAGGGTTTAGTGAGGCTTGTGCTTCATCTAACCTTTGAAATGTTGTCTCCATCTGGTGCAGGTGGTCCATCTTGCTCCCATAGATGCAAAAATCATCCATAAATACTCTAATGAAGTTCCCAATGTAGGGTTCAAACACCCTATTCATCAAGTGCTGGAACATTGCCGGAGCATTACACAACCCAAAAGGCATAACTCTATAAGCAAACGTTCCCCAAGGAGTGGTGAACGTGGTCTTCAGCTGATCTTTCTCTGCTATACGAACTTGGTTGTATCCGCTATATCCATCAGCAAAACTATAGCACTCCTGGCCAGCTACTTCGTCCAAGATCTGATCTGAGAATGGAAGAGGGTAATGATCCTTCTTTGTTGCCTTGTTGAGCTTCCTATAATCAACACAAATGTGTAGTTTCCCATTATTTTTTATTGAGATCACAATGGGAGAAACCCATTCTGAATTCTCCACAGCAAATATGAATCCTGCATCAAGCAACTTATCTATTTCTTCTTTTACAGTCTTGGAAAAATTAGGATTCATTCTATATGGCATTTGCTTTATGGGCTTAGCACCATCTACCAGCTCAATAGAATGTTCTACCCAACTTACTTGACAGAGTTCCTTGTAATCAAAAGTGAATAGGTGTATGTACCTTCGAAAGAGCTGGAGGTAGGATTCCTTCTCACTCTCCATCACAGCATCACCAATCTTTATTTGTTGGAGATGATCAACAATTTCTTCTTCAGATAATCTTATGGGTTCATGAGTCAGTGTGACTGGAAGGATATCCATGACCGAAACATCAACCTCACTTTCTTCATCTTCTGTGTCCACTTCACTGGTACTAGAGTAATCAGAGGATGTCCAATCATCAGTTTCATCACTTGAATCCACAGGTTCTGCCTTATGATGCCAAGGGATCATGTTTATCTTCACCCTCTCTCTGCCACGTCCAAGTGTCATGAAGCCTTCATTCCAGTAGTTTCTTGCATGAACTCTCCTTAGCCATGGCCTTCCCAACAACATTGGGTATGCAACAGTACCATTTTTCATCACCTGAAAGTCTACCACACATACAACACCCATAACAGATATTGCCACATTTGAAACAAAACCTTCTGGTTTAGTTTTTCCCTTATTTAATGACTTTAACATAAGTGTTGAGGGGATCAATTTTTAAACCCAACATATTCATTACAGACTCGGTCATTACATTAACTGCAGCACCTCCATCAACTAAGACATCATGAATTGAAATACCATTACATAATACCTCAGCTTGTGGAGCGTAGGGATCCGCCTCTGCCTCCAAAACAAGGACCTCAACTTCCTTACTTCGTCGAGCATTGAGTCCACTTCGCAGTCCCGCCTCTTCTCAGAAGACATAGCCAGAAGTTGACCATATGTAATATTTGTAGGCCTTTTGGACAGATCTTCTAAGATGGAGTATGGTCCTTGTCCCTGTGAAATCAGAAAATCCTGCACACCCAACTTTCTTCTCCTATGTTTCTTACTAGTTTCTCCTTTCATCTTCTTAGGATCATTTCCATCTTGGTTATCTTTTTCTTTCTTTCTTTTTGTTACAAACACATCTGCTTCATTATTTATGCTCATATCTATTACATCAAAAGAATTCATAGGTGCTTTTCCTTTATCATTATCTCTTGTACCAGATGTAGAAGCTCTATCTGGACAATTATACTTATAATGACCCTTTTTATGACAACCATAACATACAACTTCAGTTATATTTCTTTTTGGACCTCTATCTCCTCCCTGAGAACTAAATTCCTTTCCTTGAAGAAGATTAATAGTTAACTGACCCATCTTCTTGAGCAGATCTTCATACTCAGTAGATGTACTAGGAAAAATATTTGTGCTCACCGCGAGTGGTTGTGGATTCTGGACCAAAGGTGTTGGTGTAGGATCTACCTTAGCATCAATTTATTTCGGCTCCTCTTCCATGCTTTCTTCTTGCCTTCTTGCAATCTCCTTTGCTTGTTCAATGGTAGCTGGGTGGTCATACTTCACTCGTTGTCTGATCTCTGGCTTCATCCCAAGAATGAAGTGCTTATAGAGGAGATTATCCATGCCATTCATCAACCCATCCGCTAATCCTTCCTTCCGGATCTGGGCATCGAGCTTCCTCCTTAGCTCTAGAACACGAGCATGATAATCCCTTATCTTCTCCTTCTCTCCTTGGGATAGCTTTGTGATATCGATCATGAGATCTGCATATTTCTGTTGTTCACCAAATTCTTCAAGAAAACTTTCAGTTAATAAATCCCATGAGTTTTTCACATTATCACCTAGTGTTTCAAACCATCTAAGGGCTGAACCATCCAAAAAGGTAGGAAAAAATTTAGTCCATTGTTCCCTTCTTATGAGGCCATTACAAATACAAGATCGTTTAAACTCTTGAATGAAAGAGGAAGCATCTTCATTAGATTGGGCTGAAAAAACAGGAATCTTCCCCATTTTTAAAAGTAACCACAGTGAAATACCAACTCACAAGTACAATCAGTAAGACTTATGTGCACAAATAATTGGACTCACTACAATAGAAAGTGACTTTACACCTTTCTACAGTAAAATAGGAATGACCACGGTAAACTATGGTAAAACTTGACTTACTGCGGTGCGGTAAAAACTGACTTTACTGTGGTAAACACTATTCACGGTAAAAAGTGAAGTTACTGTGGTAAATACTATTCACGGTAAAAAGTAAAGTTACTGTGGTAAACACTATTCATGGTAAAAAGTGACTTTACCATGGTAACTACTATGCACAGTAAAAACAAGGTTACCCTCCAAATGATTTCTGACTAAGTGGGAATATTTCTCCAGAAAATCCACCAACGAGGAATGGTCCCGGCAACGGAACCAAAATGTCAACACCAATCCGGCACTATGATAATTCTTCCACCGGGAACTCCTCGTGCTATGATTATTTACTAATGCACAGCTTTTAGTTTGGTGGATGTAATCTGGAAACACAACAACAAACATAACACAAGAATACCATAGACTATGATACGAAGGAATGATGAAAAATCTGAAATATACGTGTAAATTATAATATCAACATGAAATTGTTACAATCTCACCCATGAGGTTCTTCAAGTGTTATTAACTTCACTTTCCTTCCAACAATAACTATGGGAGAAACTTCACAATTACACCTCTTAATGGCTTCTTTAACACACTTACTCATACAATATTTCTCACTACTTCCTTCTATGCTAAATGAGGGGGGTGGCCTCTTTATTTATAGGAATTCAGGCTTATCCACCCTATCTCTAAGATAGGATAGGAAATCTCTTCCGGCCAATCATATTCCATGCCTAAACTCTTGCCTTTACATGTAGGCTTATCTTCTAAGATAAGATAAACCTTATCATCTCACATGGGTTCCACCTTTTTAGACTTTTCCACAAATAAAATACACAAAATATTTATGACATCACTCTTTGTCCTTATTACAAATATAATATTTCTAATTCCTAATCATGTAGACCCTACTTCTCTACTTACCCCAACTTTGACATTTTAAAATTACTGGACCACTTACGACAAATATTTACTTTTTACCACAACATTCCTATTGTACTTTGACTGTTACCGTACTCTACTTTATTGGCGGCACCGTACTGACGGTGCCGTTATCTTCTATCAGACGCCACTACTAATCATACTTAACAACATCCTATTCCTAATACATACATAATAAAATAGAAATTACGGAGGAAAATTTTATGTAAGTAGACTAACAAAGTATCAATCCCCAACATATATATAAATTCCCTGAGCTTTGTATTTTCGATAAACTATTAACTGAAATTGAAAGAGTGATTATTTAAAATACTCTATTTGACCAACTCCAACTAATTATCCGAAATGAAAACAAAGCAAGCCAAGCTGAGTATAGCTACGTGCCTGAACAGTTTCGAAATCTGATTCTAAATGTGTTATAACTCTGATCCCTAATCTAGCTTTGATCTCCTGAATCCATTCCTTCAGAAGTGCGGAATGAATCATAGGCTTCTCAGAAACCAACGTGTAATGCCCCACAACTAGCATGCAACAGAAATAGATATTAACATGAAAGGTAATGCTTAAGATACAACCTATTTGATACACCAAACTACTAATTTGAAAGCTAGTGAGACCTGAGATTGTTGCAAATAGTAATGAATATAAGTTGTGTCTTTATGCCCTCAGAACTGCAAACACTTTCATTGTGAATCATGCAACATCAAATGTTAGATCCAAACTATCACTGTTTGTCAATGTCTAGCATCAAAACCTTGGTGAACGCTTGGAACAATGGTCCAGCTTTGAGGATGGTAAACTGTTCTATTCTAATGGATTAGGAACCATAAACTAATGCAAGAGACATCCTGAGCTTGGCTCATGCAATTCCAATGTGGCTACCCCTGTCACGAGTCATAAAAACACAAAGGACATCCAATGAACCTTGAAACTATCCTTCTAAATAAGAAAACATAGCTAATCTGTAATGAAAAATTCAGAGGAAAATTTGTAGGTGCCATTACTTAAGCTACCCAACTTATGAGATAGCATTTGCATGCCCAAAAGGTAATCATTCTAGCATAATCCAGATCTACGCGCGTAAACTTCTAAACAATGGCAAAACATGAACTATGTACCCAGGGAACCAAATCGGTTAATGCAAGATTCCTAAGTGGTGAAAGAAAGCTGGTAAATGTTGAAATCTACGTGATTCGTGTTGCCCTAGTTTTCCTAGATGCATGAGAGGCAAATGATGGCACATTTGACCTTGCAATATGCCTGAGCCAGGGTGGCTATTTACAGTGTCCCCACCATAATCCAACAAGTGAAAACTAATTTGACACTCAGTGAGCCATAACCAATGCACTAATCAAGGCCACCAGCAATACATCACTGACGAGCAAACGGAGGTCCAAGAAAAGCCTGGTACACGTTGAAATTTAACGAGACAATGGTGTAATGACTTGTTCCCTGCCTAATGCGTGAAGGACTGCACTCTGAGCAGGGTGGAAGTCAACATAAACCACCGCCCGGGATGCACGGCGGTATGAGCAAGCACACTCAGGTAGGAGCGGCAGCTTTCATCCTTCTGAATGCCACCACAAAGAAAAGAAGGGGGGAAAGACAGCAATGTACAGAGGCTAAGCGGGGCATGTGGGATGTAATCTATATACTAGGAGCAGCATGGCATGTTTCTTCAACACGTGTGCGAGTGCCTGTATCATCACTGGGGCACGTGTGGATTCGTTTCAGCAGTGGTGTAGTACCCTTATAATAAGTATCCCCTAGTTTCCCCATCAGAGAAGCACTTTTAGCCATGAAGAGGCGTAAAATGGTGGGTACCTGAGTATGGCGGTCCCCTATAAAATGGGATTGTTAGAAAGTTATACTTGATACGTCCGTGTGTCGAAATGATGCCATCCAAAATTCCCGCTACCTACAAAATGAAAAGAGAACTCAAGTGCAGATAGACAAGATAAATCAAAATAAACGCTAAAATACTGGGAAATGAGGACGTACCATTCTGTGCAGTTGGTAAGAACTTACCTTGTTGCTGCCTGCTAAAAAAATTTAAAAACAAGTCAGGCTATAAGAAAGTGGGCCCATTTTCCTCTATCGGCGCTCCAAACCTGCAAAACAGGGGGCATTCAAAATGAGTCATAATGCCTTCTATATGTTGAGCTAACATTGTGCCCATTTTCCTATGTCATTTGCGTCCACATGTTGATTTGATTGATTTTATCCTCTGGGGCCCACGGTGATAGGTTTCTTGCACGAGAGTAGAGTCAAAACGTTCGTGGCGAGATAGTGATCATGCCTCAATAAGCATGGAACATCGACCCGTGAGATCACAGCTTAGTTCTTCAATTTAGCCTTTTTACATACCCCTAATGTTAAAATGCTAAATTCTTTGTCGTGGGGGGGTTATTTTTGAAAAAGTTAGTGTTAAAAGGCGCTCCATCTAGGGGGAGACACCTAATGGGTAGGCTACCTTTGTTTTGGTCAACGAATATGGTCTTTTTTTGCATGTTTTTAGGCTTTTTGAGTTAAACATGACCCGCGTATTTTTGAAAATGGCCGCCGCCCTGTTCAGGGCGGCGGTTACATGACCGCCGCCCTTGAAGGAGGCGTGGTAGTCAAAGAGAACCGCTGCCTGCTCAGGGCGGCAATTTTGCACAAAATGCCAAAAGAACATCGCAGATTGTTTTTGCATTTTTAGCATGGATGTGTCCTTTACAAGAATCCAAATATTATCAATGTCATGATGCTAAATTGCTCTGTTTAGTAGTTGTTATATGTTTTAATGATTTTTCCAAAGTAATTTGAATACTTACTCCATTTGGCATGTTTTTGGTTGTATGCAGGTGAAGGAGTAATATATCAGGTGGAGCCGACAGAGGGAGTGTGACTGGCTCCCATCAGTACTAGGATGCACTTTCACAGGATGAGGAGGACACTCTTCAGAGGGCCAGGCATACTTGCGTATCATCACTGCGTTCCACATGTTGCACCTTATCCAGTCACATTCTTTGTGAATTATTCTCCTATTGGGATGTTGATCGGAACACCTTTTCGATTACCAGGGGTCAGGGGTGAGTGGACCATCACACTAGAGGATGTTTACCACATCCTGGGGGTCCCCGATCATCGGGAGACGTCTGACTCACACTTGAGACAGCAGGTTCGCGGGCTCAAGATAGCACAGCGGGCTTCCTACATGGGAGATGCAGTCATCTGTCCACTAGGTTCGAAGAAGGGGGTCAGAGTTCGATTCTATTCCTAGCTTTGCCCATCCCCTTGATTCACCAGGCTATTATGGGGATCCTTGCCTCGAGACTTGATCGGGGACAAGGGAGGAGACACACTGCTACTACTGTTGGTCCCCCCATCATTATTGCACAGATTGAGGGCACATGGCCGAAGATTTACGCCTGGGGAGCGGATATACTTGGGACTACCTACCACGATTTGTATACAAGGTGAGTCTGTTTACAGGGGCAGTCTTTGAGCCACCCGACCCCTGGTCATGAGTTGGGTCTATGAGTGTACTTCATCCCCTATGGGAGAGGTGTAGAGGTGACAGATACTTGGAGCTGTGAGGACAGCTAGATGGACAGATATGTCATCGATGCTCAGAGCACCTCATCAGCCAGTTGCTTCCTTGACCACCGATGACATGGAGGCCACACCTTATCAGACCATGGCAGGCATATGGGGTGGAGGAGGCTCCTTACTTTAATCTCCTACTCCACCACAGGGCAGCTTATTGACAGAGACAGGGAAGAGTGGAGACACACCCCCTTTGGCCTGAGTTCCCTCAACAGTTTGGCCTACCCTACGTCGGCATGCTTCCCCCAGTGGCGCCAGTGTTTAGATCAGTTCGAGGAGGCCAGAGGGAGGTCCCAAAGACCGGGGTTGGAACTGTTGTTACTCCCTGGCATCCCTATTATAGCCAGGAGGGTAGTACATGCTGGAGGGGAGAGCTGGTTCGCCTCAGGCACCCTTGCTTCGGATTGCCGCCCGGTCCTGTCCATAGCAACGATGACCCCATTTATATAGACTCTGAGTCCGAGGAGTTTACAGGGGGAGAGACGGAGGAGGAGATTGAGGATATGGAGGTCAATGAGTTGGGTGGAGAGGAGGACAACGATCCCGAGTGGCATGAAACTTAGGAGATCTCATAGGCCGAGAGGGAAGAGCAGAGTGCAGAGAGGGTGACTCTAGGTATTCAGAGGAGCCACTCTCCTAGGGCCATGGTGGGCAGGATGAGTCCGTTGTAGGATGTCACGTTGCTCCAGCCATGAGGGGAGCACCTCAGTCAGTGACGACATCTGTGGCAGGTGCTGACCCTAGAGATCCATCTTGGAGGCCTGGTGATCCGAGTAAGTTACCTTCCCTTAATCCTTTGTTTCTAGTTAGGATTGCTTTAATTACCATCTCTCCTTTTGTTTACACTCTGGGCCTTATCCTCTTGTTTTATTTATAATTCGTTTTCTCCTTTGTTTACAGAGACCGTCGATGAGTGGCAAGACCTGATTCGTAGGGTATGCACTGATACCTTGATGATCCCCATGGAGAGGACCCATGCAGAGCTGTCTATGGATGTAGGGGAGCCCTCAGTAGCTGCCAGAAATACTGACATCTTTTCCCTCGTCTGGCATGTGGCTAGGATGGTATCTACCCTCCGCATTGAGCTAGCAAGGTATAGGATAGTAGAGCACCTGATGAGGAGTCATTCTCATGGCGAGATTGTTGCTGCCCCTCGGGATCGTGAGCCCTCCGTGCATTCAGAGTGCCGGCGTAGCTAGACTCCTAGGCATGGGCGTGCACCTTCAGAGGGGTCTCATAGGGGTTGAGAGGCCACTTGGCTCTCTTAGATTTTTGCATGATATATTTTTGTATTTCCTCGGGCTCTTTGAGCGTTTTGACCATGCTTAGCGCATGATGGCATTGTACAGGAAACTTTTGACCATTTATATATATATATATATATATATATTCTTTTTGGATCAGACTCTTGGCATTTATGATTTTTTCCATTTCCATTTTCACATGTAAATTATGATGTTGTGCTTATATGCTTTTTAGAATGTATGCAATGGAGAACAAATGATACAAGTGTTTACTTTCTTTTTGTATTTCATGATGTTGATATATGATAATGTAGATACAATGTGATTTTGAAATTTTAGTTTCTTTAAGCAATTTTGGACACTTCATATCTGTTTTGGCAAAGTGGTGAAGATAAGCTGGTATGATGAGCAGATAAACTTGCCCCACTCCTAACTCCACGCAACTAGTAAGATGCGAGGGCTCGTCACCGAGAGCTAGAAAGGGCACAAGTTATGAAATGTGTTGAAATGATAGTGATGAGAGATAGACAAAGCTTTGGTGGAACCAAATTAGGATGCTACAAGCCTACTCTACTCGAGTGACTCCATAGTTTGGGATGCAACTTGCTTTGTGGTTTATCTAGACTTAGATCCATAGATGGCCACATGGTAGACAAAATCTGGGTTTTAGGATTTTTAACTCTCTTGGAATTTTGGACATCTGATTCATTTGTTTTTGACTCAAGACTTCAAGATTTGAATTGTTTGTCTTATGACCTTTTAACGTTTGTTTATCAAGAGGACCCCCTACACCTTGCCCCATGCTACTAGTAAGAAGTGTGGGTTTATCACCATGGGCAAGGCATAGGTGAGTAAGGGCATTTCCATCCTTTCCCAACCCTATGTCACTAGTAAGAGATGCAAGCTCATCACCAAAGGTTGGTGGGGCAAGGAAATGTGTAAAATTAAAATTTTTTGTTTGATCAACATTTGACTTTGTTTACTTGAGCAAAATGTCAGTATGTTCTTATTTCCAAAGAGAGATATATATACGGGATAGATGTGACACGATGAAGCTTCTAGAACAGACCATAGGCAAGACACCTATCCTAAGAAGAAACCAAAAGTGAGAACAAGCATGCAGACCTTGGTATGGTTACCGTTAAGACTTTGTCATATCTAGCTTTATTTGATGAAATGATTCCGAAATAGTTGATGATATCATGGAAATGGAGAAGTATGATTAGAGCATTTATGCCAATACCATCAGAAGTTTGTAATGAATTTCTCTTAAGAATAAGTTCCTTGATCACAAATTTTGTACAAAACAAGCAGACAAAATGATCCTAACTATATGAAGATGCAATGTAGCTATAATTATGTAAATAGTGCCAGTTGCTTATGCATAGAATCATTTAAGGTGCAGGGAATTGACTGTTTCACCAAATTCCTCACCTTCTAGTGTGTATAAGAGATATGCACCATTTCCATAGTCCTTCATGACTCGGTATGGGCCCAACCATTTGGGTTGGAACTTCCTTCCTTCGCCGGTCTTTTTATCGATCCGGCTATCTAGCCTTAGAACTAGATCACCTTCATATATGTCACATTCATAGACCTTCTTGTTATACTGCCAGCACATCCGGTCAGCATAGACTCTGTGCCACTGTTCAGCATCTAACCTAGCTTCATCTAGGCTTTCTAGTTGGGAGAGACGTGCTTCTCTGTAAGCATCTTCATCCAGAATCCCTTGTAATGAGATACAGAGACTGGGTATTTCAACCTCAAGTGGGAGAACTGCTTCTGCCCCGAATACTAGTGAGAAAGGAGTCACCCCTGTTGGTGTTCTTATTGAGGTTCGGTGGGCCCATAAGGATGGATATAACTTCAAATGCCAATATCGTTTGTTTTCTTTCACCGTTTTAAGAAGAATGGCTTTTAATGTTTTGTTTGTCACTTCAGCTTGTCCGTTGGCTTGGGGGTAATACAAGGAGGCTGTATGATGGCTTATTTTAAATTTATTGCACAATTCGCGAACTTCGTCATTCTTAAAAGAAGTCCCATTATCTGAGATAATGATTTGCGGGACACCGTACCTGCAAATGATTTGGTTCAAAATGAACTTGGCGATTACAGAACCCGGTACAGTAGTAAGAGGCATAGCCTCTACCCACTTGGTAAAATATTCGGTGGCCGTGATAATGAAGTTATGGCCATCTATAGATGAGGGAGAGAATTTACCTATCAAATCGAGGCCCCACATAGAAAAGGGTCATGGAGTAGCGATTGGTTGTAGAGCTTGTGCCGGCATATGGATCTCATGAGAGAATTCTTGGCACTTATGAAACCTTCGTACAAACTCTACTGCATCATGTTCTAGAGTAGGCCAGAAGTAGCCCATTTGATGTATTTTATGAGTGGTGGCATGGCCACTGAAGTGTCCTCCACACATTCCATTGTGAGATTCATGGAGAATCTTCTTAGATTCTTCTGTGTCAACACATCTTAGAAGCATTCCATCGAACGCTTTTCGATAGAGCACTTGCTCTATAATGACATATTTTGCTACGATAATGTGTAACCACCTTCTTTGTTGCGGTGTAGTGCCTTCCGGATACGTATGATCCATGATATAATTAATAATATCAGCATACCAAGGACACTCAGAGATGGGAGGTCTAGTTTCGATGTAGTATACGCATTCATCAGGAAAGTCCAGATCTACTAGATTGCCTCCGTCTAGTGGGTTATCAGCTAACCAATCCGTAATGATTTTTCCTTTAACAGACTTTTGATTTACAAATGTTAGTTTGAACTCCCCCATTAAGGTTATAAAGCGTCCAGCCTTTTTAGACAAGGACCCTTGCATGAGGAAAGTTCATAAATGCTCTGTCTTTACAATGACCTTTGTTTCTTGATTTAGCATGTAATGTCTTAAGCGTTTGGTTGCAAAGACTATGGCAAAGGAATTCTCATTCTGCCTGTGTATAACATGTTTCATAGTCAAGCAACGTTCGGCTAATGAAATAGATCACACGTTCTCTCTTGTCATCATCTTCTTGAGCCAGCATATAGGCTAGCGAGACATTGGTAGCTCGCGAATATAAAATTAACGGGTGGTCTGGCTTAGGTGGCATTAACGTAGGTGGTGATAACAAGAAACGCTTAACTGCATCAAAAGCTTCATTGCAATCTTTGGTCCAATCAATACTATAATATTTTTTTAGTAAATTATTGATTGGATGAATGGCGAAACTTAAGTCCGGGATGAATCTCGGGATTGCACCAAGCTTTCCAAGAAATGACCTGATTCTAGATTCATCCAAAGGTGGGACCATTTCAAGAACAACCTTAATTTTGGTTGGGTCAACATCGATCCCTCATGACGATATAATGTAACCTAGGAGCTTTCCTCCTGTTACACCAAAGACACATTTTTCTGGATTTAGCGTGACTCCGTACTCTATTAGACGTGAAAGAATGACGTGAAGTACTTCCGGATGGTCACAACGCTTCTTGGCTTTGGCCAACAAGTCATCTACGTAGGATTCCATGATTTTATGAATAAGATCATGAAATATATACGTCATAGCCCGTTGATACGTAGTGCTAGCGTTCTTGAGACTGAATGGCATAACAGCATAGCAATAGGTTCCCCAAGGAGTTATAAACGTGGTTTTAGGTTGATCTTGTTCAGATATTCTGATTTGATTATATCCCGAGAATCCATCCATGAGAGAAAACAACACAAATCCAGTTGTTGCATCAACAATGACATCTATGGATGGTAACGGGAAGTTGTCTTTAGGACATGCCTTGTTAATGTCTCAGAAGTCTATGCAGATGCGTATCTTCCCATTCTTTTTTAGAATGGGAACGATATTAGATACCCATTGAGAGTAATCGACTGGCTTGATGAACCCTACTTAGAGGAGTTTCATTACCTCCTCTTTCACCATGAGAGCTACCTTAGGTTTCATTGGTCTCGAATTTTGTTTAATTGGCTTTGCATCTGATTTAGTGACGAGGTTATGTATTGCAATATGTGGTGCAACCCCTGTCATTTCCTTATAATTAAATGCAAAAGCCTTCTGATGTTCCTTGAGGATTTGAGTGTGTATTTCTACTTCTGATGGAGTTAACGAGGATCCTAACTTCAATATCCTTGGTTCATCCTCTGTTCTGATGTTAATATCGATTGTTTCTTCAATTAGAGAAGCGTTACCTTCTTCAAACTCAGGTGGGGCTGGAGGTAGTTTTAGATCATCTCCATTCTCGACTATGTATATGCTAAATTCTTTTTGTGGGGGAAGCTTTGTCATGGGATTTCCAAAGTAGGAAGATGAACGTGGGATTAAGGATAAATATACTGCATGATGGGTGAGATGTAATGCTGCATAGGTGTTTAAGAAATCAAGAGTGGTTGTATCATCATCAATGTAGTCTAGGATAGTAGATTTGTCCTCATTTCTATTTAAAAGAGGATTTGACATTATTTTTATCAGTGGTTCAGTACAAAGGGATACCATGAAATGGGTATCCTCTAACTTACTGTTTGGATTAAAACACGATGATGAGGTTGCTATTGAATCGGCAAGAAGATTTTATTCTCATGGGATTGCTTCAATTGATATGAAGTCAAACTCCTTGCTTAAATTCAGTACATCTATTTTGTAGAGCTGTAAGTGCTCGAATCTGGTTTCATACACCTCAGAGACTTGGTTTGCTACTAATTGTGAGTCTCCTAACACCTTGATGTTATTGACACTGATCCTCTTGGCTAAGATGAGGCCAAGGAGGAGGGCTTCATACTCAGCACCGTTGTTTGTACATTCAAAATTTAGTTTAAAGGTGAATGGTATGATTCTTCCCTTGGGAGAAGTAACAATTATACCGGCCCCAGCTCCGTAATGACATTTAGCTCCATTGAAATGGAGAGTCCAATACTTAGCTGGGAATATGGGCATTGGGATATTTGTTGTGTTAACATCTTCTACCTCTACCATGCAGAGATCTACTGCTGGAAGAGAACCAACACCTAGGGTGTGTCCCATGCCTACAGAATCAAATGGTAGGAACATTGGTAGATCCTGTTCTAGCATTTCAACAATTTTTGTAGTAGTTCCTAATGATATTGTTTCTACAATCTTAACCTCATCTTTGAGGGTTGGGATCATCTTGGCTAGGCTCATAGTCTCAAGATCTGTCGTAGGTACCAAATTTCCTTCTGGTTTTGCGTCGGTAGGTTTATTAAGTTGGTTTGTTGGGAGTTCAAACTCTGAGTGCACACCTGGTCTTTTCTTTAGGTCAGCCAGGTGTACATCGAATGGTTTTGGATCACCTTTGGCTATGAACACCTTTCCTAAATGCAAGAATCTTACTTCTTGAAATAACGTAGAAGGGATTGCCTTCATACGGTGTATCCATGGTCGGACAAGGATCATATTATAGTTGGTTTCCCGATCTATAATATAAAACTCAGTCAGGATTGTTTTGGGTCCTAAGGTGATTGGTAGTATTATAGTTCCGATCGAGGTGGCTTTAAGGCTATCATAGCCTCTTAATGTATTTCGAGTCGTGGAACAATTCGTTTCTCCATACCCTAACTTTTGAAGGAAAGAAAAGGGGACTATGTTAACTGCTGCCCCATCGTCAACCATCGCACATTTTACATAATTGTTATAAACCCATACTTGCAAATGTAAGGCTGGATCACCTCGGTGTGCAATCTCAGTGTCTGTTGGCATTTTGTTTATTTCAAATATGAATTCCATATCCCTATCCGGATGCCCTGGAGGGTGGATATCAAAGTCTAAATGGTTTACCTATGTTTCGGGAGGTGGAGTGATGTTAATTAGATGGCCTAAACCAAATGCCTCTAAAAGAGCAGCCCTGTGGGTAGGAGAATTCTTTAGCAAGTCCAAAAAAGAAATGTACGAGAAGGTTTTTGTTAGATCACTAATTAAATCGTAGACACCTACGGGTCTTACTAACATTTGTTGAATGTTATCTGTCTCTCGTAGGTATCTTGGACTTGGCTGAGAGGAATACTCTTGTGTTCTTATTACAGCCTCTACAGGCAGTTCGGCGTCTAACTCAACTAAGCTGACTATCTTAGGTCGTGGCTGACTTCCTAATTGTGGCGCAACTAATGGATTTAATGAAGTCGAGGCTTCATGATCATGGTTTCCTGTCATTACACCCTTGTTTGTCCCATTTGAATTTAACTTGTTGTTATTGTGATTTGGGAGCGGATCATTGAAGATCTTGAGGGGCGCATTTTGTGGGGAAACTGCCCCTGTAAAAGTATTTGGTGCTGGTGACGTAGGATCTGCCAAGAACATATCTATGAAAAGTTGTCTTTGTTCCTCTGGAAAACGTTGCATGAACTTATTATAGTCACAAAACGTTCTAGTGTCATGGCCTCAGATTTTGTGAAAACCACAATATGAGTTAGGATTGTAATTCCTAGTTTGTTGACTTGGTGTATATTGTGGCCCAAAACTCTGATCAAACCGTTGCCTATTAGGATTAAAGTTTTGCATTTGTTGTTTTTGGTTTTGGCTTTGGTTTTGATATCCAGTTGAGTTTTGGCTTGGACCCTGTATAGGGTTTTGCTGTTGTTGTTGTTATTGTGGATGATTAAAATCCACTGTATTGATTGTTGGGGTAAAGTTGTTGTTTCGTTGGTTGTTTGTTAGCGGTGGAGTATTCATAACATTTACCCTTTTGGCCTGATCAGTTAATCCATCTGTTGTCACTCCATGATTTCTATTAAGGATTCTAGGTCCTTGATTGACATTTTTGGTAGAAGGATAAGCCGTAGCATTCTGGTTGGAGGTGATTAACCTCCCGTTTGTTCCATATGTCTTACGACCGCTATCTATTGCTGCTTGATCTATTCAGAGAGTGCTCTCAAGTACTTCATCGTAAGTCCTTAGTGGGAACTTCTGGACTTCTTCCTTCACTTCTCTGCTGAGAGAATGAAGGAATAAATCACATAGTTCCATTTGGTCCATATTTGGAGCACTGGCTGAAGAATAAAGAACTGTACGCCACCTCTGGATGAAATGAGCAACAGATTCATTGTGTTCCTGCTTAATGTGCAAGAATTCCCTGATTCCTGTTCTTAATAGTTTGTTCATGTCAAATGCCTTGATGAACTCTGAAATGAGTTGTTTAAATGAATGGATGGAAGCCTCAGGTATTCTATAATACCAATCGAGAGTGATACCTTCCAAGGTTTTGGGAAATATTTTAGCAACAACCCCATCCCAAGGGAGTAGTTCTCGAATGGCTGTGGCGTAAGCCTTGATATGTGCATTTGGATCTCCCTCACCTTTGTATTTGGGTAAATTGGGAAAAGGTTTTGGAAGCATGACGCTTCGTATGGTGAATTCTAAGGGCTCCTTCAAGTATTTTGAATATGTCCCTATTGCGTAGGTTTTGACCATCGATGGTGCCTGCTGAGGGGAGGCGGTGGAATAGGTTGTTGATATGATGCAGCGTATGCGTTGGAAGGAGCATAAGGTAGCCCCTGTGTTTGAGAAAACATGTCGGGAGAGGAGAACATGTCCCCTTGTGGTGATTTGGAGTATATGTTTAAGTATGAAGGGGTACTGTCTAGGAATGGATTATTCTGTACTAGACTGGGAGGTATCGGAGCGGTGTTAGAAATGGTGGTTCTTGTTGGCATTTGTTGTGAATACTGAGGAGTCATGCCTAACATGCCTATTCCTATGAGGAGGTCTACTTGGCTAGGATGGTGTGGAGGATTAGGATTTTCTGCTTGCAAGAATTGAGAATGGTGATTTTCTTCAGCAAGTTCTAACCCCCTCACTTGTTCTACTAATGTTGAAATGAATTCATTTGGCGAAGTCACGGTTATTTTCCTTAGTGGCGTTTGTTGTATATCCTGGTGTTGTATATGCATGTGATATCCTACTATGAACTGATCATTGTCCTGCCAAGTTTCCTCGAGGGTATTTCTTATATGATGTAGCATGGAGGTATTTTCTTGAAAAGAGACCTCAGGTTGTGTGTGTAAACCTCCTAGAGGTGGGTACATACTTCGAGAAATTTGTTCATTCTTGGCATAATGTGCCAAATGTTCATCATCTAAAATCAGGTATGGGTCAGTTTGTCTACTAATTTGTGGTCTAAGAAGTACTTGAGGAGATGAACTAGATTCTCCTATGAACGTCATATTGTTCGAGCCTGAAGGCTCTGTGTGTTGTGTTTGAGCGAGCTGATCCAACTCCTCTATTTGGAAAGATGAGCTATATCTAACCCTTGGAGATGGAGTTTGTGTTGACAACTGGTTAGTTGAGTAGTTGTCACCCCATACTGAGAGTGAGGGTGATGATTGTCTATTCAGTTGAGCATAGTATGCCTCAAGACCTAAGAGAGGCCTGCCATATGCATCGAATCCCGACATATTCGGGGGGTATATGAATACCCGCAGAATAATGGGAAAGAGTGAAGGTGGAAGGAAGAAGTGAAAATAAAAGAGGAGGAACTGTTTGATTCATGTCGGGTTCACCAATTTTGTACGATGGAAAAGTGACAAGTGAGCATGGGAATCTACAAGTAACTCTTCCTCGCACCCGACCTCTCGAGGTCGTGCCGAGATAGCCGGTGGGGATGGAATACGCGTGGGATGCAGACAAACTAGTTAGGTAATCTGATGTCTTCGACACGCACTAGTGGAAATTACAAATCTAAGGCAAAGAAGGCCCTCCTAACCTGAACTGGTGTGATAGATCGATCGGCGAGGATGACTGCTCGAAGGCTCCAATCAATATCGAGCTCTGGCATGATTCAGTCTATGGGTTGTGGAATACGTGGAAAATGACCTGGGATAGTCTTGTGTATATTTCCAGACAGGGTCATAGGGTGGATGATGGATATAGTGGACTCTATGGGTGATTATCTGGTCTAGTCTAGAATTCCTTAGCTTTATTAGCTGCTATGTCTAACAAGGATAACTGTTCAATGATGATAGGTGGAAGTGGAGTAGATCTGAATACTAATGTGCGTAGGCCAGCATCTATGTCTGATTCACCTATGGATTCGTTGGGTTGTGGGATTTGTGGGTCACAACCATAGATTCATGTTTGTTGTGGTCCTGCTATGGTCATGTGTGGACTCAGTCCCTAATCCCTAATATCCAATAGTCATATGCTTTCTCAGCCTCTATATTCAGAATTAACAGTTGTGCGATTTTTCAGAGTATCTCACAGGCGTTCGTGCAACCTGAATTCTTAAGCTGGTATCTATATCTGTGAGAGTGTCTCCTGCATTTGGATGTGGGACCAAAGGATCACAACCGAACGTTTTCTCTCTTTCAAGCCCTTCTACAGTCATGCGGATATATATCTAGGGTAATCTGTAGTTTGGTTGATTTGACCAAAACGTGTGTGCTTCGTCATCTTCTATGTTTAACCCGCTTAACTGGAGGCTGATCTGTTGTAAATTTGTTGTTGTTTGGAAGACTTGGATCCTAAGATTCTGATCTATATCAGTTATTACTATGACAAGATTGGGTTGGGGCACGATTGGCTCGAATACGTATTCTCTGGGCTCTCTAGGTCCTGTGATTGTCATACAAAAGAAACAATGTAAATCTAATTGTAGCAAAGTAAAATTAACTATGTGAAGTGTATTTATAGCATATATAACTTCTCTATTTTTTAATTTTTCTGTTGAATTTATATGAATGAAATTGAAGGAGCAACTATTTTAATATATCTAGAATTTGACAACTAATCTAATAACGAATTTAAAACAAACAAAGCAACTGAGTATAGCTACTTGCATGTGTAGTTGTAAATCTATTCTAAATAATGAAATAACTGATCTAATCTATTTGAAAGACTCTCGATCCTACCTCAGAAGTGAGGAATGAATCATAGTTTCTCAGAAACTATCAATCCCCACAGCTTCCCTATAAATATCGAAAGTAAAATTGACTGAAATAAAGTGATTGGCTACTCTATTTGATATGCTTCTAACTAGAAATTTGAAAGCTAGAACTTGGATTTTTGCAGAACAGTGGCAAATCCGATGGTGTGTGTGGTTTTGTCCCCTCAGTGTGATCTCCTCGTTCCTTCGTGCTCACGTGGATCCAGAAAAGTGTGTAATGCTAGCATCAACAAAAGTAGATATTGGGACAAAGGTAGCTTAGGATACAGACTGAATACAATGCGAGTAGGAGAGAGATAGCGCAAGAGTACAGAGCTTGGCTTATGTAATTCCTAGCGGGATTTATTGCGAGTCATGCAACATAAAATGTCCAGAACCTGAAACTATCATGTTTGAAGAACAAAACCTGTAACTTTAATGGCTTCCTATTGAAATCAAACTGTCCTATTCCAATTGATTTGGATGAAGTGATAATAACACTTTGCAAAAGGTGGATATGTGGCTTCCTAACAACAAAACAACACTAACTAGGCATGTAATGAATGAAACTAAGAATTCTAAGCAAAATGAAAGACTAATCTATTGCAATGAGAAATTCAGAGGCAAATTTGAGGGGCCATTTGCTTGAGCACAAGCCAACTATTTATAGCATTTGCATTTACCCAAAGGTAAAAACCAAATTGATCTCTTAAACCATAAACAATGCCAAAACACTATTCCAGGGAACCAGAATCATTAATGCAAGCCAAAGGCGGTGAAAAAAGCTGGTAAACATTGAAATTTATGTGAGTCACGTTAAAAATAACATTCTGGAAAATGTGTGAAGGACCGCCACCCTGAGCAGGGTGGCAGTTACAGGACCACCACCCTGATTGGGCTGCAGTCATAAGACTGCCACCCAGGCAGGGTGGCAGTTTCATCACTGAAGACCAAAATGTAAAGAAAAAGGAGGGGAGAAGAGAAAACAAAGCACACAGGGGCTAAGCAGGGCATGCGGGATGTTAACACATACTTGGAGAGCTTTTCCAGATCCCGAACACCTTGCAAGGAGACCTGTATCATCATTGGGGCACGTGTTACATTGTCTTAGCAGTGTAGTACCCTACAATTTTTGGTATGTATAGTACCCCCTAGGAAATAAGTCATGGTAATCCCTTAGTAACTATACGATTTTTTCCGCTTTAGAGTATAACCAATAATCTCTAATTATGGCTTCCTTAGGCTCAGTATCTATTCTAATATTCACCCGCTTTGTCTTCATCGGTTCATGATAGGCACGTGTGGTCTTATCCGCACTGTCCAGTACCTCACACCTCCTTGTTGAATGGTTTACATCCAGATTATCTACTTCTTCATCATCCACTAAGTATAACATTTTTTACTTTCTCTTTCTCAAGGCAAGCATGTTGAAGTAATGTTGCATCGGTCTCTGGTTCTTCATCAAGATAGACTCTTGAGTCTTCTTTATCTAATAACTCTTGAAGGAGTTCTTCAGCCTTGGCACTATCCCCCATAGTTAAGAACTTGATAAATTTCAAGGATTCTTCTACCGGAGGCCTTGTAGAGAAGAAGTCAAATGTCTGGGCCATTCCCATAATTAAATTCTGCCAATTTCTAGTTTCTCTATGGAGTTCTACATATACATACCAAGCACGCGTGTAACCTTGTAAAGTGGAATAAAACTTGTACACCCATAACGAAGGTGGTAAAGCTTCCTGCCCTTCTGTCCATAGTATCTCACACTTCTGAACATGGTGCTGAACAATATGATTACCGTATAAATAATTATTTGAGTAGGTGCATTGATCCTCAAGAACCTAGTAGTAAGAGAAATCCTAATTTCATTCCATCTGACAAGATTATCCATGTGGACCACCCACCAGCATGCTATCATATTTCTTCTTTCTAATGGTTCTATCCACTTTTCTTCCATGGTGTGTAGGAATATCATGGGATCCCCTTCTCTTGTGTAACAAGGAACCAAGTTGTTACCTATCCTCCTGACATAACGTGGTTTTGTGCCTCGAGGGAATATACTCTTTACTTCACTCCCTACTAACTCATAAGTGATGTGAGACAAATTATCACAAGAAACACTTGTAGTATCGATAATATACTATGAATCCTCCCACTAAATTAGTCCTTCTTTGGTTGGTTCAATCATCTATGGATCTCGGATGACATGTAGATAAATCCTATTCAGATATTCTTCACTTAAGGGCTCAACATAGGGAACATATTTTCCATTTGTTAAAGGGATAATAAATCTTTCCTCTTTGTTTTCAAAACTGATATAGCCCTTGTTGAACTGAAGATCAACATTATTTACATAGCACCAAGGATGCCCCAATAGATCTGGGAAGCTATCTGACTTTTCCAATGCTAACACTTCATAGTCTCTAGTGAACTTGGATCCTTGTATGGTGATGGATGCATCCCTAAAAACTCTGACGGGAATGTCCTTAATCCGATTATCCATGAATAATACATTAGAGGATGGCTGCAATGGAGGTCTTCCCATTTGTACCCATGCATCTAAGGTAAGAACATTGACTTCCGCACCTATATCAATCAGTATATTACTCAATAGCCATCCATCCACAACAACATTCAAGGTGATTTCCTTGTCATAATCTAGACTATGAGGGGGAAGATTCACATGCAAGATCTGCCATCCAATCTTAGTACTTATACGTGGAGTGTTTCCTTTTAACCAACTCGCTAATAGTGGAATGATGTTTTCCTGGTGCAACATTTTACACACTTCTCTCAAGTCATCTATATCAGTTTGGACCATCTCTGATGCTTTCTTTTTCTCCTTTAAGTATTGTATCTCGCTCTAAAGATTCCTTATAACTTCCATGGTTTCTTGATAAACCTCCTTTTGATAGGTAGGATCTAGGTACCCTACATGAAGAACTTCTTCAATTCTTCTGCAATGCTTCCTTGACACGTGCCACCTCAGCATGGGTCATGATCTTCACTTGTAGTGCCCCTGATTCCTCCACCAACTTAGGCATCCATTTATTTTCAATAGTGCATTGTATCCTAACCATCCTTGAACCTTTGTTTTCTTGTTTATTTTTCTTACTTAGATGCTCATATAAGTCTAGGCACTCATTATAGCTATGGTTATTTCTACAGAAAGAACATGTAATATTCTGAGGACATTCATGCATATAGTGGTCAGGAGATCCACATGTATAACATTTTCCACGAGGAAACTCACTTCTTCCACTACCACAACCTCATCCTCCAAATCCACCGTGGTATCCTCGAACTCTGCCATGACCACCTTCAAAAACCCTTCATTCTGATCATAGTGTGCCTAATTGTGATACCAGTCCTGATGCTCATCCTTGCCTTTATCTGAAACTCCTGTCTATCATACACCAATATCTATAGAATCTTGGATATGTTTAATGAGCTGGTAGTATTTCGTGTCATGAGTCATGGACCTACAAATTTTATAGTAGCTTGAAATGTTCTTCCTTATCATGCATTGTAGTAATGGACATCGGCTAGCATCATGGTTTAAATGGCATATTTTGGTAACGAGTGTAATGTTATGTGAGGACAACTATTCTTTGTGTGACCTTCTACTTCACAATCTATACACCAAATCCATGTGTGTGTCTCATGTGCTAAATGTTCTGATAGTTTCTCCAAGTATTTTGCCATAGCTACTATTTGTGCTTCTAAAAATGAGCTCACCCTAGTATCTATGAGTCCAACTACCTCAACGCGCACATATGCTTCAAGTGCTTCACATGGATCACTGTATGTCTTATGTCATAATTCCCTCTTAAAAGGGGTAATCAAGCCCCCAATGAACATCGTGCATGCTGGCTTACGTGTATGCCATAAGAAAGCTTTAATAACAACATTTTAAATAGTGCATCATACTCCCTAACACTTTCAGTAGTGCCTTCCTTAATACCGTTAAGCACACTTATAATCTTCTGCTCAAACTCAAGGATATGAAAATCTTTAAGGAATGCATCCTTTAAAGCTATATATAATCTACACAAGTCTGATCAGGGTCAAACTTTCTTTACCAGTTGTGTACTTTCCCTTGTAACGTAGTAGCAAATTAGCGTGCCCTATTCTCAGAAGCCATGATTTCTTTTGCATGCCACAATATTTCACACATATGCACATGTTCAACAACATATTCTATGTCCCTATACTTTGGAATACGAAGAGACATTTCCATGTAAATATTATGGGGTTGGTGCAGACCTTGCCCACCCGATCCTAAACCTCTTGTGTTTCTGCTGCCTCTAGAACCTCCATATCTACCTGAACTAGAGCTACCTATGCCTCCTGATACCAAAAATGTAGCTGGGGTCATACTAGAAGATGTAATTCCTTACATCCTAACAGTAGAATTGAACTATACCCCGATAGTCTGTAAATCATTACTACTCCTAGAAGTTAATCCAAAAATCGGCGCGCTTGTATTCTATGTTGATGATACACCCAAAAAGGTACTCCCATATAAAAATAGATTTGTTTGTGCTTCCATCATTGTGCTTATTATAAGACTCACTCCTACTCTCCCACTACTTGAACTAGCTTATTGACTACTTGTTGTACTAGATGCTAACAAACCAAATGCAAGGGAAAGGTTACCATGTGGATTTAGATGTGCGCCCATGACCTAGGTAGTCTTTTTCAACATTCTTATGCATTAGGATGATTTAGGATCCCTATCATTCTTTTAAAGATGGGGGAGTTCCTGATGCTTTAGATCCATGTCTTCTACATGAGATTAAAATCCTTCACAAGCAATCTCTCTCCTCAATGCCATACTTTCTGCAACATTACACTACTTTTATATCTCCCTCTCATGCACCTTAGTATATTCAAGCCACCTTTCCTCTCTTTTCCTTTCTACCTCTAAGTCTGCCATCTTTCACAAAACCTGCTCCTAACCCCATGCATGGAGGGGTTTAGTTAGCCATCGGTTTATTCTTCAAATTCAAAGTTACCATCAGGATCTTGATTGCCAGTGGAATTCCTTATAGGTAAGCTCCCCTTGGATGTCGTAAGAAATATAATTCAGCTACCTCTGGACATGGATAAGTGGAAATTGAGTATTCTAAGATATAACTATTCAAGAAACCATGGAACTACATTTCCACAGCTCGATTCCAAATCAGATCAGTATTATAAAGGGCCTGAAATTTTTCCTGTGTCTAGAAAAGTACGCAATACCTCCAATTCTACTTAGATGCATAAGCAATCAGCCACTCATACAATTATAAAGGAAAGATAAGAAAAAATCTCTCATATAAACTGTCATACAGATTTTGTTCCACCCACATACATGCGTTAAACTTAGATCCAGTGTTGAATTGCCATGTGTATTCTTCTTCCAGATCATGTATCCATTCTTCAACACTTGCTAAGGTCAATCGGTATGTCTTTATTGAGAACCATCCTGAAAATAACTGAAAAATAGGTTCCGGTAACGGAACCAATGATGCAGCCTAAAATTCAGTAGTACAAGACCAATAGAACCCTAGATACACTGACGCATTATTCAACCTAGACTGAGAGCTCACTCAAAGCATGCAAAAGTACCAGGTCCCTCTTTAGGGTTGTTGTTACAGGATGTTAGCATGATGAAGACTTAACACATGTAGTTTCATTACTAACACATCATTCTACAGAGCATTCCAAATCTAGATCTAAGGGAGAAAAAAATTAAGTATTAACCATGATGAGATCAAGAACATACTAGATTTAGATTCACATAGAACTAACACTTAGATTCAACCAATATCCTCTGTTATATTCAATGGAATAAGTGTACAAAATCTTTATTACAATAACAATAGTATGTGCGTAACATATTTAGCAACATAATCTCAGTCTATATCTCTCTATATATCTCATCCCTTCCTCTCTATTTACTTCACAATTTACTAAATACTTATAAGGGTGGGGACTTTCCCTTCACCATTTATCTAATCCCAAAATAGGTCGCATGCTATTACTAGCCACGTGCCATTTACAAAAATAGCCACATATGTAAGTGTGCTAACAATAGACTACCAATAGTTAATTGACAATAGTAGATCTATTTCTGGCCTGTGTCCATGTAAAGCACTTTGTAGCTAATCCTCCAAAAATAGCCAATGTGTGACGCACAAGTCTCCAATCAGTTTGAGTGCTGCTCACGCTATCTCCAGCTTCATTGCATACAACCTTGAACACACAACCCTGGTTTTATAATGACACTAGTAGAAGAATATATTAGTTAAATGATTGGAGAATACAATGACCCATCATTTTTGGCACCATTTCTAGGGACACCATAAGCACAACATGCCATTTTATCTATCTTACATGCTATGGGTGTTAATGAAGCTTATCTATGTAATCAGTTGGAAGTCCTAAGCCTTGTTTACATGACCAATATTGATGCATAGGCCATGAGACATTCAAGGGAGATTTATACCATGTAATATCCAAAGAATATCTCCAAAAAAAGTACAAGTAGGGAACACTGAAAGTGACACTGAATCTAATCCAATGCCTAGAATCCCTTCTGAACATTCTGCATCATCCTATTTAGAACCAGAACAACATTCAGAAATGGGAGACAATGGGAATAATGAGAACCGACCCTTGGGTAGAACCTTTACCTATCCCATTATCTTAGATGAAGATGAGGATGCACCTATGAAAAATATCTCACCATCCATCCTCCCTATCTTCTGAGGAATGTCTACGGAAGACCCAGATCAGTTCTTGTTTGAATTCAAAGTTCTTTGCCAGACATATGACTACAGAACAGACAATCAAAAACTCAAACTATTTCCTTCTACCTTGAAGGACTCTGCTATGAGGTGGTTCATGGGATTGTCCCCTAACTCCATTAATTCTTGGGAGAACATGGAGAATTTTTTTTGGATAAATATCAAGACTACTATAGGGGAAGGGATAGGAAAGAAGAGTTCTTCTAGATAAAGCAAAAAGAAGATGAAAATCTAGAAGATTATCTGGATAGATTTCTCTTTCTCCATCAGAGGAGTGGTTATGAGTTACATGCAGAAATCACTAAGACAATTTTCCTTAAAGGACTTGATGAGGAAACCAAGGATTCCCTCCATCTTATGGGAGGAGGTGATGTGCACAAACTTAGTATGGAAAATATCACTGAGCTATGCAGAAGTTACTCTAGAACATGAGGAGGTATAAGGAAAAGAAAAACATCCAAGCTTTCCCTAGGTACCTCAGAACTTCTGGAAGAATAGATAACATGAAAACAACATCTTGTCACAATTAACATCAACCATAGATGGGATGAAAGCCAAAACCAGTGCTGCAAAAGAACCTCTGGACATATATTTCCCTAAATGCAGGAAGAGACATCCCTTGAGAGAGTGTCCTTTGGATGTCATAGACATGTGTTTGATCTGTGATGTCACTGATCACGATACTAAGCATTGCACTTTCTTACCTCAGTTGAAAGAAGGATTGAATGTTGTCTCTCAAGCAGATGCAGAGGTAAACTTTGTTCAAAGGCCAAATAATCAGGCTGTGTATGCTCCTCGACCTACTTAGAACCCCTGGAGGATGTCATGGCCCAGTCAGGCTCCTCAGCCTACTTGGGGACAACCTGAGTGGACACCACCAAACTAGATGGCTTACCCACATCCACCACCATGGATGACTCCCTACAATCAGTAGGGTTGGACACCACCAGCCAATGCAAATCCATGGAAAAACCAACAATGGGCACCTCAACAGAATTCTAATCAAAACCAACAATGGGCACCTCAACAGAATTCTAATCAATCCAACAACCACAACAGGATTTAATGGCCCCACCAAAAAACTATCAACAACATAGGAAATCAACACAAACTCAAATCCCATCCCATCCTGTAACGAACCCTAAACGTTAGTAGAAAACTTCAATTAATGAAGCAGGAAAAAGTGATACAATGCAGGTTAATACTATTAATAATTTGTGACTAAGGTTTAGGAGAACCTTTAATCATCCTCCTATTTTTATCACAGAAATACCTAAGAAAATGAGAAAGAAGAGACACCTGAGGAAAATGAAGAAACTGAACATGTTCCACAAATGCAAGACACTAGGAATGGTCAAGGAAAAGATAATAATGTGCATGCAACTCCTTTTCCAGAATGATTACAGGAAACTCAAACTGCAGAAGAAACAATGCTAGTTCAAGAGTTGAAAAAGATGAACATTGAGGTCCCACTTCTGAGAGCAATAAGGGACATTCCTGAATTAAACCAGACCATTAGAAATGAGTGTATAAAGACACCAGGAAGGAAGAAGAAATACCCAAAAATGGTCAAAGTAGAAGGGAATCTAGCTGATCTTGTTGCTGGAAAGCTTATTTCACCAAAATATGGGGATCCTGGGAGTCCATTCATTACTATTTTTGTAAATGGTCAGTCAATATCTAATGTTTTGGTGGATCTTGGTGCTGCCATCAATGTTATAACAACAGATATGTTCAATCTGTTGTCTTTAACAGGATTGCAGCCAACCAATACCATTCTTCAATTGGAAGATCAATCTATTGTCATACCAGATGGAGTGATTGAGGATGTAATGGTCATGGTTGAATCCTGGGAGTATCCCATCGATTTTATGGTCTTACAGCCTAAAGCTCAGAAGTTGGGATATCCAGTCATCTTAGGAAGACCCTGGTTGGCTACTGTTGCTGCATATATTGACTGTAGGTCAGGAAAAATGACCATTTTAAATGGGAAAAAATCAAAGAATATTTCATTATATCCTCCTACCCAGCCATATGTGTATGATTGTGAACATGTATGGGTAGATTATTTAGATAATAATCATTTGAGTTCTTCTCATCTGGCCACCATTGCAGTGAAAAATCACATGACAAAAATTGTTGAGTCATACACAATGTCTGATGAAGAGGACACTGTGGCTACAAAAATCAGAACTGGGGCTACAAAAATTGGAACTAAGGCTACAGAACCATCTGTTCTGAACACATCAGATAATATTACCTTGGTAAGTGACATTTCCAATGAAAATTGTAAAGAAACCTATGCTTATAATGTGGAATGTGCAGTCACTGATTTCTATTGTCCTTTAACCAAGATTATGTCTCTTGAAAATATGACTATTTTGCACATGCTTCAGCCTCATGTTTTTCCCTTGAATTATTTAATTTCTGATGCAGAGCTTCACTATTTTGAAAGATACCAAGCAAGTGACTGTTGACATAGGAAAAGAGCTGACCATTGGTAATAACTTAGAGGCCAGCCAAGAGACTAGGGTTTTAGAAATCTTGAGGAAGCATTCCCAAGATTTTTCTTGGGATTATATTGATATGAAGGGGATTCATCCAAGCATCTGCACTCACCATATCTACACTGAGGATGTTAAACCCATAAGACAACCACAATGAAGAATTAATCCAACACTCAGAGACATAGTAAAAAATGAGATAGAAAAATTGTTGAAGGTAGGATTCATCTATCCTATATCTGATAGTCAGTGGGTATCACCACTAGTTATAGTTCCCAAGAAAAATGGTAAATGGAGAATCTTTGTAGACTATAGGGAACTTAATAAAGCCACCAAGAAAGACTACTTTCCCCTGCCCTTTATTGATCAGGTTCTGGACAATCTTGCAGGTAAGAAATATTTCTCCTTCTTGGATGGGTTTAGTGGGTATAACCAAATTAGTATTGCACCTGCTGATCAGGATAAAACCACCTTCACTTGTCCCTAGGGTACATTTGCATATAGAGTCTTACCATTTGGGATTTGTAATGCACCTGCTACTTTCTAGAGAGTAGTTTTGGCCATTTTTGTAGATCTTACAAATGACTATGTTGAAGTTTACATGGACGACTTCACTATCCACGGTTCCACTTTTGATGAATCTCTGAACAATCTTGAAAAAGTATTAACTAGATGTGAGCAGCACCAACTCTCCTTGAGTCATGAAAAATGTTTGATTATGGTTGATCAAGGAATTGTCTTAGGTCATCATATTTCTTCCAAAGGAATACAGGTCGACCCTAAAAAGATTGAGGTAATTACTAAGTTTCCTACACCAACAAATCAGACTGACATCAAGAGCTTTCTTGGAAATGCAGGGTATTACAGGCGGTTCATTAAAGACTTTAGTAAAAAATTTGCACTTATGTTTTCTTTACTGACAAAAGATTGTGTTTTTGAGTGGTCTCCTCAATGTCAGCAGGCTTTCAAGATTATCAAAGAGAAGCTAACCACCGCTCCAGTCTTGAGAGGACCCGATTGGGGGAAGCCTTTCCATATTCACACTGATGCATCTAATACAACCATGGGAGCTGTTCTTGGACAAAAATATGAAGAAGATCAGATGTATACCATTTATTTTATCAGCAAGAATATGACCCCTACAGAGAGAAACTACACCACTACGGAAAAGGAATTTTTAGTTGTTGTTTACTCCCTGAATAAATTCAGACATTACATTACTGGGTACAAAATATTTGTTTATACTGACCACTCAGCCATAAGATATTTGATGAATAAACTAGTAGTTGGGAGCCAGATTATTAGATGGTTACTCTTGTTACAGGAATTTAATGTGACCATTATTGATAAGCGAAGAAAAGATAATTTTGTTGTTGATTTTCTTTCAAGATTGAATGTTTCAGGTGATGAAGTAGTCCAGGATCATTTTTTGGATGAACATTTGTTTGCAGTATCAACTCAACCTCCATGGTTTGCTGATCTTGCAAATTATCTAACTACAGGGAAGTTTCCTACCTATTTTACTAATAAAGAGTGATGAAGATTAGTTAAAAATAGTGCAACATATAAGTGGTGTAATGGAATTTTATTCAAATGTTGTCCTGATATGGTTATTCATAGGTGTGTTCGGTAAGATGAAGTGTATGACATACTGAGAGCTTGTCATGATGATCTTGGAGGAGGACATTACTTAGTGAAGAGGAAAATCCATACATTCCTTAGAGCTAGATATTATTGGCCTTCTCTTCACAAATCTATCAAGAAGTATGTGTGGCAGTTTGATTCATGTCAAAGAATGGGGAAGCATACACTATCCATTGAAATGCCACTCAACCCTCAGCTGGTCTTAAGACCATTTGAGAAATGGGGAATTGATTTATTTGGACCTTTTGATCCCCCATCCTTTGGGAAAGAATACCTATTGGTGTGCACTGACTACATCACGAAATGGGCCAAGGTTCAAGAATTGACATCTACCAATGAGGATGTTATTGCTGACTTTATGTACAATCATATAATTCTAAGATTTGGCACCCCTAGAGAAATTGTATTTGATCAAGGCCCTCAATTTGTGTCTAACATGATTGAATATTTTCTATGGAAATCTACCGAATCAAGCACCAAAATCATCACCATATCACCCCCAATCCAATGGGTAGGTGGAAGTCACAAACAAAGAACTTGAGAACATTTTGACCAAAGTGGTCAATGCGGACAGAAAAAATTGGGTACCAAAACTCCCAGAAGTGGTATGGGCCTATAACACAACCTGGAAGACTACTACTAGATTCTCCCCTTGTGAATTGGTATATGTGAAAAAGCCACTATTACCAATGGAATTTGAGTTGCAAACATGGAGAACAACATTGGAAATAAGAATCAACTTGGATGAAGCACAACATGAGAGAGTGATACAGATGGATGAATTGGATGAAATGAGGATGGAAGCACATAAAAAAACAAAAATTCTCCAACATCAGAGGAAAACATGGCATGACACTCATATCAAATACATGAATTTTAATGAGGGAGAATGGGTCTTAATTTTTGATTCAAAATATCAACAGTTCAAAGTAAATCTGCGAAGCATGGTAGTTGGGACCATACCAGATCAAAAAAGTGTTTGATAATGGCTCTATGTGATTATTTCCAATTGATGGAGACAAAATAACTCTTCTTGTGAATGGACACAGACTAAGGATGTATCAGCATCCTCTAGATAAGGAAACCTTCAACAAAGATATGTTGCTATGTGAGGAAATGGATTCAGTGGAGGTGCTCAGCTCCTCCTGTCAGGAGTGATTGTTTTTCAAATTTGAATAAAGGAAGATGATCATGCTTTTGATCTTCTTCCCTTAGTTAGATGTTTTTTTTTCAATAAGGTAGAAATATTCATTGTTTGAATGAACACTAATCACATTTTATCTAAGAGTGCAGGATGTGGAAATCTACGGATATCAGGAAGCTGAGCTGGCAAGGGTAAGTGCATTTTACTTCACTATGGATATTTCCTTTTGAAGAAATTCCCCATTGCATGTACCTAGCATGATTAAATCACTACACAATGTTCAATGCATTTATTGGGAATATCATTCCAAATCTTAAGATACAGAGTGGGGTGTAATGAGTCATAATTACCGAGGAAACCACATGTGTCAAGTTTCTAAGAAGAGGATGCACTGCTTTATAGGAAGGACAGGTGGAATTACTATTCAAAATGATGGGATATGTGTCGTACCATGCATTAAAACTTCCCACGCATACCTGGTCCTGTCAACTTTTCACGCCGCCAAAATTTGCACTGACTACAGACAACTAAAATATTGTGGTGTATTTCAAATTGTGACTCACTAATCACTTCCTGTCATTGCTTTGTGGATTCAAACACACCATTATTTCTTCTTGTCATTACTCTATGCATTCAAACACAACCTTGTTTTTGTCTTTTCCACTATCTAGATTCATCTACACTATGGGGAAAAAGAAAAAATCTGAACCAGACTCTCCAGACCCACTGCTCTGGAATGCTGCAATTTCCCAGGTATTTTATGATGTCGGTTGGCTGGAATTCATTAGGAAATTTGAAGGCTTTGATGAAAATTTAGTGGATGAGTTCCTGGTAAATTTTGAAGCCACCTGCTCATGCATTGGGGGAAAGTGAGTAGAAATCAATAGTCAGGTTGTTTCTGAACTATCTAGTTTACCAGATTTTGGTCTCAAGGTTATGAAAAATGCTCCTCTTAAGGACCTGATTCCCCTATTTCATGAGGATGGTGAAGCTTTTCCAGAGGTAATCCTCACCTCCAATGGTGTTCAGAAGGGGATTAAGAGGGAAATTCTACATGGCATTTGGAAAGAAGTAGCTAAATGGGTCAACAGATACTTCATCTGTGATGGAAAACCATCTGTGTTTGTGGGGATTCACTAAAAATTCTAATTCATTTAAAGAATGGCTGCATAAACCCTGCACTCAGGGTAAATTTACCTAAATATTTAGTTGATGCAGTCATCAAAGTAGGAAAAAATATAAGAATGGAGGTGGTAAGGCAGCACTAAAACACCCAGGGCTTATTCAATTTCTCTTCTCGCATCAAGTTTTCTACAGACCAAAGAGAAGGATCAAACAAATAAGTGTGGGGGAGGGTTCCAAACCAAGGAAACTCAAAAAGGGGCCATCTTCCATTATTTGACCCAAGCTCAAGTCAACCTCTCACCCTTCATAGGAGAATGTGGAGGAACCTGGTAGTCAGGGGAGCCCATCTTCTATGCCTCATAATTCTAAGGGTAAGAGCACCTTGCCACTTTATTCTTCTATTTCGTTAAGGCCAAGGTGGTCCTATACTTTGCAAAGACCTAGAAGTTCCCATCTGGAAGTTTTTGATGATGATTCTGCTCCCATTTGGGAAGAGAAGGAAGGGGCTGGTACCTTGACTATCCCTATTGACCAATCTCAAGATGTTGCATTCACCACAACTATCCCTGCCACACAGAGCTCAAATATGCTTGCATCTTTGAAAATCAACTCAGCAGCTCTGGAAATACCCTTAGTACCTGAAACACAGACCCCAACTCTAGAACCAGTTGCGATGGAGACTGGTGGCCATGGGTTACATGAAGATGATGTACCAAAGTGTTATTTGGAAGAAATTTCCTCCCTCAAAGAAAAATTGAAAGGTATGCAGGAAACAAATTTATCTTTGCAAATTGCATTCACATAGAGAATGGTAGAAAAAGTTAGAGAAATTACTGCTTTACAGGTAGAAATTAGCAGTCTAAAGAGACAAAAATATATAGGCCTTAGAGTTTTGGATGATTTCAATCAATTATCTCTTCAGAATAAAGAGTTAAAGAAAGGAAACAAAAAATTAAAGGAAGAGTTTGAGGCTAGCACAAATGAGAAAAGGAAGTTACAATCTCTTTTGGACTTTGTTTGTCCTTTGGCTTGTAAGCTTTTGGCCTGTAGGAAACCTTCTTCTACCTATAGTATGTTTGTTCAAGAAAATTTTACTCTTGGTAGTTACTGAGATTGTGTAGTCAAGAACCTTATGAATCTCCTGATGGTAACACCTTTCTATCAATTTATCAAGATAGTCCCCCTAACATACAAAATCAACTATGTGAATTCTACCTCCACAACATGCTAGTCACCAATGTTCCTAACTTCTTTATTAACCAGTTTGTGGGATATTTTTAGTTAAAGGCCTTCCAGTCACTACTTAGGAATCAAATTGTGTGGGGAGAGAAAATGGAAATTTTCAATCAAACAACTCACACCATCAGGTTCTACATTAGGCCTACCCATCACAATGATGTGGCCATGAGAAATAATTTCAGATCTCTTTACTATCAGGTTGGTATTGGAGAAAATACTTCAAAAATCCTACTAAAATGTGTACAGGACTTTGAAGCCTATAGTCAGCGGCATTTTGGAGAAGCAAGGTAGGCTTGTGATAGAAGGTGGGATACTTTGAGTTTACCATTGAAAAGGAGAGAGGTTATCTCCCCTCAAAATTTAAGTTGGAGTATAAGATGAGGTGATGCACTCATCACAATAATTCAGAAATTGTTAGAAAATAATGACAAGAAATACAATGACGAATGGGTAGGAACTGTAGTGAGGCCACCTCTTCTCCTGAGTCCAACTAAAACCTAGAAACTTAATGCTTCCCAGTCACATGAGAGTTTCATATCTTGGGTAGAAGTGATTTCAAACACTCAGGGATGTAAGGGAACCAGAAAACAATATGCCGATCAATTTGAGGAGTATGACATGGCTCAACAGCTTGGCCAAAGGGCAGGAAAAATATGAGTTGCATTGGGACATGAAACAGGTAAAGTGTAGGGGAGATGATGAGTACATTATTTGACTTACCCTACAGAACAGATAGAAACAAGACTTGTGTTAATAGGACGTTAATGGAAAAATCCCTCCATGACTACATACCGACTCTAGACTCGGGCGCCTTGACTTCACACAAAATTTGGTAGTAAATTTTCACAATTATCTTGCACACGTTACCACATTTCACTCACAAAGGAAATTAGTAGGAATTTATACGGTTAATATGTTACATGAACAAAAGCAGGGAAAATGCATTAAACTCACTAAGATATAACCATATAAATCATCCCCATGCACTAGTATATCATGTTTAAATAAAAAATTATCAATCATATAAATGATATAAAAAATTCAAATAATTTACTCATCAGTACACATGCTGTTCAAATAACTTGTATGAAACCACCTAACTCTCTAGAAACTAGCCTCCAAAAATGGAATGCTATCACTCCAATATGTATGGTACGATCCAAAGGATAGAGCCAGCCCATTTGATACCATCTTGAACAACAATACCTAGATCACTATAAACTTAAAAATGTAAAATTGATGTAAAAATACCTAAATCAACCTATTATGATATGCAAAATAAGTCACTTATAAACTGATTCATAATATATGTATAAATGACCTCTATTACCCTCTCAAACCTAATCAGGATGGCCTCTCATACATGTGATTTTTTTATCACTCAAAGCTCCAAAACAAATTTCTCAAATTTACAAATGAAGTTCATTTTGAAATTTTCACCTTACTATTTATAGTAAATTCTCCTTTCATAAAATTATTATAGTTCCTATACTACCCTTTATGGAAACTAATTTCTCATTACCTTTTCTTCCATATCTAGAGCACTATTTATAAATTTTCAACCCCTTCATCATCATAATTGGATATGTATTTTCAATGTCTTCCCTACTGAATGTTCCCTGGAATTCCTCCTTAGGATTGCTTATGAAATATTCTCATATTACAATCCTTACTATAATATTCCTATATTGACTTTGAATTCATCTCCAAGGCATATTATCTCATTTTTTTTTTCAGATCTTGGCTTGAAAATTGGACTCTCCCCTATTTTCTGAAAGGGATAAAATATTTGGGATATCCTATTACCCCTCCTTGGAAAATAAAAAACAATTTGTCTAGATATGATAGGAATTATCCTATATTCCAAGACAAGTCAAAGAAAATATTCAAATCCTATGAAGGTTTTTTTTAAAATGAAAATATCAAATTCTATTCCAAGTATAAATGAACCCCCATTTTCACAAGTTCTCACAATTTTTACCTCAAATTATCTAATTTGGGTGCAATTGAAACCTTGAAATTAGTTTTAAATACAATTAAGTTTAATCAAGTATTATTTTTCAAATCAATACTAGTAATTTCAAATTTTATTCCAAGTACCAATATTCCTAGCAGACAACCTAACTTGGGAGCTAATCTAATATATCAGGTACCATTGTTCAAATTTATCAAGAAATTGTACCCTTACATTGTAAAATGGGGGTAAAGAGACATCATTTTATTTCCTATACCACTTTATGGGGGTTATCGAGACCTAGTAGGCGAGCTACAAAATGGGTTCATATTGCAATATGCAACGATGGAACCTATTTTTTAAACATCATGGTGGAAATAAAATTTAATTGCTCTCCCAAACAATATTTCTCCAGTGCCAAGGTGCTCAAATCCTTACAAGATACCCTATTTTAGGAACTGATCACTCCTGACCCCTCCTTGAATCCCCAAGTTTCGAAGTATCTTATATCTCCTAAAAACGTTCATATCCAATATCTCCTCTATGATAACAAATGTCACTCTACATGGATCAAAACAACAATCCATGGTTTACCACACTGTATTTCTTACTATTGACATGCTCCAACTACAAACTCTTTCAGCCCACTTCAAGTACACTCTTCGTATATCCTTTATAATACTTGAATTTCATTTAAATAGCATAAAGGGGGGAATGTAGTCAATAAAATATGCACTTATTATTATTACATTACACCTCTAGTATGTTGTTATATACATGATTTATAAATATGGAAACTAGGCACAAGTGACATATCTTTGGTCATTTATTTCTTTGATTGGTTATGATTGCATCTTTTATCTGACATTTACATCATTTTGGTCAAGTCATAAGGGTACATGTTCATGTATTTCCTTTTATGTTTTTTTCTTGCTGTAAGACAATACCACCCAGACAAGACATTAACACCTAGGCGTTGATGTCCTTCTAGGCATTTTTGTTTTCTTTTCCTTTTTTTCTACTTTGTCAATTTACTTTGGCTTTGGCTGTTTTCATGTCTCCTTTTCATGACCTACGTTGGCTTTTTGTGTCACTATGTTCCAAAATGCAAAAAAATAACTCATATATATACACAACCTACTAACTATTCTAAGGGGAAATTGAGCTATCATATTTCTATTTATCATATACAAAAGATCAACATAAGGGACTAAATTTTGGGTTTTATTATTCATTGGATAGGGGGAGGCTATTCTAAATTCCATAACACACATTTTTGCATTGGGACAAAGTAGTTGTAGCCTGCTATTATTTTTGCAACTAGGCATGGGCATCTTATCTCAAGGGACAAATTTTCAATCACACACCATAAAAAATACATGGAATTTGAAATGTAGTGTAATGCTCAGAAACAAGACCACATCAAGGTGACCATCATGGTTAGTCTGATTGTCTCATATGCATTTTTATTTAGTCTAATGTGCAGTTGAGGCTTATGTAGGTAGCTAGGTTTTTTTATTAGTACATGTGTGACAGAATTGAAGTGAAACAAACTTTACGTGACGTATAACAAACTAAAGGTGATAATAAGTGATACAAAAAGAACTAGAGACAAAATTGTTCCACATACACTACAGCCCAGAATAAACACTAGAACCCAGGTGGTTGTGTTCTCTCCCAGGTGCTTATGTCCCTAAGATCGTCACATCCCAGTTTTTGAATCAAATTTCAAATTAATTTAAAATTCACTTTTCTAAATCTTTCACTAGCTTGAAATAACTTTAGACCTACAGAGGCAAGCCGAGTCATCCTATAAACCCTATCTATCACTCTTGTTTATATTTCTATAGCTAGATCTTGTATATTACTGTATCTAATCAAGACTTCACTTACATTAGATTTAAATTTTATTAAATCACATATTATCTAGGTGTGGATTGATTTTTTCTAATCTATTTATTCTCTTGTTCCTGTATGTGGAACATAGTTTGTTGAAAAAAACATCTTTAAATTATATTCTTCCCCTTCTTTGCATTTGTCTATGTTTTTTGGTTGTAGCCATTATTGGCTTATCTGCAATATATTGTTGGTTGGTCTATCATCATATCAAAGAAAATCAATGCTACAAAATAAGTAGGTATCTAAAACCTCTTAGTTTGTTTATGCAAAGGTTCTTGTGAGGAATATGTTATTTTGCAGAGGTCTAGTTCCTCATTCTTATTGCTAGTATGTGTGGTGATAATTCCTTGGATGGACATTTTGTTAGCTACTTGATGTTTCTTCTTGGCTAGGTTGTGTTAATTTCACATCTTCCATGTCCTTGGGATATCAAAATATTGTGTTGGTTGTATTTGTTGGGTGCTACAATTTCTTTCGAGTTTATGTTGTGTGCGGCTCTCTCTTTTTGTTGGGTTTTCTTTCCTTATGGTGGTAAAATACATCATGTTGGGTGTTCTTTCCTTGTTTCATGTTTGGTTTCTTGAGAATATTTTATTTTCTAAACTCTACATCGCTACTCTTTCTTATCTTGACATCTAGACACCTTGATATTATCTTAGACTTTCTGTTGTTGTTAAAGGAATATTAATTTATTTGCTACATATTTTGGTATCAATTGGAAAACTTGGAATTGACCATTGGGAGTTTGATTTTTCCCCACATTTTTGGGTGGTGTTGGTGTAAAAAAATCTATTTCATATTGTCCTTTAGAATAATTATTTCTTTTCTATGACCTATTTATTTCTTGATTGGAGGTGTCTATTTTATCTGATAGCATCACAGTCACTTAATTACATATTGACTTAACCTTCCTTTTGAAATTTGGAAGCTCTAAAATGATTTTTGGTTTCACCTCGAATCTAAATGATTTGGTGGTGGTTCTTTGGATTTTTTTTGGCTTGAGTATATTTTGGAGCAGTTGAATCTATTTAGCTGAGTAAAAAATTAAAGTGATTAAAATTTTAACCCTGATCACAATTTTTAATTTTTCTCAAGTAAAAATATAAAACCCTAATTATTTTATACTAGTCTCACAACTTGGCATCACTTTTTGGTTTGTACTAGTGTCTTCTTACACCTAGGTGAAGGGTTCAAGTCATAATAAATCCTTTTTTATGGCCACTTGCAATAGAGAAAATACAATGAATCTCACCATTTATCTCCTAAATAAATGAATGTGAGCTGCAGTTTAGTACATATACGTCGATAACCCCCAACATCACTGCCACCCATTCCGATGAGGGAAGAGCATGCAGAAGCCCCCGTTATGAAAGAATGCTCGAATTTTTGTATAATAATATTTTTGTAAAGCTCGAATGCACCTTCAACATCACAGAAGAAATTGTTTGATGCTTGGTAATGAACACGTATGACTTGAGTATCTTCACGACAACCATGCATATTCCACCTATACTCAATCATGTATAAATTACCTAGACTCAACCATGCCTATTTGGCCTATACTCATCAATGCCTAAATGACCTAGAATCAATCTTGCCTAAAACCTACCAACCCATTCATCTCCCTTATCATATTCTTCCCTAGCTTATGGAAGAACTACATTGGTGTGAGGCCCCTTTTTGCTAGGGCTATGTAGGCAACACTCCAAGGGCATGGGGCCCTTAGAGGTTTAGCTTAGCCACTTTCATCCCTAACCAATTATCCCCCCTTATATTAAATTTCTACCCTAGTTAGTTTCCATTTACACAAAAAGTTGGAAATTAATATATCATAAAAACATACATACCTACCATTTTATCACCATGACCATATTCTACTTAAATAATTTCATATTTCATTGGTGTTAATTAATTAGAAATTTAACCACAACATACATACAATACATTATTTCGATAAGATCAATAACTTGGAAATTACTTGACTCCACCATACCTATACCTGACTCCACCATGCCTATACCTGACACCACCATGCCTATACCTGACCAAACCATAGCTATACCTGACCAAACTATAACTTATACTTGAATCCATCCTGCCTATAAAACATCAAATCAATCATGGTTATAATTGACTCCACCATGCCTATATCTAACTCCACCATGCATATACCTGACACCACCATGCCTATACCTAACCAAACAATAGTTATACATGACCAAACCATACCTTATACTTGACTCCATCATGCCTACAAGACCTCGAATCAATCATGCATAACTTAATCATGACCTTATTACATCTCACCAAACCTCATAATTAGTTGGGGCATGTTTTTTCCCCTACCGTGGCCATACCTATGGCCTTACATAAATCATGCAACCCAACACTCCCCTTTAATGAAACTTGAATTTGTGTACTCGCTATACCTTACGATGTGATACTCATGTTATTCAGCCTAATGACCTTACATTGCCTAATGTCATGATGTTTATCCTAACCATACCTTTGGTGACCTAGAACAAAACCTATTTCCTAATCCAACACCTGACCTAATGGTGTTTCAGGACCATATCCTATACCTTGGATACCTAAACCACTTCAACCTTGTTTGGATAAACCTATTGACCTTTGACAACGTAGTGTTTGCAAGCTCTTAAAATTAGTACCTTATTGTAATCTATATGTGTGTGTGTGTGTTATAATTCCACTACCTTTTACCCAACTAAAAAAAACCTTACCTACAACCAACCTACCCTCATTTTCATCACTTATCCTTTTATCAAACCACTCACCAACTTTGTTTAACACCTCATCAGTTCTTGGTTTTAGGGGGATTACCTCCACCCACACTTGGGGAAACCTAACCTCCACTAATACCTAGAGCACTGAATTCTTGTTTTTTTTGGTGTCGCTTACCAATACAACCTATGTGAAAAAATGGGAAAATGTAGACACCAAATTTGGGTCACACTCCCCTTATTCCCCTTCAATTAATTAACATAACACATTTAAATAATCATGACCCCTTCATCCCATATTAATATTCATCCTTACATTATTAATTAATTTATTTTTTTCAAGTTAATTTCATCCTCACACCTTCACCTCATCACGACACCAAATCCTTGACCCATTCTAGGGGAATTTAACTCATAGTGACCAAGTCTTCACTCCAAGTGTTGAGTCACTACTTGACCTAACTAACTAAGAATTCTTCCTGAACCTAACTGGACTTCTTCTAAGATCTTCCTCCATTCTCTCACATGAACTCTACTTCCCTAAGCGGGCCCAACAAAGAAAACATGCAAAATCTAGGAAGATCAGCCTATTTTTGGTCAATAAGACTATTTTTCCCTAACCGACGCTAGTTTTTCCTCGACCGAGGTAGGTCACCTAAACTACCATCAATTCCTTTATATAGAATTTTGTAACCCTTTACCTAGGTTGGTCATTCAGGGATTAGAGCCTTATTACATTCAAGTGTAAATCTTCAATCCCTTCTACATACGGATGATGAAGAAACACAAACATAGCGTAAAATAAGAAACCAGTTCTCCTTCTTGAGCGCGGGAATACTCATGGGAGCACACATGTTGTACTTCTGTAACACTGGACCCAGGCATATCTTCTTTGATCAACCATTAACCACCTCCACTCACAGGATCTATAACATACTGAGTAAATATTGTGATTTTATCATTTGTGCTTATTCAAGTATAGATCTTTCATTTTTTTGTGTATTTCATTATTTCCATTATCCATATATCACCTTTTTCCCACCAACCCACTATTAAACCATCCCAAGCCTTTACACCCTTTCCAACATCCTTTTCAACATACCTGAGTCTTCTTAACAATATCATGACCTTATCAACACCCCCTTCACTCTCTGTGCAATCACAGAGAGGTTCAAACTCCCATTTTTAACATTTAAACTAAATTTCCCCTACTGACATTGGTTAACCAACTGGTGTCAGTCTATCTCCTATACCGGAATCGGTCGACCAACCGATATCAGTCTTTGAGACTGGAAATTTTTCCTATAACAATGAGTTAACAACTTCCCCAAAATAGCTCAAAACCTTGCCTTATTTCACCTAGACCTCACTACATCCTCTACTACACCTACAGACCCAAGCCAACCCATTAATTGTTTGGATTTAATTCTAATCATTTTCTGTAGATTTAAATTAACTTGTTGTGTGTTAATAGGTATACCTAAATCTTATCAACTACGATAGGAACTATTATTTCCTACATTAAATTATATTAAAACAGAGGATTGATAATCCTTTGAGGAGGCATCATGCTTCCTGGATCTAGCCTTGTTAGAAATTCCTTCGACTCTTACTAGTTAATATTATTTGGTGGTCTTGTTGTGTTTCTTATACAGGTGGTTCCTCCTAGCCAAGGGAAGCTCACATAATCATCTTGGATCAAAAGTATACATTGCATGAAACACCTTCTACTGTCCACATAACATAGGACTTCCTCCTACGCCCATTACCCACTTATCAATTTTATCACATTTACTTTTGAGGTGAAATATTTTGGCATGCCCAATGGGACCTATATGGGGTTCTTTGCATTGTTCATTCCTAGGAAAAAATATTGTGTGGATATTTTCATTTGAAACAAGTTCACATTAAGCTTCTTCTCTGGAAATATTCTCTTCTTCTGATTGTCTCAGTGACACTTATTTTCTAGGATTAAATATAACTATTATTTCTTTTATTGCATTGAACTTAGTGAAAGTCATACCCTTAACCTCTTCATAATTTGTTCTCATCAAATATAATTTTTGGTTTTGGGTTTTAAAACTTTTGCACTTACATTTTTGAGTTTATTACATTATAGATCATCTAAATTATGGGCAACCTATATACTAGAAGTCATGCCAAATTGATGGTTGAAAAATTGAACCATAGCTCACATTTTACACACTCTATATACCAAATCACTGAAAAAAAAAACTACATAGTTCTCAAAAAACATATTTCCTAGAAGAATGTGTTAACGATCACATGATCAGAGGATTGATAGTGGGCTCTAACTAGTTTCTCTATTTGGTCATCATCTCAGAGAAGGATTTGCCACATTAAAGCTTACCTGAAACCAACCATAGTTGTCAAATTTTATAGGTCACCTTTTATAACAAAAAATTCTATCCTAATTACAATCAGTCCTAAATGGAATAAGCCACAACATAAAATCTACAACTTAGGATTTTGTGTTTGTTAGATTTTTGTCTGCTTACATTTTGAGACCTGTGAATTGTTTTTCTTCAATATATCTTATCCTTTTATGCCCCACATCATGACTGGTGTATTTTAGGTTTATTAGGACTCCTCATAGCCATACTCAGTCTTTGGGTTGGCCCTTTTATTTGATCTAAATCACCAAAACTTAATTTTCCCTTGTTTTGTCATATTTCATAGTAAACGATATCGGTCCAACAAATTCTATTGGTTAACTGACCGACATCAGTTTTATGCTTTTTTTGTTATTTTTACCAAAATAGTATTCTCCACCTTTCTATTCTTTTCGTGTCTTGTTCTACCATTTTATCACACTTTTGGGTCTCTGATATCATCTTCAGAGTCCAAGTTGACCCATTTTCACCTTTCATTACCAGATATTTGAATCTCTTATTTTTCATAGTAGCCAGCATTGGTCTGAGCCAACCAGCGGAAGTTACCCTTGTACCAAAATTAGTTACCCCAACCGATGTCAGTCTTTGTATTTTGATTTTCCAATAAGAACAATGATCTAATAACTCATTTCAGAATAATTTTTCCCCATTACTTCCATGTTTCTGCATCATCAAAGAAGCTTAGAATAACTATTCTATTGTCAATCAAATGGTTTTGACTCATAAATAAGCTAATGCTCTTGTGTTTCATGCTATCCATAAGACGCTCCCACCCATCCCATCACCCCCTTCAATCTCATTACCTATGAACCCCAATTAGGATCTTTCCATACCCATTGGTGACGAGGAGTTCACAAAAATCCTTGATCACAACCACGCCACTCTACAATACTATCTCACTCATTCATCTACCCATGATTCATCAGGTAAATATGTATACAACATGCTTTTGTCCATTCCTCCTACCCTTAAACCCACTTCTACATCAGTTTATACTAGCTTGGCCTTACCCTCTTCAACCTTACCACATGTGGTTTCCCATCTTGACCATATATCATGGATATTTACTACACCTATGGTATCTATCGCACCTTTGAATTTTTTCACTCCTACAATGTCAACCATGCCTTTATCAACCACCTTGAGTATAGGTCTATCTGCACCCACCACCTCTCATATACCTATTGCATCTCAGCCACCATTGGTGTCAGTAGGCCATACTCCCTTCAAAAACATCATCCTCTCCATCCTGTAGTCTCTTCCTATGATTGCTACGAGAGTCTTTACATCCACTCCACCTACCTACACTTATCACCAATAGCCCCCTATTTCATCTACCACTTATTGAAGATACTTTCCATCTACATCTATTTCGGCCTATATTCCTTCCTCACAATTTTTTTCATGGAACCACCACATACTGGGACGCCACCCATATCATACCCACCTTATCTAGCCCCTTATAGTGTAGGGGGTTCTTAGTCTTCACAACCTAACAATGATATTATCAAAATGATGATGAACAAGATGTAGACATTGGAAGAATATGTCTCTGGCTCACATAACTCTCTAACATACGATCAGATTTGTGATGAGACCATTCACCCATCCTTTCAGATTTATTCATACCCTTTCCATTGGGAAATGCCTAAATTCAACTGGTTTAATAGCAAAGAAGACCCAAAACAACACTCGTGGTCTTGTAAACATGTTTGTTATCTGATCACTCAGGATGATGCTTTGCTCTTGTGGACATTCCCAATGTCCTTGATAGGGCCAACTTTAGATTGGTATAGTACTCTACCTAGGCATTCCATATTTTCATTTAATCAGGTAGCTCAGGATTTTCTAGACCACTTTTCTATCAACATTGTCAAGAAGGTCACCATGATTGAATTGTATGTGATATGCCAATATGAAGATGAATATCTCATAGATTTTTTTCAGTCATTGGCGGATCTCTATCAACCAAATAACATTTCGAATTCCTCAAACCGAGTTAATAAATTTTTTCACTAGAGCTTGTGCTAGACACATTTCTTCAACTCTCTAAGTTCAAACCTTCTGCACATTTGATGACACATTCACCATGGCCTGAAAACTTAAAATTCATGCCATTGAAGAGACAAATATACAAATACATAACAAGAACATTACGTTTGAATCAAACGATACCTCTTCTTATTCTAAACCAAAAAAAATTATTCTAAAGAAAAAGGATCTGATAATGCAGTAGTTCTGAAAACTAACCCATCTCATCCATCCATCTAGTCAAAGCCTTCTTCTAGTATCTCTCTTGTTAATTCTTTTCAGTTCAAGCGGTAGCAACAAAAATATACTCCCATAGAAGAACCCTAATCTTTAGTTTTATTAAAAATTCTAAAAGCTACAGTAGTCACTCTTCCACTCATGAAACCACATACTAGTTCTTACCCCTCTTGTCTTGTTCCTGCATGGTACAAATAAAATGATTACTACATTTATCATCATGTTAGAGGTCATAATGAAGGTAATTGTCTAAATTTCAAAAACATCATCCAAGAAAAGTTAGATAATGGACATATCATCTTGAATAAACCTAATGTACCGGCTAATCAGAACCTTCACATCTTCAATAATCCATTCCCAAATCACACCTCGTCATCTAATGAAACTGGAAAAACCTTGAACAATGATAGTAACATTCATGAGGTATATGTTGTTTTCAACATCATACCAACTCTTCCTGCTCAATTTCCTCCTACTCCATCTATCAAGGAGATTCTTGCATGAGCTCCTTCATCCATGGAGGGACGTGTTTCATATGCTCATTTACCCACATAAGATTATCCCTTATCTCCTCTTTCATCCATGCAAGAGTTCACCATACCTTATGATGTAGTTTCCCCACTCACCTCTCAACGTAACAAAAAACCCACAATATTTACTCTTTTACCCACAAGATAGTCATGCTTACCTTCTTCTTTGGCAAAAAATGAACTCACCTCATCCAAATTTCCATCTCCCCTACCCACAAGGGAACCATTAGCAGTGTCCCTTCCTATTGGTGATAATTCTCCATTGGATTTCAAGGATCCTGTTTATTTTCTCTTGTCTATTTTACCCAAAGAGTCTGAAGCCAACCATTTCCTTGTCTCACATAATTTTTTTTATAGGGATTACTACCAAATGAAAATCATCCCCTACATCGGTACCATTCTCATGTTTGGCCAAATTCTTGGATTATGTTGACGATTCCATGCTTTAGGGATGTCTTTGACTGCATGTCTTCACTCAAATGTAGATGTTGTCTATTGATATTTCCTTAATCTATCCAAAGGTGTTTCAGACAACCAAATCCATCTTTCCCATACCAGTTGTAGTGGCCCCTTCTTCATCACCCTTTCCTACACCTAAAAATTTACCAACAACCAAATTTTTTCTTGTACCTAAAACCTTACCTACACCTATATCTTCCTCCATGCCTAGACCCATTACCCCATTAAGAGTCATGCCAACATCAAGTCTAGTCCATTATCCTGTCAAACTAGATTTATCCACGTCCTCATAAGACATCACAAATACTATTTCTCCAACTAAGAGGAAGACCCATACACCTTTTAGGCTGCATACACCGGATTTTCCCACTACCCCTCTATCACCTTCACCACTTCCATCTTTCCTAGGTCCCCACCCATCAACGTAGGCCAAGAAGCCTCCTACCTAGAGTAAACCAAAAACACAACAACCCACCTTGTCACGATCCTCTGTTACACCCAAATTACCTACAAAAATTATGCCTTAGATGTCATCTACATCCTTTCGACCTCTGATACCTATAAAAATTCAAATATCCTCATCATTACCCATGTTATTCTTTCCACCTCAACTAGTACCTTCCACATTACCTCTTACCAGAACCTTCACCGCACCTCAATTATCACCTTGGCTAACCCATCCCCTTCTATCATCTTGCTCCGCTTCTACATCACGCACTTCTTCTTCACCTTTACCCAAGAAGGTGTAACCAAAGTCCAAGATCCCACTACTTTCCAAAGAGCTAGTTAAACCTATACTACCTTCAACAACTAGTTCACTTGCTACATCCTTACCTAAGAAGGTACAATCTAAACCTAAAACCATACTATCTACTAAAAAAGTAGTCAAACTTATTCAACCTCTTATTCCACCTCTAGTGACACCTCTCCCACTAAAGTCACCAACACTTCCATCCAGACCCACACTTACTTCACATTGTGATCCATTGGCAGGGTCTTACGCTAACATCTTAGCCAACCTTTTGGAAACCTCTATCCTCACATTTCCATTGATTATACCTTATGACCCAATCAAACCTTAAAACAGAAAGGTTTGATGATACTAAATTTTTTTCTTACCATCATGTGTCAGGGCATGATGTGGAAAAATGTAAGGCTCTTAAGACTATTCTTCTCCAACTATGTCCTCTTGAAGAAAACTTTAATGATGATGATATTTTAGATGAGGATCCTCTTCCACCTGCACCCATCACCACACATCCTCATCACATACCTATTTAGAAACCTTCATCTCCATCTCCACAACTCTTTTATCCTCCTCCAACATTCGAGATCAATATGGTCCACATAAGAGAGTTAGCCAACCTCCGCTAAAATGCCAATGTACTGCATTGTTTTCAAAAAACCATTATATACCCTCACCATATTTTTTCCCGTACTATCACCACAACTATTATGGTGCACTTTATCCTTTACCATGAATCAATATGGTTCAAATTTCCACTCGATCCTAGAAGTACAAAGGATAGGAGAAAATAACCAGCTCATCCGCTACTCTTTTACCCAATATTCCATCTGTACCTGCACCTAAAATCCATCTATGGACGCACATACCCTATTTCTGATAGGGTTTCCTATCACACAATTATTAAACAATTACACCAGTCTCCTCTCAAAATGTCTTTGTACGACATCGTCCAAACCTCTAAGTCACATCATTAAGCCTTTATCGAGGTACTACAATCTATTATGTCATATCTAATGACCCTACGCCTATGGAATCCATTATCACTCCTCACCATGTTGCTACTATCACCATTTTGTCCTATTCCTCTACTCCCGCTACCACTCATCAAATAACCACTCTTAGTTTCTCTGAGGATAAGATTGTACCTCTCTATATAGATGATCCTAACCCCACCCTATTTATTTCCATCTACATTGATAATATACACATTCAACACATTATGATCAATGGAGGTTACAATATCAACATCATTTCCTTCCGTACATACAATAAAATGAGCATCCCTCCCAACTACATGCATTATAACCCAGTTGTGCTATGTTCATTTAACGATGCTATGACTTCTAAACTCAGCACCATCATTCTCGACATTCATGTAGGCCCTAATATTATTCCTGAAATATTTTATGTCTTAGAGGGGGAATTCCACTACAACATGTTGCTTGGCCGACCTTGGATCCACACCATGGGTTTTGCTCCTTCAACCTTACACTGCTGTTTAAAATTTGAACATGAAGGGAAAAACTGTACCATTCCAGTCGACCCTTCACCTTTCAAGACCTGTAACATGTTGCATCGACCCAATGATGTCCTTATACTAGTTAAGGCATTTACCACTACTACCATTTCTTCTTCAACTGTTGACTCATCCAACACTTCTGCTGCTACATCTTCCGTAATTAAATCCTCTATTCCCACTACCTCTGAAACTTCTACAGCTCACCCATCAGCCTATAAGATGAAGAACAGGGATGGAATCCTGGTAGATTTTATTAATAATGAATCCAATCAAGTTAAAAATAATAGGTTACAAAATTTATAGATATTGCACAACCAAGTGTAGAAAAATAATATGTTTCATAGGTGCAAAAAAATATGCATTCAAGAAATAATGTAGAAAAAAGTGTTGTTATAACTATATAGCAAAATAACACATCCAAAAATAAAATGGTTATTAAAACATAACCATATAACAATAAAATAAAATAACCTATTTTCCTAAGTAACAATGCATAATTATATTTACCCTAACATTTCCCCCTTAATTTTTCATTTCCCTCAAGGTTTTAAGATAGGAAATATCTGAACAACTCGAACTTGTCACGTGTAAGTGACTTTGTGAAGATATATTCTCCTTTTTCAGCTATTAGACAAAATTGAAGTTGTATATTGTGTTTAAAGACATGCTCGCGTATGAAATGTACATGTACCTCAATGTTCTTTATTCTTTCATGAAAAAATGGATTGCAAACAAGTTTGAAAACACCTTTATTATCTACGTATATGGTGGTTGGTTTTTCCTGTGGTATTCCAAATCCCTCAAGTATGCGACGTAGCCATATAGCTTCACAGACAGCTTCACCTACAAAACGATACTCGACTTATGTGGAAGAATTGAGAAACAAAGTGTTGTTTCTTGCTTCCCCATGATATTGGTCCAGATCCCATAAAGAACACAAACCCTTAAGTATATTTTTATGTCATCAATGTTTGTCTGCATGATCTGAATCTGAATATCCTAACAAGAAGAAGTTATCATTCTTCTTGTATACTAGACCAAGATCCACTGATCCCTTCAGATATCTCAAGATGCACCTTGCTGCCTTCCAATGAAAAAAATTTGGTTCTTGCATGAACCTGGATAGATAGCTCATTGCAAATTTGATATCCAGTCTAGTGTAGGTCAGGTAAATGAGACTCCCAATCAACTGCCAATAGAGAGTCGCATTTACCATAGGAGATGGATTTGAACGAGATAACTATAATATTTTCTCCATAGGTGTAGAAATATGTGTGTAATCCATCATCTTGAATTTTTCGAGCGTTGTCTTGGTATACTTCAACTGAGAAATAAAGATGTGATTCTCTTTCTACCATACTTCCAATCCAAGACAATAGTGCATCAACCCGAGATCGGTTGGTTCGAACGATCAGTTAAGATATTTCTTCGTTACATTGATCATCCTCACTGAACTACCAATGATGACTATATCATCAACATAGACAACAAAAATCACAATCTCCCCCCCCCCCTTGCTTTTTGAGGTAGATATTGGGATCGTATGGATTTCTAACAAATCCATGTTGTCTGAGATGCTCATCCATTTTTATGTACCAAGCCCGAGGTGCCTGTTTAAGGCCATGCAGAGATCTCCTAAGTATGTATACCTTTTCTTCTTGACCAAGTACAACATATCCACCACGAGATCTCCTAAGTCCATGCTTCACCAGATACATCCACCATGAGATATCCTTGGTCTCGTGGTGGATGTATCTGGTGAAGCATCCATTCTTGCATCTCATAGCATACTAGTATACCACTTGGGCATACGTTGAACTGCTCCCATGGGTCGTGGTTCTATCTGATCATCACCATCATCCCCATCATCAATTTCATCATCTGTGGGAACATCAGCTTCTATTTTTACAACTGGTGAAAAATCTACATCAGGTGAGTCTAGAGGAGGAGTCTTTGCTTCCTTCTTCTCAAAAAACTCAACATCTCTGCTGGTGTAGACTTTCCTGGTCTTTGGATCCATCAATCTATACCCAAGAGTCTCTTCACTGTAGCCAATGAAGATGAGTTTTTGTGATTTCATATCCAATTTATTTCTATTCTTCTTGGGTATGTGCATACTTGCTTTGCACCCGAATACTCTAAGGTGTGCAATATATGGTTCTTGCTTTGACCATGCTTCTTGTGGCATTTACTCTGTCAAGAGAAACTATGGGCACTCTGTTCAAAAAATACACTGTTGTCTTTGTTGCTTCAGCCATAAATTTCCTTGCTAGTCCAGAATCATCGATCATGCATCACACCATTTCCATGATAGTACGATTTCTTCTCTCAACAACACCATTCTGCCATGCAGTGTGTGTCGAGGAGGCATTTATTGACGAATTATGTGAATTTTTAAGTAGTCTTTGAACTCATCACTGGTGAATTCCCCCATCTCGATCTGAGTGGAGAGTTCTGATGTGATGACTAGTTTCATTTCTCAACAGCCACTTTGAACTTCTTGAAGTTTTCAAAAGCTTCACTTTTCTTACAAAGACAAAAAATCCACATTTTTCTCGAATAGTCATCAACACAAAGCATGAAGTACTGAAATCCATAGGATGACTTTTTTGCATCGGACCAAAAATATCGGTATGAACCAGATCAAGCTTACCATGAGCTCGATAAGTACTCTTCTGGAATGAAGCTCTGTGTTGTTTTCCTGCTAGGCAGTGAGGACACTTATCTGTATCCTTCTAGAGAGATGGTAATCCTTTTACCATATTGTGTCGGAAAAGTGTTTTGAGATACTTGAAACTGATGTGACCAAGTCTCCAATGCCACAACTGTGTAGAGGTAGAGTTCTTAGCCACAAGTTCCTGATCAACTCTGTGGATAAACTCAAGTTAGAACATACGTCCCACATTGGAGGCTTTTACAACTATTTTCAAGCCTCGTGATTTGTCTCGAATTAAACATATTTTCTTGCCAGAATGAATATCAAAATCAATTTTCAAGTTGTGATATAGGATTTGACTGACTGAAAACATATTTTTTGTCAACCCAGGGACATATAGTACATCTGATAATCTACAGTTGCGTGAACCAAGGGGTAGAGAAATGTTCCCAATCCCTTGAATTGTGTATGAAGAATCATCACCTAATGAAACATGGTTTTTCGAAGGTGTGTCCCTCATTGAAGTAAACCAGTCTCTATGGCCGGTCATGTGTCGAGTGGCTCCCAAATCAACATACCAGACATCACTAGATGACATGGAAGGTTCACTTGATCGATTAGTGTACAAGTAGTCTTCAGTATCTGAATGTTCTTCTTGCTCAGCAATATTTCCTTGTTGATGGGGTTTTCTTTTCCAGTTCCCCTTTTCTACCCTTGATTGTAGTTAGAATGTCCCTTGTGAGATTGTTGGTGTTGAGGTCCAGAATTACTTGATGAACCTTTCTTGTATGTATTATACCAACAATCTTTCAACTCATGTCCTCTTTTGTAGATAGGACATTTCTTCTTTTGTTGTTTGTCCCCTTGTTGATGTCTGATTTTGGGAATTTTGATAGGAATTAGGTTTTCCTTTTCCTTCTCCTTTCTATTTCTAATGAGAAGGAAGTGCATTCTCCTCTTCATCATCTTTATTGTACATGGCTTTCTTTTGTTGCAGTAGGTTTACCAGCTTGTCAAAACTGTCATATCTGACAAGTTTAGTGTTGTCACAAAAATGTGGTATGAAGGAGGGAGTGCTCTCAGAACAATGGGAACAAGAGCTTCATCAGTGACCTCCTCTCCTAGGGCTAGAAGTGAAGCCCTCAACTTTGCAACTCTTCACAAGAAAGCTTCTATTTTTCATTTTGTTTAAACCCCAATATGTCTAACTGACTCTGTAAACTTAGTATGACATTCTTGTTCTTGGCCTCGTACACTGTGCTCAACTTATCCCACACTTCTTTGATTGTTTTGGCATCATGAATGTGGGGTTGCACATCGTCAGACACTCCAAACAAGATGATTAGCTTGGCCTTCTGATTGGATCTATCAAACTATCTTTGTTGTGTTGTATCAGTTGTTGATCTAGTTACAGTACCATTCACAACAGTCCAGATCTCTTCAAACTCAAGTTGTGTCTTGATTTTTGTCTTCCATGTTGCATAGTTATTTCCTTTGAGTAGTTGTGAATCTGGAAGAAATAATTTGGGGGCATTGGTGCCCATTTTGTAGAATCAACTGACAAAGGGTAAGGCTCTTATCACTCCAGGTATATGGTCTCCCAATCTATATACCATCAGTCTGATATACTAAACCTTTCTATATACGCGCCCTTCTAATATACCCATCGGTACGTGGAAGAAGCTCACCCTTTCTATATAATTGGGAGTACGTGAAAGAGGCGTTAAAGTACGTGAAATAATTTGATACGTGGTACCAAGATAGTACTGAAAGGGGTCTGTGTGATTATTGACACCGGCTCAAAGAAATATCCTCATACGTGCGTGTAACTTCGCTATATACTTGGATAATTTCTCAGTCCAGATTTAAGTCGTGCAATCAGTTCACAGATGGATGGGAGGGCTCAAAGTGTGTGCATTGTGTCCTTATTACTCCCTGTCAATTTAAAGGGTCGATTCCCAGACAATGTTGTTGTAGCTATATTAGGTGTTAAGTGCAGTAGTAGTCATGATGGCTTTACCCGTAAGTGCTTCTATGAATGAGGCACTGTTTATACCTATTCGAACTATCATGCCCAGAATGAGATCCAAAGATCTCATGAGTGATATAAAACCAAATTTTTATCTATTTTTTATATACAAAGCTCTTTTTGAGTACAAATCCAGTTTTACAACAGTTATAATGGTTTGTGGGTTGAATATGGAAACCTGCAAATTAGTACAATACACTGAAGTATGTAATTACATTCAAAATTCTAAAAAAATTGAAAAGGTAGGTAATTTTTTTTGTTTATCAGGGCCCTAGTGGCCTTCGGAGCTCAATATGGTTCTCTGAGCAAAAAAAAGCAGTAAAAAAATGGCTCAAAATGAAGTTTTTAAAGACCCCTCCTTTGGCAAAAAGTTGATCAGAATAAAAAATATGCATAATGTAGGAGAATTGTTTTTTACCCTTTGTAGGGTTTTCTCCTCTAATTTAGCAGGGGTTTAGTTATAACTAAGTAGTTTGGAGGGATTTTTTAAAGTGCCTATATTTGGTGATTTTGCTAAATAGACTGCTAAATGTTTTCAATAGTTTTTTAAAATTATGTTGTTTGGGTGGGGTTCCAAACCCATACACCTCATGCCCCAAAGCACCTTTGCACTATCCAACTAGACGATCCAATGCACTTTGCATATAATTATGAAGCATTTATATTTAAACAAGATTAAAATCAGTGACTAACCTTTGAAATAGTCCTGACATGTGTTGATTGTGTGGCATCCACATGGCTAAGACCTACAATGGAGGAATGCATGCAAATTAGGGTTTCCTCCTTGAATGGATCTCAATTTTAATCTTGTATAATTTGTTGGCCGCCTCTCCTCAATGGAATTCCATGTTATTGGAATTTTCCACTCACTTTGTGTTTGTATAGCACCACTTGTTTCACTTTTTTCCACCTTGTGAGTTTTGTTTTAGTTTTGTACCAGGTTCTAGCTTTCATTGAGTTTGTTGGTGTTTATGCAGGTTTGTTATTCAAGGATTTTGAATAAGAAACCAATCAAAAATTCTAACCAATGATGAGAGGGTTGCTTTCATGTCAGTTTGGATTGTTTGCAGGGGATGACACTCAGGTTTGAGATGATTTTATGTTGGCAATAAACATCAATGAAGGACTAATGTAAATCAAGGAGGGGTAATGGCCTTTAAAAGATCAGTTGAAGCAAATACAAGATTGGATCTTTCAACAATGAAACTTTCCACTTTGGAATCAATAGGAGCTTATTGATGAATCTTCACAATGTAATGATTCATTTTCGTAATGTTCACCAATCCAGTCAGGGGAGCTCGGTACTAACCCAATATAGCTCGATGGTGGCTCTTTGGGAACATGTTCTTTGGAGATTCAATGCATAGGATTACTCGGTCATATGTTGAGGCATTTACTCATATCATGTACTCAGTTATAAATAGCTCAAAACTCGGTCTTTATCCTGAATACAACTCACCTTAAAATATTTTTAGAAACTCCATGGTCTTCAAATTTCTCACCCCTTCAATGCAATGAATGGGCTCGTTTGTGGCTTGGTAAGAAGTTCCTTAGAAAATGCTCAATGGTCATGGGAGCTCTGTGGAGAGCTTGATGAAAGGCTTCGAACTACAAAGTTTCCTCCAAATGCAGAGGTTTTCTAACAATAGTAGAAACTATATTGCTTCTCTAAATTAGAGACAAAACCCCTAATGGGGAAAAAAAGATATTTATTATTTTTTTAATATTTCAGCATATGATTAGCTTCCAGGAAGTAAATTTTCCTGGTCCACGTTCAGGGGGACCAGGAAAAAAAATGTAAATTCCATTTTACCTGGAGATCAAACAGGAGGTTGTGGGATGTAGGGAGTTCTTGGGAAGCTCTCTAGAATTGCAAAATGGCTCTCTTGTGATGCAAATTTCTTCTCCAAGATTTTTCTTCCTCTGTAATCTCTCTCTAACATGTCCAAGAGCTTTAACCTTGATTCTAGTACCAAATGACGAACAATAGGAAGAAGCTTGGTTAATTTTATTAATAATCAATCAAATTTGGAATTACAAATGTAATGACTGCAATATTTATAGATATTGCCACAAAAGTATCATATAATATTAATATTTTTCAGTAGTGTCAACAAAATTTTGTCCTTGAAATTCTTCAATTTGCGGGCTCTGTCGTCTTTTCTATCTCCCCATATTGATGCATGAAAACTTTCCTCCATTTGGTTGCCATGATCAGTCCCTTCCTTTGGTCGAGGATCACATTAAATCCAAAATTTGTTTTCCATTCCTCTGTCCATGAGAAAGATCTGTAACTTGGGTGAAAACTCAGGTTTTTTTCCCTTCCTTTCATTTTCCACAGTCACATTTTGTTTTCCTTGTCATTTTTATCCCAAGTATCTGTGGAAACGTGATTAGATATGGCTCGAAAGATCATATTTGGGCCTTATATCATTTCAAAATTATTTTTTGTGAAAGAAAGATTCATTTCTGGGCTCAAATGGTGATTTTCCTGCATTTTACGGTTTGATTGGTGTGTTTTTCCCATCAAATTTACATCTCAGCATCTATGGAAACGTGGCCCTTTCTAGTTGGATGCAGCTCGGAAGGTCACTTTGAAAACTCTAAGGCCCGATTCAACTCAAAACTTGTCCACGTGGAGGGCCGACGCTCATCTGAAAATTCACCTTTTGGTTTGACCTTGGAGTTGCGCCGGGGAGACACGTGGAGGTTTCCACTGCCTTGCCCAGACTTAGAATTTTTTTTCATGCAGCCGGTGTAGCTTTGGTGGACCATGGACATGTGGAGGGCTGACACTCATTTGAGGATCCACCTCAGGGTCCCACCTTAACAATTGTGACAGGGAGACATGTGGAGGCTTCCGCTGGCTCCACTCTATACTTAAACTTTTCAAAGCAATTTTCTAAGGCCTGGGACACGTGGAGGGACCACACCTGTTTGGGGACCGGCCCCTAAATTTTATTTTGAAGAAGTGCCAGGAGGACACTTGGAGGCTTCCGCTCACTCTGCCCTTGCTTGGACTTTTCAACGGCCAAGGAAAACTGTCTCGGACCCTAGACACATGGCACCTTCCGCTGATCCTTCAACTTTTTAACAACTCTGCCAGACTGAGACACGTGGTGAGCCCGCACTTGTTTGGGGTCTCCACTTTTGGGAACCATCTCAAAGTGTGCCATTGAGACACATGGAGGCTTCCGCTGGCTCCTTTTTTACTGAGACTTTTTCAAAGGCCAAAAGGCATTTTTCTTGGGCCCAGGGCACGTGGAAGGCCCACGCTTGTTTGGAAACTTGCCCCTGTACTTCTCCTTTGTAGTTGCACCAAGGAAACACATGGATGGCTATAATATAAAGTAGAGAAGGGGCAGAATCAATGGTTGTTGTGCATTTCACCTATTTTTCTGCCATTTTTTCTCCAAGACTCCTGGAGATGTGAATACACACTATTTTTCATCATTTTTTGATGAAATTCCTTGTCATTTTTGTCTGCAAAGTGCCATTGAATGGATTCAGAACTTAATTTGTGAGTCCAAGGATTGTTAAGGTTGATATTTTGAAGTTGGAATTGCTCAGGCACTTGCAAAAATGTGAATTACCAGAGAAGATGGATGCGGGGAAGAGTTGCAGAGGAAAGAGAGGGAAAAGGATGAAATGATGAAGGTTGCAGGTGCAAAAGATGAAAAAGGTGTTGCCTCGAGAGTGAAAAGGATTACCTGTCAGATCCAGTTGTACAGAGCCTCCAGAAAATGATTAAAATGGGGATTTCTTGCATGACAGAATCAGAATGATTAGAAGGACTGTCAAAAAGTTGTGGCATGGCATCCTAGTCATTAGTCAGGGTCTGAGAAATGTGATCAGTTCATAATTGGTCCACCTGGCAGCTTTCAGATGTGAATTTGTTAAACGTCACTTTCTGAGGAAAATTGGTAACAAGCAAAGGTCCCTCGAATATTCTTCTTTTTTGGGGGAAAATTTGGGATGAGTGAGCAAGTGAAATGTATAAATGCAATGAGAATACTCTTGCAAATGGTCGGGGGTTGAATTCTTAAGAGAAAATTTGAGAGAGCCCATCTTCCTGAGAGACCAATCCAAGATACCTGGTTAATTTCTTTTGTGTTAGATTTTTTATCATGTCAAGTTGGTTGCAGATGTATAGCCATTGACAAGCTCTGAGATTGCTCTGGAAGCTTTCCCCTGCTGATGAATCTAATCAATTTTGAAATTAATTTGTGTCAATCTTGGAGCAATTTGTGTCTGCTTTGTTTTATAATGTCTGCAAGTAGTTTTTCCTATTCCTATTACAATCTTGTGTTAAAATCCCTCCGATTCACACAAGATCTCATCCCAGTTTAGTGGCATTTGCAATTTCTTTACAAGAAGCACCTTCATCCTGTAATGAGATAAACAATTTAAAATCACTTCACTGTCATTTGTTGATAAAGATTGTCTGTAAGCCTTCGAGTGTATCTTAGGCATGAGGAACCAGGGGTCTTTGATGTTTAATTGAGTCTTTTAACTCAAGCCTTCATGCTAGATTCTCAAAGATTGTGTGAAACCATGTAAATCTGGGCCTCCATTGAAGCACACCTTCTGGTTGAAGGAATATCTTAGCTATTCTGAAGCTTTCTGTCATTTAGCTTTCCAATTGTTGTGAAGTCTCTCAAAGATCTGGTATAATCAACTTTATCCTTCTTAATCTCCCACCAAAATTATTCAAAAACCATGAATCCATCCTGAACTACCCCTGTTTTCCCTGTATATCCACAAAGGAACAAAATCTATTTACTAAAATATGCAGAACAATCAGGATTTCATAATGTCTTCAGTAACCTTAGCCTTGTTTTGAAAGTATCTCCATCTTTTAGAAGTGACAACTCTTGAGAGTTAAATTATGGAGTATTGATCATACTTTCCCAAGGTTTTCTTCATAAAATTTGTGCAAAAGAAGGATATCTCCATCTCCTTCATCAAACAGAGGTTACACTACGGGTCCTCTCACCCTGGTCGAAAGGCACGACCTAAAGTAGTGAGGATAGGTCAAATCCTCTTGAAGGTGCTATCCATCTCTCCACAAATCTGAGTGACAAAGGGCCAGTTAGATCTCATCCCCAGCTACAAAATGACACACATTATGATCTATCTGTCTCTAAGCTCCATGTCAAATCTGTGATGCTTCTCAGCTTGAAAAGGAGAACAAATTTGGATACCAACACTCAGGTGGCATTTTTCCGGGGACTCTTTGAAGGGATATTTTATTTTTGCCCATCAACAACACTCAAATTTCCTGGGATTATGTGGCACATTGTCGGGGACTCTTTGAAGTATTTTACAAATGTAGTACATACAGACCCTGGTAATGTTTCTTACATGATCTAAGTGCTAATACATTGCTGAAACATCATTATCTGTTCAGATCTGTAAGAATTGTTCAAAGTTGTAAGTTCTGAGTGCAATATTTCCAGCTTATACAGTTATTGCACTAAATTTTGTATCATCATTGATAAATTTGGGTAGAAGAAGAGTAGATCTTGTAAGCTTTGCATGAATCTAGTATTGACAAAGACATTGTATAGGTATTTCATAGTGCATTTGCACAAACTAAGGTGAAAATCCTTAGTGGCGACTCCATGTTGTTTAAATTCTTAATAAATACCAGTGTCTTAACATATATCAAGTAAGATTTGTCATTAATCTCTGCAAAGCTGGAAGGAAGAAGATCTTTCTTCACCAAGGACCCTAGTAGAAGGTTGTTTCAAGAGTTGGGAAAGTCTAATTCAGAAGGAAGAAGAATTTGGAAGGTTGTTGGAGATCAAGCATCAATAAAATAGATCTCCATTGGTGAAACTGATCATCCTGTGATTGAAGATTGCAATACTTCCTCAAGTGAATCTGAATCAGGTAGTCTCTTTGTTGAATTGAATTCTCCATCTGGAGAGGGTCCTTCATTTGTATTTGAAAAATTTGCTTCTCAATCTGCCCCTGTATTTTCCAAATCTGATAGAGTTTTCCAAGAAACAGAGCCTTTAGAGGGTAGTCATTCTGAGAATTGCATCCCTGTACCACACAGACCCTCACTCCTCATCATTTTGTTTCTCCTCCAAGGTCACCTCCTCAAAATAATATGGCTCAGCCTCCACCCAGACCTCCATTTGTTGTTAATACTTTTGGTCCCATCAATTTTAGAGGTATGGCTGGCTATCCAAATGTTGTGCCACAAGATGTAAGAAATAGATTGCCTAAGTTTCAAGGAAATAATGCAATCACTGGTGATCAACACTTGAAGCTCTTTGTCAATATGATGGAGGAATTTGAAATAGAATTTGAGGATGTGTACATTAAATTGTTTATCCATACTCTAGAAGAAGATGCAAGGGACTGGTATAAATCTTTGCCAGATAATTCCATTGATTCTTGGACAGAGATGAAGAATGCTTTTAGATTGCAGTATGGAGATAAAACAGACCCTAGGTTTCTTTTATCAGAATTTGAAAATATAAAAAAGAATCCTAATGAATCAGTGCATGATTTCAATACAAGATTTAACAAAACATTGAGAAGACTTCCTGTTAATTTGAGGCCATGTGATGAATCATGTCTGATAAAGTATTCAGATGCATTTGATAAGAAAGTTGCTTACTATTTGAGGGATAAGAACCCTGGAACTTTGAGGCAGGCCTTTACCATGGCTCTACAAATTGAGAACAACATTAAAGTAGTTGGAAAACCTCCTAAGAGGGAGGGTGTTAAACTGATCAACCCAGAGAAGCCTCAATCAAGTAAGGTTGTGGATCTTGAGGAAGTTGTAAAGACTTTGGCCAGAGCTGTCAAAGAAATCTCTTACAAGCTAGCCAGGGAAGAGAAAGGAATTGGACAAGGTTCTCAAGGTCAGCATAGGCAACAAGGACAAGACAGATTTGTAAATCATCCTAGAAATGATCAGAGATCTGATGACAGAGGTAAAGGACCCATGGGAGCTAGACAACCCCAAGCTAGGGAAAATAGAGTAGTGCCTGATCCTCTAAATGCCAGAGTTGTTGTTGTTGAAGAGACAAATGAAATTGATTGGTGTGAAAAATGTTTCTTACCCCACCCACCATGTGAAGTAGATCAGCAAGTTGAAGAAGCTGATGATGATGATAACACTGATGATGATGCATGCATGGTGGATTTCTCTACAAGCTCACAACAAGGAGAAACTTCAACTGAAGTAATAAGTGCAAGAACTGCTGCAAGTTTTTGGGATTACATTCACCGGGTACCTCTTCTTCCTCCCTCTCATACTTTAGAAATAGATATGGTACAAGATTTTGAACTTCCTAATAATGATTTTGAGTACCTAAGAGCTCTAATGATTAAGAAGTATGATGGAGGAATCCCATCAGAAGAGGATAGACAACTGTTAATGAATGTTGTTGTTGCCCAAGAAAAAGAGTATAACACAAGAAGTAAAGCTGTCAAAGGGGCAGGGCCTCAAGCCAAACCAAAAACCCCAGTTCTCACCAATATCCCAAAAGAAACTCCAAAGAAAGATGCATCTGGAAAAGGCCTTGTTGTCTCAAGTAGAATTGGTGTTCCCACCCATGCCCAAAATGTGAAAAATCTTGTGCCATCCGATCAGTTTGTCAATCTTTCTCCAAATGTTGATTTTCCCAAATACATTCCTTATGACATTTCCCAAGTCTTGAGTCAGATCAAGATTTCTGTTCCAATTGTTGAACTGCTTAGGATTCCTGAGCACAAGAAGAGGGCCTTTGAGTATTTGGGATTGGAAGAAGATAGGAGTACCCAAGGCAGAAATATAAATAATGTAAACACTCCTCCTCCAACCATTGTAGACCTAGAAAAACCACCAGCATTGGAGGAGATAGGTGAACCACCTGAAGTTTACTTGGGAACATCTTTGGTTGAGTCTCAATTAAATGTTGATCCATTTTTTACAACACTGATTATTAAGGACAGAATGATGCACAATTGTATGTTTGATTCTAGAGCATCATGCAATGTTATGCCTCTAGAGGTCATGAATGAATTGAACATTAAAGTGACAACAACTTATGGCAAGTGTACTGCAATGGATTCTAGAGAGGTGCCAGTTGTAGGATGTGTAAAAGGTTTGGTGGTACAACTTGCAGCTTATCCGGGTAAGAACTTGAAACTTGATGTTGTTATTGTTGATTGCCCTACCAAATGGGGCATGTTGTTATCAAGAAAGTGGGCTGCAAGTGTTGGTGGAAGTGTTCAGATGGATATGTCTTTTTCCACCATTCCAATTGAAGGCAGCCTCGTAAAGTTGTATGGAGAGAAGAAGATGTTGCACCTCATTAAAGATCCCAATAATGCTTCTTATGAAGTTTTGTATGCTGATAACTTTGTTGGATTTGCTGATGGAAAAGAGCACAAGATTGATCAATGTAAATTTCTTGAACAAGTAGGTTTTCCTTGGACCTTGTTATTCGAATGGAGCTTGTTCCAAGTTTGGAAATGGTGTTGGTATTGTTCTGATTTCTCCAGGCCAGGAAGAGTTTGTTTTTTCTTTCAAACTCAACTTTGAATGCACTAACAACATTGTTGAATATGAAGCATTGTTATTGGGTTTGAGAATTGCATGGAAATATGGTGTAAAGGATATCATTGTCAAAGAAGATTCAAAATTGATTGTTAAGAAAATTAGAAACTTGTATGCTACTAAAAATCAGAGAATGAAACAATACAAGCATGCAGTCTGGGATTTGATTGAAATTTTTGACTCATTTCATATTGGTCACCATGATAGAAAATTTCATGTTGTTGTAGACAAGTGAGCAGTGCTAGGATCCAGATTTGGAAATTGTACAGTATCTCCATTTTGTGAGTATGATGTTGAAATACTAACAAGGCCATCTGTCCCTGACAACATTAAAAATTGGCAAGTGTTCGATGATGATGCCCAGGTGAAATGGTTTCTATAGAACCAAGGTGAGTTTTCTGACCAAAATATAGATTGGGAACCAATGGTGTGTGTTGCTGAAGGAAAGGAAACTTTATTTGGCAAAGACATCATCCAGCTGAAGACAAACATGATTCCCAGAGGTTTGGTGGCACTTGAATCAAATTTTGATAATGCGGATTGCATTATTAACCGAATTATGTCAGTTTCTAGAGATGTGGAAGAGCACACCCTGGCACAAAGGAAAAACAACGTAAAATCTAGTTAGGAAGCAATTTGAGAAAGGGAGAGAAGCAGTCCTACATTCAATTGTTGAAGAAATATCAAGATTGCCTACCTTTGTCTTACTCTGAGTTGAAGGCATACAGGGAAGATTTGTTCCAACATGAAATTCCTCTTGAATCTAATGCCAAGCCTTTCAGGAAAAAATAGAGGCCGATCAATCCACTCCTTTCTTTGAAGATGCAAGAAGAATTGAAGAAGTTGAGGGATGGAGGGATCATTCAGCCCACAAGGTACTCATCTTGGGTTGCAAATTTAGTACCTGTCAGAAAAAATAATGGTGCTATAAGGTTGTGCGTAGACTTTAGGAACTTGAATAAAGCATCATTGAAAGATAATTACCCTCTGCCAAACATGGAGAATATGCTACAATTGGTAACTGGTTCTGAATTGTTATCCACTTTGGATGGTTTCTCTGGCTATAATCAAGTTGTTGTGAAGGAGTCAGAAAGAATAAAGACTACCTTTACCACTCCTTGGGGAACTTATGTCTATGTCAGGATGCCTTTTGGCTTAATGAATGCTGGAGAAACTTTCCAAAGAGCAATGGATGTAGCATTTGCTGGTTATATTAATGATTTCATTGTTGTTTATCAAGATGATGTAACTGTGTTTTCCAGAAAAATAAATGATCACTTGCAACACTTGGAGAGAATGTTGTTAAGGTGTAGAGAGTATGGCATATCATTGAATCCCAAGAAGTGCCATTTTGGAGTGCAAAAGGAAAAGCTGCTTGGTCACATTGTATCAAAGGAAGGGGTCATGATTGATCCTGAGAGAGTGGAAGCCATCAACAAGGTTCCAATTCCAAGAACTAAGAAGGGAGTTCAATCCTTCTTTGGAAAAATAAACTTTATCAGAAGATTTGTGTCTAACTTTGTTGAGCTGACCATCCCCATTACTAGCATGCTGAAGAAGGACCAAGTTATCAAATGGGAAGAAGCTTCCATTCAAGCTTTCAATGGGATCAAAGAAGCATTAAAGCATGCCCCTATTTTGGCAGCTCCAAATTACAAGAAGCCTTTTCAAATGTTTTCTTTTTCTTCAGAAAACACCATTGCATCTGTCTTGTTGCAGAAGGATGATGAAGGGGCTGAGAGACCAATTGCCTTTTTCAGTAAGGCATTGCAAGGAGCTGAGTTGAAGTACACCATCATGGAGAAGCAAGCATTTTCCTTGGTGAAAGAAACAAAGGTTTTCAGACCTTACATCTTGAGCTCTAAAGTTGTTTCTTATGTTCCCCACACCATGGTGAAAGATATCTTATCAGAGATGGAGGTCTCAAGAAAAATATGCAGATGGGTAAACAAGTTGCAGGAATATGACATGGATATCCAAACCATGAAATTGATAAGAGGTTTGGGCCTAGCTAAGCTTATGGCTGAGAGAAACTTGCAAACTATTGAGGTGAATGAAGTAGAAGGAGAAAGGGTGGATGTCCTTGAAAATTTGGTAAGCTCTGAATGGTACAAAGATATAATATTTTATCTCAGACATCTATGCTTGCCCTGAACATTTGAGTAAAAATCAGAAAAGAGCTCTTAAGTTAGCCTCTCAAAAATATGTCATTACTGATTTTGGGTTAGCTTGGAAGAACCCAGAGGGAGTGCTCTTAAGATGCATTGCTGAAGGATGAAGCCCCAAAGGTAATTGTTGATCTCCATGGAGGAGTTTGTGGGGGACATTTTTCTGGAAGAGTTACAACACATAAAATCTTGAGGGCTGGTTATTGGTGGCCAACTCTCTTCAAAGATACAACTCTATTGGTTAGGAAATGTGAAAGTTTGCCAGCATTTTTCTGGAAGAATGAAAGCTTCAGGCTCCCTTCCTTTGCAGCCTGTGTCAATTGAAGCCCCATTTAAGCAATGGGGAATGGATTTCATTGGTGAAATTTCAGATCCTTCCAGTGCTGGTCATAAATGGATTCTTGTAGCCACTGATTATTTCACTAAGTGGGTGGAAGCAATCCCCACCAAGAAAGCAACACACCAAGTTATCATGGACTTCATGCTGAATCAAATCATATGCAGATTTGGAGTGCCAGCTAAGATTGTTGCTGATAATGCCATGAGTTTCAGAGCCAAACCTTTGGTGGCAATGTGCAAAGAGTATGGAATCAATTTGACATATGCTTCTAACTACAATCCCCAAGGAAATGGACAAGCTGAGTCCAACAATAAAAACTTGTTGAAGATCATTAGAAGAACCTTGGAGCTGAACAAAAAGAAGTGGGGTGAGAACTGAAGTTTGTTGTTTGGGCTGACAGAATCACTATCAAAAGAGCTACTGGTAAAAGCCCATTTGAGTTGGTATATGGAACTCAAGCTTTGTTTCCCCTTCATTTGCAATTGTCTTCATTTCAGTTTGTTCAACAAATTGAAGATCAAGAAGTTAGTCCATATGATGCTCGAATCAATCAGATTATTGAGTTAGATGAAGAAAGAAGGGCATCCCATCAGTGGCATGTGAAGTTCAGAGAAAAGTTGAAGAAGTTATTTGACAAGAAGGTGACTCCAAGAGCTTTCAGCATTGGGGATCTTGTGCTATTATGGGATAGCAGGCATGAAGATAAGGGCAAGCATGGTAAATTTGATGCATTGTGGATGGGCCCTTATTCAATTGACATTCGAATTGGTGAAAATACCTTCTTCCTAAAAGACTTAGATGGGGAACTGCTTGAATTTCCTATTAATGGCAGGCATTTGAAACATTTCCTTGATTGATTTCTCAGAATCAAGGTATACTCCATTGTATAGTGTATAGTCTTTTGGTTTCTTTCTGCTTTCATGTTTTTCTATTTTTTTTGTCCTTGGTCCTTGGTGACCCATTTTGTTGGTTTCTCAGTTTCCTTGGGGGAGTTGGTTATTATTGTTCTGCTCTGCAAGCTTATTCTTTGACTCCATTTCCCAATGGTTTTTTTTGGCACTTGGTCTACTATTTGTTCTTGTGGCACTCACAGGGAGTGCCCATCCCTGAGTCAGAGCTGATGTTGGTGCTCAATTTGATCTCACCCCATTTGTCCTTGAAATTCTTCAATTTGTGGGCTCTGTCATCTTTTCTATCTCCCCGTATTGATGCATGAAAACTTTGTCCTCCATTTGGTTTCCATGATCAGTCCCTTCCTTTGGTCGAGGATCACTTTAAATCTAGAATTTGTTTTTCATTCCTCTGTCCATGTGAAAGATTTGTAACTTGGGTGAAAACTCAGGTTTTTTCCCTTCCTTCCATTTTCCACAGTCACGTTTTGTTTTCCCTATCATTTTTTCCCAAATATCTATGGAAACATGATTGGATGTGGCTTAGAAGATCATATTTGGGCCTTATATCATTTCCAAATTCTCTGTCCTTGAAAGAAAGATTCATTTCCAGGCTCAAATGGTGATTTTCCTGCATTTTACGGTTTGACGGGTGTGTTTTTCCCATCAAATTTACATCTCAGCATCTGTGGAAACATGGCCCTTTCTAGTTGGATGTGGCTTGGTGGGGCACTTTGAAAACTCTAAGGCCCGCTTCAACTCAAAACTTGTCCACGTGGAGGGCCAGGCTCATTTGAAAATTCACCTTTTGGTTTGACCTTGGAGTTGCGCTGGGGAGACACGTGGAGGTTTCCGCTACCTTGCCCAGACTTAGACAATTTTTTCATGTGGATGGTGTAGCTTTGGTGGACCATGGACATGTGGAGGGCTGGTGCTCATTTGAGGATCCACCTCAGGGTCCCACCTTAACAATTGCGATAGGGAGACATGTGGAGGCTTCCACCGGCTCCGCTCTATACTTAAACTTTTCAAAGAAATTTTCTAAGGCCTGGGACACATGGAGGGACCACGCCTGTTTGGGGACTGACCCCTAAATTTTATTTTGAAGAAGTGCCAGGAGGACACTTGGAGGCTTCTTCTCACTCTGCCCTTGCTTGGACTTTTCAACGGCCAAGGAAAACTGTCTCGGACCCTAGACACATGGCACCTTCCACTGATCCTTCAACTTTTTTAACAACTCTATGGGACTGAGACACGTGGTGAGCCCACACTTGTTTGGGGTCTCCACTTTTGGGGACCATCTCAAAGTGCACCATTGAGACACGTGGAGGCTTCCACTGGCTCCTTTTTTACTGAGACTTTTTCAAAGGCCAAAAGGCATTTTTCTTGGGCCCAGGGCACGTGGAAGGCCCGCACTTGTTTGGAAACTTTCCCCTATACTTCTCCTTTGCAGTTGTGCCAAGGAAACATGTGGATGGATATAATATAAAGTAGAGAAGGGGAAGAATCAATGGTTGTTGTGCATTGTCATCTATTTTTCTACCATTTTTTCTCCAAGACTCCTGGAGATGTGAATACACACTATTTTTCATCATTTTTTGATGAAATTCCTTGTCATTTTTGTCTGTAAAGTGCCATTGAATGGATTTAGAACTTAATTTGTGAGTCCAAGGATTGTTAAGGTTGATATTTTGAAGTTGGAATTGCTCAGGCACTTGCAAAAATGTGAATTACCAGAGAAGATGGATGCAGGGTAGAGTTGCAGAGGAAAGAGAGGGAAAATAATGAAATGATGAAGGTTGCAGGTGCAAAGATGAAAAAGGTGTTTCCTCGAGAGCGAAAAGGATTACCTGTCAGATCCAGCTATACAGAGCCTCTGAAAAATTGATTAAAATGGGGATTTCTCACATGACAAAATCAGAATGATTAGAAGGACTGTCAAAAATTTGTGGCATGGCATCCTAGTCATTAGTCGAGGGTCTGAGAAATGTGATCAGTTCATAATTGGTCCACCCGGAAGCTTTCATATGTGAATTTGTTAAACGTCACTTTCTGAGGAAAATTGGTAACAAGCAAAGGTCCCTCGAATATTCTTCTTTTTTGGGGGGGAAATTTGGGATGAGTGAGCAAGTGAAATGTATAAATGCAATGAGAATACTCTTGCAAAGGGTCGGGGGTTGAATTCTTAAGAGAAAATTTGAGAGAGCCCATCTTCCTGAGAGACCAATCTGAGATACCTGGTTAATTTCTTCTGTGTTAGATTTTCTATCATGTCAAGTTGGTTGCAGATGTATAGCCATTGACAAGCTCTGAGATTTCTTTAGAAGCTTTCCCCTGCTGATGAATCTAATCAATTTTGAAAGTTAATTTGTGTCAATCTTGGAGTAATTTGTGTCTACTTTGTTTCAGAATGTCTGCAAGTAGTTTTTCTTATTCCTATTGCAATCTTGTGTTAAATTCCCTCTGAATTCACACAGGATCTCATCCCTGTGATAGTTTAGTGGCATTTGCAATTTCATTTCAAGAAGAGCCTTCATCCTGTGATGAGATAAACAATTTAAAATCACTTCACTGTCATTTGTTGATAAAGATTGTCTGTAAGCCTTTGAGTGTATCTTAGGCATGAGGAACCAGGGGTCTTTGATGTTTAATTGAGTCTTTTAACTCGAGCCTTCATGTTATAGATTCTCAAATATTGTGTGAAACCATGTGGATCTGGGCCTCCATTGAAGCACACCTTCTGGTTGAAGGAATATCTTAGCTATTCTGAAGCTTTATGTCATTTAGCTTTCCAATTATTGTGAAGTCTCTCAAAGATCTAGTATAATCAACTTTATCCTGCTTAATCTCCCACCAAAATTATTCAAAAACCATGAATCCATCCTGAACTACCCCTGTTTTCCCTGTATATCCACAAAGGAACAAAATCTATTTACTAAAATATGTAGAACAATCAGGATTTCATAATGTCTTCAGTAACCTTAGCCTTGTTTTGAAAGTATCTCCATCTTTTAGAAGTGACAACTCTTGAGAGTTAAATTATGGAGTATTGATCATACTTTCCCAAGGTTTTCTTCATAAAATTTATGCAAAAGAAGGATATCTCCATCTCCTTCATCAAAAAGAGGTTACACTATGGGTCCTCTCACCCTGGTTGAAAGGCACAACCTAAAGTAGTGAGGATAGGTCAAATCCTCTTGAAGGTGTTATCCATCTCTCCACAAATCTGAGTGACAAAGGGCCAGTTAGATCTCATCCCTAGCTACAAAACGAACCATCACTTCACCCACACCTTCCTCCACTGTTGTCCTTAGAAGGGCTTTAGATTTGGTTTCTATGAACAAGGCCACCATACTATCATTCCTTGTACCACTCATAAGCATAAAGACCGTAGTGGTATTGGATTTTCTGAACCACCTCCCAAGAAGGCTCGAGTCAAACTCATTGAGGATGACAAAAATTTCCCACCCCATTCACCAAATTCATCACCTTCACCTATAGAGTCTATGGATCTAAAGTCTATTCCTCCTAAATTTTTATTTGTGAACATCATTTCCCTAGGAGGTCTGACTTATCAGCATGATGGGAGCCTCCTTCTTCTCTTCCCTTCCTATATCATGACATGATTGATGAAGATACACCTTCTATTAACATCATTCAATGTCAGGATGACGAGTCTATTTTTACCTACCTTGGTGTAGAAGATTCTTATATTCACTGGTCATTACCTTATGAGACACAAACCATGTTGAATCGACAATAAAAATAAATATTCACACTCAGGATGACCAACACATTCTTAAAATTGGCCAATCTTTAGATGCTACTGAACATGAAGCTTTCACTTCTTTCCTCTGGGATCATAACAACCCTTTTTCTTGACCTTAGGTTGGTATGCCCGATATTGATCCAAACATTATGGTCCACAAAATATGTAACCATTCTTGATGCAAAACTTGTTAAACAAAAGCTGCAAAAAAAGCTTCCTAGTATTTCCCTTCTTGTCAAAGATGAACTCCAGTGCCTCCTTTCGGTTTCCTTCATCCTACCCATTTATTATCCCCAATGGATCTCTAACATCATTCCTATCAAAAAATTAACAGGGGGACTCCACATTTGCACATATTTTTGTGACCTTAACTTAGCTTTCGCTAAAGATGACATTCCTCTACCTATTATTGAACAACTAGTTGATTTAACTGCTGACCATGAGATGCTATCATTCATGGATGATTTCTTAAGTTATAAACAAATATTACTTACCCCAGAAGATCAACACAAAAATTGCTTCAACACTCCTTGGGGGACCTTCTGCAATTGTGTCATGCCCTTTGGCCTTAAAAATGTTGGTGCTACATATCAAGGAGCTATGACTTATATTTTTCATGGCATCATGCATAACATATTGGAAGATTATGTTGACGATCTTCTTGCTAAATCTAAACATCAAGATGAGCACCTTTCTATCCTTACAGTTTTCTTTGACTATCTCATCAAATATGATGTTTGCCTTTAACCTAAGAAGTGTTTCTTCATCGCTCTCTCCGAAAAGCTCCTTATTTTTGTTCTCTTTGCATAGTGTTTCACCTAATTCTAGAGCATTTCTTCGAATGTTGACGAAACAGATAAGGGTAAAGGGGCTAGGAGGAATACCTATTAAGATGTTGGTTGGAGGTTGTTGCACGCGTATGAATTCTGAATCCACAACTGATTGTGAGAGATTCCTTTTTTCTTGGAGGAACTACCTGAAATGGAAAACAAGACCACTAAATAATAGTTAAACATTATATGTAGTGGACTGCCTAGCACGTGCTATATCTGGGAAGTGTGATACTTCCTAGATGGCTATCAACCCACTATTTAAAACAACTTAATGCTAACAATAAAGGAAATCCAACTATAGTTAAAATGATTTAGGTATCTCATTTTTCTACAATAAGTAGATTTATTCACAATAGGCTAAGCTGTGACTGAATTTGAAGGTCAAGATCTTGGTCAGGGTACTGGTACATGTCAGGGTGAGATTTTGGGTGGTTTTCGGTATTTAGTGGAGGTTTAGAAGCTCTATTTTTGGTTTCTAGTAAAAGACACAGAGACCGACGTCAGTCTAGTATGACCGATCTTGGTTTAGGTTAACCATCGATGATTGTGGGTAACTGACGTTGGTATGGTCATGGTATAGGAAACTATGTAAAATGGGGTGGGGTGATAGATTTGAGGCTAGATGGGAATGGGAGGGAAATGGCAAGTTTTGTGTGGGTCTCAGGTATGCACATGAATGATTAAAATCCAAATATGGGTAGTTCAGGGGTATGGGTAAAGGATGGTCAAGTTTGCATGCAGGTAAAATGGTGGTGGAATGAAATGAGGATAGAAAATAGTAACAACAGAAAAATAATCTACCCAATGATAAATGGACAAATGTGGTTTAACAAAGCACTTACCCCTTACACGAGCTTGATGTCTAGTTGGTAATGGTGGGTGATCAAGTGGAATGAGCTTGATGTAGTGCTGGCACTTCCCTTGATGCTCCCATGAAGGAAATTTTTTGTGTGTTTGCTTCAGGTATTGGCTATGGATGCTCTGATGCATGTGTTAATCTTGGTTCTGCTTGCATACAGCTCTAGTTTTGTCACTTGTTCTCAAAAGATGTGTTCACCTCTAAAAAATGTGCCAACTTCAAAATAAGGTTATTTTGGGGGTTAAATGGTAACCAACGACAGTTTTGGGTTGATTGGTGGTGGTTTAGGGTGACCGGTGTCGGTTAGGGTAGGATTTCCTAGGTTTTCTAAAATGGGCAGATCCTTTTGATTTTCTTGGATCTCGCCCATTTTTTCTCCGTGGAATAGAATGGAAGATTCCTTCTAATAGTCAGGAATGTGATTAGAGGGAATATATGCTTTGATTTTTATGGTTTGTGTAGGTCTTAGTTAGTTATGGCAACTTATTAAGAATAGGTCTTAGGGTGAGGTGGCTAGATGAGGTGGATATGTGGGCACTATTTCAATTAGGATATAAAAATAATAAATATTGTGACGATAATGAATTAATTTAATTAAATTAATTAAATTAATATTAGAGTGGGGTGAAGGGGGTCATGGTTAGGTAAATGTGTTCAAGGTGTTTATTTGGTGAGGGACCAAGGAGAGTGTCACCCAATTATAGTGTCTACACGTAGCATTGAAGTTCATTCCTCTAAAATCAAGGATATTCTTGAGATGCCTCCACCTACTAACCTTCGTAAACTTTGTAGTTTGCAATACAAGTTGAAATCTATTCATTGCTTAAATTCTCAGCTTTCAGACTGATACCATACATTTCATCATCTTTTAAAAAAGGATTTCTCCTTCAAATGGGATTATGAATGCCACAAACCTTTGACACCTTAAAACAATACCTCCTCCAACCACATTTACTCATTCCCCCTAAGGATGAAAAACCATTTTACCTTTAGATTTTTGCTACTGACCATTCCTTGGGTTCCATGCTCGCTCATCATGACAAGCAATACATGGAGAAAGTGGTTTATTATATAAGCCATATGCTTTTAGACTATGAAACTAGATATACTCACGCTGAAAAATTGTGATTAGCCTTAGTTTTCATTTCCACTAAAATTCACCATTACCTACTCAACCAAAAAACCTTTATTGTCACCAATATTGACCCCTTATATTAGATGTACACTAATCCCTACCAACATCAACGTATTGCACATTGGTTCATGATTCTTGCAGACCTATAAATCAAATTCATCCATCAAAAAATTTTCAAGGGAAAAACCATTGTTGACCAACTTGCAGATGCACCTCTCTTTGGAAACCAATCTTCTAACTTAGATTACCCACATGAATCCATCATTACCCTCTCCCTAGATGATACTGTTTACCTGATGACATTATTCTCCGATGGTTCCAAATGTTAGCGTGGGGGTAGTGTCAGAGTTATCCTCATTCCTCTTAATGGTGAGCCTATGCCATTATCTTTCAAACTCGATTTTGATTGTACTAATAATAAAGCTGAATATGAAGAACTCATGTTAGGTCTTCAAACTACCATAGCCTTAGACATTAATGGAAACTCTCAACTAGTTTTGAACCAAGTTAATGGTATATAATATTTTTATAACAAGATAATTCAAAAGTATAAGCATCATGTTGACATGATTTTTACTACCTTGGACCATTATGAAATTCAAACCACCTCATGTTCCACTAATAAATTTGTGGACACCATGGCATGTCTTGCTTCTCAAATCCCCAGCTACCTCAGATTGAACTTATTGATTTGTTCACTAGATCTTGTGGCAGAAAAATCTCACCAAATTTTTGGGTACAAACCTTCGATGAAGTGTTCACCATGGCACAAAAGCTAAAAATTCACACCATTGAAGAAAATAAAATCCAATTGTGAAACAAGAACGCCCCATTCAAATCAAACAACTCTTCTTCATCTTCAAAACCTCAAAATAACTATTCAAAGGCCAAAATATCTGCCAACGTGGTATTCCTTAAGGTGGGTCCATCTCATCCTTCAACCAATCCCAACCTTCTTCTAATCTTTCCCCTATCTAGGCCTTTCGGCTCCGACTGGAGCAACAGAAGTACACTTCAATTAGAGAGCCCTATTCTTCAATCTTGGAAAATATTCTTAAATCTGGAGCCATTACTCTTCCTCCCATAAAACCTCATATGTGTTTCAATCCTACCCATCCTATGCCTATATTGTATAAATAACATGATTACTATGATTACCATCGCATTAAAGGTCATAGTGATGGTAACTGCATAACTTTTTAGAACATTGTCTAAGAGATGATAGATAATGGAGACCTTGTCATGGAAAACCTAAACACGCTAGAAAATAAAAAATTGTACATATTTAAAAATTCGTTCCTTAACCATAAACCGTCGTCTAATCAAAATAGTGAATCTTCATCCAGTGACAACAATTTCCATGAATTCCACATGATTTTTGATATCGTACTGGCCATTCCTCAAATCCAACCTATTTCTTCTATTGAGGAACTTTTGGCACGAGCTCCTCTACCCATAGAAGAGCATACCTCTTCTACTCCTTCACCCACAGAGGAGTCCCCCTCAGCTACCCCTGCTCTCATGGAAGAACCCACACTTTCTACTGATGCCATTTCACTGTCTACCTCACAACTTACTGAACAGTCAATGCTTTTAATTCTCCCATCCATAGGAGAATAATCATCACTTTCTCCTCCACTAAGTGAGAAGTATACCTTACCTCATTTACCATCTCTCCTACCCACAAGAGATTCCTTAGACATGCCACTACATGTTAGGGATAGTTCTCCCCCATCATCCCAGGACCCCATTGACATGATCTCAACTATGTTACCTACATATTTTGAGGCTAGTTAATTCCCCATCTCACAGAAATTTTACAGGGATTGCCACCAAACCAACTCTATATTCTTCTTCAGCAGTCCCATTTTCATGGCTGGTCGATCGCTTGGATTAAGTTAATAATTCCATGCTCTTGAGACGTCTTTGGCTCCCCTTTTTGACCCAAACAAATTTTTTTCCTGAGGATACTTCCACGGTCTACCCAAAGGGATTTTTAGGAACCAGATTGACATTAACCATGCCTATTGGAATGAATTATTCTTCATCATCCCTACCTACATCCAAACCTCTACCAATAACTAAAACCGTTCCTAGACCTAAAACCCTACTCACACCTATCTCCTCACCCATATCTAGACCCATCACTACTTTGGGTGTTATGCTGACATCAAACCTTATTCACCCACCTATCAAATTGGGATTAGTTGCATCATGCCAAGCCTACACCAACATTATCCCTACTCCTAAAGGGAAAACCCAACCCTCTAGGATGCATACACCGGTCTCACCTACAACACCTTTTTCACCTTCCCCCCTTCCGTCCATCCTAGGGCCCTATCCATCAACCCTAATAAAAAAGTATCCTACCCAAGGCCAGTCAAAATCTAAACAACCTACTGCTACATCACAAGCCTTTGTTACACCTCATTTACCCAAAAACCAAACACCCTCACCTTCATCCATGTACTTCTTACCACCTATAACTCTACTAGTTACTATAACCCTAACCTTGCTTATATGAATTCAACCCATACCATCCACCCAACCTATACCAACCACTTCCACCACAACTCAATTTCTCCTGTGGGTAACCCATCCTCTTCCACCATCTTCTTTCCATTCTGAACCTCATACCCCCATGTCACCTTTACCCAAGAAGGTGCAACCCAAGGATAAAAACCCACTACCCTCCCATAATATAGTCAAACCAATAAAATCTCCTAGTGCTAGCTCTTCTACCAGGCCTTTACCTAAACTGATGCCATCAAATCCTAAGATAATACCACTTACCAAACTAGTGCACCAACCCATTCCCCCTCCTATAAAGCCTCTTCCCTCACGCTCATCCACACCTTTACCTAAACCAAACTCACTTCCCATTGTGATCCATTAGCGAGGTCCTATGCCAATATTTTAACCAATTTCTTAGAGACTTTCGTCATCACATTACCACCACCTCAACCTTACGATCCTCTCAAACCTAAACCAAAAGGGTTTGATGAAACCAAGATTTGTGCCTATCATCATGTGCCATGACATGTTGTAGAAAATTGTAAGGCTCTAAACACCGTTCTTCTCCAACTTTGTCCTCCTGAACAAAATTTTGAAGATGATGGACCTTCTTGATTAGGAAAATGTTCCACCTTCACCTATCACCACACATCATCATCCCTTTCTTCTTCAATGACCTACATCTCCACCCCCACAACCCTTTTTTCCACCTCCAAAATTCAAGATCAACATGGTCCGTATCAGATAATTGGCCAAATCACCACCAAAATTCTAGTGTGCACAACTCACTTCACAAGGCTTTTCCCCACCATTAGGTTTTTTCCCATCATGTCATTACACTACTCATCCTACACCTTCTCCATTACCACCTCTCCTCAGATTACCATGGTTCAGGTTACCACCAGTGCTCACAAGGAAAAAGGTAAAGAAAAAGCAACTAACCTATCAACCAACCCCGTTCCCAATATACCATCTGCACCCACACTAAAAATCACCATCAGCAGACCTACATACCCTATCTCTGATAGGGTCATCCATCACACAATGATAAAACAATTACAGCAGTCCCCTCTAAAGATGTCTTTGTATGATCTCGTAAAAAATTCTGAATCTTATAGACGATCCCTTATTGAGATTTTGCAATCCATTGCATTTTTTCCCAATGACCCCACACTGGTGGAATTCATTATTACCCCTCATCATGTAGCCTCGCTTACCAAATCCTCTCCTTATACCCACATACCTACTCCTCAAGTCATTTCCCTTAGCTTCTTTGATGAGGAGATTGTACCACTCTAGTTAGATGACCATGATCCCACCCTTTTCATTTCTGTCTATATCGACAACATATGCATATGACACGTCATGATCAATGGTGGTGCTAGCATTAACATCATCTCCTCCCACATGTTCAATCAAATGTGTATCCATTCTAACTATATGCATAATAATCCTTCTCATGTTGTGCTCCTTCACCGATGCCATCACCTCCACCCTTAGCACCATTATTCTTTACGCTCACATAAGCCCTCGCACTGTCCCGAAAATATTCTACGTCTTAGAGAAATAATTCTAATATAACCTATTATTCAGCAGACCTTGGATCCACGTCATGGGTTGTGTCCTTTCAAATTTTCACCACTGTGTAAAATTCTAACATGAAGGGCATAACTATACCATTTCTTCTGACCAATCTCCATTCAAAACTTGTAACATGTTGTACCGACCCAATGATGTACTTGTACTAGTCAAGGCATCTGCCACTACCCCCACTTCTAGTTCACCCAAAATCCCATTCACCAATGTTGCCGCCACCTCTCCCACATCTAACTCTTCTATTCCTACTGCTACCACAGCCTCTGGAGCTGAGCCATCTACTTTCCAACCAACTAATACCCCTCTTGCCTAATCATCTAATGAATCATCTATCCTCGCTACCCACATATCAACTACTGATCCCTTAGAAGGTGTTTTTTAAAACTCTGGGGGAGTACCGCCATTCCTCACTCTGTAAGAGTATGGAAACACATAATAGCACCTTGTTATGACTACCGCATAGGAAATATTTTCCCTTATGGTCCTCCCCACCTTTGCACTAACCTAGCATATGGGGGACTTGACATTGCCACCTATTCACCCAAACCTCCATCCCAAACACATGACCATTTTCATCTGACCTCTAATCCCTTACTAATTTCCACTTCGCCCACACTTTCCTGCATCACTACGCATGGAAATGCTTTGGCATTGGTTTTTATGAACAAGGCCACCATACCATCATTTCTTGTACCACCCATAAGCACAATGACCGTAGTGGCATTGGTTTTGCTGCACCACCTTCCATGAAGGCCTGCATCAACTTCATTAATAAAGACAAACATTCTCCACCTCATTCACCAACATCACCACCTTCACCCATGGAGTCCATAGATCTTAAATCTATTCCTCCTAAAAAAAAAATTGTAAACAAAATTTCCCTAGGACCTCTAACCTATCAACTGCGATGGCGAGGCTCCCTCTTCTCTTCCCTTTCTTGTATCCTGAACATGATCGATGATGATACACCTTCTATTAACATCGTTCAATGTTAGGACGATGAGTCTATACTCACCTACCTTGGTGCAGAATATTCTTATATTCATCGGTCATTACCTTTTGAGATGCAAACCATGTTGAAGGAATTTACTATCAAAATCAACATTAACACTCAGGATGACCCACACATTCTAAAGATAGGTACCAATATTTAGATGTTGACTGAACCAGAAGCGTTTACTTATTTCATCCGAGACCATAACAATACTTTTGCTTGGTCCTATGCTGATATGCCTGGTATTGACCCAAACATTGTGGTCCACAATATCGTAACCATTCCTAATGCCAAACCCATAAAACAAAATTTATGGAAAATGCATCCTCACATTACTCTTTATGGTCAAAGAATAACTTCAACGCCTTCTCTCAGTTTCCTTCATCCTACCCATTGACTATCCCCAATGGATTTATAATATCATCTCTTGTCACAAAAGTGACAGGGGGACTCCGCATTTGCATGGATTTATGCCACCTCAACCTAGCTTTCCCCCAAATACAATTTTCCTCTACCATTCATTGATCAACTTGTTGATCTCACTATCAACCATGAGATGCTATCACTCATGGATAGTTTCTCAGGTTATAATCAAATATTACTCGCTCTAGAAGATCAACACAAAACTTCCTTCATCACTCCTTGGGGGACCTTCTGCTATCGAGTCATGCCTTTTGGCCTTAAAAATGTTGGTGCCACATATCACTGAGCCATGAATTATATATTCCTTGAAATCATGCATCACATATTGGAAGATTAAACGTAGATGGACCTTCTTAAAAAATCCAAACATCGGGTTGAAACACCTGGACAGTCCTTAAGGTCATCTTTGATAACCTCATCAGTATTGTGTTCACCTTCAACCTAAGAAGTGTGTCTTTATGGTGCTTTTAGGAAAAATCTTGGTTTCATTGTTTCTTTGCATGGCATAGAAGTTGATCCTACTAAAGTAAAGACTATTTTTGAAATGCCTCCACCTACCAATCTTCATCAACTTCGAAGTTTGTAAGGTAAGTTGCAATCTATCTGTCATTTCATTTCACAACTTTCCGACCATTGTCAATCTTTTCATCATCTCCTCAAAAAGGACATCTCATTAAAATAGGATGATGAATTCCATAAAGCCTTTGATGCCTTAAAAGAATACCCTCTTCAACCACTAGTGCTCATTCCTCCTAAGGATGACCAACCCTTTTACCTATACATTTCTGCTACTGACCATTCCTTAGGTTCCATGCTCACTCATCATGATGAGAAACAAAGGGATAAAATGGTTTATTACATAAGCCACACACTTTTGGACTATGAAACTAGGTACACCCATGCTGAAAAACTTTTTTTAGCCTTAGTTTTTGTTGCCACTAAACTTTGTCATTACCTACTCAACCACAAAACCTTTGTCATCACTAACAATGACCCCTTACATTACATGTATGCCAAACCCTACCAACATCAGCCCACTACGCATTGGCTCATGCTTCTCGTAGACCTCGACCTAGAATTCATTCATAAAAATTCCATCAAAGGCCAAACCATCACTAACTAGCTCGTAGATGCACCCATCTCCTGAAATTAACCCTGTAACTTCGATTTTCTAGATGAATCCTTAGCTACCCTCTCCTTGGATGATACCACTTAGCAAATGACCCTCTTCTTCAATGGGTCTAAGTGTCAGCATGGGAGTGGCATTGGTGTTATCCTTATTCCTCTTGATGGTGAACCTATGCCTTTATATTTCAAACTCAATTTTGATTACACTAACAACATCGCTGAATATGAAGCACTCATATTAGGCATTCAAACCGCCATCTCCCTAGATGTTAAATCGATTAATATCTTTGGTGATTCCCAACTGGTTGTAAACCAAGTCAACGGTATGTACCAGTTTCGTAATGAAATACTACAAAAGTAAAAATGTCATGTCAATAACCTTTTGACGACCTTTGACCATTATTAACTTCAAACCACTTCACGTTACACTAATAAATTTTCGGATACAATGGCCTCCCTAGCTTTTCAGATACCCACTTCACCTGCTAACTCTAAAATCTTTATCACAATACAAAGGTTACAATCAACCTCTTATTTACTTCGTGAGGTCTACTCAGCTGGAACCATTGCACCTAACCCACATGACCTTTGGTATAAGTAGTTTGCAGACTACCTTTCCCTTTCCATTCTACCTCTTGATCTCACTTGTAATGGACAATGTGCCTTTCTTAAAAGTGTCTCTCGTTATGTCATCATGGGTGGTCTCCTTTATAAGCACGACTTAGACGTTATTCTCTTACGATGCCTTACAAGTTTTGAAATTCCCTACATCATGAAGGAAGTTCAAGAAGAAATTTGTGGCGGCCACTCTAGTGGTTTAGCTTTTACTAAATGCATTATTCACCTCGGCTATTATTGGCTAACCCTAAACCGTGATTGTTGTGACTATGTCAAACATTTTGTGAAATGCCAACAACATGCTAATCTTCATCACACACCTAGTCATGCCTTACAGGTCACACGAGTCCTTTGGCCTTTCTCTCAATGGGGTTTGGATCTTGTCAGAGAGATCAATCCTCATTCTTCACAATGCCATCAATGGATTATAACTATTACTGAATATTACAGTAAATGGGTAGAAGCCATTCCCCTCATTTCTACAAAAGCTAAGAAAATATGTGAATTCATCAAGCATCACATCATTTTTCACTTTGGTGTCCCTCACTCTATCATCACTGATAACAAAAAACAATTCATTAATAAAACCCTACAAAATTTGTGCGACGATTTTGGCATTCAAATCAGTATCTCGTCACCTTATTACCCACAAACCAATGACCAATTAGAATAAACCAATAAAACCTTGAACAAATTTCTTATGAAAGTAGTTGATGATACTAGGAAGGATTGGTATACACACATTCCTTTCACCTTGTGGGATTATCACACTAATATTTGCACTTCGACTGGTGCCACACCTGGATCTCTTGTCTATGGTATCAAGGTTGTATTGCCTCTCAAAGTCCAGATTCCATCTCTTCTCATCTCACTACAAGACATTCTCAAGGACAATGATTTTCACTTGGACTATTTAACGGAACATAGGAAAATCAACATGTAACCAAACAAGAGAAAAGTAAAAGGGGAAAATTTACTCCTAATTGGCCTGGAACCTATATTGTTACTCATGCATATGGATCAGGTGCTTACCGTTTATCTTCACTTGAAGGTAAACCCGAACCTAAGCCCCTCAATTCCTTATATATTAGACCATTTTATTGTTGAAATCTAGTCCTATATCACCTTCTGTCTATTGACCGCTCGTCCCTTAAGCGTCATTCACCCTCCATGTTACCCATTTTGAGGATTGACAACTAAACAAGAATCATGTGATTACCTGTCATCTTTCAGCCTTATCTTCAATATGAGTACCATGGCTCTACTCATAACATGATTCTCATGGATAATTTTCATCTTTTTTTTCAAAGATGGAGTCACATGGTCATTCGTCACTTGAGACCATCTCTTTCATAGTTAAATTTTGTGTACTATGGTTTTTTCTTATAAACAAGAACCTAATATTCCTCTATAGTCTTTTCCATGACTTAAATGTCCAAAAACAAAATAGGATGCAACTCCTTGAGTCAAAATTCCTACAAAAAGATGACTCCCTCTAAAAGGACATATCTTATGTCTACCTTGATGTTATAAATAAACTGCTCCCTCGAAGGACAAATATATAAAGTCATTGTAATAATACAATAAAACGTTCATAATTTTCCCACATCGATAAGCTTCATGAAGACCTCAAGGAGATAATATACTCATCCCATATAGACTTCCTACGTTGATCAGTCTATCAAAAATAAAATAAAATGATAACTTTTTCATCATGGAATTTCCTATTTTCAATCATGGGTTTCTTGCAAGATAAACATGCTGTCGTACATTAAGTTATGATAAACCACCCATTTTCACCTCATTTCCTTTTTACCCAAATTTCCTATCTACTCAAGGGACTTGACGTAACTGTGACATTTCATGATCATGTGAATTTCTTCACCCTTAGAATAGTCCATTATGTAAAGCCTTTAGGTTCTTACATTTATAATCCCATCTTGGGTATGGTAGACTCATTAAGGTTCTTATCAATTAAGAAAATCTTTTACCATATCTTACCATTCACCTTCTTCATTACTTATTGATCACCTTATACAGGACCAGACCATCTACACCTATATTTTAAAATCTTTCTAGTATCACCTAAAACTCCACCATGCCTAACTCACCTAACTCAATCATGCCTACGTGAGCTCAATTTCCTACCTGACCTAACTCAACCATGTCTAAATGACCTAACTAAAACCGTGCCTAACCGACCTAACTCAACCATGCCTATACCTAACTTAACCTAACCTAAATCAACCTAACTCAACCATACCTACATCAACCTGACTCCATCATGCCTAAACCGACCTGACTCCATCATGCCTAACCCACCTAGTTTCCACCCATATACATATAACAATGGAAATTAAAGTAACTACATCATCTATACCATAAATTTCATCATCTATACCAATGAAAGTTTGTACATCAATACAAATGTAGATGGATACAAATACATACAAGTCTCTCAAAACTCTCATGTACATCCTTGCTATCTTTGGCACTCAGGAAAGTATAAATAAAAAATATATAAAAATCTATACCCTGAACATACATGGTGACTAATCATCACCCTACATGATATCCATGTCGGTCTCATCTGTCTCCTCCTCTCCTTTAGCCCAGTGCCCTGCCATCATCTCTCCACTCTCTATGGGTCTAGGTCTCACCTTTGCCTGGTCTGCAGCTGGGTCAGGTTTCTGTGAACTAGTGACATCACCCTAACCCTGTCTCTAGACTCGCCAGCCCCCTATACTCTCAGAACTATGCATGTGATATATCATCCTATAACTCGAGGCCTGTAGTACCCTATAATCTACATAGGAGGGGACATCTATCCCGATAAACATCAAGTGATCTTGGTACTATCTTGCCTCATTCAGTGTATCCCTGAATCTCTTCATCGACACTATCTGTGGGGGTGTTATAGGTCTTGCAACAACCTACAAGCTATGTCTTGCTACTGATGGCCTCGGCCCATGTACCTGTGAAACTTGCCCTACTCCCTGTACCATGGGACCCTATCCTACTGATGCCTGTACCATGGGACCCTTCCCTGGAGCCTAAGGTGTTACTTGTGCTATGACTTGGGCCTGTAAGGTCACAATATGTTCCTGTGCAGTGGTCAACTAGCCCTGTAAACCTGCTACTTGCACCTGCAAGGTGGCCACCTATCCCCCGTATCCATCTCCACCCTTTATGGGTACTTGTCCCTGGGTAATTTAGGCCTGTAAATCTACCACATATGCCTATAATGTGGCCACCTATGCCTCGGATCCTGTCAACTACCCCTGTAATACTGTGATCTGGGCTTGAAAAGAAGCAACTTGCTCTAGCAAAGTATCCCTCTGAACTGTAAGGGTTGTTAAGTCTGGTTTCCCTAGCCTCGGTGGTGCTTCTCATAGCTGTGCTGACCACCATTGCATGTATCTATCTATCTATAAATATGGCATCATCAAACCACTGGTCCACTGCGTGCTCCTCCTGCCCTATTGGCATTATATTTATATTCATTTTGGATTTTCTGATATGGCTACAAGGCTGAAGGAGGTATTTGTGTTTTGGAGGTTAAAATATCACAACAAACATCGGGGGATTGGAGACCAACCACAATGAAATCCTAGGTGAATTCAACAAGGTCACCATGACAACTTGTTTTATTGTGTTATGTTTGTTGTTAGGGATTCCCATGGGGGGATCACCTTTATATGTGACCATGGGTTTTGTGTATTTTATTAATGTAGTTTCTTTTATTACTGTTGTATGTATTTTATTAGTAATGTGTCTCTTTCTTTTATTTAATTAAAATTGTGGTAGATTAATGTGTGAAATCATATGGTTAAAATTTAAATAAATCTAATTGGGATATGCAAAAGTAATAATAGAATTTGTTGGCTCTTTATATAAGATATGTAAGGGATGTGGAAGTTTGTGTAAGAGTTGTGTAAGTTAGATTTTGGAGTATGAAACACTCCACCTCCTTGGAAATTCAAATTTGTCCTTGGAGGCTGTTTTTGGAGGCTTGTGGGACAAGTAAAACTTGTCCCATACCTCTCAATTTAATTTACCAACCATACTTATGGTTGGAGGGGTGATTTTAGATCTTTTAATGCATTTTATTAATCATATTACATGTTTTAATTACACTTTCTTCATGTTTTAAATTTGTAGTCGTTTGGGGTGTGGGCTTTTTGGAGTGTGCAAGTAAATTGTCATATTTTCACCCACCTCTTTATTGTGCTTTGGAGAATGAAATTTTGTCTTTTGTGTTTAAATTCGAGGATGCGTGATTTGACATCCTACATGGATCCACATCATCCTTTTCTCTTCCCTCTTATATAAAATTCAAATTCTTTTCTTGTTTTGGGTTGTTGAATCATTTTGCAAACTACTTAGGGGCCGCATTTTTACTGTTTAGAGCTCTTTTGGATTGTGGAGGAGATTAGAGATAATTTCATACTTGGCATTGCTATTTTGGGACTGTGTTTTTGGAATTGAAAAATTACTGTTGAAAACAAAAGATACCATGGAAAGGTAGGAGCTTAACTCTTCTTTTGTGATTGTTATTTCTTTTGTGTATGAATGAATGGTGTATGTTTTTGATTTATTTGTTGGCTGGTTGGGTAGACTGCCATAGGAATGGTGTAGAAGAAGGCTATGGAGAATTCATGTGGGAGGGCATAAGGGAATGCTAGTGGCATCATATTTTTGGAGGGAGTTTGAGTTTTGGATCCACCATGGAAAAAAAATAGCTTGCATTTCTTAATTTGTGGGGGACATAAGGAAATCTGTGGGGGGCATAAGGAGGGATTGTGGAGGGCATAAGGATATGTGTGGTGAAATTTATCAGCGGTTTGTTCTGGTAGATGCCCAATTCGCATTGGGAGGCATAAGTAGCTTCCCCCATAGTCCTTGCTCCTTTGGCTTGCATGATCAAGCCTAAGTTCTGTTTGAATGGTTTTCAAATGCAGTTGTAAACTGTTGTTGTTTGGACTGTGTTTTATATTGAATTATGCATATTAAAAGAATGTTGTGTGTTTAGTGGAAGTCAATTATTGCCATGGGTTGAATCACACCTGTTATTTTATTGTGGTTGGGGCTCGAGGGCCAATGATGAAGGATGGATTCTCCTTTCATTGGATGTCTTGGATGGGTGGAGATCGTTGCCTTTCCCCCACTTTTATTGTGATCAATTTGGAAGAAAAAGAAAAATTACATGTTGTTGTTCTGGAACAGAAGAAGATAGTTTTTCCAGCCCCTTGTGAAATAAATTCATTTGTATTCCTTTCCCACTTGATGTGGATGAAATTGTAATGCATTTTGTGAAGAAAAGATGTTTGTAATCGGTTGTGAGAATTGTAAATTTTGAAATGTAAAAGAGATATGCTTTGTAATCAGTTCTGTATTTAGAAAAGAAGGAATTGTATTCTATATACTGTATGTTGACAATATATAGAGAAAGAAGTTGTTAAACTAGCATTGGAAATATATGAATGAATGAAATGTTCTTTCCAAGTTGTATTGTAAATTTAATTCTGATCATGTCTATGTTTTGGGAATCTACGTTTAGAGGGAAAAAAAAGAAGAAGAAATACGTATGAAGGAATTATATTACTTTATCTCTTTTGGAAATATATTAAATTGGAAACCAGACTTTACTATGTAGCTTTTAAAATGGTTTGTGTAGAAAAACTGAATGTATTAGATTAATTTATAAATGAAATACCACACTTGAATGATGAAATTGATATACAATTTTTCTAGAAATGGATCTCTATTGTAAGTTTTAAACTGACAATTGAAATTAATTAAAATGCACAGTTCAAGCCTGCACTTATTAATCAAATTGTAAACATCAAAATTTAGTATGCTGTATTATCAATGAACTCAAATTGACAAAGAAAACTTAAGAATTAATTTAGAACATTGCAAAATCCAAGCCTAAATCTTTTCACAGTCGTTTTCTGTCAATTATTGGAAAAATTCAAATTTAGAATCAATTGAGAAAATTTACCTCCCTAAAACATTCTACATAATTTCTGGAACAATCCTCCATGTCTGTTTGGCATGTTGAGTGAAGGAGGAGATCAAATTGAATCAAATTTATAAGTTAAAAAATTACCAGTTGGCTGTTTGAAAGCTTGCAGGACATTTTCACAAATTTGACCCTTAAACTTTATCAAAATGTAAAATTTATGATTCTTTTGCAAAGAGGGCATTGAGAGCTTTCCAAAAAGTCCTCTTTTTCCTAAAATTGAGGTTTCTTGCAAAAGTTATGGACCTCTGAAGTTTTCTTACCTTGGTGGGAAAATTTAGGAAAATTTTCCTTGGCAGGTCCATGGCCCGAAAAATTCCCTTTAAAAATCCTTAGAAATTTGTTTTGAAAATTTTTTGGGAAAATTTTCAAAAATTTCCTCTACCGGCCTGCAGCCAATCAGAGGCTACCACGTGTTCTCACGGGGCAGCGGTGGAGGCACGATACTATTTTTGTCTTTGGGGCCTTTTAAAAATTTTGGGAAAAATTTCACCTCTTCCCCCGCTAACCCACAATCCCATGTCAATCGAGTACTGCCACATGCCAGCATGGGGTGTTGGCGGAACCCTCGCGATTATTTTTTCTTTGAAAATTTTGTTTAAAATCCTTACGGCCCCTGCACTCCTACCCTCACCTCGGTGTTATCCCCTCGTAGATGTGCAGACCTGCACGTGCCTTCTTCCCTTTGTCTCCCTCGTAGCGCTAATTCGGTTTTTCTCCCACGTAAGAACAAAAATTCAACACCGCCCTGCGACCCACCAACCCAAAAAATGGGCTTCCTTCCCCGCTCGACACGTGTCCCCATGGGGGAAAATTTGACCCCTAAGGTCCGCCGGCCCATATCTGGGGATTTACAAGGAGTTAGGAGGACTTCCTTATATCATCGGAAATGTGAGAAAATTTCTTATCCAATGGGAATGATTTAGGAAAATTTTGAATGTGTTAAGTATAAGAAAAATCAAGTTGAAACTCTGAACCTATTAGAGAGTAGGTATGGTGATAATTTACCCCCTGAACCTAATTGAAACTTCTAACCCTAAAATTTAGACCATGTGACCTCTAACAATTGTTAATAAATGAAAAGTATGTTCTCGTAATTTCAGACTTGTTCTGGAACCTGATAGTGTCAATTTTTGTCTTGCAACCTATTTGTAGACACTTCTAATAAAAAAATTATTCCATAATTTTCCTAACTAACCCTAGGTTGTTTCTTGGGTCTCAAGTGTGTTTCTTTAATGGGCATCACATTTGGTATCAGAGAAGTGGTTCAAAATCTTGGGACATGAAACTTAAACCCAGCATATTTTTTTAAAATCTAAACAAAATAATTTAGTATAGAAATTGCATATTTTAGTAAACATGGAAACTGAGTAAGACCTAGAATAATGAACTAACTCTCGCTTTGGTCTGTGTAGGAGGTGTAGACGGGGCAGGGAGAATTTTCACATAGACTTTGACTTACCACCACCACAACCACCACCATTAGATCAGGGTGTAGTAACTATCCTACCCCAGATCTTGCAGACTCTTTAGGATGTCAATGCCACTCTACGTGGAGGATTAGGAGGAAATGTAGCCAGTCATGACAGATTCTCTTCCATTGAGGGTCAGGTATCTCCTCAACCTAGTGAGGAGCATAGAGGAGAGAAATCCCATGCAGAGTTAGCCAGAATAGGGTGACCAAGTTTCAGAGTGTAGACAGAGGTCCCGGAGCCCTAGGCTTATGGCTGAGCACACCGAGAGACCTAGAGGCCATCAGACCACAGCTGTAGATCACATCAGTGAGATCCTAAAGCTTTAGCCATCACGTTACTCAGGTGACATGGGTGGATTTTAGGTAGAGGCCTGGCTAGTGAGCTTGAGCAGTTGGTTCAAGTTTTCCTTTTTCTAGCAACACGAAATCTCATGTTGCAATCCATCTACTGAGGGATGGAGTAGGAGTGTGGTGGAGGAAAGAGGAGCATAAGATCCATGTAGATTCAGAGATAGTGACCTAGGAGATATTTGAGGAGAGATTTAGGAGTAAGTATTTATCATGGAGGTTCATATAGTAGAGTATGGACGACTTCCATGACTTCCGATAGGCATCTCTTTCAGTAGCAGAGTATGAGAGTAGATTTCTGGATCTACTCCAGTATGTTGAGTATACGTAGGATGAGTAGGTTTGAATTAACAAGTTAATTTGAGGCCTAAATTTAGATATTAGAGGTGTAGTACGGATCCACTGCCCACAGACATTAACTAAGGCTATCAAGAAGGCCTATATACAAGAGGAGACTCAGGGAAAGACCTAGCAGGCTAGAGACAGAGTCAAGATCCACATACAGAAAATGCAGGACAGTAGATTGAGGGGGTCAATACCTCTCCCTTGTGGTGGCTAGGGTTCAACATAATCATCCTTTAGGGAACAATAGTAGTAGCAGTAGTCCCTCCCACCTCATATACCTCTATAGAGAGTTGATGCATAGAGAGGTCGGAGTATGAGGCCTCCTCCTAGGGGTCCCGTTAGGACATAGGGTGGACCTAGAGCTCAGTCAGTGGGAGCTTACCAGTAGAGACCTCAACAGACTGCAGCTGGATCATTAGGATCCATGCCAAAGACTTTCAGGGCACCTATTGGAGGTGCTACTCATTGGGGAGGATCATGAGGGTGTTTTGGTTGTGGATTTACTGGACACTTTTGGAGAGATTTCCCATAGAACCATAACAACAAGGGTAAGACACAGGTCTCTGAGCGTATAGTTAGTGACATGGGACACAGCCACAGGATTTATGCAATGGTTGAGAACTACCAAGCAGAGCATCAGAGCATAGTCATTGAGATCATAGGTACCATTAGTTGTATTCCTACTTTTGTATTGTTTGATTCTAGTTCTTCTGATTCTTTCATTGCACCATCTTTAGCAGAGTAATGCAAGCTAGTGGTCGTTAGGCAGGGTCTTAGTTGGGATGTCAAGATGGATTCTAGAGGCAAGATCTCTATAGACTCCTTAGTTAAGGAGTGTGTAGTGGATTTAGGACCTTTCACCACTACCTCAGATCTCCGTATCCTTCCTTTGGGATTGTATGGAGTCATTTTGGGTATGAATTGGTTATTTGCAAAGAGGGCCAGGATGGATTATTACCACAAGACTATATCTTATGTAGATGATTTGGGAGTTGAGTCAATAATTTTAGGGGTTCAGGAGACCCATTTCTATTCGTACCATCTCCGCTATGCAGCTTAAGTGGTGTGTGTAATGGGGTTGTCAGATGTATGATGTTACAGTTAGTGATAGATCAGAGGATGGGTCTAGTGGACCATCACTATATGATCATCCCATTTTGAGAGAGTTTATAGATGTCTTCCTAGGGGAACTACCGGGGTTACCACCCCCACGTGAGATTGATTTTCATATAGATCTAGTTCCTGGAGCAGAACCTATCTCACGGGAACCTTATCAAATGACCACCCCAGACCTCTGTGAGCTCAAGTTACAGCTTGAGGTCCTTTTAGAGAAAGGCCTTATCCATCCTAGTGTATCCCGTTGGCATGCACTGGTGATCTTTGTGAATAAGAAGGATGGATCTTTACAGTTGTGTATTGATTACTGCTAGTTGAATAAGGTAATGATCAAGAATCGTTATCCCCTTCCACGTATTGACAACTTGTTTGATCAGATGAAGGGAGCCAAATTTTTCTCTAGGATTGATCTTACGTTAGGCTACCATCAGCTGAAGATTTCAGAGGTGGACATTCATAATACTGCCTTCTGCATGAGATATGGGCACTATGAATTCACAATGGTGCCTTTTGGTTTGACTAATGCCCCTACAGTGTTCATGGGTTTGATGAATGGGGTATTTAGGACCTTCTTAGATCTCTTCATGCTCATATTCCTAGATGACATCTTGATATACTCACATACGCCTGAGGAGCACAAGGGGCATCCTCGTTAGGTTCTGCAGTGTCTTTGGGAGAAACAACTTTACGTGAACTTAGAGAAGTGTGTTTTCTTTTAGAAAGAGGTACAATATTTGGGTCATATCATTTCTAGGAAAGGTATCACCATCGATCCTTCCAAGATTAGAGCCATTATGGATTGGCTAGCATCCACTATAGTGACCGAGGTGTGTAATTTCATGGGATTAGCAGGTTACTACAAGATATTTGTTCAGGATTTCTCTTGAATTGTGCACCCTATCACTTCCATTCAGAGGAAAGGGAAGAAGTTTATTTGGTCAGACAGATGCGAGCATGCCTTCAGGACACTGAAGGAGTGCCTCACTAAAACACTTATTCTTGTAGTGCCGGATCCACAGGGTGAGTTATTTGTTTGCACATATGTTTCTTTAGTAGGGCTTAGAGGTGTGTTGATGCAGGAGGGAAGAGTAGTGGCATTTGAGTTTCACAAACTCAAGGACTATGAGCTCAATTATCCAACTCATGATCTTGATCTTGTGGAAGTTATGCATGCTTTGGTTAGATGGAGACACTTTCTTCTTGGATGGAGATTCACACTCAGGATATATCACTTGAGTCTTTATCACCTCTTCACACAACCTAATCTCAATGCTTGTCAGTGGCATTGAATGAAGTTTATTTGTGAGTATGATATGGAGATAGAGCATGTGAAGGGGAGGGAGAATATGGTAGTAGACCCTCTCAATAGATGGAGACATGTGGCTATGGCCACCTCAGTGAGCATAGATTTACGGGGCAGGATTCTTTAGCAAATTCCTCTTAAAATCTTCTACATTGCAGTACGAGTAGAGATCAAGTCACAGAGACCCCTTGAGGGGAAGTTTGATGGTTTTTCCTTAGAGGCAAATGGCCTTATCAAGCACAGAGGCTAGATTTATGTTCCCAGAGATGGAGGCTTGAGGTAGGACATCTTGGTAGAGGCACATCGTGCACCCTATTCAGCCCATCCTGAGGTGAAGAAGATGCACGCCACCTTGCGACAGTTGTATCATTGGAGAGGAATTAATAGAGACATGGCCAAGTTTGATCCATGATGTTTAGAGTGTTAGAGAGTTAAGGATGAGCATCAACATCTAGAAGGCCTTATTTATCCTCATGCTATACTGGAATGGAAGTGGGACACCATTTCCATGGATTTCATTGTTGGGCTACTAATGTCGAGATATCACCATAATGCCATCATTGTCATGGTTGATAAATTATGAAAAGTGGCTCACTTTTCTCTAGTGAAGACCACTTATACAGCTAGAGAAGTGTCCTGGGTATATTTGGATGAGATTGTCAGGTTACACAAGATTCCACAGAAGATCATTTGTGACTGCGATCCCTTGTATACTTCACATTTCTAGACTACCATGTAGTATGTCCTCAAGATGAGAATCAACTTCAGCACAACATATCACCTTGAGACAGATGGATAGACTGATAGGGTGAACCAAATTTTACTAGACATGCTCAAGATGTATGTGATGGATCAGCAGTCCAAAAGGGAGGAGTACCTATAGTTAGTGGAGTTTTCCTACTATAATAGTTTTTAGAGTTCCATAGGCATGGTTCCTTTTTAGGATTTGTATGGTAGAGAGTGTAGGACACCTCTTATCCTGGACAGGTTAGAGGATAGAGTATCTCTTGGACTAGATCTTCTACAGGACATGGAGTAGTAGGTGGTGTTGATCAGGAAGAGATTACAAGAGGCACAAGACAGGCAGAAGAAGTATACAGATCAATAAAGGATCGACCGTAGTTTCGATGTGGGCATGAAGGTGTTCCTTCGTGTCAAGCCACACAAAATCCCTATCCGTTATGGAAAAGGTTCTAAGTTAGCTCCTAGATTTTTTTGGTCCTATTGAGATCTTGGAGTGTATTCACCCTTTGGCTTACCGTCTAGCATTGCCACCCAACTTATCTCACATACATGATGCTTTTCATGTTTCAGTTCTTAGCAGATATATTGTAGATCCTTCTCATGTGTTAGATTGGACATCATTACAGGTGCAGGATCAAGGGTAGGTGATGGTGGAGCCCATTTGCATATAAGATCACAGGACCTTGGGCCTTTGAGGTAGAGAGGTTGATTAGGTTCAGGTGCAGTGGGACAAATATGATGAGACTGCAGCTACATGGGAGGATACTACCTTATTACGAGTTTAGTTTCCACATTTGTTCCAGTGACTTCTAGGAGGAAGTCAAGTGTAAAGGGAGGGGGATGTAGTGTCCACTTTCTTTTGACACCAGTTAATACTTATTTTGATACAGTTGATTTCATTATGGACATTATTATGTTTTGATTTAGTATGTTGTTAGACATTTGTTCATGGATTATTGTTGATCTTGATTTGGTTATGATACATGATGATTATTAGAGACACTCATATGTGGACGATGATATACTATTTCACATGTGATTTTGGATATTATGAGTAGATCTAGAAAATGGATATTAAATGATGATGATATAGTTGTTGATATAAATTATATGTGATAATGTTAAATTTCCTTGATGTTGTTGTGATTCACATATTTAGATGATTTTGTGATTATATTTATATTCATTTTGGATGTTGTGATATGGCCATGAGGCCGAAGGAGGTATTTGTGTTTTGCAGGTTAAAATATGACAACAAACATCAGGGGATTGGAGACCAACCACAATGGAATCCTAGGTGAATTCGACAAGGTCACCATGACAACTTATTTTATTGTGTTGTGTTTTTTGTTGTTAGGGATTCCCATGGGGGGATCACCTTTATATGTGACCATGGGTTTTATGTATTTTATTAATGTGGTTAATTTTTATTATTGTTGTATGTATTTTATTAGTAATGTATCTCTTTCTTTTATTTAATTAAAATTGTGGTAGATTAATGTGAGAAATTATATGGTTAAAATTTAAATAAATCAAATTGAGATATGAGAAAGTAATAATGGAAGTTGTTGGCTCTTTGTATTAAATATGTAAGGGATGTGTAAGTTTGTGTAAGTGTAAGTCAGATTTTGGAGTATGAAACACTCCACCTCCTTGGAAATTCAAATTTTTCCTTGAGACTGTTTTTGGAGGCTTGTGGAACAAGTAAAACTTGTCCCATACCTCTCAATTTAATTTACCAACCATAATTATGGTTGGAAGGGTGATTTTATATTTTTTTAATGTATTTTATTAATCATGTTACATGTTTTAATTACACTTTCTTCATGTTTTAAATTTGCAGTCCTTTGGGGTGTGGGATTTTTGGAGTGTGCAAGTAAATTGTCATATTTTCACCCACCTCTTTATTGTACTTTGGAGAATGAAATTTTGTCTTTTGTGTTTGGATTTGAGGATGTGTGATGTGGCATCCTGCATGGATCCACATAATCCTCTTCTCTTCCCTCTTCTATAAAATTCAAACTTTTTGCTTGTTTTGGGTTGTTGAATTATTTTGCAAACTTCTTTGGGGGCACATTTTTTTTGTTTGAAGCTCTTGTGGATTGTGGAGGAGATTAGAGATAATTTCATACTTGGAATTGTTGTTTTGGGACTATTATTTTGGCATTGAAAACTTTCTATTGGAAACAAAAGCTACCATGGAAAGGTAGGAGCTTAACTCTTCTTTTGTGATTGTTATTTCTTTTGTGTATGAATGAATGGTGCATGTGTTTTATTTATTTGTTGGCTGGTTGGGTAGACTACCATAGGAATGGTGTAGGAGAAGGCTATGGGGAATTCATGGAGGGGGCATAAGGGAATGCTAGTGGCATCATATTTATGGAGGGAGGTTAGGTTTTAGATCTACAATGGAAAATAAATAGCTTTCATTTCTTACTTTGTGGGGGCCATAAGGATATGTGTGGTGAAATTTATTGGCAGTTTGTTCTGGTGGATGCCCAATTCCCATTGGGAGGCATACATATCTTCCCCCATAGTCCTTGCTACTTTGGCTTGTATGATCAAGCCTGAGTTCTGTTTGAATGGTTTTCAAATGTAGTTGTAAACTGTTGTGTTTGTTTAGACTATGTTTTATATTGAATTATGCATGTTGAAAGAATGTTGTGTGTTTATATAGATTTTGGATCAGACTTGCACAGATAAAACACAGAATAAAAATAATAACTCTCTATATATTTTAGTGCAATACATTAGGCTATTATATAGCCATCATAACAGCTAAACAACCTCCTAGAAAATAGGAAGGAGTTACAATAATTAACACTATTTAGTTGTGATTGTTACTCCCATAACAATACACAACTCAACACCAATAATATATTATTGTTTATATAACAATAATATATTAATATCATATTAAACTATATAATAATAATTACTAGCGTAATTATTATCTTACACAATGTAAATATTATAATGTGAAGCACTAATCAAGATATTCCTAACATTCCCCCCCTTAGTGCGAACATGGGAGAAAAACAATTGCACTTCCTTTTGCAGCGTGCCGCCCGTGCGTGCTCATGATCTGGATGGTTTTTCAGGACAGCCAACAACCTCAACAAGGACAGCAACATGGATGGTTTTATAGGACAACCAACAACCTCAACATGGATGGTTTTACAGGACAACCAACAACCTCAACAAGGATGGTTTTACAGGACAACCAACAACCTCAACAGGGATGGTTTTACAGGACAACCAACAACCTCAATATCATGATGCTGCTTTTCTTATGTGCTTTCATCTATCCACAATGATTTTCCTTTAGGGAATTATGTAGGAAATACTGCTCACTGATAACAAATATGAAAAAGAGAAAATGGAACATTGAGACCATGTTCCCCCCCTCAATGTGAACATTTCACTTATTTAAACCAAAATAGGAACACTGAAAAAAAATCATGCTGCACACAACTGAAATCAAATGCAACTCTGAAAAGAAAGCAAACTCACACACACACTATCACCATAGCTTTGTGCGGCCCTGTCATTGGTGACTAATGAGAGGTCGCTGAATGACCTCCAGCCTCCTGTGCCTCCATCCTCCAGTATCATGCTGCTAACTCAGCAAGATGTGAACATGAAGCACATTTGTTTCCACATTGATCTTATTCTTTTCTTCCGTCCCACAATGTGAAACACGTTATTTTTTTGGACGTCGGGTAACACCGAAAATGCGTCCGTGTGAAAAAAAAAATTATTTTTATTTTTCAAAATTTTGAATTTGACACGAATATCCTAAATCACCTATTTGATTGACAATGACTTACAACTCACAATTACTATTAACATTAATGGCATAACAATGATATTTGACACTTCTACAAAATGACCAAGACACTTGACACATAATAACATTGGAATTCACAATTATTTTACTATATACATTTCAAACATGACACATGGAAATGACTATTTGTTTTGAGAATATACCATGTTAAAAAACAAACAGATGATGAACTATGGACCCTTAAAAGAGATTATACTTCTCATGATACAACTTTAATTGACTAATAAACATGACTTTATAAGTCGACTTAACACCAACAAATTGACTACTTTAACCAAAACAAAACTTATAAACAAACACAGACCTTTCAAATAGATTGATTGGGAAGATTTAATTCTGATTTTCCTTCATCATGAAGCTCACGGAGGTTGAATTTTAGTGCCCCATTTTTTGATCAACTATTGGTGCTAATATATTCTTTGACAACCATATAAGTTTCAACCAAAAAAAAAATAGTCGATCCAATAAACTATGGATGAATAAAGCTGTGACCCCACTTGTGCTCAGATCTGTCTAGAAGATTAGAACTAAGAGACAATCTTCATAGGATATTTGGAAGCGATGGGATAACAATTCCTCATCTAATCACGCTCTTATAAACTCGCCAGATGTTCAGTATCGTGTACAGCTCTCAAAGTAGATCTTTTCCCATATACTGCAATCGAGGTGCATGCAAGCCTATTATGGCACGATCTGATTGTATGATGTCTTTGTTTATATTTACAGAATGCGCCAAACTTGATAAAAATAAATAATAATGCTTTCTTTCCTTCCGACGGCTGTAGGATTAAACATGGCCAAAAATCTTCTGCTGGAGATTTGATTACACAACATCAGACACAGGTATGTTTAGATTCAAAATGCACATATCATATCAAATCAATTCTTCCTCCAAAGGTAGATATCACATCAAAACAAAATATAGGTGAGGACGTGACAAACACTAAAAATTATATACACAAACCAAAATATCCACCGCATATAATAACTCATACACAGGGTAATAACAAATAGCAAACTGCCCTTGGCTACACTTTAACAAATCATCACGGATTAGGACGACTCTGATACTAAATCTCATATGCAGAATTGCCCCTTCACAGATTTAACAGAGCATCAAGTCGCTCTGATACCAAATATAGATTTTGGATCAGACTTGCACAGATAAAACACAGAATAAAAATATTAATTCTCTATATATTTTAGTGCAATACATTAGGCTATTATATAGCCATCATAACAGCTAAACAACCTCCTAGAAAATAGGAAGGAGTTACAATAATTAACACTATTTAGTTGTGATTGTTACTCCCGTAACAATACAAAACTCAACACCAATAATATATTAATATCATATTAAACTATATAATAATAATTACTAGCATAATTATTATCTTACACAATGTAAATATTATAATGTGAAGCACTAATCAAGATATTCCTAACAGTTTAGTGGAAGCCATTTGTTGCCATGGGTTGAATCACACCTGTTATTGTATTGTGGTTGGGGATTGGGGGCCAATAATGAAGGATGCATTCTCCTATCATTAGATTTATTGGTTGGGTGGACAGCGTTTCTTTTTCCCCACTTTTGTTGTGATCAATTTGGAAGAAAAAGAAAACTTGCATGTTACTGTTATGGAGTAGAAGAAGATAGTTTTGCTAGCCCCTTGTGAAAAAAATTCATTTGTATTCTTTTCCCACTTGATGTGGATGAAATTGTAATGCATTTTGTGAAGAGAAGATGTTTGTAATCGGTTGTGAGAATTGTAAATTTTGAAATGTAAAAGAGATATTCTCTGTAATCAGTTCTGTATTCAGAAAAGAAAGACCTGTATTCTATATACTGTATGTTGATAATATATAAAGAAAGAAGTTGTTAAACTACCATTGGAAATATATGAATGAATGAAATGTTCTTTCCAAGTCGTATTGTAAATTTAATTGTGATCATGTCCATGTTTTGGGAATCTATGTTTGAAGGGAAAAAAGAAGAAGAAATACATATGAAGGAATTATATTACTTTATCTCTTTTGAAAATATATTAAATTGGAAATCAAACTTTACTATTTAGCTTTTAGAATGGTTTGTGTAGAACAACTGAATGTATTAGATTAGTTTATAAATGAAATACCACACTTGAATGATGAAATTGATATACAAATTTTCTAGAAATGGATCTCTGTTGTAAGTTTTAAACTGGAAAATAAAATTAATTAAAATGCACAGTTCAAGCCTGTACATAATAATCAAATTAGAAACATCAAAATTTAGTATGTTGTATTATCAAGGACTAAAATTGACAAAGAACACTTAGGAATTAATTTAGAACATTGCAAAATCCAAGCCTAAACCTTTTCACAATCATTTTCTTTCAATTGTTGGAAAAATTCAAATTTGGAATCAATTGAGAAAATTTACCTCCCTAAAACATTCTAAATCCTTCCTAGAACAATCCTCCATGTCTGTTTGGCATGTTGAGTGAAGAAGGAGATCAAATTGAATCAAATTTATAATTTAAAAAATTACCAGTTGGATGTTTGAAAGCCTACAGGCTGTTTTCACAAAATTGACCCCATAAAATTTATCAAAAAATAAAATTTATGATTCTTGTGCAAAGAGGGCATCAAGAGCTTTCCAGAATGTCCTCATTTTCCAAAACTAAGATTTTTAGCAATATTTATGGCCCTCTAAAGTTTTCCTGCCTTGGCGGGAAAATTTGGGAAACTTTTCCCTAGCAGGCCCATGGCCCGAAAAATTCCCTTTAAAAATCCTTAGAATTTTTTTTTGAAACATTTTGGGGGAAAATTTTCAAAATTTCCTCCTCCGGCCCATAGCCAATCAGAGGCTGCCACATGTTCTCATGGGGTAGTAGCAAAGGCGTGGTATTATTTTTGTCTTTAAGGCCTTTTAAAAATTTTGGGAAAATTTTCACCTCTTCCCCCACCGGCCTACAATCCCGCATCCATCGGGTACTACCATGTGGCAACATGGGGTGTTAGTGGAGGGGGGCGAAACCCTCACTATTCTTTTTACTTTGAAAATTTTGTTTAAAATCCCCATGACCTCCATACTCCCATCCTTTCCTTGGTGTTATCTCCCCGCAGATATGTGGACCCGTGTGTGGCTTCTTCCCTTTGTCTCCTCCATGGTGAAATCTCCCAAAATCTCGTGCCATCCTACCTTTCCCTCTCAATTTCTTCCCCGCCATGGTTATTGGGTGCCACGTGTCCCTGGTAGACCCATAGGCACGTGACACAAATTTGGTTTTTCTCCCACGCAAGAACAAAACTTCAACACTACCCCGCGACCTGCCAACATGACAAATGGGCTTCCTTCTCCCCTCGACACATGTCCCCTTGAGGGAAAATTTGATCCCTAAGGTCCGCTGACCCATATCTGGGGTTTTATAAGGAGTTAGGAGGACTTCTTTATATCATCAGAAATGTGAGAAAATTTCCTATCTAATGGGAATGATTTAGGGAAATTTTGAATGTGTTAAGTGTGAGAAATATCAAGTTGAAAATATGAACCTGTTAGAGAGTGGGTATGGTGATAATGTACCCCCTAAACCTAATTGAAACTTCTAACCCTAAAATTTAGAAATATCAAGTAATTTTAGACTTTTTCTGGAACCTGATAGTGTTAACTATTGTCTTGCAACCAATTGTCAACACTTCTAATAAAAAATTATTCCATAATTTTCCTAACTAACCCTAGGTTGTTTCTTGGGTCTCAAGTGTGTTATTTTAATGGGCATCACACATCAGAACCTATCTATGGGTATCATTTCATGCTCTCGGGAATGGTGCCCCTCTATCCATCTGAGTAGCTGTAGCTCGTCCAACTCTACTGTCATCTTCCTGTATGAAGGGAAGCCCACATATGGCCTCCAAATAATGTCCACTCTGGACAACCCCTCTAATATACACTGGTCCTATGCAACATCGTGTGTATCCTGGAAAGCCCTATGCTATCCAACAATAGGCACCCAATGCCTGTAGCCAACTCAAAAAAAGCCCACATTGAATGAATCTGGTCGAGGCATACTAACTGGATACACACATTGAATGTGCTCATATTCCCAACAGTGGAGAAGAAAGGTGCAGCACAAACTGAACTTTCAAATCCTCTCGTAGGCCCCCAACTCTATGTATAACTACACCAAGTATACTGGTGCCCAAGAAAAATGGGTCCTATCCTCCATCTTGTTATGGAGAACCACCATCAATGCCCATGGGAATCTCCCACCCTCCACATCTAGTAGTACAAAATAACACACTACCTCCATGATCAAGACCACTAATCTCATCTTCTTAGGATGGGCCGCGTACATATATCCATAGCTCAAGCTCACACTATGGAACCTAATCTCTGCCATCCCCTCTCCAGACACCGTCAACATCAGCTCCTCTGATGCCTCTGAAGAAATATCCCCAAAATTGATAACCGCAAGATCCTGTACATGTCCTCTAGGGTGACTGTGATCTCACCCATCGGTAGATGAAATGTGTTGGTTGTTGAATCCCATCTATTAATGAGTGTAACCATCAAGCTTGGCTCCCAAACTATGTGCATGTCTCATTCGACCCCAATAAGGCTGACATCTATAATGTGCCGCCATTCCTCTGCCATCACTCTCCCTCGTACCAATGATAAGAGAGGTGGTACTTTGTCTCTCATCCACAACTAATCCCTAGCATACACCCAAAAAACCACACTATTATTAAATATTGACCATACCTAACATATTACTTACTCGACTAACCTATTACTGAAATTCTACTTATTTAGTTCCCTGTAACCCTAACGACCTACCCCTTTCCCCCATCCCACTTTCACACCCCTCAACTCATATCATATATAAATTTTACCATACTTATTCTCAACACACTTACATTTATACTTCACTACCTCTCTTTCTCTTTCCCTCCCACCATAACCCTTTCTCGACCTATTTTTCCTCAAAATCCGACTGGCCTCGGTCATTGGTGACCGACATCGGTCCATCATCATTGGCATCACTCCCCTATTTTTTAACTAATGTCAGCTATAGCTTATCAATGCTAGCCACCCCTGACCGATGTCGGTCACTGTCACACTGACCAAACCCGCAAGACCCTCCCCCATTTTTTCAAAAAATTGACCATACTAACCTATAAACCTACCCTATCCTTCCTAAACCTCAACTAGCTTTCCCGCTACCCATATTTTACCCACATTAGACTTCCCACCCTTCCCATTTCATCAATTTTACTTCCAAATTCAAATTTAATTCCTACCTGAAACCGTTTCTACCCAAACCAATTTCTACAAACTATTTCAACTAACAAGCATTGAATGTGATCAAATCTTACCTCATCTCAGTTCTGTTGGCATGGTGGTACATCTGGCCATTGTATCGGTGGCCCACCTGAGCCCTCTTCTACCTCTTCCATCCCCAATCCACCTCTCACCTTCAACCAATCACAATCGACCACATCTCTCTCATGGACCCATCTACTAGATCCTATCACCAACTCATAATTTCCACCTCAACTCGGTACAATGCCTTTTCCTTCTCTTTGGAAAGGTACAAAAGGTCAAATGGCTCTGTCATTTTATCCAAATTCACAACATAACAATGATTCTATAAAATATAGAATTTTTATTTTATAACCCAACCCGACCTGACTGACGTTGGTGATATTTGTTCCCTAGAAAACCGACGTCGGTCACTCTATAACTAGAATCGGTCAACCCTTAAAACTATTTGGCCTTGCTAAGCTTCCTTTCACCTGAAATCATTAGTGATCACACACCTTTTATCATTCTGAACACCTATGGAACCATACCTACGAGCCCACACTACCCCTATATTTCCTTTGTTGCATCTTGGGATTTATTATTTTACCTATACCTTGGCCTTTCTCATGCCATGACCTATTTACCTGGACCTGGCCGACTTGGTGTGAGCATTGACATTATGTACTCATTATACCTTATGATTTTGTTACATATGTTTTTGTAGCCTAACAACCATACCTTTCCTATTGTCATTCCTTTTATCCTAACCAAACCTTTGGTGTACCGGAACATACCTAAACGTTCTTGTTATTTCATTATTTTATTTACGTTTTTGGATTGTGATGAAATAGATAAGGGTAAGGGATGAGGAGGAATAAATGTTGTGTTGGTTTGGAGGTTGATGCATGTGTTCTAAATTCTTGATCCGATGCTAACTATGAGAGCTTCCTTTTGGCTGGAAGGAACTACCTAAAATAAAAAACAAGACCACCAAAGAAGAGTTAAACAATATACGATAGTGGACTACCTAGCGTGTGCTAGATCTAGGAAGTATGATACTTCCTAGAAGGATGTCAATCCACTATTTTATAAAACAAATTATGAAGTAACTGAAATACGTACATAAATGAATTTAGTGCTAGTATTCTGATTTGGTTACCTCAGATCACTATCAGTTTCGATCCAATCAAATACTAAAACACTAGGGGTCAAGGTCTTCAGGTCAGGTCGCAGGTTATTCAGGTGGTGTGTAAGTCACATAAAAGGTCTTAGCAGGGTTGGGTAAGGTTATTTGGGTTGTTTTTATAGGTGGGCAATTGCTGGTTTACAAAATATTGGAAAACACATAGACTGATGTTGGTCAGGTATGCCTGATCACGGTTAGGTAGAACCAATGAGGATTATGGGTAACCATCATCGGTAGAGGTGGGCTGATAAGATTTAATAATATTTGTTAGTGGGGTTTGAGCTGAGGTCAGACAGAGATGCCAGAGGGTATAACGAGGTATATGGGGATATTAGGAACACTCAGGAATATGTAGAGGTTAGGTATAGATGGTTTTATGGTGTAGGTGGAGGAATGGTGAGGTTTACTGACAAGTAAATGGTAGAGGAAAGGAGAATAAAATTAAGAAATTGATAACATCAATAGAGGAACCCAACAGACTGAGGTAGATAGATGATGCAGGTAAAAAGTTTACTTACTGGTGTTGTACGTCTAATGTCTATGTGGTGGTGATGATTGGTTGGTGGGATGGATCTTTGTGCCGTAATGATGCTTCCCGAAATGTCACCGTGGGTGCAATACCAATGGATATGTCCTGGTGCTAGCTATAGATATCAGTGGGTATGAAAAGGCTCTGGTTCTACTTACATGTAATTCTCTTCTTCTCTCTTTGATATCATAATGTTCCAACCCAAAAACAAGGTTGATAAGGTGAATAAATGGTAACTGACAAAGGTTCCTGGTTGACTGGTGTCAGTTAAGGTGGGATTTCCTAAGTTTACTAAAAATGGCAGATCTCCCATTATTTGGGTTAGGTTCATTTGTTTATTCATGGATCAAAATGGACGTTATGTTTTTATGAGCAGGAAAGTGGTTAGAGGAATATTAGGCCTTGATTTTTAGGGTTGAACTAAGTATTATTCATTTATGGAAACATACTATGAATATGTCTATGGTGAGGCGTCCATCTATTTAATTAAAGTAATTAAATTAATAATGGGGTGAGGATGGGTATTAATTTAATTGCACATAATTAAATTAATGTTAATGTAGGGTATAAGGGTCATGGTTAGGTGAATGTGTTTAAGTTGGTTCTTCAACAGGGGACTAAGGGGAGTGTGACCCAATATTGGTGTCTACATTTTTCCCATTTTTTTTACGTAGCTTGTATTGGTAAGTGATGCCGACAAAAAATAGGAAATGGTTGTGTCAAGTGTAAGTGAGGGTGGTGTTGCCCCAAGCATGGGTGAAGGTAACCCCCCTCAAAATAGGAATCAATGAGGTGAAAGAAGGAAGCAGTGAGTGGTTTTATAAAATGAGAAGATGGGAAGATGAAGATCAGTTGGCACATTGGGTAAAGGTAAAAGGTCAAATCGGGTAAACAGGTAAATGGGCCAGGGTCAAAGGTATTGGCATTTGAACACACACACACATGTTAGAAACTATGACATGGTACTAGGTTGAGAAGTTTTCAAACTCTATATTGGTTAGGGTTGAAGTGATTCTGGTATCCAAGTTATTGGATATGATGTGGAAACACAACAAAGGTTAGGTGCAGGAACATTTAGGTATGTTACGGTACACCAAAGGTCAGGTCAGGATAAACAACATGACAATAGGCAACGTAAGGTCGATAGGTTGAACAACACAGGTAACCATGTCATAAGGTACAATGAGCGTAGAGGGTCAAATGTCACAAAAATTTGTTCAGGCCAAGGTATATAGGTAACGACACAGGTAATGCCAAGGTATAGGTAAAATAATAACTCCTAAGACGCAACAAAGGTAATGTAGGGGTAGGTTAGGTTTGTAGGTATGGTTCAATGGGTGTCCAGGATGATAAAAAGGGACATGGGCATGAATGGTTGTAGGAAAAAGGAAGTTTAGCAAGACCAAATAATTATAAGGGTTGACCGATGTCGGTTATAGGGTGATCGACGTCAGTTGGCTAGGGCACAAATGAGACCAATGTCGATCAGGTCACATTTTATAAAATCCAAAAATTCTGATTTTATGTATTTATTGTCGTATTGTACTATTGGAGAAAATGACAGAGTCATTTTAATTTTTGGCACTTTTCAAGAGGAAAGGATAGAACATTGTACCCAATTGAGGTGGAGAGATCTAGGTGGTGAGAGGAGCTAGGTAGATGGGTCCATGAGATTCAGTAGACCGAGTTGATTGGTGGAGATATTCAAGGTAGATTTTTGCATGACAGAGGTGGGAGAAGGTTTGAGTGGGCCACCAACATGGCAGCTAGACATGCCCCCATAGAGACGACATCGCAATGAGGTAAGATTCGATCCCCTTCCTTGTTTGTTAGGTAGATTTGTTTATAGAAATCAAGTTAGGGTAAAATGGGGTTGGGGGGAAAATTAATTTTGAATCTGAGAAGAAAATGGGTGAAATAGGAATGGAGGAAGGTGTAGTTAGGTGAATGAGGGTGGGGGACGGGTTGAGGGGGGATTTGGGTAGGAATGGGTGGGTGGTTAGGGAGGAATGGGGAATTTCTAGAGAAATAGGGAAGGGTTTTTACAGATTTTCACTGTAACAATGATTGACATCGGTCAAGGGTTGGCCGACATTGGTGGGAGTGCGATGGAATCGATCATGAATGGGGTGACCAATGCTGATTTTGGGAGACCAGTACCGGCTAAGACGAACCGATGCCAGTCAGCATTGAGAGAAAAATGGGCTAGGAGATGAGGAAGGGTGGTTGGGTGAGATAGGAAGGTACTGTTGAATGAAAATAGGTAGGGTAATAACTATAGGTGGGGGTCAAGGTTGAATGTGGGTATGGTCAAGGTTTAATAATGTGATGGTTTGTTGGATGTAGGCAAGCGACTAGTTACAGATGGGTGATAGGGTACCACCCATGTTAGTAGTAGTACGAGGGAGCGCGATAGTCGAGGAATGGTACCATGTTGTAGAGGTCAGGCTGATTGAGGTTAGATGCTACTGACATGTAGTCTGGGAGCTGAGTTTGATGGTCACCCTCATCGACAGATGGGATTCAGTGACCAATACATTTTGTTTGCGAACAGGTGAGATGACTATCACCTTGGAGGATGTGTATAGGATCCTGTAATTATCGATTGTAATGACACAAGTGTAATCAATTTCTTCAGAGGCATCTGAGGAGATGATGCTGTCATTGTTTGGTGAGGAACTAGTAGAGTTGAGGTTCCATAACACTAGCATGAGCTATGGAGATATGTATCGAGCCCATTTGGAGGAGATGAGGCTAGTAGTTCTGATGATGGAGATAGTGTATTGTTTTGCACTACCAGATGTAGAGGGTGGGAGATTCCCATGATAATTGATGGGGGTTCTAGACGATATGATGGAGGACAGGACCTAGTTTACATGTGCACTAGCCTTCTTGGTGCAGCTATATAGATAATTATGGGCCTATGGGTGATTGTGGTGGTTCAGCCTATGTTGCACCTTCCTACTACACTATTGGGTGTATGAGCACATTGTGTGTGTGTCCAGTGGGCATGCCCCAACTTTATGCATTTGAGTTTGGTTTTGTTCAGGTGGGCTATAAGCGATGGGTACTTATGGTTAGAGAGCATTGAGCTGCCATGGCTACACATGATGTAGCTTATTATAGGTGTTTACTAGAGGGTTTGTCTGACGTGCACATCATTTGAAGGCCATATGTGGGATTCCTTTCATATAGGAAGATGGCCATGGAGATGGATGGATCAAATCTGGTGAGATGGATAGAGGGGCATCATGTTGATGAGCATGAGATGATCCCCATTGAGAAGGTTAGGTGATAGTTTGGATTTCCCTAGGATATATTGCCACCATTTTCATAGTACAGGAGGGATGATGTGGAGAGGCCTATGCCTCTGCCACAGCCGACGGTGCCTAAAAGATAGGAGTAGGTGTATATCAAAAAATTGATGATTCTGAAGTTATAGACAGGTACAAATAGTGGTAGGCAGCACAACTGTGAGTAGTACCACCGAGGCTGGGGTAGCCAGACCTGGCTACCATCATAGTTCAGAGAGACACCCTATAGGGGAGGATAGCGAATCTGGTCATATAGTTGGGGATGGTGTAGGGAGATGTGACGGGGTCAGAGGCATAGGTTGCCACATTGCAGACACATTGTACAGCCCTATAGACCCATGTAGCACAGAGATAGGTACTTGTACAGGCACCTGCACATGCTCAGGTAGCATAAGGATATGTACCTACATAGGCACCCACCCAAGCTCGGGGAGAGGGTCCCATTTTATACTCAGTACAAGTATAGGGTCAGAGGCCAATGAAACCACCAAAAATAGTACCTATGGCCAGGTTCAGGGATGCCCTATGTGAGGCACGATATTATTAGGATCACTTGATGGCCGTCGGGATAGATGTCCCCTCTTATGCTGAGTATAGAGCACAACAAAATTTAAGTGAGAGGACCAGGTCCTGCACTCACATTGTAGAGAGTACAGGGGGCCAGCGAGCCCTGGGATAGGATCAGGGAGAGGCTACCAATGCATGGAGACCAGCTCCAAGTGAGGTACTAGCAGAGGTTAGTCTACGACTCATGGAGGGCAGTGAGATGCTAGCAGGATTCCGCATAGGAGTAGGGGAGGGGGAAGGCGAGACTGGCCTAGAGGATATTAGGTGGGGAGATAATTAGTCACTGGAGATGGGCATTATATTGATTTGTTGATATATACATTGGTCTACGTGCCAAATAGAGCAAGGATGTCCATGAGAATTTTTGAGATTTTTGATGATATACCGGCCCGCATGCCGAAGATGGTGAGGATGTATCTAAGTGATTTGTATCTGTGTACATATGTATGTATACATAGAATTTATAATTTATAGATGATGATATTTATAACATGGATGGTATACTTGTTTTTAATTTCCATTATTAGGTGTGTATGTGATGGAAACTAGGTGAATTAGGCATGATAAAGTCAAGGTCATGTAGGTATGGCAAAGTTACGCTGGTTTAGGCATGGAGGAGTCAGGTTGGTTTAGGCATGGTTGAGTTAAGGTTGTGTAGGCATGTCAGAGTTAGTTTGATTTAGACATGATTGAGTTAGGTTGATTTGCGCATGGTGTAGTTAGGTTGAGTTAGGCATGATGGAGTCAGGTTATAATTTTGATTTTAATGTCCAAGGCATTGGTAACATGGGAAATAAATGATGATGTATATGTGTGTTATGGTTTAAGTTTCCAGATATTTGCTATAGTGGGAATGTGAAAATGATAAATGAACTATGTGATGATGTGGTAAAAATGTTCATCAATTGTTGATTTTTTAGTTAATTTCCAATTGTTAATATAAAATGGACACGAATGAAGGTAGAATGTGAATAGGGAAATGAAGGGGAAAATAGGTTAGGGTGAAGAGTGGCTGAGCTAACCTTCAAGGGCCCCATGCCCTCAAAGTTCTGCTTACATAGTGTTATCCCATAAAATTGGCAAGGGTAATTTTACAGGTAACCATACCAAAATTTTGTTCTGGTACCTTGTCAGGGACCCCTTCAAGTTCAGAACATTGTAAAAACCCTTTCCCGGGAAATATGGTTTTCCGGACTTAGCCATTTTTTGTCTTTTTGGGTTGGGTGCACCTATTGTTGGGAAATCTAGTTTTCCAGACTTAGTAATAAAAACTTAGTAACCATCATACGAAAGTTAGTGGATGAGAATCAACGAATGTGGCACAAGTCATTATATGATGCTTTGTGGGTGGACCGCATCACTCCCAAGAGGTCTCTCGGCATGTCACCTTTTCAAGTGTTATATGGCACCGATGCCGAGCTTCCCATTTCTACGAAACTCCCCGCTCAGTGCTTGGCACGAGCAATCGAAGATGAGACTTTCCAAAATTGCCTTGAAAAGAGGATCATGTATCTAGTAGAGCTCAAAGAAAAGAGAGTAAGAGTGGTCAACAAGATCACTGAACATCAGAATCAGGTTAAGAGATTGTTCGATAAAAAAGCTAAGCAAAGAGAGTACCAGGTAGGAGATCTCGTCCTTTTGTGGGACAAACAAAGAGAGCAAAAGGGCATGCACATAAAATTTGATTCCCTATGGAGGGGAGCTTTCAGGATCAAATAGCTCAATGGAGAGAACAACTTCTATCTCTCGTATCTAGATGGAACTGGACTCCCGCTTCCCTATAGTAGGAAACATCTGAAAATCTTCAGGAGGTAGAGCTTGCTCTCTTCTTTGTACAGTTTTCTTCAGTTGTGTGTTTGTTTTTGTCATGTTTTTGCTTTTTTTGGTTGTGTGTTTCCTTTTACGGTCACCCTTGTTTTGGACTCTGTACCCAATGGATAGGCACGTGTAGATTTGGGATTCTCTACCCCTAATTTCCGTTCAGAGATAGTCCCCAGAAAGAGCCAGCTGTTATCCCGTAAAATTGGCAAGGGTAATTTTACGGGTAACCATACCAAAATTTTGTTCTGGTCCCTTGTCAAGGATCCCTTCGTGTTCGAAAAATTGCAAAAACCCTTTCCTGGGAAATCTGGTTTTCCAGACTTAGCCATTTTTGGTCTTTTTGGGTTGGGTGCACCTGTTGTTTGTGCAACACAGGGTAAATCTGCACCACCTTCATATCCTTTGGCGCACCCTTTGGTGTGTCGACACACATTTTACTGCGCCTCACCATGTTGTGCCTTGTTTGCATGCTCTAAGGCGCATGCGCCTTCGTGTCAACAATATTTTTGTTGCGCCATGTTTTGGTGTGCCATGGGCGCACGTATTTCCATGTTGAAAACACTTTTTATGCACCAAAGGCACACATAACAACGTGTTAACACACATCTTGGTGTGCCACAGGGTGCAAGTTTTGCAATGTTGATAGGCGTTTTGATGCACCACTTCAAAAAGTGGTTGGCACATTTATTACGCCTTTACCTATATATAGGTGCATCCACCCTGTCATTATCACTAGTCAGAAAACACGTGATTGATCTTTTTCCTCTGCACTTGTTAGCATGCCCGTCGTCCTTGTGTCACATTCGTGAACCCCATTTCACCTCTCGCATTCTACATATTCCGGGTAAGTGGTCCTCATTTTTCTCGTGTTTTGGTTTTGCTGTTGTTTGTCTGATTGAGTGGTAGGATAAAAATAGATCTGAGAACCATGAAGCTCCTCTTGCTTTCCTATTTTTCCTCCCAAATTCATTCCCATCCTTTTTCTAGATCTGCTGGTTAGGATAACTCTGCCCCGAAAGTAAAAAGCCAAAATCTCCTTCCTTTCCCCCCCCTTCACCACTTGAAGCAATGTGAAGTAATCCTAAAAATCGTGATCTGTCGGAGAGGGAAGAATCATTTTCCAAAAACTACGTTTTCCCTTGGTACATGCGTAACCCTTGTAATAAGAAGCAAAGTTGTGCCTATGGTGCACCGGCTTTAATTATAGCACATGAGCTCTCTGTGCTTTGTGAAGGCTAGTCTCCGTATGGATGCAGGCACTTTCCTCATCACTGTAGCAAAAATATCATATGTTGCACGTAATAAATCTCCACCCTTGGGTGCACACAACTCCCATGTCGCATATCAAAAACCTGCGCCATAGATGCACCCTGCACCCATGCAACACCGGCATTACTTGCGCCGAGTGTAAAACTGTTCAAAGGTGCGGTGCATCCCCTATTACATCAACATCATGTCATGTAGACCTCCCATGTGCCGCGCCAAGTTCCCCTTTTTCGCACCTAAAGTCTATGTTACACATGCTAAACTTGCGCACCTTTGGCACACCAAATCACCATGTAACATGAAAAATATATGCGACTATGGTGTATCTTGTCCCCATGCAACATGAAAAATCCATGCACCCGGTATAAAACAAACATAACTGGCGCAAACGCACTTCTGATTGCAATAACAAAAATGCAGCCTGCAGTGTCCATGCACCTTACGCTCTTTGGCACTGATTTGTTCCTTGTAACACCATTTTTCTGTGTGCCACTCTATTTAGCCCTGCATCCTGCAGTGTTCAGGCACCCTGCACCCTGATGCCTTAAAATTGCTAACTCTTCCTTCTGTCAATACTTTAATGGGAGATCAATCAGTGAACATGACTCTCCTGCGTTGGGTTTTGCTTCTTCTTCTTACATGTCAACAACTAAGTTCAGAACTACATATGTCTACATCAAGAAAGAGACCTACCAAGTCTAAGGGCAAAGCCAAGCTTATAGAGGAAGAAATGAAGTACAAATATCAGAGGGTCAGGATGCCCGAATCCCAGGCAGAGTGTGACCTGGACATAAGAGACTCAGAACTTGGTCATATCGATATGGAGGACTTCTGGGCTAGAACCAGAAGGGTCACAGGAAGTCTGTGGATGGACAAACTAGTAGGCAGTGGCCTGCAATTTGCTGGAGGGATCCCGGTCAGTGCTGTGAACAATGAGTTCATGATGGTAGTAGCCCGTTGCTACAACAAAGACACAAGGTGTGTCCAGAATGAGAAGGGCGAGGTCGTGATCAACCTCACTGCCCGACACTTTGAAATAATGCTTGGCATTCCTCACCACCGGCACTTTGTGGCCGTAAGCCAAGAAGATTGCACCAAGGCTTGGGAGGATAATGAAGATCAGTGTATGCAATTAATGAATGAGGTATACCTGAAAAACAAGAAGGTGGTGACCAGATGGCCACAAGTCATTCATCGCAGTGATTTCTCAGAGGAACTTAGTGATACCATCACGTTCCTGAGCAGAGTATTTGGGCTTCCTGATGCCCACTACTTTCATAAATGGATGCTTAGATACCTGGAGACGATGAACAAGAATGTGCCAGATCAACGCTTCGAGTGGGAGGAGATCATAAGCAGCACTATATCTGAGTAGCTCCAACAACTTACCACAATGGGGAGGTTCTATATGAACTCCTACGTAGTTTATGCTACAACCTCAGAAAGAGATTATCTAGCGTTGATGCGGTGCAGGGTTTGGCCCCAAGTCAAAATATATGAATACTATCCAGAGTTGAAGCTGGAGAACAATATTCCTCAGTTTACAAAGATTAACGATGCCTTCTTCTACGGCATCGTCTGCCTTTTGAGGCCAAACATGACTCACGGTCATATGACCAAGAGCATTGTTGCAGCAATAGAGAAATGGGGGGCCTTGTTCACTCAATTCCCCACCTTCACTTATCTAAGGGCAGCCAACTTCTTGGGGGAACCAACCAAATTGCCAAGATATGCCGGCCCCAAGCTGATCCTGTTGGAGCTGTCAAGACAGCTCATAACCTATCACGAGAAGTTCTTGAAGAGAAAGAAGGGTGGAACTCCTTTCCCCCTCACAGTGGGCAGGTACACTTGTCTCTCTCACCACAAAGCATGGGAGATGTTTACAGAGCTGGAGCTGCTAAATCTAAAGCACAACTTCCCGGAAAGGCCCACTTTCGACCCAAGGAATTGTCTGCCTAGGGCCAAACTCGATCCGATCCACATTCCATAGATCGAGGATATTTATATCGACCTGTATCATGAGGTCGAGCTCAGAAGGAAAGACCATTCCCGCTTAGCCTTGGCTGAAATCATCCAGTATGGTGTAGCCATCGTCCCAAAAGGTTATCAAACTACTGATCAAGAAGTTGATCAAGTATATCTTGACACGGGTGGGGACGACTGGCCATTCGCTGTCATTGACAGAACCAAAGCACCTCAGACGATAGAAGAAAGGGTCAAAGAAACTCTACGGAGAACAGAGCACTGGTGCAGGATGAATGGTATCATCTACCTCGGGATTGATTTCACCACTTCTCCATTGGGCAACGCACCTTCCAGACTGAAACATCTGCTAAGGAGAAAAGGTAAAGATAAGGAGGGTGAGTCTAGCTCTACCTAAGAAAAGACTCCTGAGAGTCCCCCTTCTGCCGCACAAGAACAAGTTATAACTCTAGCTTCTCCAGAGAAAGAAGTGGCTGAGGATGTTCCGATGGGCACATCCACTCAGGATGTTGCCACTACTACAACTGTTGAGGTCCCTTCTATCTCTTCTCCCTCTCCTCCTTCCCCTCCTCGAGTGACCCAAGCGACCATTCCTTTGGTCGTATCCTCTCCCCCGTCTTCTGTTGTTCCCCCTTCCTCATCATCCATCTTCTCTTCTCTCACGGAGCTGTCCCCCACCATTTCTTTCCTCATCTCTCAGCTCCCTTCCATTCCCATGTCTACCTCCCCTGCATTATCTCTTCCTCCCGTGAGCACTTCCTTAGCCTCCCTCTCAATGTTGCCTCCAAGTGTCTCCACTCATTTTTTTTCTACTACTGCAGCTGCTCCCTTTTCTATTTCCAGCCCCTCTCCCATAAGTCCAGCATGGATCTCTCAGCACCTGAGCCAACAAAAGAGGAAAGTTCCCATCGCACCGATGGACTTCTCCATCATCCCATCAAAGGGGGCCAAGAAGCAAAAGCCTATAACCCGCTTCTCTCAGAGTGCGTCAGGAGAGAGAGTAATGGAGATAGCTTACCCCAATCCTTTAAAGGATAAAAAGGATCCGTCTTCGATAGATTATACAGTGACCCAAGTCACAATGGGGACATCTTCAGAAAGCCTTCAAGGAGAGGCCCTATCTGTAGTTGATGCCCTTTGCAAGAAGCTCCAGGAAGCAAAGGAGGAAAAGAGGTTGTTAAAGGAACAAAATAAACATCTCCTCCATGCCTTATAGGAGATGGGCAGTGCACCTCCTACGACTTCTACCAAAACTCCTGAGCCTCTGAGCCAGGACAAGATTAATGAATATGCCAAAATCGGTGAGTAGGGTATGGCAGTTTCCACCTGGAGGAGCCAAATCCTCAAAGAAAGTGAGGGAGTGATCGCCAAGTTCACCAGATTATATCAGAATATCAATCGGGTGAACAAAGAGCTCCAGGCGATAGCAGGACCCATCTCCGAAGAGTTTGAGCATGCCAGGATGTAGTATGAGACCTTTCAAAAAATTCTCGACTGTTCAATCGAAGAACTTGTCAATTTCATCATCTATGGGCACCCCAGATCCCTCAACAAAATTCTTTCTACTCTAGATTATCGGGTTGATCAACTGGAGTTTGTCCTAGAGAAGATCGACAAAATCAAGGAGGAAGCCCTGGATGCGATGCATCAAATGGAGCAAATTTTCCTGAGAATGTCTCCAAGCTTGCTCACTCCTTCTTTCACCTTAAGAAAGGTAGAGGAAACTATTCGGATCTTCAAGGAGATTGTTTCACAAGGGCTAGGACCAGAGGTCACTTTCGATGCTGAATCCATCAATAACCTACTGGCCTGTCGTGACTTCATTGGGTACTTGATAGACACGGAAAACAAATATTCCAAACTCTTTAAAAAGCTCACAGACGAGTGGGAGACTTGCAAAGCTATTAGTGATCGACACAAGGATCCTTCCCAGGATCAAATTCAACCCATGATCACCAAGTTCATGGAGTACTATGCCCAGTTCCACATCTCGTCACCTGAGCAGCAGCAAAAGCAGGATACATCCTTTTAGCCGTGGGATGATGATGAATAATATCTTTCTTCCCAACCTTCTCCTTGTAAATATCTAAAGTATGTTGACATAAATGATGACATCATCCATGTTGCACCATGGGATGATGTCATCCACAAAGTTGTCAAAAGTCAACAAATGACTTTGAGATATTTTGTAAGATATTTTTGTAATTAAGTGGTTGGTTCGTTTTTTCCTTCTCTTCTTCTCTTCTTCTATAAATACTTGAATACTTGTTGTATTCAAGTGTGGATATCTTTTAGATGAGAAATATAAGTAGGAAGAAAATATTTTAAACTTTTTGTAACAAAATGAATATTAATACAATATTTAGACTTTGTGCTAAATACATGTGTTTTACATCATACCTTTCTTATGTTAGATCTATGTGATTGTTCTGTTGAGTCTACTTCTACTTTGTTGTCATTTATTCATCAGTATTGCTTTATTCGTCTATGCAAAGTAGGTTCGGCTCTGTATACTACCAACCCAAATCATAGACCTTCTGACCTTTCTGCTTTGGAATTCATTTCTTTTCTCCCTTCAGATCTTTGCTACCTCCCCACTCCGTTTCTTTCCCTTCGTTTACAGTTGGAAATAACTCTATTGGGATGAGATCCCAACCCTTGAAGGTAGAATATTGTGAGACTTGTACAAGATTCCTACTGGTAGAATAGTAATAAACCAGTTTCAGTTTGCTGACTCAAAGAGGGGCTATGCCCTGCACACTGTTGGCTCATTTATCCATAGATCTTTCCACTCGAAAGATTTTCAAACCAACAGTTTTTGGTGACTCTACTGGGGATCAAATAGATCTATCAGATCTATGAGGGTGGTGTGTTTAAAAAATCAGTGAAAATCACAAAAATCATTACCTGTTTGCAAATCTGAACTTTTGCTTGAAACCCAAATTTTTTGCAAAAGTGACCCAAACTGAAAATTTTCTTTAGAGATCCATAGATCTGGGCTAGATAGGGATCATTAGTTCACTGAGTTTTTACAAAAATCCATATTTTTCTGTAGATCTGAGTTTCTGACAGTTTACCAAAATTTTCAAACTCTTTGAAAAGTCAACTCTAGATCTGAAAATCAGCTTACTAAGCTCTACCATCATTTTATCCTTGTTAATCAAACAAATAAACTGCAATTAGTTTTTAAAAGGAGGATAAAATTTAAATATTCAGAAAAGTACATGCTGCTGATTTTTGTCAGAATAATCAGAAAATCAGCAGGTATGGAAAAAAAAGAGTTCTTAAATCTGTTCCAAAAATTACAGATCTGGAAGGTACACTGGCAGGTGAACCATTTACTCGTAGCAGGAGAGCTCGCGGAGAAGTCGATCTTACCTTCGACCTACTTCAAAGGCACAACTTCAGTATAACACCAGCTCGCTTCTTGTCACTAAGTTCAGCTGACCGGTCATCTAGGAGTGTCTCACCTCCACGAAGGAAGCATCTCTCATCAGGAACGTCTGCATCACTTTGTAGTGCCTTGCTGCTCAGCAGAACTGTGCTTCTAGCCCGCATTCTTTTTCTAGCCGTCCAAATGGTAGTACCATGGGGAAATGCTATGGGCCCCCTGGCTTTGCCACATCCTGTTCACGCGCTCCCACATGGAAACTGAAAGAATTTTCTCAAATTTTATGGGAGCGGAAACCAAAGCACAGATTCACACATATCTGCATTCATCATGTCATGCAATATCCTAGATGTGACCCATGAAGATGTGTCGGTTCACCTTATCTGGAAACTTTACAAGGGCCCGCAACAGAATGGTTTCAACATTTTCCGGCTAGATCTATTACTAGTTGGGCCACCTTGTGGGCTGCTTTCGAAGAAAGGTATAAGCCTTCCGAAGACGCATTTGTGTTACTGTCAAATATCACTCACCTAAAGAAGGAGGCCAATGAAACTATGCGTGACTTCATCGCCCATTTCAATTCACTAATCAACCATGTTCCGCCTACCATGCTTCCAACACCGGAGAATTAGAAGTATTTCTTCGTAAATGCTATGAGCTCGAAAGTAAGTTTCTTACTCCTGCAAGAACAAGTAGCTACCTTGATTCTCACCTAGGCTGCTACCATCCGAATCGAAGATAACTTGCTAATATCTGGCGAATTAAAAAGAGAATCATCCAGGCTTAAATCTTTGAGCCATTCTCCCACTACTTCGTCTGATCCGGCATTTCAAAAGATGGCGAATGACTTGCTTGCATTAAATAAGCAGTTGGCCCAAGCTTCCCCTAGTTCTGTTAACATAATTTAGCATAGGCATATTTATTGCATTTTATTGCATTGTCTTTTATTTAATAATGTGCAACATGTGCACTCTAGTCTAGTGACTTACATTCAATATTGTTATGTTAGATAACATTCAATATTGGTATTAGTAGTAATTACATGTGCATGTGAGATGGGTCTTATCATCTCGTAGTTGGTGTCTACTAGGGTGTCATGTCTATCCATATGAGGCTGTCTAATATCTATAAATATTACAGCTCTTGCATTGTAATGTAATCTGATTTTTTGATCAATAATATTTGTGAGGCTTCCGTCCCTCTTTGGTCATTGCAATCTTATTCTATTCTATCATTTGGTATCTAAGCTATACCATTATTATCATTTGGTATCAGAGCAGGTTCTATCCAAGCAAGGTTGAAGAGGAGCACTATTGGAGAGGATCCATTGGAGAAGACGATCTGCATCAAAGGAGAGCCATTGAAGCATCCTGCAGCCTCCATTCCTCCCAAGCATCCATCAACTAAAATTTGACCTATCCACTTATTTGGAAGGTAAATTTTTTTTAGTCATTGGCATAGCCAATTGATCTAACATATTGGCGGAATATTTCAGATTTGGAGATCTTTAAAAAGAAAAAGGAGAAAGATCTTGGAAAAAATTGCAGATCTAAAAAAAAAAAAAAATTGTGAAAAAAATAAGATCTTAAAAAAAAAAAAAAGGAGAAAGATCTTGAAAAAGAAATTGTAGATAAAAAAAAAAAAGAAAAAAAGATTAGATCTAAAAAAAAATCAGATCTGAAAATGAAGGTGTAAAGAATTCGGGAGCAAAGGTTGAAGCAGTCCCGTCAACAAAATTCCAGCAGATAGCTATTAGAAAAAGGGATGTAAAATTTTCATACAATGTCAGATTGATGTGCTGGTTTTTTTTCTGGAAAGATAAGAAGGAGACACACAACTTTACAGTTTACATCACTTTTAGATTCAGCCTCTACATGTGATGAAAAGTCTATACAAGTGGGATCATTTTTTTATGAAAAAAATCAGATCTAGTTGGTAAATTGGTAAGATCTCAAAAACTAAGATTCCAATTCTTCTGAAATTTTGTGGGTTTCAAGAAAAATATTGTATCATACTACTGTCAAAATTTTAGAAAAACCTAGATCACGGTTTGTGAGAAAAGGTGAAAACAATATTCAGATTGTTTGTTTGGATCTTGGGAACAAACAGGTCAGCGGTTCAATTCCCACTCTCTCCATATTTTTTCTTAAATTATTTTTTTGGAAAATTTGGAGAAATTAATAAATTTTGGGAGATTTCCAAATTTAGAAGCTCACCAAACACATTTAGAGCCACCGCTAAATTTAGCCGAAAAACACCAATTGGGGGGTAAAAAATATTTTTGGCCTAAATTGTGTATTTTGTGATTCTAGACCCTTTTTTGGAAAGAGGGGGGACACAAAAACTTCATTTCAATGTACTTTTGGAGCATTTTGTACTAATCTTGGTGCATAAAGTGAAAAAAAAAGTACAATTTTTTTATTTTATGTTTGGTTCTATCACACGAGATCTTTGATCTCATAGCAGCATTCGGTATATACGGTGCCTCTGGGAAGCGCTTACGGGTGATGCCGTCGCGACTACTACTACACTTAACACCTAATATAGCTGCCTAAACGTTGACTGGGCATCGACCCTATAAAATTGACGGGGAGTAATAAGGACACAATACACACACATTTGAGCCCTCCCATCCGTTTGTGCTTGCACAAACCCCTCTCCGTACTGTCGAAGTACCACGTACTAAATTCTTTCACGTGCGTTAACACCTCTTTCCGTATTGATGGGTATATTGAAAGGGTGATCTTCTTCCACGTACCGATGGGTATATCGGAAGGGAGCGTATATAGAAAGGTTTGGTATATCGGCCTGACGGTATATTGAGAGGGAGACCATAAACCTGGAGTGATAAGAGCCTTACCCTTTGTCAGAAATTTAGAGTTTCAGAAATTCAGATTGCAGAAATGGGTGCACAAGCACCAAATTTCTTCTTGCCAGATTCACAACTACTTAGAGGAGACAACTATGTTGCATGGAAACCGAAGATCAAGACATTACTTGAATTTGAAGACCTATGGACAGTTGTAGATGGAAAAACAACAAGATCACTTGATGATGGAAGACAACAAGTTCAATTTGATAGGGCCAATCAAAAGGCCAAGTTGATAATCTTGTTTAGCGTAACAGACGATGTGTAACCCCACATTAGAGATGCCACATCGGCCAAGGATGCATGGGATAAGTTGAGCACAGTCTATGAGGCAAAGAACAAGAATGCCATCCTCAACCTACTATCACAACTGCATACTCTCAAATTCAAGCACAATGAGAAGGTTGAAGTTTTTTTGAGACGAGTTGCTACTTTAAGGGCATCTCTATTGGCATTGCGAAAAGAGATAAGTGATGAAGACCTCGTACCAATTGTGTTGCGAGCACTTCCTCCTTCCTATAGAATCTTTGTGACAACTATCAAAATGAGTGAACACACAGTCACCTTTGAGAAGTTGGTCAATCTACTCTAACAAGAAGAGGCAATGAATAACAAAGATCATGAAGATGAGCAAGCACTATCTTCCAATCATAAAGGAAAGGGGAAATTTCAATCCAATAACAAGAAGTCCCAACAAAATCAAAGTCAACGAGACACCACCAAGAAGTGTCCCATTTGCAATAGAGGGGGACATGACATCAAAGATTGTTGGTACAATTCCTACAAAAAGGGTTCATCAAGTAATTCAAAACCCAATAACCAACAGGGTAACAATACTTCAAATAAAGGGAAGTCCAACAACAACAACAATCAAAGGCAGAAAAATGGTAATTGGCAAAGAAAACCCAAATAACAAGGGTACATCGCCGAACATGAGGATGATTCAGATGAAGGACACCACATGTATTCTGCTCAATTTTATGAAGAAACCAAGTCCACGCAAGATATCTGGTATGTTGACTCAGGTGCAACTCGACACATGACTGGACGTAAGGATTGGTTCTACACACTGTGTGACTCACCTAACAAGAACCATGTGTCATTAGGTGATGACTCATCATACAGTGTCAAGGGGATTGGAAACATTTCACTACCTCTTGGAAATCATGACTGCAAAATCACAAATGTATTATATGTACCTGGGTTGACCAAGAATTTGCTATCAGTTAGTCAACTCCTTGATCACAACTTGAAGTTATATTTTGATATTAATAATGGAAAAAAAGTGTGCTTGATAAGAGATAAGTCAAGAGGTTCCAAGATTGTAGCAAGAGCCTCCAATGTGGGACACATGTTCCAACTTGATTTTTTCCATAAGGATGACCAAGCTTTAGTGGCCAAAGACACACAATCTACAGAACTATGGCATCGCAGATATGGTCACATCAGTTTTGGCTATCTCCAAACACTTCAAAAGGGCAACATGGTGAAAGGATTGCCTACACTCAAGCACAACACTGACAAGTGTCACAATTTCCTAGCTGGAAAGCAACACAGAGTACCCTTCCAGAAGAACACATATAGAGCTAAGGGAAAGCTTGATTTGGTGAACACTGATCTTTGCGGGCCCATGCAACCAAGTCATTCTGGATGTCAATACTTCATGCTTTGTGTTGATGACTACTCAAGAAAGATGTGGATATATTTTCTAAGAAACAAGAGTCAAGCCTTTGAGACATTTCAGAAGTTCAAAGCACTTGTTGAGAATGAAGTTGGTCACAAGATCAAAACTCTCCGCTCAGATCGAGGGGGGGAATTCACAAGCAATGAGTTCAAGACTTACCTAGAAGCTCATGGGATTCGTCGACAAATGCCTCCTACTCACACACCACAGTAGAATGGTATAGTTGAGAGAAGGAATCATACTATCATGGAAATGGTGTGATGTATGATTGACGACTCAGGTTTAACAAAGAAATTTTGGGCAGAAGCTGCAAGAACTGCAGTCTATTTGTTGAACAGAGTGCCCACAGTAGCTCTTGAAGGAGTGACACCTCAAGAAGCATGGTCAAATCAAAAACCATCAATTGCACACCTAAGAGTATTTGGGTGTAAAGCTAGCATGCACATACCCAAGAAGAACAGGAACAAGTTGGATATGAAAGCTGAGAAACTGATATTCATTGGATACAGTGAAGAAGCACTTGGGTATAGATTATGGGATCCGAAAGCAAAGAAATTATACACAAGTAGGGATGTTGAGTTCTTTGAGAAGAAACAAGCAGATGCTCCACTCAACGACTCAACAAACATGCAGAATACACCTCTTGTGAAGACAGAATTTGATGTTCCCACTGAAGATGACAGTGATGAATTGGATGATGGTGAAAACCTGGATCCATCATAAGCCAATGGAACAGCTAAGAAGTTACCTAAATGGTATACTCAATTAATAAGAGATGTAAATTTGGATGAAGCACCTAGCACATCGTCCAATCCTGGACCTAGAACTCGTAGTCAAGCTCGTGAGGAGGTCAATTATGCCCTAATGAGTAGAGTTGTTGAAATAGTTGAGCCATCTACAGTTCAGGAAGCCCTACAGTCAAAAGCTTAGAAAGATGCCATGGATTCAAAGTATCAGTCAGTGATGAAGAACAACACATGGCAACTTGTCGACCTTCCACCAGGGAAGAAACCCATTGGATGCAGATGGATATTCAAGACTAAGTACAAATCAGATGGGACTATTGACAAGTATAAAGCAAGGCTTGTAGCAAAGGGGTATGCACAACAAGAAGGCATTGATTATGAGGAGACATTTTCTCCCACAGCCAAGATCAAGATAATCAGGATGATCTTTGCTCTAGCTGCACAATTTGGTTGGAAAGTCCACCAAATGGATGTGAAAAGTGCCTTTCTTAATGGAGATTTGCAAGAAGAAGTATATATGACTCAGCTAGAGGGTTATGTAATACCAGGAAAAGAGATGATGGTATGCAGACTCATAAAATCTCTATATGGCCTAAAACAGGTACCCTGGGCATGGTACATCAGAATTGATGAGCATCTCATAAGTCATGGATTCGAAAGGAATCCTTATGACCCCAATCTCTACCTCAAAAAGCAAGGGGGGAGATTGTCATTGTGGTTGTTTATGTCGACGATCTAGTCATTACAGGTAGTTCTGTGAAGATGATCGATGCAACAAAGAAGGATTTTAATCGATCATTTGACATGACAGATCTCAGGCTCATGAACTATTGTCTTGGGTTGGAAGTATGGCAAAAAGAGAATCATATCTTTGTGTCACAGTTGAAATACACCAAGACAACGCTCGAGAAATTCAGGATGATGGACTGCACTCCTATTGCTACACCTATGGAAGCGAGACTTCATTTATCTCGTTCTGATCCATCACCACCGGTGAATGCAACTCTCTATCGGCAGTTGATCGGGAGTCTCATTTACCTGACATATACTAGACCAGATATCAGCTTTGCAATCAACTATTTATCACGCTTCATGCAAGAACAAAAAATATGTCATTGGAAAGCAGCAAAGAGAATACTAAGATATCTAAAGGGTACAGTTGACCTTGGTCTAGAGTACAAGAAGAACGACAACTTGTTCTTGACCGGATATTCAGATTCAGATCATGCAGGAAACATGGATGATAGGAAGTCAACATCAGGCTTTGTCTTCTTTATGGGATCTAGACTGATATCATGGGGAAGTAAGAAACATAACTTTGTTTCTCGCTCTTCTACAGAAGCAGAATATAGAGTTGCAGCTGAAGCTGTTTGTGAAGCAATATGGCTATGCCGAATACTGGAAGGAATTGGTCTACCACAACAGAAATTTACTCCAGTATATGTTGATAATGAAGGAGTTCTAAAGCTTGTTCGCAATCCAGTATTTCATGAGAGAACCAAGCATATTGAAGTACATGTTCATTTCATACGCGAGCATGTCTTGAAGCATAACATACAGCTCCATTTCTGTCCTATAGCTGAACAGAAGGTAGATGTTTTCACTAAGTCACTTGCACGTGACAAATTCACACTGTTCAGATAGTTCCTCTCCACTTCATTGGAAACTATGCAAAATTAAGGGGGGGAATGTTAGCATAATTTAGCATAGGCATATTTATTGCATTTTATTGCATTGTCTTTTATTTAATAATGTGCAACATGTGCACTCTAGTCTAGTGACTTGCATTCAATATTGTTATGTTAGATAACATTCAATATTGGTATTAGTAGTAATTACATGTGCATGTGAGATGGGTCTTATCATCTCGTAGTTGGTGTTTGCTAGGGTGTCATGTCTATCCATATGAGGTTGTCTAATATCTATAAATATTACAGCTCTTGCATTGTAATGTAATCTGATTTCTTGATCAATAATATTTGTGAGGCTTTCGTCCCTTTTTGGTCATTGCAATCTTATTCTATTCTATCATTTGGTATCTAAGCTATACCATTATTATCAGCTTCCCCTAGTTCCTCGTATCGGGATATTCCACTAAGAACTTTCACTCCCAAAAACATCCCACATAGGCCGCATCTACCTGCAATTACTCTGTAGTTGGTGCTTGAGGCTCCTCTGGTCAATGCTTTAGCTGAGATCGAAGAAGAAGAGAAAAATTATGAAGAACCTTTGTCTCAAGGAGAAGATGATCAAGATGTCAGTGAACCGACTGGTGACTCTACTATTGGGTATGTAACATCCTCATTTTTTTATACATTAGAACAAGTAATTTTTTTTTTATAAATGCTTCCTGGTTCTAAATACATAATTTAGAACTCACAAATCAAAACAACCATTCTTATAACAGATAACCATATGCAGCTGTAATGACTCGGAGTACCTCCGATCTATTCATTCCATGACTCGGTAATCTACCGATCTATTCATGGGTATCAAAGAGTTGGCGTTTTTATTTTAACACAACACTCTTGCAGTTCTCTTCCCTGATCTGGGATTCAGAATGCTCTATCCAAGGAACCTATCTGAATAATTGTTACCATTATTCATCGGCATCTCATCCCTTAGACTAGGTGACTTAGGACAACGCAATCAGCAGCTTGCGATACTTTGGCCAAAGATTTGAAACATACTGCTTATGTCTCGTATTCCTTGATGGCATACTCGTCAATCTGGAATACGTCCTTCACCCCATTCCTATGTTATGTAGAATGTCTTATACTGACTTCTGTCAGACTCTCCTGTCCCAAGTTATTCACTCAGGAATGGATTAGTAAGATGACAACGTTATAGGGATGCTCCCGAGGACTAGGGATACGCTGACATACTGGGTCAACCCTAGTTAATCCAGTGTGTCAAGATACCCCGAGTCTCCTAGGGCAGCCTTATAACATGACCACATTCCTAATCAGTCCCAGAGTAACTTGTTCAAGTTTAAGGTGTAAATCTTAACGATCAATGCAAAGGGTGTCATCATAAGTCACCTGCATTGTTGTATCTTCGAGAAGATCCTAATCTTCTCGAAGGTACAACCCTGCAGTTGACTTGTGCCATCAACCTTTAAATCTACCTCGAAAATATCTACTTATTAATAAGTGTTACATACGTTGAGTTAAAATTATACTATAAGACGCTCCCTTAAGGGTAGTCTTTCCCAATCCCTGGGTTCCTCACCTTAGAATTACCTTTCTTAATAAAACCCATTACACAAGAGAAGTTATTAAGACTAGAGGTCCCATCAAGGAGTTCATAGAATATACATAATTCTAAATCAACGAAACTGGACACTAACCCTCAATCTTCACATGAGATTGCTAACCAAACCCCTTTTTTTTTGTTTATATCAGTTCTCATAACTGAATTTATATCTTACTTGTTAGTATCGAGATATAGTGATTAAGAATCCAATTAAACGTTGTCTTGACTTAGATCAAGACTAGGAAGTAATGATTTATTCAGCTCGTTTAGCTCCTGCTCAGGTTTATTTTAACCTTAGCTTCCCAAAAGACAGTGATCTAGAATTCCAATTTAGCTTTAGATAGAACATAATAGAACTACTAAACAATCATAAGTATTCAGTCACATAACCTTGCAAGCTTACTTAGATAATCACAAAAGTCTCCAAGTTATACAATAATAACAATGCTCTTAAGATCATTCAAACCGAAGAAGATCAAACCATCAAGATACGAATGCAAACACATAAGTAACAAATACCTCTTTTCATTCCTTTCAAAGCTAATCAAATACATTTTATGCATTCAGCATATTTGATACAATACTCAACAGAAAAAGAACATCTTTCTTCAAGTAGTACATTTAGAGAATCAAGCTGTAATTCATCATAAGACCAAATTAAACAATCTGAACATCATATCAGATCTGCGTGCCTTTACCACTTACAGCAATCATCTGCAAAAATTGTCAACATGGGTCAGTTCGATGAACTGAGCATGATAAGCACTAATTCTTAAAACAATTGCAATCCACCAATTGTTTTCATTAAACAACCTGTTTAAATGAAATCATTTCACCAAACATGTAAACATATTTCAGACTATGCTCTTTTGTAATTCAAACATGACTATAAACGCGTAACTCATATTATAGTTACTAAATAGTCCTAGATACTTTTCAGATATTTCTTCATAAATATTAGTGACCAAGAAGAACAAATGTATCCAAAACAACTATCCATCTGAATCCCAAGGACAACAAACATCCGACAGACCATTACATTCAACAAAAATGAATATCCTAACAATTCATGAATCCATCAGTATGTATTAACAATTCCAACAATTAAATATAAATATATCAACATATACTTTACAGCAGAAGAGAAAGAAACCGAGACATTCAGATGTCCCTTCCAATCATGCTCATGACTGTACCGTCCACTCAAGAGTAATGCATTCACATTATATGCTTGCGACTAAGCCAGTCGAGACCATAGGAAGAATTACAGTCCGTCAAAATACAAATATAAAAATTGCCTGTAACTTACTGAACAACACAGTAGCTCTCGTGACAAGGTAGTGATGAATAATCCATCAAATAGACTCCACATAACCTTCCATATTATTCAACAAACGAAAAAATATCCAACGCCATTGCTTGTCAAGGTACAGTTAATAGCTTTTTACTTCAGTCAAGCACATGACTAGATAATCACGATAACAGAAGACGTAATCATGCACAAACACAAGAACAATCCCACTGATTCGAAACACTCAGCAATATACAGCTCAATCTAATCCCTACTAACATAGCAAGGACTTAAATCAACTGCCAAAATCAAAAGAATAACCTCTTCATCACAGTCAACAAGAGGCTAGATAGCATTAAAACAAATGACGTTTCCATATGCATACATAGTGACCTTCACATTGAATCTAACACAAACATGCATAGCTTCATTCAACTGAAACATATCCTTATGATAATACATCCATGACATGGGTTAAATTAGAAGTCATTTTCAAGAAAAATAATCACAACAAGGTCTTCATAGAAGCCATCATCCCAAATCATTATTTTCCTCAAAGTTTCATCCTAAGCCAAGCTACTACGGAATATAACAGGGTCTCAAACCGACAGTAAGGTTTGTAAAGAAAACCCTTCCTTTAAATTTCCACAGAAGCAAACAGACAGGAACACAAGAATGCTAAGAAGGAATTCCTAATGATATGCATACATTCAAGGGTTTAAATCAAGATTCTGCCAACTCGCAACACCATCGAGTCTCCAACTAAATCACATACAACTAGTGCTAATATACAAGGCTTCATATTAAAGTTGATTTCATGCGACAACAGTTCCAGAATCCCAATAGTATTCACAACAAAGCTTATACAAAAGTCGCAATTCAAGATACATATCAAGGATTCCAACTAAACCAATATCTTAAGTAATCTCAACTAAACAACAACATTCGAACTAAGCTTAAGCAGAAGACGAAACATACGATTCATAAAAAGAATTCCAGCTGAGTCTGTACCAGCGATATTCACTGCTAAGCAACTATTAAAAAAAGAAGTAGACAGAACATAGATATACCATATTAAATTTTCAAGGACTCCAACTATAGTCTAAACTAACAAGTATTCTCATTCATAGCTCCTACAGAAGTCAAAAATACTATCTACTCAAGGATTCCAGTGGAATTCAATAACATAATAGTATTCACGATTGTACTTCTACAGAAGCCAAAACATACTTTCATTTCAAGAAGTCCAACAGCAAACAATAACATATATTACTCACGAAAAAACTTATAAAGAAGTCAGAATATATTATACATTCAAGAAATCCAACAGTATCATTTTCAACAAGTGAAAACAACAAGGTATCGATTGAAGTCTAAATCAAACAAGAAAACAATTCATGGACTCCCATAGAGTCTGTTTCAATATTTTCCTTGCAAGCATTTCTACAAAATCTAACCGAAATGCAAAACACAGCAAGATAGTACAACCGTTCGAAACACAATGCACACCCATCAAGGGTTCACTTGAAAAATCGAGCCAGTAAGAAGATACAGCAAACTAATTCATACAAAGCTACCATAAAAACCAACTGAACCCAAAAATCATCTGAACAGAGTTGTTCTAATGAAATCATTTGAAGGAAAGCAAGATTTTTAAAAGTTAGGGCCTAACATGCCTGGTAATGTTGCTTAAAAATCTGAAGAAGACCACTGAAAGAGCTCGAGCCTTCTCCTCTTTTTCCACGTTAGATTCAACAACAATAATTTGTTATTTCCATGCCTTATAAACTTTCCTCGACAGAGAAAAGAGCTAGTTATTCTCATAGTTGCCATGCAACACCAAGTAGACTGGTTCGAAGAACCAGTGATCAAACAGAGAGAAAACCGGAGCGCATGAAAACCCAAACAAACTACCGGTTTTCCATTTTGCATGTCTTCCTAAGAAATCTGAGCTTCGAGACCGAGTTCATTAATTGCATTAACTCCAAAGTTCCCACTCAATCTCCATTGCCACCGACCGCCATAGTTGGCGATGAATAAAAACAATTCAAAGACCATTTCTAGATTTGGCGACTTTGCCACGTCAGATTTCACTAGCCGTTTGAAACTTCCACCAAATCCCTCATCCTTAATACTTATCCATCCCATTTAATGCCATAGAAACTACCGCCCATGGCTCGCACCCCTTCATAGGTCCCTTTCCTCCATGTTCATTAGTTAGGTTAGAAACATAGGTTAGAATTTAAGGTGATACTTAGTCTAACCTCCTTAGCGCTAGGTCACTAACCTTAGAACATTTAGTTTATAGTTTAGGCCTAGGTTAGATTAGCACTAATCTAACCCATAGGTTATAGTTTAGGTTTAGGTTATTAACCTTAATAAATCCAGCTTAGGTCTTAACAATTAAAATTGTTCAGTATAAGAACCAAAAAATATACATTCACGAAAAGGATTCATTCCAGCACTGCTAATAAGCTAGTAGTATAAATGTATCTGAATTTATTACCTGGCTCAAGATCAAGACCTTCCTGATTTTACGATATCGGGAACCAATTCATTTAACAAGATCAGCCTGAGTTAACTCCGGAATTGCTTATTCCACACATTCAGACCTTGCAACCTTCGTAAGGTCTATAATTTTTGTTCATCCAGAATAAACTTAAAACATCTCTTGGATCAATGCCACTGATCCAAGGATGAGTCATATAGACAGGTAAATCCACAATTTATTCTGAAATCAGATTACGCTTAGGTGCAAAAATGAAAGAAATAAAAGATTCCAAGAATATCATGGCTCAGTCAAAGATCTTCAAGATGAAAGAAGATCCAATCTATATCAAGCATGACTTCACAATCAAAGGAACACATCCTTTTACAGAAGAAATCATATATCAACACTTGAATGCTCAGGAGGAAGTAAAAATAGTTCAAAGTGTTACAGGGTATATGGAATTTGATGAGGAAGAATCTGACGAAGAAGAGGGTACCCAAGGATATGCAAGCAGATAATCATATGTTGTTTTTACCCACTCACAAGGAAAAGAAGCAGAGGTCACTGCCAATGTGCAGAAAGAGAAGGCTACATCATCCATGCCCCCAACTATTGCTAAAAGAGGTAATCCTGTTCTTGCTCAACCCCCTGTTAAATCTTTTACAAAGAAATCTTTTCCTCCCATCTCTCCTCCAAATCAGCCTTCTTCTATTCCCATGAAGACCAGTAACTTTACCATACCATCGTGAAATGAGGGACTCATTCCTCCATCAACATAACCCTTGGCCGCGTTTGACATAATTGACCACGCTAAAAAGACCAAGATCCAAATGTATGAAGCTAAGTACCTTCATTCAAACCCCGAAACAGCTTGTGAGGTTGACTGAATACATCCAAAGTTAGGCTGTCATAACTAATCAGGTTTCCCCAAAAGGAATCCTATCCACCTCTCCTTCATCCCACATAAATGTTGCCTCGACTTCCATATCAGGAAAGATAGAACCTTTCTACCTCTCCCTCCTAATCAATGGCCACAAACTAAGCAACTGCATAATCGATTCTGGAGCTTCTGACAATGTCATACAGGTAAAAGTCGCCCATGCCCTGGGCCTCACCCTTACCAAGCCTTTTGGCCGATGTTATTCCCTGGAAACCAAGCAAGTCCCGCTGATCGGTCAAATCAAGGACACGCAATTGCATTTGCAGCATTCCTAGAGAAAAGGGTAAAAATGACCGTCCTTGTTGCCGATATTCCAACAGCCTATGGAATTCTACTGGGAAGAAGTTTTTGCAGTGAAGTTGGGGGGGAGATTCATAGGGACTGGTCTAAGGCTAAGATCCCCGTCAAAGGTGTGATGCAAACTTTGGAGCCTGAATCGTAAAAGAAGTACCTGGTTACTAACTTCGATGATCCTAAAGCCCAAATTCTCTTCGAATCATCAGGGATGGAAAACTATTTCTTGTCTATCGAGTCTGACAAAATGGATGTCCTCATCCAAGAAGGGGATCTTAACAAGATCTGGACTTTGCAGTTTGATGGCAGCTGCGCGACTAGTGGGTGTGGCACTGGTGCCGTGCTTATATCTCCCGAAGAAGAGATTATTCCTCTCTCTTTCAAGTTACAATTTTTCAACACAAATAATACTGCTGAGTATGAATCCCTGCTACTTGGCATGCAAGCCGTGAAGGATAAAGGGATTAAGAATCTTAAGGTACAAGGTGATGTAGAGATGGTCGTAAATCAAGTTAAGAGGATATACCAAGTGAAGAATGAAAGGCTCAGACATTACCGCAACATGGTGTGGGAAAACATCGAGGAGTTTGATGCTTTTTCAATAAAAGCCATCCCAAGAGCTTAGAAAGACATGGCTAATTCATTGGCCATTTCAGCATCCCTCATGCTCCCTCATCCAGGTTTGAAAACAGACAAATATACCATTGAGGTGGTTTTCCGCCCAAACGTGCTGGACAATTCTCAGCATTGGCAAGTATTCAACAATGACAATCAACTCATTGCCTTTCTAGAAAAGGTAGAAAATTTTAGTGAACTTCATTTTGAAGGATCCACTTCTACATGCCGCGAATCAGTTACCGATCAAAATGAAGAATCAAAAGGAAGCGACGACGTATGCCAGCTCAAAGGAAATAAAATCCCAAAAGGCCTGGTCTCCCTAGAGTGGTTGTTCGACAGGCATGATCACTTTGTTAAAAAGAAAAGGCGAGATGATCCTAACTCCTCCCCAGAAACCGAACTGGTCAATTTAGGTTCGGTAGAACATCCGCAGTTTGTGAACATTGGAAAATGTTGCACACCTAAAGAGAAGCGGAAGTTTTTCAAACTGCTGAAGAAATACATGGATGTATTGGCATGGTCCTACGCCGATCTAAAGTATTTTAAGCCGAAGGACGTCCAACATGATATCCCGTTGAAAGAAGACGTCAAACCTTTTCGCCAGAAGCAGAGACACTATAACCCTAAGATCTTAGGTACTATCCAGGCTGAAATTCAGAAAATGCTGGACGCATGGATCATTTTTCCTATCCATCACAGTACTTGGGTGGCAAACATTGTGCCAGTGTGCAAGAAGAATGGTGAGATATGCATGTGTAGATTTTCGCAACCTAAATCAGGCGTCCCTGAAGGAAAACTACCCACTTCCCATAATGGATCAGGTTCTATAAGCGGTAACTGGATCAGAAATGTTGTCCATGCTTGATGGTTTTTCAAGATACAATCAGATTGAAGTCTCACCTGAAGACCAATTTAAAACAACATTCACTACTCCTTGGGGTACGTTTGCTTACAGCAGGATGCCTTTTGGCCTGACCAATGCTGGTGCCACTTTCCAGCGAGCAATGGACTTCGCGTTCAAAGGTATGATGGGGAAGGTCATCATAGTCTACTTAGATGACTTAATTGTGTTATCCAAACAGTGAAATGATCATTGTGATCATTTGGAGCAAGTACTGATTAGATGCCGAGAGCACGGGATCTCCCTGAATCTGAAAAAGTCCGTTTTCGGAGTCACAGAAGGAAAATTGCTGGGACATGTTATTAGCAAAGAAGGGACAAAGATAGATACCGAAAGAGTTAAGGCTATTCAGAGCCTTACTTTACCTACAAGCAAGACCGGCGTTCACTCTTTCTTCAGAAAAGTGAATTTTCTCAGGCGCTTTGTTCCCAACTTTGCTGAAAAGACTCGTCATATACTAGACATGATGAAAGGGTCACCAACTTTCTGATGGAGCGAAGAAGGGAAGAAGTCATTTGAGGAAATAAAAGCCTCCATTGCTCACACGCCAATCCTGGTATGTCCTAATTTCTCCAAAGATTTTATTATGTATAGCTATGCATCTGAGCACACTGTGTCGGCCATCCTAATGCAAAAGAATTCTCAAAATGTTGAATCCCCGATTGCATTTATGAGCTCTCCTCTCAAGCCTCATGAATTAAAGATGTCTCAGTTGGAAAAACATGCCTTCGCCATGGTCAAAGCAGTCAAGAACTTCAGGTATTACATTCTAAACTCTCATACAATAGTGTTGGTCCCTGACATGGCAGTCAAGTCAATATTAACTCAACAAGAGTTAGGAAGCTTGCGAGGGAATTGGATTGTAAAAGTCTAGGAGTACAATCTGGATATAAAACCAACCAAGTTAGTAAGAGGTAAAGGCCTATGTCAACTTATGGCTGAAAACCAAGATTCAGAAGTTTCCGGAAGAAAAGATGATTGCACCCATGGAGCACAAAGCCAGCTGGAGAAACCTGATTCACCACCAATGGTCCTATTTGTCACAACCAGCGACGAGTGGTATTCCGATATTGCTTTCTTTCTCACCTATGGCGAATGCCCAGCTCATCTGACTACAAAGGAGAAGCGTGCTATAAAGCTCAGAGCAGCCAGATATATCATCTGGGATGATGGTTTATACAAACGCGGAATAGATGGCATCTTCTTGCGATGTGTTGACAAGCCACAGCAAGTGAAGTTACTTGAGAGTTTTCATAATTCGGCCTGTGGGGGCCATTTCTCCTCTTCCGTGATGGCACACAAGATCATCCGGGCTAGGTACTATTGGCTGATGCTTTTCCAAGACATAGCCACCTGGGTAGCAAAGTGTGAACCTTGCCAGCAGTTTGTTGACAAGCCCAAGTTGGCTGCTTTTCCCCTCAGGCCGGTCATTGTCGACGAACCATTCAAGCAGTGGGGAATGGATTTTATTGGTGCACTCAATCCCCAATCGAGTGTCGGACATAGTTATGTCCTGACAGCAACAGATTATTTCACAAAATGGGTAGAAGCCATACCTGTCAAACATGCCACTTCCGAGGTTGTTTGCAGTTTCATCAAAGAAAATATCATTGTCAGGTTTGGCATTCCAAACAAGATTGTTGCTGATAACGCTTCCAACTTCTCCTCATGAGAAGTTGTTGGTTTTTTCTATGAATACAGAATAACTCTGGCTCATGCCTCAGATTATTACCCTCAGGGAAATGGTCAGGCAGAATCCAGTAATAAAAACTTAGTAACCATCATACGAAAGCTAGTGGATGAGAATCAACGAATGTGGCATAAGTCATTATACGATGCTTTGTGGGTGGACCGCATCACTCCCAAGAGGTCTCTCGGCATGTCACCTTTTCAAGTGTTATATGGCACCGATGCTGAGCTTCCCATTTCTGCGGAACTCCCTGCTCTGCGCTTGGCATGAGCAATCGAAGATGAGACTTTCCAAAATTCCCTTGAAAAGAGGATCATGTATCTAGCAGAGCTCGAAGAAAAGAGAGTAAGAGTGGTCGACAGGATCACCGAACATCAGAATCAGGTCAAGAGATTGTTCGATAAAAAATCTAAGCAAAGAGAGTACCAGGTGGGAGACCTCATCCTTTTGTGGGACAAACGAAGAGAGCCAAAGGGCATGCACGGAAAATTTGATTCCCTATGGAGGGGACCTTTCAAGATCAAACAACTCAATGGAGAGAATAGCTTCTATCTCTCATGTCCAGATGGAAATGGACTCCCTCTTCCCTATAGTGGGAAGCATCTGAAAATCTTCAGGAAGTAGAGCTTACTCTCTTCTTTGTAAAGTTTGCTTCAGTTGTGTGTTTGTTTTTGTCATGTGTTTACTTTTTTTGGTTGTGTGTTTCCTTTTGCGGTCGCCCTTGTTTTTGACTTTGTACCCAATGGATAGGCACATGTGGATCTGGGATTCTCTACCCCTGATTTCCATTTAGAGATAGTCCCCAGAAAGAGCCAGCTGTTATCCTGTAAAATTGGAAAGGGTAATTTTACGGGTAACCATACCAAAATTTTGTTCTGGTCCCTCGTCAGGGACCCCTCTGCATTCGGAACGTTGCAAAACCCTTTCCCGGGAAATCTAGTTTTCCGAACTTAGCCATTTTTGGTCTTTTTGGGTTGGGCGCACCTATTGTTTGTGCAACACAGGGTAAATCTGTGCCCCCTTCATATCCTTTGGCGCACCCTTTGGCGTGTCGACACACATTTTATTGCGCCTCACCATGTTGTGCCTTTCTTGCATGCGCTAAGGCGCATGCGCCTTCGTGTCAACAATATTTTTGTTGCGCCATGGGCGCACGTATTGCCATGTTGACAGCACTTTTTATGCACCAAAGGCGCACATAACAACATGTTAACACACATCTTGGTGTGCCACAGGGCGCAAGTTTTGCAATGTCGACAGGTGTTTTGATGCGCCACTTCAAAAAGTGGTTGGCACATTTATTACGCCTTTGCCTATATATAGGTGCATCCGCCCTGTCATTATCACCAGTCAGAAAACACGTGATTGATCTTTTTCCTCTGCACCTGTCAGCACGCCTGTCATCCTCGTGTCACATTCGTGGACCCCGTTTCACCTCTCGCATTCTATATATTCTGGGTAAGTGGTCCTCATTTTTCTCGTGTTTTGGTTTTGATGTTGTTTGTCTGATTGAGTGGTAGGATAAAATAGATCTGAGAACCATGAAGCTCCTCCTGCTTTCCTATTTTTCCCTCCCAAATCCATTCCCATCCTTTTTCCAGATCTACTTGTTAGGATAACTCTACCCTGGAAGAAAAATCCAAAATCTCCTTCCTTCCCCCCCCCCCCCTTCACCACTTGAAGCAATGTGAAGTAAGCCTAAAAATCGTGATCTGTCAGAGAGGGAAGAATCATTTTCCAAAAACTACATTTTCCCTTGGCACACGTGCAACCCTTGTAACAAGAAGCACAGTCGCACCTATGGCGCACCGGCTTTAATTGTAGCACATGAGCTCTCTGCGCTTTGTGAAAACTAGTCTCCGTATGGATGCAGGTGCTTTCCTTATCGCTGCAACAAAAATATCATATGCTGCACGTAATAAATCTGCACCCTTGGACGCACCCAACTCCCATGTCACATATCAAAAACCTGTACCATAGATGTACCCTGCACCCATGCAACACCGGCATTACTTGCACCGAGTGTAAAAATGTGTTCAAAGGCGCAGGCGCATCCCCTATTACATCAACATCATGTCATGCAGACCTCCCATGCGCCGTGCCAAGTTCCCCTTTTTCACACCTGAAGTCTATGTTACACATGCTAAACTTGCGCACCTTTGGCGCACCAAATCCCCGTGTAACATGAAAAATATATGTGCCTATGGTGCATCCTGTCCCCGTGCAACATGAAAAATCCATGCACCCGGTATAAAACACGCATAAGTGGCGCAGGCGCACTTCTGATTGCAACAACAAAAATGCAGCCTGCAGTATCCATGCGCCTTGCGCCCTTTGGCACTGATTTGTCCCTTGTAACACCATTTTTCTATGCACCACACTATTTAGCCCTGCAGCCTGTAGTGTTCATGTGCCCTGCGCCCTGATGCCTTAAAATTGCTAACTCTTCCTTCTGTCAATACTTTAATGGGAGATCAATCAGCTAACATGACTCTCCTACGTTGGGTTTCACTTCTTCTTCTTGCAGATCAACAACTAAGTTCAGAACTACATATGTCTACATCAAGCAAGAGACCTACCAAGTCTAAGGGCAAAGCCAAGCTTACAGAGGAAGAAATGAAGTACAAATATCAGAGGGTCAGGATGCCCGAATCCCAGGCAGAGTGTGACCTGGACATAAGAGACTCAGAACTTGGTCATATCGATATGGAGGACTTCTGGGCCAGAACCAGAAGGGTCACAGGAAGTCCGTGGATGGACAAACTGGTAGGCAGTGGCCTGCATTTTGCTGGAGGGATCCCGGTCAGTGCTGTGAACAACGAGTTCATGATGGTAGTAGCTCGCTGCTACAACAAAGACACAAGGTGTGTCCAGAATGAGAAAGGCGAGGTCATGATCAACCTCACTGCCCGGCACTTCGAAATAATGCTTGGCATTCCTCACCACCGGCACTTTGTGGCCGTAAGCCAAGAAGATTGCACCAAGGCTTGGGAAGATAATGAAGATCAGTGTATGTAATTAATGAATGAGGTATACCTGAAAAACAAGAAGGTGGTGACCAGATGGCCACAAGTCATTCATCGCAGCGATTTCTCAGAGGAACTCAGTGATACCATCACGTTCCTGAGCAGAGTATTTGGGCTTCCTGATGCCCACTACTTTCATAAATGGATGCTTAGATACCTGGAGACAATGAACAAGAATGTGCCAGATCAACGCTTCGAGTGGGCAGAGATCATAAGCAGCACTATATCTGAGCAGCTCCAACAACTTACCACAACGGGGAGGTTCTATATGAACTCCTACGTAGTTTATGCTGCGGCCTCAGAAAGAGATTATCCAGCGTTAATGTGGTGCAGGGTTTGGCCCCAAGTCAAAATATATGAATACTATCCAGAGTTGAAGCTGGAGAACATTATTCCTCAGTTTACAAAGATTAACGATGCCTTCTTCTATGGCATCATCTACCTTTTGAGGCCAAACATGACTCACGGTCGTATGACCAAGAGCATTGTTGCAGCAACAGAGAAATGGGGGGCCTTGTTCACTCAATTCCCCACCTTCACTTATCTGAGGGCAGCCAACTTCTTGGGGAACCAACCAAATTGCCAAGATATGCCGGCCCCAAGCTGATCCTGTTGGAGCTGTCAAGACAGCTCATAACCTATCACGAGAAGTGCTTGAAGAGAAAGAAGGGTGGAACTCCTTTCCCCCTCACAGTGGGCAGGTACACTTGTCTCTCTCACCACAAAGCACGGGAGATGTTTGCAGAGCTGGAGCTGCTAAATCTAAAGCACAACTTCCTGGCAAGGCCCACTTTCGACCCAAGGAATTTCCTACCCAGGGCCAAACTCGATCCGATCCACATTCCACAGATCGAGGATATTTATATCGACCTGTATCATGAGGTCGAGCTCAGAAGGAAAGACCATTCCCACTTAGCCTTGGCTGAAATCATCCAGTACGGTGTAGCCATCATCCCAAAAGGTTATCAAACTACTGATCAAGAAGTTGATCAGGTATATCTTGACACGGGTGGGGATGACTGGCCGTTCGCTGTCATTGACAGAACCAAAGCGCCTCAGACGATAGAAGAAAGGGTCAAAGAAACTCTGCGGAGAACAGAGCACTGGTGCAGGATGAATGGTCTCATCTACCTCGGGGTTGATTTCACCACTTCTCCATTGGGCAACACACCTTCCAGACTGAAACATCTGCCAAGGAGCAAAGGTAAAGACAAGGAGGGCGAGTCAAGCTCTACCCAAGAAAAGACTCCTGAGAGTCCCCCTTCCGCCGCACAAGAACAAGTTATAACTCTGGCTTCTCCAGAGAAAGAAGCGGCCGAGGATGTTCCGATGGGCACATCCACTCAGGATGTTGCCACTACTACAACTATTGAGGTCCCTTCTATCTCTTCTCCCTCTCCTCCTTCCCCTCCTCGAGTGACCCAAGCGACCATTCCTTTGGTCGTATCCTCTCCCCCGTCTTCTGCTGTTCCCCCTTCCTCATCGTCCATCTTCTCTTCTCTCGCGGAGCTGTCCCCCACCATTTCTTCCCTCATCTCTCAGCTCCCTTCCATTCCCATGTCTACCTCCCCTGCAGTATCTCTTCCTCCCGTGAGCACTTCCTCGGCCTCCCTCTCAATGCCGCCTCCAAGTGTCTCCACGCATTTTCCTTCTACTACTGCAGCTGCTCCCTTTTCTATTTCCGGCCCCTCTCCCATAAGTCCAGCATGGATCTCTCAGCACCTGAGCCAACAAAAGAGGAAAGTTCCCATCGCACCGATGGACTTCTCCATCACCCCATCAAAGGGGGCCAAGAAGCAAAAGCCTATAACCCGCTTCTCTTAGAGTGCGTCAGGAGAGAGAGTAATGGAGATAGCTTACCCCAATCCTTTAAAGGATAAAAAGGATCTGTCTTCAACAGATTATATAGTGACCCAAGTCACAATGGGGACATCTTCAGAAAGCCTTCAAGGAGAGGCCCTATCTGCAGTTGACGCCCTTTGCAAGAAGCTCCAGGAAGCAAAGGAGGAAAAGAGGTTGTTAAAGGAACAAAATAAACATCTCCTCCACGCCTTGCAGAAGATGGGCAGTGCACCTCCTACGACTGCCGCCGAAACTCCTGAGCCTCTGAGCCAGGACAAGATTAATGAATACGCCAAAATCGGCGAGCAGGGTATGGCAGTTTCCACCTGGAGGAGCCAAATCCTCAAAGAAAGTGAGGGAGTGATCGCCAAGTTCACCGGATTATATCAGAATATCAATCGGGTGAACAAAGAGCTCCAGGTGATAGCAGGACCCATCTCTGAAGAGCTGGACCATGCCAGGATGTAGCATGAGACCTTTCAGAAAATGCTCGACTGTTCAGTCGAAGATCTGGTCAAGTTCGGCGTCTTTGGGCACCCCAGAGCCCTCAACAAAATCCTTTCTACTCTGGATTATCGGGTTGATCAACTGGAGTTCGTCCTAGAGAAGATTGACAAGATCAAGGAGGAAGCCCTGGATGCAATGCATCAAATGGAGAAAATTGTCCTGAGAATGTCTCCAGGCTTGCTCACTCCTTCTTTCACCTTAAGAAAGGTAGAGGAAACTATTCAGATCTTTAAGGAGATCATTTCACAAGGGCTAGGACCAGAGGTCACTTTCGACGCTGAATCCATCAATAACCTGCTGGCCTGTCATGACTTCATTGGGTACCTGATAGACACGGAAAATGAATATTCCAAACTCCCAAAAAAGCTCACAGACGAGTGGGAGACTTGCGAAGCTATCAGTGATCGACACAAGGATCCTTCCCAGGATCAACTTCAACCCATGATCACCAAGTTCATGGAATACCGTGCCCAGTTCCACATCTCGTCACCTGAGCAGCAACAAAAGAAGGATACCCCCTTTCAGCCGTGGGATGATGATGAATAATCTCTTTCTTCCTGACCTTCTCCTTGTAAATATCTAAAGTATGTTGACACAAATGATGACATCATCCATGTTGCACCATGGGATGATGTCATCCACAAAGTTGTCAAAAGTCAACAAATGACTTTGAGATATTTTGTAAGATATTTTTGTAATTAAGTGGTTGGTTCGTTTTTGCCTTCTCTTCTTCTCTTCTTCTATAAATACTTGAATACTTGTTGTATTCAAGGGTGGATATTTTTCAGATGAGAAATAGAAGTAGGAAGAAAAGATTTTGAACTTTTTGTAACAGAAACGAATATTAATACAATATTTAGACTTTGTGCTGAATACATGTGTTTTACATCAGACCTTTCTTATGTTAGATCTGTGTGATTGTTCTGTTGAATCTACTTCTACTTTGTTGTCATTTATTCATCAGTATTGCTTTATTTTTCTATGCAAAGTAGGTTCGGCTCTGTATACTACCAACCCAAATCATAGACCTTCTGACCTTTCTGCTTTGGAATTCATTTCTTTTCTCCCTTCAGATCTTTCCTATCTCCCCACTCCATTTCTTTCCTTTCTTTTATAGTTGGAAATACCTCTACTGGGATGAGATCCCAACCCCTGAAGGCAGAATATTGTGAGACTTGCACAAGATTCCTGCTGGTAGAATAGCAATAAACCAGTTTCACTTTGCTGACTCAAAGAGGGGCTATGCCCTGCACACTGTTGGCTCGTTTATCCATAGATCTGTCCACTTGACAGATTTTCGGAGCAACACATGAGCTCCTGGTAACTTGTCGCCTCATGTTGCCGATCTTGTGATACCCATAAGCTAATTGTCAGAACTAACTCTATCAAGTACAGGGACTGTGTTGGTTGGTGCATCTTGGCAAGGGTGATACGGAGGTCACCTAGGAATGACCTTGACACTCTAATGTAAGTAAAATTTGGAAATTATAAGTAAATTCATCCTCGTTCCTGCACTTCTTTTAAGGATTCATCTAAGATCCTTCGATTATATAAGTTCTTGTCAAAATAATACAATAGAACAATGAAAAATGCATCGCACACTCTCTGAAAGTGATTAGAACCTCACCATAGTAAGATGTGGGTAGTAATCATATATTTGAGTGGTGCTTCCAAATCTGTTTGTATTCTAAAATCCTAGCATATTGGACTCATTCTGGCGGCCACATGAAGACAAGATACAGAAGTCACAAGAATTTTCTCAAAGTTATCAGGATCTCCCAATTGAGTACACATATTCAATTACTTATGATGCTCACCCCACCAAATAAGAATGGGTGGTATTAGCTTAACTTATTGTACGTTATAGTAAAGTGAGAATTCACTCATGAAGATTCTTTGGCTGAAGTATAGGTGCACAACCCATGACTCAATAGCTTGATCTTATTCATCATTTTTTTGTACCTCTTGAATAAATTAATGAATGCAGGGAATTGTCCATATGGAAACATTGACATTATCTCCTTGAGGTCTTTGTGCCAAGTATCTCTTCGATGTCGGATAGCTTGTAGAAAACTTCATTGTATCTTCCACCCAATGACTTGACGATAAAACTATCCTTCAAGGGAGTATTTTATTCATATTCTTCTACATTAAGGAGCTTCAAGAGATCTTCAAAGAAATCACAGTCTAGCTTGATCACAACTTTACCATCATCATCTTTTACAATGTGGGTACCCTTTTCGAAATTTCATGTCATAGCTAACAAAACTACTCGAGGAAGCATTACATGGACCTTGATTTGAAGACATAAATGGCATAGAGGAAGCCCACTGAGTCAACTATTATTTGGGTGGTTTTAACCCTATGACTAGAATTTGACCATGTCTATGTGCATCCAAGAGATCAGATGTCTCTAATATTATCCATATCAGAAGATCATGCTAGAAGAGTAGAGTCGTGAGATACCCATATTCAAGATAAGGCTGAAAGGTAATGGGTAATCACATGGTTCCCTTGTTTAGTGATGGAACCTACACATCTACCTATTGGAGTAATATCAAAAATTCAGACTTTAGAACCTGAATGTATGCCTAGGAAATCACCTGCAAAATCCACCTGGAATTTCAAAAATCTGAAGTCTGAAACTTTAAAATCGAAACTCTACACCTTGGAAGCAGCTTAGTAATTTCTAAAACACAGAAGTTACAAAATTTGAAACCTAAAGTTGAAGACTTCCAAAACCCAAAGTTCCAAAACTCCAAAATGATCAATCTGTAAAATTTGAACTCTGCAAACTCTGAAATGATCAATCTCTGAATTTTGAAATTTGTAAACTCCGAAATGATCAATCTTTGAAATCTAAAATGAAAATGGTTTCCACAGCTCCGAAATGTGCCAAATTTCAATCCTTTAAGTTACAAATATTGATTCTCTGATTGTGATGTTGCTTCTTAGCCAAAGAAACTTACTCCCCCTATTGGTACACAACTCTGTATTTTTAGACTTAAAAATAACAACATGTCATTAAGAATGTCTTGTAGTGACATTCAGAGAGATGGAATATGGAATTTAAGAGGTAACACAACCTTGGTACCGTAGACTAGAGAAAAAGGTGTGGCAGAATTTGAAGTGCCAATACTAGTGTGATAAGCCCATAAGGAGAAAGGAATGTGTGTATGCCAATCCTTCCCAGTATTTTTGACTACTTTCATAAGATTTTTTTTCATGGTTTTATTGGTCAATTCAACTTGGCCATTGGTTTGTAGGTAATAAGGTGATGAGAAACTAAGTCGGATGCCAAAATCGTCACATAACTTGCATAGGGTTTTTTTTTAATTGCTTTCCATTATCGGTGATGAGGTGGTGAGGAAAACCAGAGTGAAAAATGATGTGATGGTTAATGAATTCACATATTTTATCATGTTTTGTAGAAATGCGGGGAATGGCCTCTACCCATTTAGTGTAATATTTAGTAGTGGTTATGATCCATTGCTAGCGTTGTGAAGAATGGGGATTGATCTCACTGACAAGATCCAAACCCCATTGAGAGAAAGGCCAAATATCTCGTGTGACCTGCAAGGCATGACTAGGTGTGTGATGGAGATTAGCATGTTGTTGGAATTTCACACAATGCTTGACATAATCACAACAATCATGGTTAAAGGTTGGCCAATGGTAGCCAAGGTGAAGAATGCATTTTGTGATAGATAAACCACTAAAGTGACCTCCAAAAATTCTATCATGGACTTCCTTAATGGTGTAGGGAATTTCAAAACTTGTAAGGCATCGTAAGAGAATACCATCAAAGCCACACTTATAAAGGATACCACCCATTAGGACATAACAAGAGACACTTTTAACAAAGGTTTGTTGTCCATTACGAGTGAGATCAGCGGGTAAAATGAAAAGGGAAAGATAGTCAACATATTGCTTATATAAAAGGTCACTTGGGTCAGGTGCAACAATTCTGACGGAGTAGAACGCATGAGGTAAATAAGAGGCTGATTGTAGCCTTTGTATTGTGACAAAGATTTTAGAGTCAGCAGGTGAAACATGTATCTGAGAAGCCAAGCAGGCCATGGTATCCAAAAATTTATTGGTATAATGTGGGGTGGTTTGAAGTTCGTAACATTCAAAGGTGGTCAAAAGTATATCTACGTAATGTTTATAATTTTGAATTATCTCATTATGACACTGGTATATACCATTGACTTGGTTTATGACTAGTTGGGAATCACCAAAGATAGTGATGGAATTAACATCTAAGGAATAAGCAGCCTAGAGGCCCAAGATGAGTGCTTCGTATTCAGAAATATTGTTGGTACCATCAAAATCAAGTTGAAAGACAAAGACATAGGTTCACGATCAAGATGAATGAGGATGACACTAGCCCCACCTCCATGTTGACATTTGGATCCATCAAAGAAGAGTGTCATTTGGTAAGTGGGTTCATCTAAGGAGAGGGTAGCTATGGATTCATCTGGGAAATTTAAGTTAGAGAGTTGATTCTCGGAAAGAGGCGTGGTAGCTAGTTGGTCAGTAATATCTTGTCCCTTGATGGAATTTTGATGAATGAATTTGAGGTCAGAAAGAAGCGTAAGCAAAAAACACGTTAATGTTGATAGGGTTTGGTGTACATATAATGTAAGGGGTCAATATTAGTCACAATGAAGCTTTTTTGGTTGAGTAGGTAATGGCAGAGTTTAGTGGTAACAAAAAATAAGGCTAGGTAGAGTTTTTTGGCATGGGTATATCTAGTTTCGTAGTCCAAAAGGGTATGAATTATGTAATAAATCACTTTCTCTCGGTGTTGGTTGTCATGATGAGTGAACATGGAACCTAAAGAATTTTCAGTGGTGGAAATATATAGGTAAAATGGTTGGTCATCCTTAGGAGGAATGAACACTGGTGCTTGAAGAAGGTATTGTTTTAAGGCCTCGAAGGATTTATGGCATTCGACATCCCATTTGAATGAAATGTATTTATGAAGAAGATGATGAAATGGTTGACAATGGTAAGAAAGATGTGAGATAAAATGAAGAATGGATTGTAACTTGCCTTATAGGCTTCGAAGTTGATAGAGATTAGTAAGCGGAGACATTTCCATAATATCCTTGACTTTAGCAGGATCAAATTCTATGCCATGCAAAGAAATGATGAAACCAAGGAGCTTTCCTGAAAGTACCACAAAGACACACTTCTTTGGTTGAATACAAACATAATACTTAATGAGGTGGTCAAAGATGACCTTAAGGATGGTCAGGTGTTTGGTTTGATGTTTGGATTGAACAAGAAGATCATCTACGTAATCTTCCAATATGTGATGCATGATGTCTTGGAAGATGTAATTCATGGCTCGTTGGTATGTAGCGCTGACGTTTTTAAGGCCAAAAGGCATGAATCGATAGTAGAAGGTCCACCAAGGGGTGATGAAGGCAGTTTTGTGTTGATCTTCTGGAGCCAGTAATATTTGATTGTAACGTGAGAAACCGTTCATGAGCAATAGCATTTCATGGCCAGTGGTGAGATCAACTACTTTGTCAATTCCTGGTAGGGGAAATTCATCTTTAGGACAAGCTAGGTTGAGGTCATGGAAGTCCATGCAAATGCCAAGTGCCCCTTTTGCCTTTGTGACATGAACAATGTTAGAAATCCATTGGGGATAGTCAATGGGTAGGATGAAGGAAAATAAGAGAAGGTGATGAAGCTATTCTTTGACCAGAAGAGAAATGTAAGGATGTATTTTACATAGCTTTTATTTGATGGGCTTGGCATCAAGAATGGCTACGATATTGTGGACCACGATTTTTAGGTCAATACCAGCCATATCGACATAGGACCAGGAAAAATTGTTGCTATGGTCCCAAAGGAAAGAGGTAAAAGCTTCCTATTTAGTAGCATCTAAAGATTTGCCTATCTCTAGAATGTGTGGGTCGTATTGAGTGTTAGTGTTGATTTCAATGGTCAATTCATTCAACATGGTTTACGTCTCAGAAGGTAATGACTGGTGAATATAAGAATCTCTCGCACCAAGGTAAGTGAGGATGGATTCATAGTTATGACATTGAATGAAATTAATATAAGGTGTATCATCATCGATCATGTCAGGATACATGAATGGGAGAGAATAAGGATCCTCACCATCGTGTTGATAGGTTAGAGGTCCCAGGGAAATTGTGTTTATAAAAAAAAAAGTTAGGAGGAATAGATTCAGGATCTACGAAATCTATGGGTGAAGATGGTGACATGGGTGAATGAGGTGGGGAAGGTTTTTCTTCTTGAATGAGGTCAACGTGAGCCTTCTTAGGAGGTGGTGTGTCAAAGCCAATGCCACTATGTTAATTTTGTTTACAAGCGGTACAAGAAATGACAATATGGAAGCCTTGTTTGTAAAAATCGAAGCCAAATCCTTTCCACGTGCACTAGTGGAGGAAAGTGTGAGCAAATTGGTAGTTAGTAAGGGAATGTAAGTCAAATTAAAATGGTTGTGTTTGGGATGGATGTTCGGGTTTATAAGTGAAAATATCGAGTCCCCCATACGTTAGATTAGTGTGAAGGTGGGGAGGGCCATAAGGAAAAACCTCACCTACACAATAGTCATACCTAGGGTGCTAACGTAGGTTTCCATACTCTTGCAGAGTGAGGAATATGTCAATATTGTATAGGTGGTACTCCCACAGAGTTAGGAATTAAAAAAAATCTTCTAAGGGGTCAGTAGTCGATATGTGGGTAGTGGGGATAAACGACTCGCTAGATGATGTGGAAGTAAGTGATTCAGCGATAGAGGTTGTGGCGGCAGTAGGGATAATAGGATTAGATGTGGGAGAGGTTGTGGAAGTCTTGGTGGATGGGATTGTGGATGAAGGTGAAGCGGGGGTAATGACAGATGCCTTAACTAGGAAAATTACATTGTTGGGATGGTACAACATGTTACAAGTTTTAAAAGGTGATGGGTCATCTAGGATGGTGTAATTATGTCCTTCATGTTCATATTTGAGGCAGTGGTGTAAAGTTAAAGGGACACAACCCATGGCGTGGATCCAAGGTTTGCCAAGAAAAATATTATACTATAACTCTCCTTCTAGGATGTAGAATAGTTTCGGGATAGTGCAAGGACCTACACAGACATGAAGAATGATGATACCCAGGGTAGAGGTCATGATGTCATTAAAGGATTGCAACATAACTGGGTTACCATGCATGTAATTGGCAGGTATACACATTTGGTTGTACGCATGGGAGGAGATAATGTTAATAATAACACCACTATCGATCATAACGCATCGTATGTGTATATTATCGATAAAGATGAAGATGAAAAGAGTAGGATCGGGGTCGTCAGACTGAAAGGGAGTGATCTCTTCATCAGAAAAGTTGATGGCGGCTACTTGGTATGTAAGTGGAGGTGTAGAGGAAGGTGATGACTTAGTGAGAGAGGATACATGATGAGGGTTAATGATGGAGGATACGAGCATGGGGTCATTTGGTAAAACCTCAATAGATTGAAGGACCTCCATGATGGCTTGTCAATGTGGACTAGAAGTTTGGATGAGGTAATATAAAGACATTTTGAGGGAGGATTGGTGAAATTATTTTAACATTGTGTGATGTGTGACCCAATTATAAATAGGATACGCGAGACCTTGAATGGTGACTTTGGGTGTAGATGTAGATGGTATGTTGGGTACAAGTTTTGTTGATGGGATAGCTTCCTTTTATTTTCCCATGTCTTTCTGATTGCGGGTAGTAATATGGACCATGTTGATTTTAAATCTTGAGGGTGGATGAAAGAGTTGCGGGGGTGGAGATACTGATCGTTGAGCATGTAGTGGAAGAATATTTGGGGAGATTGGTGAAGGTGGAATGGGGTCCTCATCCAGAAGATTGTCATTGTCGAATTTTTTCTCAGGAGGAAAAAGTTGTATAAGAATATTTTTCAAGGCCTTACAATTTTCAACATCATGTCTTAGCACACGATGATAGGCAAAAATATTGGTCTCATCAAACCATTTTCATTTGGGCTTGAGAGGATTGTAAGGTCGAAGCAGTGGTAATGTGATGACATAAGTCTCTAAGATATTGGTTAAAATATTAGCATAGGACCCTGCTAATGGATCGCAATGAGAGGTGAGTGTGGGTTTGGGTACAGGTGTGGCTGATTGTGGAAGAAGAGACTTTATAGGAGGAGGATTGGGTTGGTCCACTAGTTTGGTATTTGGACTGGTCTTAGGTCTTGTGGGCATCTGTTTGGGTAAAGGTGGGGCATAAGAGCTGGCGATGGAAGTTTTGGTTGGTTTGACTAACTTATTGGTAGGTAGCATATTCTTAGCTTTGGGTTGTACCTTCTTGGTATAAGGTGACATGGGGAGTGTGGGATGTAGAGGGGAAAACAGATGGCAGAAGAGGACGGGTTATCCACGGGTGGCAACTGAGTTACGATGGAGGTGGTTGGTAGAGGATGGGTAGAAGGTGTGAGTGGAAGGAAAGAAATTTTCATGGGAAGTGAAAGAAGTTATGGAAAGTAGTGGTGGTAAGGGTGGTAAGAAGGTCATGGGTGATGGTGGGGGTTGTGTGGATCACTTGGGTATATTAGAGGGACATGATGAGGAGGCGAGTTTTCGCATTCTTGGTTTACCGATGGAAGAAGGTTGCTTGGTCAGGGTTGAGGGGTGAGGTCCTAGGATGGACGGAAGGGGTGAATGTGACAACAGTGTGGTAGGCGAGTTTGGTGTATGAGGCTTAGGATGTTGGGTATTCCATTTAGGGGTTGGAATAAGTTTATTGTTAGTTTGGGAAGATGTGGCTAAATCTAACTTGATGGGTGGGTGAGTAAGGTTTGATATCGGCACGACCCCTAATGTAGTGATGGGTATAGGTAAGGGAGATGATATAGGTATGGGAGGGTGTTTGGGTATAGGTGTGTGTTTGGTTGTGGGAGATGATATAGGCATTGAAGGGTGTTTGGGTTTGGTTTCTTGAAACACTTCAGATAAATTTTGGAGGTGTCGATGAGTGATAGCTACATTTGGGTTGAAGTGGGAAATAGAAGATGTCCCCAAAGTAAGGCTCTATCAACATAGTCTAGGTGATCGGCCAAGCGTGAAAATGGTACTATTGTAGGCAAGGCTGATGTAGATTGAGTAGTAATCGCCATAAAATGTGTTTGAGAAATAGTGAAATGGCTAGCTTCAGACTTTGTGGGTAAGAGATTCGAAAGTAGATTAGCAGGATCTTGGAGGTCCAATGGAGAATGGTCATCTAAAGGTAATGGTGTTTATATCGGATCCTCTATTGGTAGAGGAGATGATGTATCATATGAGGTGGACTCTCCTTCTGATGGTGTAGGGAGTGGACATGTATCTCTTATGAGTATGAGCAGTGCCAATGACGATTGCTTGGTAATTTGGGGGGCCAAATACTGAGTGATAATTAGGGGATCTTCCATAGGTGAAGGAGCAAAATAAGGGGGTTCCTCTGTGGGTGGATCAGTAGATGAAATAGGTTCCTATGTAGGTAGGGGATCTCAAGCTAAGATTTCATCTACGGAAGGAACATGGGGCAATTAGGAAGCAACTGGTATGTCCTCGAAAATAGTGTGAACCTCCCAGACATTCCTATCATTAGTTGAAGTGTCACCAATTTGGTTGGAAGATGTGGCATTATTAGGGAATGGTGTTTTGAATATATGTAGGTTTTGGTTAGTGGGTGCATTTGGATTATCCAATAATAGATCTCCATTGTCTAAAATTTCTTGGACAATATTCTTGAAGGTGATGCAGTTACCATTGTTATGACCAATGACATGATGATAGTTGTAAAAGTCATGTTCTTTATACCACGTGGGAATTGGATGATCATGGTCAAAACTAGTGTGTGGTTTTATAGGCGGAAGTGTAATGACACCAACCTTAATAAGCTTTTCAAAAAAAAAAAAAGAATAAGGTTCCCCTATTGGGGTGTACTTTCACTATTCTCATATGAACTGGAAAGCTTAGACGAGAGAGAGATTAGAAGAAGGTTTGGCTTGGTTTGATGGGTGAGAGGGTCCAGCCTTGAGAACTATGGTGTTGGTAGATCCTTTAGGTTTTGAATTTTTTTTGGGGTTTTGAAGATGAAGAAGCATCATTCGATTTAAACATGATGTTCTTGTTACGTAGCTGAATTTTCTTCACTTCGATAGCATGAATCTCCAATTTTCATGTCATGGAAAATGCCTCGTCAAAGGTGTGGAAGGTATGCACCTGTAGGGTTGGTGAGATGTGTCTAATGCAAGCCCGAGTAAATAGATCTATGAGCTCAATTTGAGGTAACTAAAATGTGAGCTAATTAATTAGGCTGCGCCAACGAGTGAAAAATTTAGGGATAGACTCATTGTCATACTGTCGTGTGGAGTAAAGCTCAGTCATGGTGAATTTCTTAACAATGTTGATTGAGAATTGGTCTAAGAAGGCTTGGGCTACTTGATTAAATGATTAGATGGAATGTCTGGGAAGTTCACTATACAAGTCTAATGTAGGTCCTATCAATGTCATCGGGAAGGTCCGTAGGAGTAAAGCATCATCATGGGTGATCAGGCAGCACCCATGTTTGAAAGACTGCAAATGTTGCTACGAATCTTCTTTACTATTGAAGTGGTTGAATTTTGGCATTTCCAAATGTAAAGGATATGGGAAAATAGGAATGGATGGATGAATGGGCTCATTACAGATTTCATCATAGGTGAGAGAATTACGTGAGCCGAAAATCGATTCTTCTAGTGTCTGCATCATTTCTATCATTAATTTGATGAGGTTGTTGGTAGGTTGTGATGGAAGGGAACCTCTTATGGTGTAAGAGGGATAGTAGTGAACATGTGATGTGGGTGGAATTACAGTGTATGGAGATGCCAAATAGGAAGGTTGAGAATAGGGGACCAACATAGAGGGCATATATCCAGAATGAATGTCAGATGAGATAGGGGGTTGTTGATAATATGTATATGTAGGTGGGGCAGTCATAGTGACTCTAGTAACGACCGGGGGTAGAGATTCCAGGATGGAGAAGACAAGATTCTGGAATGGGGTAGGGGTCACTGAAACCATGGGTGGTTGTGTTGCAACTGGTATATGTGAGATAATGGGCGCAGATGGGGTTATGTTCTGGGTGATCAATGAAGGAACAACAAATACTATAGGTACGACTGATATTTTAGATGTAGCGGTCATAATATGTGTGGGGCCTAGCTACAAAACCACTGGGGGTAAAGCGGGTGAAGGTAAATCTGAAATAGTAGGGGCTGATGTAGAAGTGGGTATAAGGGCAGGAGAGATGGATATGGGCATTCCATATATCAATTGACCTGAGGAATCCCGAGTGGAAGAGTGAGAAAGGTAAAATTGTAAGGCTTCCATATTTTGATCAAGGATTCGTGAGAACTTCTCATCTCCTGTAGCAATGATGGTAGGTAGGGTTGGATCCATGGGTGATAGGATAGAAGGTGGTGAAGGACTAGGTGGGAGTGGTTGACAACTGGCGTGGAATATAAGAATGTTAGTTTGGTTGCGATTCAACACCATGTGAGTAAGTGTTGACCTGAAAAGACTGTAGTCTTCAAATGTCATAGAAAATAGAGGAATGAGGATGCGAGGGTGAATTTATTCAAGGTTTTAATTTTAAAATCCAAACTAGACACCGACATCAGTCAGGCTCACTGGTGATAGTTAATAGGGAACTGATGTCATTTATGGAAACCGATGTCGGTCACTGTAGAAAAATACTAGTTTTAACAAGTGAAAATGGACTAATGAATGTGTAATGGGGAAACTATGTAAGACAAAAATATCAACATGGGGAATAGGATGATTCCCTAAGGGCCAAAAGCATAACAGAAGGATTAGTGAAGGCTATTCTAGAAAAAATAACTAGAAAGCTAGAAGCTGACACTGGTTAGGGTTAACCGACAAAAGATAGGTGTGAACTGATGACGGTCACTGGACTGATACCGGTTACTATGAAATGAGAGAGTGATGAAGAAATTATATTTTGTGAATTAAATTCAGGTGAAGAGTCAAACTCATGAATATGAGAAGATGGGGTCCTGACACACTCAGAAAAATTCATAATACTCCAAATACGATGGTGGAGTGTGTAAAGAAGAAGAATAATGTAGATTCATAGTCTCACACCTCAAAACACAAGTCAAGAAGAAAAAATAAGAAAAACACGGTCCTAAGAGTGATTTTCTTATGTTTATTCAGCTTATGCTATTTAGAACTGACCATGTGAATTTAGAATATAATTTTTTGTTAGGAAGGCATCCTATGAAGAAGGATATCTAAAACGTGAGGTTTCAGGTTATGTTATGGGGGGGTTGCTCTCTGATAGGTGACTTAATAGAGATAACCATCTGGGGAGTACCTGTTAATCCTCTGATTGCATGATCATTGACAGGCATTCCCAAGTAAGATTTCATTCAATAAAATGTGTGTATTCAAATTTTTTGTAGTTTGGTAGAGGAAGAAAGAGAGTTCTTTCTACGGTTCTTTGTGTCAACCATCAGCTGGGCATGAATTCTAGCATATAGGTTGCCCTCATTTTAAAGTGAGTTAAATGCAACATACAAGGATGAAATGTAATTGATTTTAAGCCCAAATTGACAAATTACGTTCGCTGAAGCAAATGGTGAATAGGTAGGAATGTGCTCTTTCACTAATGTAATGCAAAGAGAAAGAAGAATGTGTTCTTTTTAAAGCACCAAAAACACGATTGTTTTTAGCCAATAAAGAGAGGAAGAATGATTCCAGATGAGATAAATTAATGTGTAAACCTTTTTAAGGGAATCAAACACACAATTTTACCTAAAAGTGAAGAAAATGCAAGGAACCCAGAATGGTTCCCACCAGGCGTGCCAAAATGTTTCACCATTTTCTTTACATTTTCAGAATGTGAAAAAATAAATATGGGTAAGGTCTAAGGAGGAATGCCTGTTGTGTTGGTTTTGAGGTTGATGCATGTGTTTTGACTTCTAGATAAGATGCTGATAGTGAGAGATTCCTTTTGGCTGGGAGGAACTACCTGAAATAAAAGACAAGACTAGAAAAGAATATTTACAGTATATATGACAGTGGACTGCCTAACATTTGCTGGATCCAAGAAGTGTGATACTTCCTAAAAGGTTGTCAATCCACTATTTTATAAAACAAATTATGAAGTAACTGAAATTCATACATAAATGAATGTAGTGCTAGTATTCTAATTTGGGTACCTCAGATCACTATTAGCGTTGATTCAATTAAATACTAAAACTCTGTGGGTCAAGGTATTCAGGTCAGGTTACAGGTTGTTCAGGTGGTCTGTAGGTCATAGACAGGGTCTTATCAGGGTTGGGTGAGGTTGTTTGGGTTGTTTTTATAGGTGGGTGGTTGTTGTTTTACATAGTATTGGCAAACACAGAGACTGACACAAGTCAGGTATGACCAATTACGGTTAGTTAGAACTAATGATGGTTATGGGTAATCGACGTCAGTAGAGGTGGGTTGATAAGATTCAGTAAGATTTGTTAGTGGGGTTTTAGATGAGGTCAGGAAGAGATGTCAGAGGGTATAAAGAGGTATATGGGGATCTTAGGAACACTCAAAAATATGTAGAGGTTGGGTTTAGGTGGTTTTATGGTGTGGGTGGAGGAAAGGTTAGGTTTACTTGCAATTAAATGGTATGGGAAAGGAGAATACAAGTATGAAATTAATAACAACAATAGAGGAACCCAATGGACTAAGGTAGAAATAGATGATGTAGGTAAAAAGTGTACTTACTGGTGTTGCAAGTCCAATGGCTATGTGGTGGTGATGATTTTTTTGTGGAATGGAGCTTGGTGTAGTAGTGATGCTTTTAAGAATGTCATCGTGAGAGCAATACCTCTCGATTTGTCCTGGTACTAGCTATGGATGTCTTTAGGTATGAAAAGCATCTGGTTCTATTTGAATGTAGTTCTCTTCTCCTCTCTTGGATCTTAGAATGTGCCAACCCAAAAACAAGGTTGCCAAGGTGAATAAATGGTAATCAACGACAATTTCTAGTTAACTGACATCTATTTTGGGATGAACGACGTCGGTTAAGGTGGGATTTCCTAGGTTTACTAAAAATGGTAGATCTCCCATTCTTTGGGTTAGGTTCATTCATTTACTCATGGATTAGAATGGACGTTATGTTTTTATGAGTGGAAAAGTGGTTAGAGGAATAATATGCCTTGATTTTAAGGGTTGAACGAAGTCTTAGTCATTTATAGAAACATGCTATGAATAGGTCTATGGTGAGGTGTCTAGGTGAGGTGTCCATCCATTTAATTAAAGTAATTAAATTAATGTTAATGTAGGGTATAAGGGCCATGGTTAGGTGAATGTGTTTAAGTTGGTTATTCGACAGGGGACCAAGGAGAGTGTGACCCAATTTTGGTGTCTACACCTGCACCTGACCTATGTTGTGTTTCTGGACCATATCCTATACCTTGGATACCTGAATCACTTCACCCTTGTTTGGATAAACCTATTGACCTTGGACGATGTAGAGTTTGCAAGCTCTTCAACATGGTACCATGTTATGATCTATACGTGTGGGTGTGTTTGATTTCCATTACCCATGACCTGATTTTGACCCCGGCCTATTACCTATTACCCTATTTTACCATCACCCTTTCCCATAGTAATCATACCATTCCTCACCTATATTCACCAACTACACATTTATCAAACCACTCACCGATTCCATATTACACCTCATCAACGCCTGGTTTGAGGGGGAGCACCTTCACCCACACATGGGAAAATCACTTCCTATTTTTTTAGCATCACTTACAAATACAAGCTACATAAAAAAGGGGCAAAATGTTGACACTAGAATTGGGTCACACTCCCCTTGGTCCCTTTTCGAATAGCCAACTTACACATATTCACCTAACCATGACCCTTTTACCCCACATTAATATTAGTTTAATTATTTATAATTGAAGTAATACTCATCCTCACTTCATTCATTATTTAATTACCTTAATTAAAAATAATTTCCACCTCACCTAGACACCTCATCACAAACCTATTTTTATCATATTTCCCCTTTACTAGGACTCAACATTCACTCACCATAACTAACTAAGACTTAGTCCTACCTACCTTAATTAACTAAGACTTAGTTCAAACCTAAAATTACATGCCTATTCTTCCTCTAACCACATTCCCTATTATCTAAGCATAACATTTTGTTTTGATCCATGAGAATAAAGAGAGTTGGCCAACATTTTGGCCAAGATCTATCATTTTTAGTAAACTTAGGATTTCCCACCTTAATTGATGCCGGTCAACCCTAAACCGATGTCATTCTACCTAAACCATGGCCGGTTACCATATATTCATTTTGATAACCTTTTTTTGAAAGTTAGCCACATTCTCAAGTTTTGGAATGAAGGAGATCTGCATGTAAGAAAGAACTAGATCCCTTTCGCACTTCCAAACAACCATAGCTAACACCAAGATTGATTCGAAGGTATTTGCATTCACGGTAGCATTCTGGGAAGAACCTCTGCAACACCGAGCACTATTTCATAGATCAACCGTCATGAGGATCCAACCGTCAAACCTGTAACACCAATAAGTGTGCTTATAACATGCATCATTTCATCTTTATTCAGTTTACAAAGTTTCTCCACTTCTGTTTATCAGCCTCTATTTACATTTTTATCCCACCAATATTATCTCCCTATGAACCCAATCATTCTACCACCCACAATCATTTGATCACCTATACCTGATTATTGAATATCTCTGAGTACTCCCAACACCTCCATAGACCTAGTCATTCTCCTTACCATCTCTTTTTAATCTCAGAAAAACCCCCAAAACAAAGATTCATTGAGTTTCTATCATCCCACCTATACTGACGCCAGTTATCCATGACCGTCGTTGGTTCTCTCTAAACCATCATTGATCATACTTGAACAACGTCAGTCTGTATATTTGGTAATCCTACCAATAAAAGAAACCTAATAATCTACATCCAAGTAACCCAAAATACCCAGAATCTGACCCTGACATGTTCCAACACATGGAATACCTACCCTACTTCTAGATCTGATCATAACCTAGCCTGTTATATTAGATTTTTTTAATTTTATTTCGATGAGATACCTAAATCATATAAAATACAATAGGAAATTATTTATTTGTGACATTTATTACATTAAGTTGTATTAAACAGTGGGTTGACTGCTATCGAGGAAGTACCACACTTCCTGGATCTATCACACGCTAGGCAGCCCACTGACATATATTGTTTAACTCTATTTTGTGGTCTTGTTTTGTATTTTAGGTAATTCCTCTGAACCAAAAAGAAGCTCTCGCAATAAGCATTGGATCAAGAATTCAGAATGCGCACATAACCTCCAACCGACCATCGCAACAAGTATTCCTCCTTGGCCCATCACCTTATCTATTTTGTCAAATCCATAAAGAAAACTATGAGACACCATGTAATAATCTAACAATCCTTCCAAAAAAATCTATCAGGTAAGTCCTTCGTTGTAGAGCCTGGAAGGCTCTATCAAGATCAATAATCTCCTTGTGAGAGAATTTTTGGAGATATTGCACCATTTCATGAAAATTAAACTCCAGCTTTACAATCAGTTTTAGAATGGCCTCCAATTCAACATCACTAGAATCATCTTTTAAATACTAAAAGATAGTCTTATCCTGTTACTTTGCTATAAGTAGCTATTGAATTTGGTCCTCTAATAGGATGGTAGAGTCATTGGGAAAGGGAGAGGGGAATCCTAATTGAACTAACTCTTCGATGTGGTTTTTCCTCTCTTTGATCCCTAGTTGGAGTTGAGTCTAGAGATTATGGCACTTGATAGCTGCCTTGTTACAACTCAGAATCTCACTGATATTTTCCATGACCATCCACTTATCTGTAATACCAGCCCCTTACAGGTGGCAATCTAAAGAGTCATAAATCTTTTGAACCAACATTTGTTATTTAAGGACCTTGGTGGATATGAAAATGCCGATGGTTGAGGCTAAGGACTCTACATTGGCACACAATCTTTACGCATCAGATATGAATATGAGTGCAGGCCCTAGGTCTTTTGCCTTGGTGGAAATTCTCTTACATTAGGAGGTGTATAATCCCTAAACTAATGTGATGATTCCCCCTTTCTGGGGCATTTGAGTGAGCTTATGATTTAAATCCTAGAATGTGTCCTCTGATTCCTTGCACTTTGTTTGCAAGCTACCCTTCTCGGCATCTGAGGTATGTAACTTCGCTTGGAGTGAGGTGACCTCTGCTTTCTTGGAATCAACCTTCTACTGAAGGAGCTTCTTCTCCTAATCAAGTGAACTGGCTGCACCTTGGATGACTACAAGTTTAGCTTCTAACATTGTGGTCCTTTCTTTGAGAAGCTATAAGAGCTTCTTGCGATGCCGCCTCTTTTAGCTCCTTGTGGAGTTCTTTTATTTCTTTATCCTTTACCCTTGATTTCAGCATTAAGGTGGGATATAGTGCTTTATGTCTATAGGAGGCTAGCCTCCATTTTCTTAAGTATATTTTTGAGCTTGAAATAATATGTGGTAACCATGACAAGTTATTTCACTCATCAACTCGACCTTATCCTTGAGGTCAAAACTGAGTCATGTCCACTGCAACAATATTGATGGAGTAATCATCCAGTTGCATTTTATCCGTAGGTTTTTGGACATTGGGGACCATCTCAGCGATGGTCAGGGTGCTCTGTTTATGGTCATATAGTGACCGCATCTACTCTGAGATCTCCTGACTTTCATCTCTTTTTTCATCTTCCTCTCCCTCCTTTTATCTCGGGTCACCTTGGTTATCTCTGGTTGATTCAAAAAATCAGAGGGGAAAGGGACTACCACACCTATAAATGGGAATCCTGGTGACGATAGGCTGTAAGGGATTGTAACTAGTCGGGGGTTGGGAAGTCATGAGAGCCAAAGAAGGGCCCATCATAACTTAGGGAGAGAATGTGGGAATGGTGGATGGTGAAGTGGAGGAAGAAGAGAGGAGTTGGGAGGAGGAAGAGTAAGGATTGGAGTGACAAAAATGAGAGCACCCCCAGTTGGAGAAGTGAAAGGTGAAGGAGATGAATGAATAGGAGGAGGTGAAGGGGTGGAGGAAGAAGAGACAAAAACCTATCTTAAATTCTTTCTTAGAGGAGGATCTGAGGGATGGTGACTCACTGATGGTTGCAAAGGGTGAGACTATTGGTTGGGCCAAAGTGAGACCCTTGGCTGGACCTAGACACTGGTTGAGTACTAAACTCCTCACCCTGAGGGCCTAGCTATTTGAATCATGGGCATGTGGCCTATAGGATCTAGCTCAGGAGTAGAAGGAGTGGGCCATGGTGGCATTTTTTGTCTAGAGGGGCCAGGGACTTTGCCATATGTTGCATGAGCTGTTCTTTGGTGACTATACTTCTTCCTCATTATCTGTATCAGATTCGTGCTCAATCCCAAAATTATTCCCACTACTCATTAGTGGGTGTGGTCTCAAAATTAAGGGTCATTTTCCCAATTTCTTTCCTATATTTCCAATAGGCCTCAATTTTCTCCACATTCTAGTCCTTTTTGCCATGGGCCCCCCTCAACCCTTAGTCATAGTAACAGATGTGTCATATTTTTACAACATTGGATAAAAAGACTCACATATTGGGATTGAGATGTCTTTCAGCTCAACATAATTGTCAAGAGTGTCCTCTTAAGGAGACCTCATGTCTTCAAAAAAATTCATGTGCTCATGCAGGCAGGAGTCTAAGACTCTGTTTCAGGATAGGGTGTCAGCCATCCACCCATCTAGGTCATATCTCCATGTGTCTTGGATGAAGGTGAAGCCATAGGAAGCCAAATTCTATGTGAGAAGATGCTCCACCTTATGTTTGATGATGGTAATCCCTCCCCTACTCAAAGGGAGGTTGAACAATGCTTTCTTCTTTCATCCAAAGCCAAACTCTACATCAAGAAGCACTAACTACTTGGTTATCTCCAAAGCAACCACTTGCTCTGTGAGAATTCTTGGAAGCATGAAGGATTCATCTTAGAATCCATGCAACCAGATCATTGAATATGTTACCCCAAATAAATAGTCACAGGGATGCAAGGGGTTCCACTAGGATGGCTCAAACTGAATCATTCATTTTTTTATTGACCTTCCTTTGGGTCAAACTCAAGGTAGAAGGGGCAAAAAAAATAGTTGAAAATTTCATATGCATCCGAGGAGTGGGAAAACACATGAGTCCATGCAGATACTGGGATGACCTTTTGGGGGTCCACCTCCATGTCCCACAACTTTAGGTTCATAAATTGGCTAAGGAACTGGGAGTTCTAGTACAAAATGAGGTGGAAAAAATAGGAAGAGTACCTGAAGGTGGCATTAATAGGGAACATGGCCAACTACTCACAAATAGAGTCTGCAATGACCTCGATGAAATCAAACCAATATGCTTGTTCCTTCTTCACAGATCTCATCTAGAAAAGGGCCGTAACTTGCCATTCATGGATGTTTCTATCTGAGTCTTGGCTGAAAATGAATGCCAACATGGAGTAGGCATCCTGAGAATATGCCGAGAACATCTTTAGGGGGATTGGGAATCCCAGTGTCTTGGAACTGATTGAATCATCTTGTCACAACTCCCTGTTGATGAATGTGGTTTGGTTCTGGAATTGAGCTCAAATGTTTTGGATCTTGGGAATATTTTAGAAGTTGGCCATTTTCTCATAGGGTAGGGCCAACATATCCCTAATGGCCTTTGGTGTAATCACCACCTACATGTTTGTGCCTTTTATGATGTTGGAGTTAGGGTTGAAACAATGTGCACACATCTATATGAGCTCAGGATACAGTTTCACGATAGGGACCATATATTGTGCGAGTCTAGTGGTCCAAATTCTAGAGCAAAAAGACTCAGAATCCCTGAAATTATTTAGGAATCTAGGCATGGGTTACCTCCCTCAGAGCCTTTGGTTTCTTAGTGAGAATGGGATCAAAGACCCCATCTGTTAAATCCATTACCATGGAAGCATCACTGATTTGTGCTCCCTTATCAAGGAATCTCATCCTCAAGTGAAGAGAGTGATGTGGCAAAGGCTTCCCTGTGTAGGATTTTGGTTGTGGTAAGGAACCAGATGCTTCCATGGTTGTTCTAGAACTGCTGAAAGCTCTAATTTTTTAAATTAGAGACTCAGGCATTTTAACAAGAGACTTGCTACATTTAGAGTGAGGCTTTCGTATGCTCAAAGATTTGCCTTAAATAGCCTCCTCAACTCACATGAAGTAAAGGATCGTGCATACCGTGGGTCACATCATATAACGGTACTTTGGTTATATGACCCTTAGCGCCGAATTCTATGTTTCCCAAGATATTTTTCATTAACACCCTGATCCTTTTCATTAATTATTCAAAAAACCATTGGATCATTTACTTTGGGGAAAGCACGAAGGTACAACACCTTCTAAAATTTCAAAAAGGGGTAAAATGGGTCTCTGCTGGAGACATGTGTCCAAAGACACTTATTCGAAGGGGCGAGACCATGAAAATGAGGAAAAAGAAAAAGAGAAAGAGGGGACTATACATATGATACAAAATTTACAATACTCAAAAGAATCAATGGAAAGGCTTAAGGTGGATCCCATTCACCAGAATCACCAAGGGCTCACCTTCCATAGTCTCCAGTTTGAAGGCATTGTGTTGTTTACATGCACTGATTTTGAATGGGATTTTCCAGAGGGTGTCAAATTTTCCATGATTTTTAGGCTTGGAAGTTCTTACATCCCACTTCAAAACTAAAGTGTCAACTCAGAAATTGGGTTTTGAAGTCTTCTGATAAGACCAAGTCTTGATAACCTATTGAGAACTAATCATGGATTCATGGGTTGTATCCTATTTTTCTTGAAGCTCCATAAGCTCCACAAGTCTTACTTGCATCGCTCCATTTTCCTTGATATATTTTTTTTCAATATTTACAATGCTGGGACTTCCACAATGATGGGCATTACGACACTTTTACCATAGATCAATTCATATAGCAAGGCTTTCAGGATTTTCTTGGGCATGATTTGATCAACCCATAAGGCCATCTTGACATGCTCATGCCATGATCTCTTATGTTCATCCCCCATCCTCTTTATGAGTTTGATAAAGGTTTTTTTTTGGTGGATTCCACAAAACTGTTACCCTACGGGTAGTAGTTGGAGGACGTCTGCAAATAGATTCCATGTCTCACTGTTAATTCAGACACTTTGGCCCCTAAAAATCCTTGACATTATCTGATATGATTGTGTGGGGGGTAAAAATCATGTGGTGATATCTCATATGAGATCCATGATCATATTCTTAGTGGCTTCTTTCAGCAGAACTACCTTTGTCCATCAAGTGAAGTAATCAGTGGTAGTGAGGATCACTTGTGGCCCACACTTGAAGTTAGGTTAACCATTCTGATGAATTCTAGACCCCATTATGTGAATGGTTCTTTAACTAAGATAGGTTAAGGGGAAGTGTGGCATTTCTCCAGGAAGCCCATGTAGAATTGGAAAATTTGCACCTTACCATCGTATAGTAATCTAAAAACAAGTTGGGCCAAAAGTATCCTTACCTGTAGGACCTTTATGGTGGTGGTTTTGGTGGAGAAGTGGCCTCCTAAGCTCCCATGATGTAACTCCTGTAAGACCTTTCTCAGCCTCCTCCTTTTTAGGCATCTAAGTAGGATCCCATCAAAGTTTCTTTTGAAAAGGAAATTATCAATAATGATAAATTTGGATCCCTGCTGTCTGTAATATATTTTATTTTTGAGAGGAAGGTGGCTTGGATACTCACCTATCTACATGAAGTGCATCCTATCTGATACCCAATTTTTGGAATCATTTTCTTGGATATGGAGCACCATCTCATATTCTTCATTTTTTGGGACTATTGGATCTTGTGTGAGATATTGACACATACCTCTTCCTCATACCAACTTTTTGGGCTTTATCTCAATGTCATATTATAGGATATTAATGATCTAGTTCACTCTTTTATCAGTTATCTCATCCTCTATGATGTATTATTTGACACTGGAGTGTGTCCAAATGACTGTGATCTTACTATTGGTAATGAGGTGTCTTAATTTATTCAAACCTTTGACAATGGCGTAAGCTATTTCTCCACAAATTTTTACCTTTTCTTATAATCCTGGAGATTTTTTGAAAACAAAGCAACTAGGTGTTCCTCTTCTCGTGAATCTCCTTTTTGTGTTAACGTGGATACTATACCATGCTTGCTCCCATATATGTACATGATGAAATCCTTGGAGAATTTTTTGTTGTGTAGTATCGGTGCATATACAATTTACTTTTTGACCTCCTTGAAGGCTTGATGACCTTCAGTGGTCCATTTGAAGTTTATATTCTTTTTCATCATCAATGTGATTGGGCAGATCTTTCCAGAAAAATCTGAAATGAATTATTGATGAAGTTAATATTTCCTAGGAAATATTGTACTACCTTCTTGTTGATAGGTAGAGACAATTCCAGAATGGCCCTGACTCTTTTTGGATCGATTGAGATCTCATCTTTTGAGATAATGTATCCTAGGAGTTTTCCTTGCGACACTCCAAAAATACACTTCTTTGGATTCAGAGAGATACCAAATTCCTGACACTTCTTGAATATATCCTCTAGGGTGTCAAAATGATATTTTGCCATTTTGGTAAACACTGTGAGGTCATCCAAGTATATTAGGATTACCTTGTTAATCAGCTCTCCAAATGTGGCATCCATGGCTCTTTGAAAAGTAGACCCAGCATTGGTGAGTCTGAATGACATCTTTGCATATGCAAAGGTTCCCCACTTTTTTGTAAAAGTGGTCTTATGTTGGTCTTCCTCTACGAGCCATATTTAGTTGTAGCCCAAAAAACCATCAAGAAAAGAGAACCTTTCTGAGCCTACTACTATTTGCAGTATTTGATCCATGGAAGGTAAGGGGTAATGATATTTATGGGATACCTTATTCAGATCTCTAAAATCCATGCAAAATCTGATTTTATAATTTTTCTTCCTTACTGGTACCAAATTAGACACCCATAATCATGCATCTGTAGCCTCTACCCTCCTTTCGTGTGTTTACTGTACTTGATAATACATATGCCCCTAGGTGGTATGAGTGATCTAGTAGTGTTCTACCTGGCGAATAATCTAGGATTATATAGAAGGATAGTTTTCAAGGGTAGGTGAAGCCGACCCCTAAAAAAAATTAAACTGTAATTTTTAGGCGAATAGGTCACTGACTCGTGCCAAAAAATTCACCTTTTTAAAATTTTTTAAAAATGGAATATTCACCATATTACGAATATTCACCACTAAAATTAGGCCCTGCCCTTAAGGGAATTAGGCGAACCTATCTCAAGATTCTCCAATATGCTTCATTCCAATATCCTTTTTTGTAGTAGGTCCTACATAAACCTAAAAGATTAGTCACTACTAAGGCATATGAGCTGAATGTGGTCTAGTATTAAGCTTATGTAAATAACTCTGACCTTTCGATAGAAAGAACAATTAGCATTTACCTGGAGATGGAATATGAACGAGATAACTGCAAAGGCTTGTTTCCATAGGTGTAGCAATGTAGGGAGCAATCCATCATCTTGACAAGACATAAGCATTTCCTAACGTTGGTATAATTCAACTTTGAGAAACAAATACATGACTCTTGAAATTTTGGATCTCCATATACATTCTAATTCGACAAGTTAGATGCATGAGCCCAAACATATCATGTTAGAATTGATCAGTTAAATATTTCTTCATTGCATCGATCTTGATCCAATGGGCTACTATGATGAGGATAGTTTGACATAGAAAAATCTATCACATATCTTCACCCTTTGTTTTCAAACACCCTAGAGATTGAGATCATATGGATTAGATGACGATATGACCATTCTAAATCGATCGCTCATAATGCTTTGATGTACAATCCCGTTCGGTTCCTTGAAGTTAATGGCCATAAAATATTTCCTAAGTTAGCATACCTATGTTTCTTCTCTAAGTATATTTTTCATAACAAGTTTGGTCATATGAGAATCTCCTTACTTGTAATCATATCTCGAGATATTCACAAAGGCAAGTTGTTCATCCATCATTATACTTTTCAACCAATTTGTGTACGTCTAGAGAAAAGATCATCTTGGATTGTTTTGATCTTAGATATGGGAGTGCACCAAACAAAATCCTCATAGTGATGCCTTCAACTTTGTTCATAAAAGCACTTTGACTACCAATCTCTTTTTGTACAAAATGTCTATAATCCCATATGTTTAAAATAATTTACTAATTTTTGAATATCCATTGCAACTAATGGGATTCTTTTCATAGTGGAAGATCGATACTTTTGGAATTGTTTTGACTTTTCAAACTAGACTAATATTCAATATCCATGTGCATCAATTCTTAGATTTTGATTATAGGGCTTCCTGTTGCAGTAGGTGGCAACCTTATTTGCGACTTTTGTCTACCATCATGGTGTCCCATAATGCATTTACTTCTTCATCATGCATTTACTGCGAAGATTCATGGTCCACTTGATGGTTTATGTTCCTCAGGTGGTAGCATCCAGATTTTGCACTCGTATCATTTGTATACCACTCGGGAATATCATAATGATACTAATCCCATGGGTCATGGTTCTTCTGATCCATCACCATAATCCCCATGATCACTGTCATCTTAAAGATGGGAACATCAACTTCATTTATTATCAAGTGTTATGTTTGTGGAATATCTACATTAGGTGAGTCTGGAGGAGGAGACCTCCATAACTATACATTCTTCTAAAAGTGCGGTCCCGCATTGTTAAAATATATGTGGGCCATAGACTTTTCTAGTATTTGAAAGTCCATCAATACTGTACCCTAAGAGGGTGTATTCACTATGGACAAGAAATTTGGCACTTGAAAAATGTGTCAATATCCTAGAAACGTGATCTTCTCATATGTTTTTGCGGTTTGTTACCCATAGGTTTACACCCAAAGTTTTTTCCCATGGTTTTGATACCCACGGTTTTTGTAAAACTATTAAGTGTTGTCTATTTATATGGTCATATGCATAAAATAGATGTTCAAGAAAATAAATTGCAGATGTGTTTTCTTCGGGTGTGAATTTCTGTAGAGTTTGTCATGAGCATAGCTCCAAACAGATCTGGGTATTGATATTGAGAGAGCCAGGTGGCTTGTAATAAAATCTGAGCAAGTGATTCTTGGTGGACGTAGCCCAAATTGGGTGAACCATGTTAAATATTGTCTCTTTGTGTTGAACTGTTATTTGGTGAATTCTACACTTTTATTTGAGATCTGTGCAATGTGATTCTACATATTAGTTTCTACTGTTGCATTCTGTGAAATTATTCACATATTTTATCCCTTATTTCCTAACAATTAGAAATCATAGCCTGGTTTGGTTTGTTGAAGTGTTGAATCAACAGGGAAATTTTTGAAGCTTGATTAAAATCTATGAATGATCAAGGAAGATCAAGGGTTGATGAAATAGATCAAGCTTACCAGATGAGAATTTCAGTGCTTTGGAAGAATGGAGCTGGAAAATTACCTTTATCAAAAGGATCTTTATATTCCGCCCTTGTCTTGAGAATGGAAAACCTCTCACCATGTTCGTACCATGACAGATGCATGAGAATGGGATTTGCTTTGATAGGAAGGCACTGATGGACAATCCGGATCATGTCTTGCATCAAAGTCAAGATTATTTAATGTTTCAAAGGAAAATTTTACAAAAGATCTAATGGATGCATTAGGGAAGTTGTATGAAAAACCCTCTTCCTCAAACCCATATTTTTGAATGAAATCAAGCTTGTTTAATATGAAGATGTCTGAGAATAGTTGACTAGTAGCAGATCATTTAAATTGTTTTAATACGGTTTGGGAATATGCTAGCTTCTGGTTAGTCTAGAATTTGATGAACCAAAGTTAGGGCTTGATTAATTATGTGCTCTTTACTTGAGAGTTGGAATCACCTAATAATGGCATGGTAAGCAAATCTTTTCCAACTAACTCGAAGTTGAAGTTTGAGGTGTTGTAGGGGTGATTCTAAGCAAGGAAATGCAAAGAACCAAACTTTCAATCTTCTACTTCATGGAATGCTTTGATGGTCCAAACTAGAGGGATGACCGTAGTAGTATAATAGAGGAAGTCCTGGAAAACCAAATGATCGGGCAAGGTCAAAATCTCAAGAACAAGATTGTATGCTGGAATTGTGGAAAGGGTTTGGGCATGCAAAGAAGGAATGTTGGGAGCTTCAGGATAAGAAGAAACAACAGGAAGTTGACAAGGAGGCTAATGATGGCATAAAGGATAATGTATGTATATGTATTTGATAACAATCTTTGTATATTACTGAATCTTGGGTTTTAGATTCAGGGGATTTATTTTCATGCTTACTCCCCATAGGCATTATTTTGTTGATTAATGTTGAAGGGAATGAGATGTGCATGTTCCTTTCTTGGTGATGATTGAGCCTTTCAGCATATTTGGAAAAATTTCTTTTCAGGTTAAGATGTAATAATGGGAATACATGGCTATTGAAATTGGATATGAGAGTTGATGTTGTCACATTAAGATGAAATTTGATAGGGCAGGGCTCTAGAATAATGGAAGTGATGGTTGTATCAGTGATATCCTACAATCAGACTCTTGGAAGGTTACCAATTCTGCTATTGTGGTGGCAAGAGGTAAGAAGGTTGGAACCTTGTATTTAACCACTGATAGAACTAATGTGTGTAATCTTGTGGCTTCATATGCAGATACAACATTCTGGCACTATAGGCTCGGTCATATGAGCCATAAGGGCATGAACATCATAAAGAAGAATTTTCCTGGATATACAGAATCAAGTTTGGATTTCTGTGGGGTTGTACTTCATATATGGGAAAAAAAAGCGAGTAAGGTTTCTCAAGGTTGGACCTACGAAGAAAGAGAGTAAGTTAGAGCTGGTACATTCTGATGTGTGGGGGAACCATTCGGCTCAGGTATCATCTCTTGGGGGTTCAAGCAATTATTATTTACTTTTATTCATGATGCAACATAGGAAAGTTTGGGTTCTATTGTATTAGAAGAAATAAATCTGATGTATTTGACACTTTTGTTAAATGGAAAGCCTTAGTAGAGAATGAAACAGGTCTTAAGCTAAAATATCTCAGGTCAGATAATGGAGGACCCAGTATTGGCAGCAATGAGTTTGATATATTAACCTGTTCTAAGAATGGAATCCTTTCGGCAGGAAAAATACGGTTCCAGGAACTCCGCAGCATGAATGGGGTGTCAACGTGGATGAACAGAACAATAATGGATACGTGCCAAGAGCATGAGGTTACATGCAAGACTACCTCTTTCTTTTTGGGCACCGAAGCGGAAATGATCACATATGCTGTGTACTTCATAAACAGATAACCCTCAAGTGTATTGGATGGAGGCATACATTGAGGAGGCATGGTATGGTAAGAAAGTTGATTGCAATTTCTTAGAGTCTTTATCGATTTGATAGTGTTTGTTCATATAGACAAGGATGATAGGACCAAGCTAGAGGCTAAATGGAGAAAAATGATGACTTTCATTGGTTATGGCTTCCTGATGACTTTGGAATGGTGTAAATGTTGGAAAAATATCAAGGACAAGAAAAATCATTCGGTCTAGGGATGTGGTCTTTAATGAGAAAGTCATGTATAAGCAACAAAGTTGCAGGAAATGGCATCCTGGAAGAATCCAAGAAAGAATATGTTGGTAGAGGATTGTTCCATGATGGGAAAGTGACCCATGAATCAGTTCAGGAACCTACTATAACAGGAACCCCAAACTCCTACAGGTGAGGAGGTCTTCTAGGGCCCCAAGAAGGAGAACCTGAACATTTTTCTCCTTCTCTTTATTATTTATTACTCACTCGATAGTGGAGAGCCAAGAGAGCTTTGATGAAGCAATGCATGTAGATGGTGGGAAGAAGTGGGAGCAAGCCATGGATGAGGAACATCAGTCTCTCATGGAGAACCAGACTTGGGATTTGGTGAAGCTACCCGAAGGAAAAAGAGCATTACAGAACAAGTGGGTGTTCAGAGTTAAAGATGAAGAAGGAGGTAAGAAAAGATATAAGGCCCTGTTGGTGGTCAAGGGGTTTGCACAGAAAAAAGGTATAGATTTTGATGAGATTTTTTCTCCTGTAGTAAAAATGACTTCTATTAGAACTGTTCTTGGAATAGTGGCAGTAGAAGACTTGCACTTAGAACAACTTAGATGTAAAGACTATGCATTTCTCCATGGTGATTTGGAGGAGGAACTATATATGCAGCAACCAAAGGGCTATGAGGTCAAAGGTAAAGAGGAGATGGTGTGTAAACTGAAGAAGAGCTTGTATGGCTTGAAACAAGCTCCACGTCAATGGTATAAGAAATTTGATAGCTTCATGATGGAGCAAGGTTATATTAGATGTCATTCTGACCATTGCATGTATACAAAGAAATTTGAGGATGGAAGTTATATTATCCTGTGTTTGTATGTGGATGACATGTTGGTTGTAGGTAAAAACATGCAAGAAATAAAAGTACTCAAGAAGAAGCTAAGTGACTCCTTTATTATGAAGGATTTGGGGGAAGCCAAACAAATCCTTGGTATGAGGATATCTTGAGATAGGAAGGAATGGAAACTGACTTTATCTTAGGAAGAGTACATTAAGAAGGTCTTAGAGAGGTTTAATATGTAGGATGTTAAACCGGTTGGGACTCCTTTGGTAGGCCATTTCAAGTTATCAAAGGAGTAGTGTCCCAAGACAGAGCAGGAGAGAAACCACATGTCCAAGGTACCTTACTCATCAACAGTTGGTAGTTTGATGTATGCCATGGTGTGCCCCAGGCTTGATATTGCCCATTTAGTGGGGGCTGGTGAGTAGATTTATGAGTGATCCAGGTAGAGATCACTGTCAGATAGTAAAGTGGATCCTTCAATATTTGAGAGGAACCATGGGGACAATTTTGTGGCTACAGTGGATCAGACACCACTTTGTGTGGTTATGTAGATTCAGATATGGCTAGAGATGTAGACAGTAGGAGGAGCACACATAGGTTATGTTTACACTGTAGGTGGGACAAAAGTAAGCTAGTATTTCATGACTATAAAAGCTGGTGGCTTTGTCAACCATGGAGGCTGAGTATGTTGCTGCCATAGAGGCAAGCAAAGAGATTATTTGGTTACAACAATTGCTTGAGGAGTTGGGGCATAAGCTGGAGGAAGGAAAGCTACATAGTGATAGTCAGAGTGCTATACACCTAGCTAAGAACTTTTCTTTCCACTCTAGGATGAAGCATATACAGTTAAGGTACCATTTCATCATGACAACTTTGGAGGAAGAGAAGTTAAAGCTGGAGAAGATTCATACCAGTCAAAATCCCACAGACATGATGACTAAGGTGGTCACAAGGGAAAAAATCAAGCTGTGTTTAGCTTTGGTTGGTCTTCATGGAAACTAGTGAAGGATTGAGAAGCTTGCTTAGAGGAAAACTAGTCTCCAAGTGGGAGATTGTTAGGTTGTGGAGCCTGTTTTCATGTGTGAAATTGTTGAAGACTGTACACTAAGAGTACTGAACACTTTCCACAGTTATCTCATCGGGGTTTGGGGGTGTAGCCATTAAATTTGTTTTTGGCCTTAAAACGTACCCGATATACCGGGAAACATGATTTTCTCATATGGATAGGATTTTTGACCCATAAGTTTATGGGATGGTTTTGGCCCATGGTTTTAATACCCATGGTTTTGTAAAATTGCTTAAGCAGATTGTCTAGTTATGTGGTTTTATGCATATGGTAGAAATATGATGAAACATTGCAGATGTGTTTGAATTCGGGTGTGAATTCTGTAGAGTTTGTTGAGCATAGCTCCAAACAGATCTGGGTATTGTATTGAGAGAGTGGTGGCTTGTAATAAAATATGAGCAAGTGATTCTTGGTGGAAATAGCCCAAATTAGGTGAACCACGTTAAATAATGTCTCTTTGTGTTGTGTTATTTTATTCTACACTTTTATTTGAGATCTGTAATATTTTCTACATATTAGTTTCTACTGTTGCGATTCTGTGAGGGATTATTCCACATATTTTATCTCTTATTTCCTAACAGTGATTCCCCATCTAAATGATACTACACTCCCTCTCTCCTTAAAGAGTATCATATTTTGATTATAGAGTGCACTTACAAAATTGGTTTCACTCTCGCATAATATGTAGTGGTTATGACTGAGTCATTTACTGGAGTTATGTCAGTAATTTCTTACTAATTAATAAGAGTCATGAAGAAGGGTACTGAGCTATTTGTTTACCTTAACTACCTCTCCCTTCTCATTAGCAGTACTTAATTCAATTTAAAGCTTAATTCCAAAGGTTTTGAGTTGGAAAGGGAACTTTCCCTTTCATTGTCTGGAGTCATGTGCCACCATTAGGATTTCCAAAGCTTTCTTGAAGCAATTCCTTTAGTGTATTTACCAATGCCACAAGATATCCCACAATGCATACCTTATGGTTGGTGGACTCTTTTCAGTTTTTCAACTACATTCAAAAGGAACATGAGTGGTTGCACTCTTGGAGATTTTGGTATTTCACCCTCTCAGTCTGACTTGGATGGATTCATACCTTAATTTTTAAGTGCTTGGAGTCTCTTGTCCAGCTTGTTGGTGAGGGTGGATAAATGGGAGATTCCTTTCAAGGCCATTCGTTTGTTGAAAATTTTCAAAGCATTTGTCATTTACCTTTTCGGAGTGGTTTTGTAATCCTATTGGAAAATTCTAGAAGTGGATATTATCTTTTAACAAATACAAATTATTCTCCTATTGATTTCAAGAGAAACTCTCGCTATGTTCTAGGTGTCCAATTTTATGCTTCGGGAGGCAGTCCTCTTTTTCCAGGAGAAATCCCTTTTCATTTGTCGATGGAACACCTGCAGGCCCATGTTTTCAGATCTCTCTGGGGACTGTAAGGTTTCCTATAATAGCATTAAGATTTGCAGTCATGAGCCTTCACCTGACTCTTTTGGTCATCTACCATAAAGGTCGTGCTAATGATTCCCTTGGGGACAGTATCTTTTGGCATATGGGGGGTTCATTGGCAAGGAAAACACTCCTAAATCCTATTGGGTGTCCTCCCACCAAAGTTTATTTGGACCTACGAATCATTTCTATTTTCCGAAGGCATTGGTTTCGAGTTGTCTGAAGTCTCCTTAGTTTGGAAGAGCGGAGGAATTTTGGTTAGATGGCTGCCGCCAGACTGATCAAGTCTCTAGACGCATTTTTGACACCCCCGAATTTCCTGGAGGGTAAGTGGGTATACCCCTTGAAGAGCCTGGATAATTCTTCCTTGGATATTCATATCTTGACTCCACTTTAAGGTTGACTATCCCATTAGAGAAGTTTCTATGGAATGATTCTTAAATTCCTTCTCCAAGAAGATATTGTTAGTGTTGTATGGTAGTGGGAAGCGGTGGCTCCTTGGGAGGATGGGTATTTATATCACGGATAGACGATGTAGAGGCTTGGGAAGAACTTGTAGGCTTATGTTGTGATGAAGGGGAGCTATTTCTCTAAGGATACATTTAGGAGGTTGATATTTAGTCCAAGCTTCCAATTGTTGTATATATTGCTAGTTGTACTTGTAGCATTGGATTACAATATCATATGCTTGCAATTAAAATAATATCCTCTTAATGTAATGTGTTCATCTTTGAAATATCCTTATGAAGTTTAGATCCACTTGAGATAAAATGACAATTGCCATACCTTTAGGTGGTATGACTAGAAATGAATCCTTTGCCATGTCTTGTGGAATTTGGTGTTCAATCATTATGCATGATCTTGTAGAGCCTTTCTTGATATTGATAAGTTGGGTTGGTTGTTTATGTCAAAGATTTATCTCCCTTTTCTACTTAATTTTGTCGAAAAATACATCATCCCATATGGATCTCAAGGTTTCTCGATAGAGCTTGGAGGCAAGGATCTGTACCAGTTTGTAGAGATTTTCCCTTAAACTTAGGGTATGCTAGTAATCTTAAGGTAATATATTGCTCTTGGTTATGTAATGTACACTGTGTGGATATTCACAACATGACTTTAAGATGTTGATGTATCTAGGGTCTTGAAGTCTTTACCACTAAACTTAGGAAGTGCCTTCATAAGTACATTTTATAGGTATGGGAATTCCATGTTTCTGGATGTATTAGAAATATGGAAAGGAATTACTTTGATTCCATGAGATGAATTGTCTTAGAGGAGGAGGCAGTTGATGATCCACTATGATAGGTCTAAGAACTCTAGTAGATTGTAAGAAGGGCCTACTAGGTGGAGGTGTAGACAGAGTCAAATTTGGAGGAGATGGATATCTTCAAATCTATCTACCTCTTCTTCCTCTTCCCAGGGATTATTGCAAGTATTCAAATGCACCTTCTTCTCTTGTTCTCAAACTTATTTGAATCTTTGTCATGAACTAGAGAGTATTAAAATACCAATAGTACTGATAACTAGTAGATATTTGGAATGAAGTCATCATATGTGTAGCTACAAAGCCTCCAAAGGCTGGAAATTTCTATGTCACACACACTAAACCTAGAAATATTTGAAATTTAAGCTTTCACTACTTGTCCCACCGGGCATGCTAGGAAAACTGTTGATGATTATCTTTTTAGAAGAATCACCAAAGTTGTGAGAAATCTTAGAGATGTGGGACTTGACCCCTAAGATAACCTCTTCATTTTACTGAAACTGGATCTTCTCTGCTTTGGGTTGAGATAAGGGGTTAAAGAGAAAATTAAAAAGTAAATAAATCTTATCTAAGGTGATTCATCGATAATTTACTAAAGATCATAAAGATATTATTAAAATATCTACTAGATTAGTTGAAGAGATTTCAAGATGATCAACTATTCCAGAGATATCTCAAATTATCAAAGGGCGCATGAAACTAAAGCATAACCAAGAGTGAATGAATAGATTTATGTAAAATATATAAGGGCGTGTATCACGATAGATATTTAAACATGCATCTAAAACTAATAAAGTAAACAGGAAGAGATAGAGGACACAAAATATTGCGAACATTTAGTGTAGAGAACAAAAAATCTTATTAACTAAGAAAACAGTACATAAGGCCAAAATGGTAGAAAATTACAGTATTCCTTTACAACAGAGCCTTGTTAAGGCTAGTTAACACAATAAACTAAACTTATATTACTCCTACAGAGATGTGGAATTTATTTTTCTCTATTCCTCCTCTTGTTACTGGAACAAGAACATTCTTATATAGACCCTATGGCTCTTGCTTCAATGTGCCTCCATTAAGATATCCACTGCCCACATTTAGTTTTTACCTATGAGATCTTTGAACCTTGGAGAAGATCTCAACTACATGTTTTGGGACCCGAGATCACATTCACTCCATCATACCTTTATCCCTTCACTTCTTTAATTGGTTCCTTTTATGGTAGAATTTTCCTTGTAAGATACATAGAGACTCTGCACTGCTCAAAGGCTTATCCTTTTCTTTCTCCTATTGAAGTTGTGCCTAGGTCACACATGGAGGCATGTGTGCTCCTTTGCTTTATCTTTTGACTTTTCAACCCACTTGGGATTTCTTAACCACACTTTAGCCACATGGAGGATTCTCATTGCTCGAAGGTTTCTGATGCTTTGTGACTTCTCCAAAATGTGCCAAAGGGACACATGGATACTTTCTTTGTTTAGTTCCATACTTAGGAAAAAAATTAGCCCCAAAAAAATACAATAGAAATCCGAAATAAAAAGGGGCTGAGGTGACAAAATGTAGAATTAATGGAAGATCCTTGAAACAATGTAGAAATCCTTCTATAGGTCCTCTTCTTTATGCGCCCTCTTCAAAGGTGGCACATTTTTATTTTGAGCTATGGGAAGGAAGAATCTGTAACATATATTTTGAATCCTCCCTAAGCATTTGGTCTCAATTATATAAACCCTATGCAAATCATGCCTCTAATGGTGACATTAAGTTGGGGGTAGATGTCTATTATGTCTTGCTCTAATACCTCCAAGTATCCAGGACTAGATTCATACATGTATGTTATGCGTAATGTATGACAATATGATTCGACATTATCCACATCAATAGTTAACTTATGTGTATCCTTGATTATGGTTATTGAATACTTGAGGTATCTTGTAGTAAATAAAAATTGTATCTTACACCAGGGGCCCATATCCCCTTTCACCATCCTGAAATGTGCAAGACTAAAGTGTTGCATTACTACGCATTTTACTTGTTCCCCAGCCAAAGTGGAGAGTTCATGTGGAATGTGACATTCATTATTAAACACTCGTTTAAGTCTGTCATACAATTTTTTTATTCATGCTTTGTATGTACTTGTGATATTCCCATCAAGAGTGTATCCTAAAAATTGTATTGAGGGAGATGTATGCACTGGTGGGTAAAGCCACATATTATCCTCATGCATATCTGGCACTCCAATATCCCAAAACATGATAAGTAGCAATAAAAAACCCCATGTAATCTTGGCCCCTTCTTCATTCTATACCCACACTTCTTCTATGATCTCATTCACAATAAAATATGTAATATTCTAGTGTTACCTATGATCAATTATTTGTGTCACATACAAAAACCTTTTATTTCCATCAATCCAGCATTTAGAAGTACCCAATTTGCAGCTTACCAATGTAGAGGTAACCCTAGTTATAGGATCATCTAGATATATGTAAAGGTCATTACCCTATCGCCCTTTTCATAACACAATTTTGTGGCCAACTCCTCAATATTTGCAGTCATGCAAATATATAGTCCCATGTCTTTCCCCGTACTCCGAAGACTTGTAACATGCTCAATAAATTAAGTGGTAATCTAAATTATTCTTCCAAATAACTAGAATAAATCCTTGTGTACACGTGACAGCAACCACTGGTAAAGATGTGTGGGTTTGAAAATAAAGGAAGCTCGTATAGTTATAAAACTCTAGTCTTTTCTAGTTGAATTCTAATGGATTCTTTGAGGAAGTGGTTTCTGTTAGTGAAAATATAAAGCACCCCCTAAATGACCTTTATATTTTTAGTTTAGAATTGGTTCATTTAGTGTGATTACACAACATTGAGTTGTCTCTAAGGTGTGGGACCTTACAAGGTCAGAAAACTCTCCATATTGAAGCTGGTTCTTACTCCTCTGTGTAGGTGTATGCATGAATTTGCAGAGATTTAATACTAAATCCTACTCTATATTCCAAGGAGACAAAGATAAAGGATGTAAAAAAGGAAATAAAACTAAGTAAAAATGGTGATACACCAAAGGAGTGATGAACTTCTATCTCGAAAATAAATATAAATCATAGAAATGTAACACCAAGCATGCACATATTTCTAGAATGCAATGAAAGACCAGAAATCAATAATAAACGCATGAGAGGATTGGGGGATCATTAACAAAACATGCATTACCATTTCCCAAATTTGATACAATGCATTACACTACCAAAAAGGAGAAAAACATGTCACAGGTTCCATGGAAGGTTTGAAAATCCTCAAATTCACGTGCTAAGGGGAAGAGGGGAGTCTGCAAGAAACAAAACGTTCAACCCTTTGAAAAACAACCCCTATAGCATATAAAACAAAGAAAATCGAGTGGGAGATTGTAAGATTTCCAAAATATTCATTCAACCACTGATAGGAGTATTAAAATTGATTACAAATTGATGGGCTCGATAAAAAAACTCAAATCCCCATGTATTTTACTTCGCAGAGCAAGAAGAGAAGTCAAAATCCATTAATTTTGGTGGTTGGGAGTGTTCTTGTGTTTTTTCCCATGCCAGAGGCATTTCTTCATTTTTCTCCCACAAAAATACTCTAAAAATAAAAATTGAATAAACTATTGTGTAGATAATTTCAATATCTTTCCAATGACACTAAAATTGAGAAAAATTGAGCTCTAGTTTGAAAGATATGGCCCTTTGGAGAATTAGGGAAAAACTAGAAAAATTAGGGCAAAAACGGGTTCGCAGGCTAAAATTTGAATTTTTTCTCCCTTTTTCAATTTTGGGAAAAAATCCCCAAAAATCTCCGTCAGCCTGACCTCCACTGACACGTGGCACACGCTGGTTTCTCTATGGGTTCAAACACTCATTTAACCCCCTTTTTGAATTTGGAAATTTTTCTAAAATTACTCCACGCCCTTGCCTCTCCGGGACATGTGTCACCACCTGGTTGCTCAATAGACTTTCACTTCATTTTTTACCTTTGCGCCATCAACCATTTTGGAAAAAATTCCAAGATCCCTCCACCGCTCTGACCCCCACCTCTGACAGGATACGTGGTAGAAAATTATTGCTCAACGGGCTTTCGCTTGGGTTTTCCCCTTTGATGCCTTTGATCCATTTTGGATTTACCCATAGTTATCCCACCACTCTGACCTCCCACCTGCCACTTGGCACCTTCTCATCTCCTTACGGGATTTCAGGCCAAAATCTTCCCTTTACGCCAATTGACCAAACCATCAAAACTCTAACTTCCCTCGACGCCCGCTGCTCCTCCATGACACGTGTCATTGTCCTATTAGTTGTGGGCCTTCCCAGGGAAAATTTCTCCCAAAAACTCTGCCGAGCCATAACTTGCAAAATAAAAGGATTTAGGAGGAAAATTTTACCTTTCTGGAAAGGTGAGAAAATTATCTATCGGATGAAGCCATACCCAAAAACTTTGAGTCCCTGAAAAGTGAAAAAATTCAACTGAGGCAAAAATAAGGAAAGAATGAAGGAAAGTTAGCCAAAATAAGCAGGGGCTTATTTTGTATAAAAATTTTGGCGACTCAGAGGGGTTATCTACCTGCTATATAAAGTGACTAGCTACCTGAAGTAATCCATTGGGCAATGGAGTCATCAATTTAACTACTTGTTACTCTTAACTTATTAGAAAATCTCTAAAATGAAGATTGTGAGAATAGAAAATTACTTTGATATGGAACATGGCCTACATAAGATGCATCCTCAGGGACACAAAACTTGTGCCTAAGCACTTAGGCAAATATAAAACTAAGTTACAAAAAAACAATGTGCATAAGCACTTGGAGGAATAAAAATCTAAGCTAATATGTACAAGGTGAGAAGTTTCCCTTCTAGTAGCAATGCTTTAGGTGGATTCCATTAATTGGAATCCGTAGTTCTTCACCATACAATGTAGATAACTGGAAGGCATTGCTATTCTTGAATTTTTTGACCATGTAGGGGCCACTCCAAATGGCATCAAACTTTGAATTCCTTCTTGGCTTTACTCAGTCTACATCCCATTTCAATACTAGATCTCCAACTTGGAAGGTTCTAGCTTTACCTTTCCTATCAAAGCTTCTCTTGATTAAAGCTTGGTCCTTCTCCATTGTTTGGGCTGCATGCTCTTTGATTTCTTGGAGTTCCATTAGTTCTGCATATCTAACCTCCATGGGTTAAAACTCCAACAATTCTAATTGCTTCATGAGTTCCAATGTTGGCAACTCAAGTGACATGGGAAAAACTGCCTCTTTCCCATAAACAAGTCTAAATAGAGAGTTACCTATGGATCTTTTGGGAGTTATCCTATCAGCCCATAGAGATGATTTGAGCTTAGTGTGCCAAGTCCTTTGATTTTCATCAAGAGACCTCTTGATGATCCTTAATAGATTCTTGTTGGTGGAATCAGGTTGGCCATTACCTTGGGGGTAATAGTTCTATGAAGTGCTCAAATAGATTCCATTTCTAACAGTCCATTCAGTTACCTTTGATCCTTCGAATGCCAACGCATTATCTGATATAATAGTGGCAGGTGTACCAAATCTGATTGATATCCCCTCATAGAATTCTAGAATGTTGGATTCATTTGCCTCTTTGAGTGCCACCGCCTCAATCCATTTGGTGAAGTAGTCTATTGCTGTTACAATCCACTTGTGCCCTTGGCTTGAGTTTGGATTAATGACTCCAATGAAGTCCAAACCCCATTTCATAAATGGCTATTCAACTGAGATTGGGTGCAATGGAAGTGTTGCTAATCTTTCTTTTCCTGTGAAGAATGCACAATTCTTGCACCTCTTGATCCACGCATAACAATCACTAAACATTTTGGGCTAATAATAACCAGCCTTCATGATCTTGAGAACTATCACTCTTGGAGAAAAATGCCCCCCAGCTGATCCACCATGGAACTCTTCTAACATTCTATCAATCTAATTTGTCTCAATGCACCTCAGCAACACTCCATTGATATCCTTTTTGAACAAGACACCATCAACAAGCGCATATGGAATAGCCTGCAATCTGAAGTGTATTATTTTGGATTTGTTCATCTTTGGAGGGCATATGCCTATTTTTAAGAAGTGCATTATGTCTTGGGTCCAGCAAGGAGTGAGCATGCCACCATTTTCTTCTTGAAAATCTCTTTGTTCTTGGCTGTCCTACAACACCAAAACAACACTCTTCTCTTTGTTTTCTTCAATTGATTGGCTCAAGGACAATTGCTCACACAATCCCTTTCCTCTAACCAGCTTGGTGACTTTGATCTCAATGCCATACTCCATGACATGAGTAATCCACCCTGCACATTTTTCATTTAGATCTTTGTTGAGGAGGAAGTCTTTAACTTCCACACGAAAAACCATCTGTTGAACCTGTTGTTTAAAACTAGATGCTTAATTTTCTTCAAGCTCCTAATCACTACAAGAACATGCTTCTCAATGAAGGAATACCTTACTTCATAGTCCTCCAAACTTTGGCTAAAGAAGGTAATGGCCAAGCTGAGTCCACTAACAAGAATCTATTAAGGATCATCTAGAGGACTCTTGATGAAAATCAAAGGAATTGGCACACTAAGCTCAAATCAGCTCCAAATTTTAGAGGACTATGAAGTAAGGTATTCCTTTACTACTTAAATCACATGCAACCCATTTTTTCCCATGCTCTTCTCCTAGTTCTAACTTGCCCTTTCACAAGGATCTACATGATGTCAACAGACACTTCTTTTTGGACTTTCACTTCCTCACTTAGATCTTCTTTGCACGGTTTTTCTTCAAAACAAAGGTAGCAAAATGACTACCCCTCCCCCCTATTTATACCTTTTCAATGAACCAAATGTCATTTCAACCCATGCTTTTAAGTTAATTTTTTAATAAAGTAATTTTTCTATGTTCTTTCAATTTTGTTATTTCCTTTCGTGTAATGTATTCATAATCTTCTGGTATGCTATACTACTTATCATCCACAGAACTCCTCCACACGCCTTCCTACTCCAAATTACATAACATCTATGCCATATTCCAAGTAGCTCCACATGTCACTGCCTACCTCATGTTACACTACACAATCATCTTTCGTGCATGGTATTTAATCAAATCAATCTTCCTTCTGAGCACTTTATGCAAAATACATGTAACACCTTTTCCTATTTCACACCATCCTTCCAAGAAACACCTTTAACTAAGACAAATTATATCAAGATGGGAGCCTAAAATTCTCATTTCTACATTTGATCCACCCCACAGTAAAAGTATGCGTGGTCCTCTACGCATGAATCCAATAGATAGTAATCAACTATGGGAGTGCAAGCACACTTTTACAACATGACACTGAACTAAATTGACAAAGCATAACAACGTTGAAAGGATACACATATAAATAAAATTCATTAAAGACAATTCTAATCTAAATGGAAATATTTCCTTATTACAAACACTAAGTTGACTTATTTATAGTAGGTCTTCAACCTACTCCCATTGAAGTAACTAGGTAATAATGTGCCCTCCAATACCTGTAACTCAAAAATTCCTGAGTCCAATATTTTTGTTACAACAAAGGGTCCCAACCAATGAACTTTCAACTTCCCAGGGTAACACACAAACTTTGAAGAACCATCTTTCAAACCTAAATTTTTTTATGGCAAATATGTCTATCATGTCTTGCAATTTGTCTTGCATTTTCTGTCTTTTGGCTCCATCAAGCAATAATGCACCACTCATCTAGCTCCATCAATTTTTCTATGCATATTTAACATCTTATTCATCATACAATCCTCATGTGCGTGTAATACATAGGGATGGAAACATGAATTCCACATGAAATATATTTGCCTTTCCAAACACCAACTAAAAGGGTGTGGCTTTATTCAATCTTTTGTAAGTGGTCCAGTATGCCAAAATCTCACCAAATACCTTATCATACCAGTATTTCCTTCCAATATCACAAATTTTTGTCAATGTATGTCCCAATATCTTATTGAAAGCCTCAACAGTACCATTGGTGTGTGGGTGATAGGGGTTGTATTGTGGTGTGCCACCATAAACTTAGCAGACAATATTCTGATAGTGTCATTAATAAATTGAATTCCCCTACCACTTGTCAAGTTTAATGGAAATCCATACCTGCTTTTAATTTTTTCCCATAGAAACATTGTTGTTGTAGCTTCCATGCAATCCTTTGTAGGCATTACTTCTACCCACCTTGTCAAATAGTCTTTACAAGTTATAATGTAGCACAATTCATCCCTATATATGGGTGGGGAAATAGGACCCACAAAGTCAATCACCCATTTCTAAAAAGGTTTAGAACTTACAATAGGCCTTAGATGCATTTCATATCTAGATATAGGCTTCCCAAGGCATGAACAATGATCACATGCCTTGAAATACTATTTAATATCCATATATAAGGTTTCCCACCAAAGGATGGCCATCAAAATCTTGTGCGTGGTGGCATAACTTGCATAATGACCTCCTATAAGTCCACCATGAGCTTCTTCCATTATTTCCTCGTGCTCATGCTCCAATACAAACTGGCACAAAACTTCATCATGACCTAACTTATACAAATCTCGAACAATTAACTGGTAAGGTTTCATGTGGATTACAAGTTGTTTCTTCTCTAATGTATTCATTCCACCAGGCATCTAGCATGTGTGAAAAAAAACTATAATATCTTCTAATTAGGTGGGTACGCGATTCAATCTAAAAATTTGTGCATCCATAATTTTGTCCTCAATACTTTGTCCATCCTCACTATAATTGATCCTTGACAAATGATCTGGCCCTAAGTTTCCTTTTCCTAGTTTCATAACCAATGTAAACTTAAACTCATAAAATAGTAGTATCTACTTAAAAATTCTCCCTTGTAAAATAGGCTTGTTGACCACATACTTAAGTGTCATATGATCTGTGAAGAAAATAAATGGCGTAGGAAATAAGTATTGTCTTAATTTGTGCAACACTTAAATCATAGATAAAGCTTCATGCTTAGTATTTGAATTGTTCTATTTAACTTATGTCAATTTCCTTCTTGTAAAACAAATAGGGTGGTCTACAATTCCTTCACTTGGTTCTGCTAACATGATGCCAATTTCCATCCTAGAGGCATCCACATAAACATGAAATAGTTTGTCCCATAAAAGAAATAAAAAAATAGGTGTACTGGTTATCCTTTCCTTCAATTTTTCAAATGCTTGTTGTTGTGCCTCACCCCAATAGAATTTTCCCTTAGCCTTCAAAATATCCTCCAAGGGCATGTCAATATTTACATAGCCCTTAATGAATTTCATGTAATACCTTGTATGACCAAAAAATCTATGCACTTCACTTTTATTTTTTAGGTTCTTCTAATCCCAAGATCACAACGACCTTGGCTGGATCTACCAACAAGCCTTTCTTACAAATAATATGCCCAAGAAAAGTGCCAAAAGGTGTCGAAAGATACATTTCTTAATATTTAGATATATAATAAAATTCCATCACCTCTCAAACATAAGCCTCAAATTGTCATAATGATCCTTAACCAAACCATACACTATCTAATCCTGTAAAAACTTATGAATGAAGTCCTGAAATTATTTTACAAAATGCATGAAAATAATGGAATCGCATTCTTCAATCTAAATGGGAATAAATATGTATGAAAAACTTCCCCACTCGGTGGTGAAATTTTTCATTTTCTTATCTTATTTTTCTATGCGCACTTGATGATATCCTTAAAATCCATCAGTAAAATATTATATCTCATGCCTTATAACTCCTTCAAGGATATCATGAGTAAATGGGGTAGGAAAAGGGTCAATAAAACATAAAGTATTTAATTCTTTGTAGTCCACACACATCCTTATCCTCTCATCCTTTTAAATATTAATGACCATGGGACTCACCCACTTAGATTCCTGAATGGGTTTAGTGATACAAGATTTCAACATCTTATCAATTTCTTCCTTCACTTTAATGTGCATATTAGGATTCATCCTCTAAGGAATATTCTTAATCAGGCACATGCCTTATTTATGTTTGATTTGTATCTCAGATAAATAAGGGTTTACTCCTTTTAATTCCTGATAGCCTCATGGAAATAAGTCCTGAAAGTTTTACATGACATCAATAATGTTAGCCACCTCCTTCTCAGACCATTAATCACTAATGATGGCCTATTTAGGCTCTACATTTGTCCCAATGTTAATGTTATTTTTTTCATAGGTTCATGATAAGCTCATGCCTTCTCATCTATTTTTTCCATCACCTTACACGTACCTTAAGTGTAGTTAACATCTAGGTTACTATCCTCATCATCATTATCTATTGTGCATACCAGTTTACCCCTTTCCTTTTCTTCCCAGGTGAATACCATTTATTTTTCTTCAGTATCTTCAAGTTCAAGGTGTGCCTCTAAATCTATCTCTCTAAAAATGTCTAAAATGATTTCCTCAACCTTTATGCTATCTCCAAGAGTAATGTGCTTCATAATCTACAGTGCATCACTGACCAGTGGTTTAGTAGAAAAGTAATCAAAATTATGGATCATACTTGTGATCATCTTTATCTAATTAACAGTTTCACATGTCAACTCTAAATGGACACACTATGCATATGCACAACTAATCATGGTGGCGTAGAACTTATGTACCCATAGTGATGGTGGTAAGGCCTCCTACCCCTCCATCCAAAGTCCTCACACTTCTGAATGTGGTGTAAAGAAGAATACTTCCCATGGAATTTTCATATCTATGAAGGATCATTTCTCATTATAAATATAGTATAAAATATGATTCACACCTCTCACTATTCTAAGAGATTGTCTCTATGTTTAGTTCACCAACGCGTTGTTGTCCCACATAGGGTATAAACCAAAATATTTATTTTTTCACCCTCATCCTTCCATTGGGCTTGTATAACACACATAAATACATCAGGATTCCCTTCACCAATGTACCAAGGTACCTAGTTATGACTCAAGTGTCGAACAATGCACAACTTGAGCACGCGAGTAATAGTATTCTTGATCTCTCACCCAACTACTTCATACATTTCATGTGCCTAGTTTTCAAAAGTAGTAATTGTAGTATCACTAACTGAATAAGAATCATCCCATTGAACCATTCCTTCCTTAGATGGCTCAACTACCTTAGGGTCTTTGATTGTACACACATATATCGTGTTCATGTCCTCATCACTGAAAAGCTAAAAATATGGGGCACCCTTTACATCTAGAAAAGGTATAATGATACACTCTTATTTTTTGTCAAAGCTAATGTATCCCTTGATGAAGTGAAAATCTTCATTACTTTCATAACACCAAAGGTATCCAAGTAATGCTGGGAAACTATCTACCTCAATGACCTCTAATAATTTGAATTCCCCAGTAAACATAGCTCTTTGAATTATAATATTCATATATTTTAATACCCCAATAGGATTATCCCTAGTTTTGTTTTCCATGTACAACACATTCAAATAAGGCTGCAATGGTGGTCTTCCCATCTGATTCCAAGAATCCAACATGAGTACGTTAACTTATACGATTGTATCTATCAAAATTTTACTCAAAAGCCACCCATCAATGACCACATTCAATGTGATCTCTTTATCATACTCATGATTATAGGGAGGCATATTTTCATGGAGTATATGACTCTCATGCTCATTACCTATGCATGGTACTTTTTCTCTCAACCAATCTCATAACAAGGGGATTATGTTCTCTTGGTGAAAAATTCTATAGAATTCATTCAAATCATCTATGTCCTTCTATGGGATTTAAACCTTCTTTTCTCATTCCATCATGCTTACATGTTCCTTAAAAATTTGAATTTCTCCTTAGATATTCCTGATAACATATATAGTCTCTAGGTTCACTTCTTTCTGATGTTTAGCATTAGGGTACTTTGCATTGATCACTTCTTGTTTTTTTATAGTTGGATAATACTTTAGAGGCTCATGGGCATACACTGCCTCAATGTGTGTAGTAACTAACACTAGCCATAGTTCAGAAGTTTTTACTCAATAGCATATCATATGAAGGAGGAATTTCTGCAAGCAAGATGGTGGCCTTGATTCTTTTCTTCAGGAATGTAGAAAAATCTACTTGACCATATTGTTTTCTCCTGGATAGGGGAACATCCATAGTATTCATTAAATAATAGGAGCCAAAGGTTTTGGTTAAGGTAAAGCCAACAACATGAAAAACTTTGGCAGGAATTAAATTGTCTGATGCTCTAGAGTCAATGACATAGTTATTGAGTTTATGACTGGCTATTAGTATCGTGACATAGAAGGGCTTGATCTTATCATAAGTGGAGCATGCAGAGGCCATTAAATTCTATGGGGAAGGGGATCTGAGAGAGGAAAAAGGCCTTTAGAAGTTGTAGAAGAATTAATAGGCTTAGATTTAACAAATTTGACCACTTGAGCAAAAGCCTTTGGGTGGGTCTACTAAAATTCATCTTCATAAATAAAAAAAAATTGTGTTCTTTATGTGATCGATGATATCAAAAGACCTTGAAGAGGATGTGGTTTCTAGATTTGACATAATAGAGTTTTTAGGTTTATAAAATTTTGAAGATGAGGGTACTTTAGACATGGGAGTGGAACGTGTAGTTACTTTAGGCATAGAAGAGGAAGTGGAAGGAGCATTCGATTGAGAAGTCTTACTTACTTTCTTAGTAGCAGTAATACGAATGGGTGATCCTCTCCTTGTGACTACTAGGATAGTGGTTGGGCTTCCTTGGACTTCTATTTATTTGCAGAATGTAAATATTCCTTCTTCTTGTTCAAATTTTCTCTATTCATGACCACATAAGACTCATTTTTCATGTCTGTAACTACTTCATCATAATCATCGATTCCATCGATAGTTAGGTAATTGATTTCAGAATCATCGATCTCTCCCTAGACCTCTTCTAGTTCTTCCTTGGGTTCTTCCATCTCTTCTACTTCTATCTCATCATCAGGTTCATATACTTCACATGATATGTTCATTGGGAATTTAATAGGATGAGCTTCAATTGCTAACTTTTTTTAAGTAGGAGGAATGCAATTTCTTGGTTGAAAATTCCTTCATGGAATGTCCTTTATAGGGTACATTCCGAGCAAGATTCTTCTTGATTACAATCAAATCATTGGCCAAATTTTGAACTAAATATTAAAATATTGATGCACCTAAAGTAGAAGCTTTAGCCTTAGGTGTTTCCTTTCTCAATTTACCCAATATTATCAAGTCATCATATACGCTTATGGCTAACCATTGATCTTCATCCAAAGTAGAAATACCTGCTCTCCTTAGCGCATAAATATTCTATGGCAACTAAGCATTAAGGAATATTTTTTTTAGGATTTGATAAACAGGGTGAGTAGTAATGGGAATTTTACTAAAATACTTATTAAATTTGGCTAAAAATTCCTGCATAGGTTCATAAAGATCCTTCTTTATCTGGGAAAGTTTTTCTAAGAGGGCATGAACATATTCATCGGGTTTGAATATATTCTTGAACTAAGTGTTCATGGTATTACAACTAGTAATACTACCAACTGGGAGATGGTAGAACTGATCTTCATAATTATCTTGCAAAGTCTTGACAAAAAGTCTAACTGAAACATCCTCTTCCTCAACTCCAAAAATCCCACATGTAAAAATAAATGTTGTAATGTGTTCATTTGGTTGCACTTTACCATCACCTCTTAACTTATGGAAATTATTTCTATTCCCTTTAGGAAGATCATACAAAGGTTGAGGAAGGGCCAAAATTCCAAACCGTTGGCCCCAAGGCAAAGGTGTAACCATTGGAGAAAAAAAACTTGTAAAGTAACTAAAACACCTGATAAAATTACATCCTGATTGCTAGAACTTACTTGCAGCTGAGTGTCAGTGTCATCCTATGAGGACAAACCAAATATTTATTTAGTAGGAGTGCTTGAAGATCTTCTATTTCTACCTCTTCCTTGCTACCCCAACAATTGAAAAATTAGGATCCTCAAAACCTTGGGCTCTTTGTTCTCATGTGTACCTTCTTTCCACCAGTGTGTTGTGACTAATAGTTTACTTTGAATATAATTTAGTGGGAAGCACAATACATGCCCCATGGTGGGTGCCAGAAAACTCTTGGTTAGAAAATTTTTATTTAGACACAAACAAGAGCTTAGGAGACAATAGTCCCTCCTCTTTGTGGGGAGGTTCCCTTATTCACCAAAATATGGAAATATACTTATTTACAAATATACAAACTAACAATCGTTAAATGAGGATTTTGGTGTAAAGAATGTCTTCATATTATTATAACCTCAATACAAAAGATGAAAAAGGGAGAAGGATTTAGAGGAAGAAATAATAGCTTGTATGAGTAAGAGGAGTGAACTAGGGACACAAAGTGAAATCTAATCCACAAGTCGATAATACAAGTACTCTCCTTGGTTGTACAAGATTTCTCACTATTGTAAGAAATGGAGTGAATAAGGTAGCATGTTTATATATAGATACTATAGAGTAACATATTACTTATCCATGCATGGATCTTCAAGAACACATGAATTAGTATATCAGAAAATCCACTAAATATAGATGCAACAGACACAAAGTTCTTCACATTATAGAAAATGGATTGAACACACAGTTTCTATATTCAAATATACTAGATTCACATTCACAATTGCAAGGAAAAGCAATAGAAAGAACACAAACAAGAGGGGGATAGCTTATTCTTCTGTATTGATTTCAAATGCTCTATATTATTACATTCAAAAAGCACCAAAATTCAACGTCTTTACAATGGAAAAGAAGCCTTATATAAGTTGAGGGGTGGTTGCAACCAAATTTCTTAACTAATTGTCATTTAATTAAGTGTTAACACTTAATTAGTGAATTACATATTTTTAAAATGATAAAGCTAGCTTCAAAATATAACAATTAGAGAGAAATGACTAAGAACTAGAAGAAGGGTCATTGGTAAGTGGTATGGATCGGATCTTGACTTTAAGCACGTGCAACTTGAATTTTGCCAAAGCACTAGCAATCTCCATGACCTTTGGAATAGTCGTGTTTGTTGTGGCATTCAACCAGCTGCCCAGAGAATATTCCATTTCTTTAGTAATGCCTATATTCTACAACAGGCCTTTGGTAGCCTCTACAACAATGTTGTGTAACTCTGTGATTTCTTCTGTATTCTCATTGTTGATAGATTCAGCCTTAAATAAATATTCCTTGACAAATGCACTAAATTTTTCCTTGAATTCCTCTACTAAGTTCATTTTTGTAGAATTGACATCTAAGAGCTTGGAAATCAACCCATATCTCTGATTTGAAGGCCTTTCCTTTATGTACCATTCTCTTGAGTTCTATGACTACTTCTTCAAGCACTTTTATTTTCCATTCAACACCAAAAACTAACTTCCTATAAAGATTAATCTTAGATTCATCAAATATTTTATGAGAAAAGAGGGTTTTCTCATCAGTGGTGCTCATGATCCTTAAGTCTTGAATGCATTCTAACCATAGCTTGAGTTCTTTCTCTGATCCTATGATAACTATATTGAATTGATTCTGAGCCACATAAATGTTATCATATACTTTGTAAGCTTTATCAATGAAGTTCAAACTAGAAATCAACATTCCTTCCACCAATGCTTCAGTAGCTCTACCATATGAAGCATGTTTATGAATTTCCTTGATGGCCTTGACATCTTATTCAGACAAAATAGTGGGAGGAGGCATTGAGGAGAGAGGAGTTGGATCAATAACTTTATCACTTGAGAGAAAACACTTAATAAATATGGAGAGAACTTGAACCTATTCTTCCAGTTGCTCTTGTGTTTATTTGTCCTTCTCAACTCTCTCAATCACCCTAGAAATAGTCTCCTTCAAATTCTGAACCTATCCTTTAGGAGTAGATTCACCAAGTGGAATTCTAGTCAGTTCTAGGTCTACAAGAGTGATATCCTTTTCATATTTTTCTCCCCTTGGTTTTGTAATCTCCAAAAATTGTTGTCCCTTTGAATCAGAAACCAACCTTGAGGTTGTCTTGGCTCTTTTTGGTGGAGGAGTTGGGGTTGTGCCAAGAAAAACATCTACAACATAAAAACTAGGAGCAACTATCTTGGGAGTAAAATTTATTTTCTTACTATCAATCATGGGTTGAACCCATGTGAAAGAGTCACTTGAAGATGGAGGAGGAGGTGGTGCCAATGCCAAAACACTAGGAGGACCAAGAGACTGAGTAGATGGATTTTCTAGAGTAAGTACCTCAAAAGTAGAGGAAGATACTTCTTTGATTGGTGATTGTGGCCTTGATATACTTACTTTTATAGTGTTAGGCTCTATGATCTTCACATCATCAACTTGTTCTTCACCCTCTCTAATTTCTTCCTCATCACCACTTTTATCTTGATCATTATTTTTTTGCTTTGTGTTGGCATTTTCTGTATTATCCTTTTCCTCCTCACATGTTTTCAGTTCTTCTTCTAGCGGCTATGACACTTGTTCAGGAGTAGAAGAAAATTCTTCTATTAAATAATGAATTATTTCCTCTTCTACTTTTTCCTCAAGAGTTTCTTCAATTTTCTTTGTCTCTTTGACCTTGTCTTTCTTTGTATAAACCTTGGTTGTTGAGTTCAAAGCTGAGGAAGGAGGAGTTGATTGAGCTTGTACCTCTGGAGGTGGAATGGAAACCCCTTTATGTGATGAAGAAGCCTCTTGGGAGGAGGATTGTGTCACATTTAGATTGTATGCCCTTATCTTCTTATTGAACCAAACTTTTGTTCTCACCAAAATTGGATTGATTATTTTAGAGAGATCATCCCTTTCCTTTTGAGACCAATCAATAGTAAGAAGGGGCATGTGCTGGATGGTTTTGATATATTCAACAAAATACAGATCCTCATTGTTATCTTGCAAATATTCAGGGACTTTATACACCTCAAAATTCCTGGCTTATTGTAAAGAGAGTCTGCCAAAATACCTTCTTCTTACCTCATATTCATCTGAACAATCTTCCCAATAATCCTCAAGAGTAGACACATGATAATAAGACATTCTCAAATGATTAGAGATGAAACCTTTTATATCAAAAGAATATATTTTGTGATATGAGTGGAATTTGAATTCAACAATTGTTCTTTCTACATTTTAGGCATCTAAGGTAATTCTGCAGGTATAATTTCCCTGCGAGATAGGAAATTGGATGCTATGTAATATTCTTATCTCTACATGTTCTCATGTAACATGTCCAATTGTTAAAGAAAGCTAAACAACTCAGAAAATGGAGGGTTTATGGTACCTCAAATGTGATCTGATGGATATGGGTGCAAAGTAGATGATGAATCCTTGCAGCTATAAGTTGATGATCTGTAACTCAAAGAATCTAATAAGAAGAAAATTGATTAAATGATATATGTAGGGGCTTCTTAACAATTTCAATTCCAAGAAGTGTTACCTTCTTTTCGCAGATGTCAACCCCTGTTTGATAGGAGAAAGTGAAATAAAAGATGGATAACCTGATAGCATGTAGAAATAGAAATACTGCTGAATCTGAAAGTAATAAAGGTTGATTTAAGTACTATTATAACTAAATAAAATAAAAATAAATGTTACTTGACTGGATCGATGGTGACCCAAACTACACAGAGGTAGATTGACAATGACCTAGGTGAGTGAATCTGAAAAGTGATGTAAATATGCAGACCTGCGAAGGTCTGAATGCTAACGAAATTCAATAAAAACCTATGAATGCTCTAGATTCAACCTATAGAAGATGGCCTGATGGAGAAAACACCAGAGAATAAGGGGGATTAGGGATCTAGAAGGGTAAATTGACAAATGGGACCTTGGTTGACGATGACCAGGGTGGGGAGACAATAACTAGGATGCAAATGGGCTAGTTTTGATGCAACAAAGAAGCTCTGTGATGGATCTGAAAAGATGAGGAAAAGACATAACAATAGGAAGAGTCAGAAGAAGGCTCTAGAGATGGAAAATACAGTGATAAAATTCCAATTTGACAGTGACCTGAGGTGGGTGACGATGAATTAACAGAGTGAGGCAAGGATAAGGAGAAATGATATGGAAGAATGACCTGTAAGTGAAAATACCGGAAGAATAACTTGATAATGGAGTGACGACAAATATTGTACCTACAAGATGTTAGTCCTTAACAAGATAAGATTAGAAATAATATAAGATGGCACCAAAAATAAATATAACCTCCCGATGTCACGTAAGCAATAAAAAAAAATCCCAAGGATTCCAAGAAGGTTTTTGAGATGCTCTGGTTTGAATGTGGATTTGCAAAGTGCAGGAAACACCAGTTTTTTTGGTCACACATGTGTTTTTGGTCCTATTTTTGGAAAGAGATTCAACTTAGTTTAATAGGGTTGACAATGACTAGGTTGGGTCACTACCGTATACTCGGGGAAAATTTCCCCAATGGGGTGGATTTTGTGATTTATTCATGATTTCTAGGTTTTTGATGAATGGAAAAGATGATTTAAAGCATGTAAGCAGGAATAGGTTGCTTAGGGATGTGTAAGAAATAAAGCTAGATAGGATAAAAGCTAGAAAAGTAGAGGGATGTGGATTTAGAATGAAAGCATCCTAAATGGAAGGTTGATTAGGGCATGTGGGTGGATATTGATTAATTAATTAATTAACGAAGATTAATTAATCAATGTTTATTAATAAAGATTAATAGGTGATGGGATAAATGGGAATTTTAATTAAATAAAGGGTGTCATAGAATTAAATAAAGTGGGGTCTAGCTATACCATGGTAAAATATGCGCATGCATGCAAGCAGAAAAGGGTAGATATACTGAATTTAGGTGTCTACATTTTCCCCTTTTTGTTGAGTGGTTTGCGCTAACAAGCCATGAGACAAAATTGATGAGAGATTAAGATGAAGGATAAAGAGGGATTGATAATAAACTCCCCCTCAAACGGGGGATTGATGATGTCATGGAAATAAATGAAGCATTTAAAAAAGGTAAATGATGAAGGTCGGGTGGGTGAATAAAAATGGGTAAAATGATAACCAAGGTCAAGATCCCCCAAGAAAAAAGTATCGCAATAACAATAAAAACTATGGCAGTGACTCCAATATCACTTTGGTAGGGGACAATTATGGTCTCAACGGAGATGGGTGACAATGTTCTATGAGCTAAGTGAGTGGGTGAAGATCATTGCAGTATGGATGTAAGCCATGATGGCCAATGGGTAATAGGAAAACATCAAAGTATGTGCAACTAAATACGAAAGGTATGTGAAATCCTTCGTATATGAGGAATTGGGTGAAAAGGTTTGTGTCCGCAAAGGAGGAGGATGAAAATATTGGTTCCCCAGCATAGGACACAAAAAATGGGCTTAGAGGGCACATTGGAGAATGGGTGGTCAAATAATATGCCCCAAGGGGGAAGGAAGTATGGCCATAAAGGAAAATAAGGAATAAAGGAAAATGGTGAAATAAAATGCCCCAAGGGGGAATAAGTATGGCCATAAGGTGGATTTTGTGTGCGGATTAGATAGGATTTTTAAATAAAATATTCCCAAAGGAGGATTAAATATGGCCAAAAACATGGACTTTGAGAGTGTAAAATTGGATCATTAAATTCTTGAAGGGAAAATAAATATGGCCACAAATGTGGACTTCTGAATGAAACATGCGGAGGATGTGAAATATGGAAACAAAATTCCCTAAAGGGGGAATATAGATGGCCACAAAGATGGACTTAAGATGAGAGAGATTGGATAAGATTGGATGAGGTGTGGGATAAAACGTAACTTAACAATGGTGACCCATGGGTACGAATGATGCTACATCATATCAATGAATGTATGAGGAAAGGTGCCTCTAATCACATTTGAGGTAAAAAAGAAGGGGATCTAGGTAACGTAAGGCACATGCGACCAAAACAGATGTTAGAACATAACCAATGATAGTTAGTTATACAAAAGATGATAAGGTACGTGGATGAAATGAACTTATAAACCTAATTTCAACACCACAAAGGGGTTTGAGATGTAACTTGTACACAAAAAGAGGGTTCTCCAAAAGTGGTGTTCCCTAAAACTATGCCGCAACTCTAGGAAGGGGAAAGAGCAAACTGATCAATGCGGAAAGTTTGTTAGAAGAAAGTTGATAAATGTGGGAAGCTTTCTTAGGATGCTAATAAAATGGAAGGTTGATCAATGCGGGAAGCCTTCAAATTCCATGGAAAATAGTAGCCATCCTTTGAGGGTATGGTCTACTTTATACATAATATATATGGCAAGAATAAAATATGATAGCCATCCTTCGAGGGATCATTTTATTTCTTTGATTTGACTTGACATTTGATTTTCATGCTTTCTCTTTTTTTCTTTCATTTTTTTTCAAGAGTAGTTATCCTTCAAGGGATCAGTCTGTTTTTAATAAATTTGATTTTTGAGAAGAGCATCCATGAATTTTGAATTTACATGGGGAAGAGCTGGGAATAGCTAAGTAGACCACTTAGGAGGGGATAATGAATGTACAAGAAACACCCCTAGACCCTTTGTATGGTTCCAATAGGTGAATAAGAGGGTGATGGATGTAATTATCATGGAGTTCTCACATAGAAGGGAGAACCTATCCATAAGGAATATACTACAAATAGAGTCGTTGTGTCCATATTTAAGGTCACATCTAGGAAGTGACAGTAGACCACATTAATTCCAAATCATCACAATGAAGATGGAAGAGGCTAAAATGGAGGGATCTAAGGATATGACTAAGAACTCACTGGTAGATGTGCTAACAGTATAATGGTTGCACATGTAATGCGTTAAGCGGTTCCAATTTTTGTTTACTATGAAGGGAGGCCAATTGACAGGCTCCCGACCCATACTTATGCATGATAATGTATGGTCCAATCCAGTTAGGGGAAAACTTTCCATGTTGGCTCCTTTCTAGAGTAGTGATGTTCTGATAGGATAAAATGATAGCTTGCAAGATATTTGATACAACGAGATGAATAAGTGAAGACAAAAACTATGCGCTACCTTTTTAAAGGTAAGGGAGTAAAGGAAACATGTGTCCCTGAGTAGATGGCTACAAAAAGTGGATTTAGGATGAAGGTAAAAGGTCTCTCAATGGAGAGAAAAATATGGCCACAAGGTGGACTTTGATGAAAATTGGAATGAGAAGATCAAAAGATAGAATTAAATATGGCCAAAGATGTGGACTTTGAACAAGAATAAATGGTCCACCAAGGGAGGGACAACTATGACCACAATAGCGGATTTTGAAGATATGCCCCCTAAGGGAAGGACAAGGTGAGAAGAATATTTGATTTATATTGAATTACTTAGATGAAGATTGGATAAAATGCACGACTCCTCAGCGGCGTGCAATCGAGAAATAAACATTTCAATCAATGACAAAAAAAGTGGGCTTAAAATGATGTCAAGGATGAATTATATTTAATCCGTAAGTGGATCTGATCTTAGAATGAAGGACCCCTAACATGTATAGGATGAGGAAGATGCAAGGGGATCAAAAAGAAAGGGAGGATGCTCCCCCAAGCATTGGAAACTTAGATTTAGATGAGATAACAAATGTTGAAGGATTTTAGATGGGATCATCTTGGATTTGGATTGGATATATGGTTGGGGACCACAAGGGTGATTGGACAAGACAAACAATAGTATCAACAGAACAAAGGGGGACCTTCAAGTGTAGGAGAGATGCTAAGGGATGATGTGGATGGAGGAGTCTTAGGAAACCCAATGGATGGGACACAAATTGGATTGGTCATGGATGGAGAAGGATGTTCCCTCTGAATGAGGAAATCATCTTTCTCAATAAGGTCATAGATGATGGTTTGAAAGGCCTTACAATGCTCAATGTCATGACCCTGAGGTACGATGATAAGCACAAATGCAAATGTGATCAAACCATGATGGATTCTTACTATTAGGATTAAAATCTCTAATGGGAGGAAGCATGATGGTAGATATTTGGATTAAGTGTCTAAAGATGTCTGCATAAGTCCCAATTAAAGTGTCAAGAGGAAGATAACTCTTGTGGGCTTAATAGGATGTTTGGGCTTAGGTACAGATGTAGATTAGAAGGGTGAATTAGGCATCTTGAAATATGAATCAACTTTGGGAGGAGAGTTAGATTGTTCGGATTGGGATTTATTATTGTGACATATCTTAGGTGAATTGGTTGGCCCTAAAATAGACGAGAGTGTTCATGGGATGGATTGTTTAATGTTGTATTTCTTAGGAGAGGTGAGGTATAATTTCTTACGAGTGTGCATCGGATACTTTTTGGGATGCTTACTAAGAGTCTTATATTTTTATCACCAAGACTTTACCCTTAGTAGGGATTACAATCATTTCCCTGCGGTGTGATCTGAAGGTTATGCTGTGTAGAAAGACATGGATACACAAATGGAGAGAGATTGTTTCATATGGGGTTTGTAACATCATGTAGGTTTTTGATTGGCCAATGTAGCAGTTGGTTTATGAGTACCCTTTGTGTTTGCCTCAATTAAAGGTGCTGTTGCGTCAAAATGTGTAAGGTATGTTCATGAAATACTTAATTGGAATATTTGATTGATAAGGTATGGATGTGTGAAATAAATTGTTTCATAAGATTAGGTGTAGAATTTTGAGTACGAACAAGTCATGGTTTGAAGATGTAGTAGTAGGTCTGTTTGACCTTTTCCAAGGAACAATATTAGATTTGTGAGGATGGGCATGTGTATTCAATGGGGTAGAAATAGGTGCTAAGGAAATCAGAGAATTCTAAGCATGACGTTATTGGATTGTTTATAAGTCCCCTAACCCAACTGTACCTAGGGTCCTGTTTAGAAAATTCCAATGCAGGCTCTATTTTCTGAAAGCTTATAACATTCTTTATGATTGAATATAGCTTTTACAGATTGTGATTTATAAAGGAAATTCTGACTTTAGGATTAAACACCACAAAAAATCAGTCCCTAAATCTATATCATTGAACTCAAATGTAGTATGTCTGATTTATAAAGCCCAAATATGCATAAAACATTTAGATTTCCTGATGTAAATTCCTGCAATAAATTATTTAAAAACCTTGTCAGGTGCAACATAACTTCAAAAATTCATATCTTTTGCTAGAGAAGTCCAAATGAGCATAAAACTTTGGATTTTCTGGCCAAAAAAATATGAAGAATAATATTCTAAAAATTAGCTGTCACATCAGCCGTAAACAAGAAAACCCTAATTTTTCCCTAAAAATTAGTTTCCAGCACATTTAGGGCATCAAATCAGCTCTAAAAATTAAGAAAACAAGCTACTTTGCATCTCCCAACATTCTTTCTCAAGATATAACAATACAAAATTCAAGATTTTTAAGTACCTCCAAAGCTTGTAAATCAACTCCCTAAGTGGGTCGCTCCACTAGATTTAATATAAGAACAACTTGCAATATTTCTTTAAATCCTTGCTACAAAAATCTAACAAAAAACTCCTCTAAAATTAATCTCTGACAAATCAGCCCTGAATCAACTCCAATAATCCAAAACTAGGGTGGATCTTTCACCACCGAAGAGTTTGCCTACTAGCTAGGAATGGATCTCTCACCACCAAAGCTAGGGTCCCTGTGGGATCTTACTCCACAAGCTAAAGAAAATCATAAGTGTGTATGCAAAAGCTACAAGCTTAAGACACAAATCAGAAATTCAAATGGTTAACATGGAATACTCTTTTTTCCTTGTCAAGTTTCCCTTTCTCCTTAGGATAAAAGGAGCAGAAGAGACCCAAAACAATTAGCACTAGGCAATAAAGAGCCAATTAGTTTCTCACAGTTCTGACATTTTTAGGATTTTAGCAGATATCCTGTGTTTAATATTTTCCCATATTAAATGTGCTTAGATCCAATAGCAACTTTTTGTCTCCTAATAGTAACAAGGTCCAAGGGGAAATACATACAAAATGGGCATTTATCCTTTCTATGTTCCCAATTCCCCTTTCTAAGGCAATTAGCCTTTTCACCTAGGATGGATAAAAATTTATATTTGGGCAATTTCCATACTAGATTTAATAATTATTAAGTCATATAAATTATTATAAGTGCTCTATATATATTTTTGAACTTTTATTAATGACACTTTATAATAATTAAATATAACTTAAGTCACCCTTATATTTTTCCTTTGGTCCAAAAAGGTTGACAAAATAGGCCAAAGGTCTTCAAATGGGAAGGGGATATTACAATCCATCCCTTCCTGCAAAATTGCTTTCTCTCAAGCAATTGCATCTTTTAGTTTGTCCAAGGAGCCATGCTGCTGAAGTGTTCTACCATCCAGCCCCTGTACCTACTTAAGTTGAGATAATAATATTGCCATGGACATATCATCCACAAGATGCTCATATACACATAGTTGGAGCACTGGTTCAACAAACTCCATAATGAATACTTCATCATCTACCATAGCCATGCATCTCATTATGGAAATAAATTGGAATATGCAACAATAAATAATACATGTTATTATGCTTTCCACTTGGTTCTTGGAATAATTTCATCTGGTGTTCAAAATAGACTGTAAATTTGAAGAGGGAAATCTGAGCATTTGAGTTCTAATGGATGAAATATCTGAAATGCTAGCCAAAAGCTTCTAGTTTGGTTTTTACAGTATCTACAATTCACACAAGTGTCCATGTAAGGCTCTTCTCATGTGCAAGTTGTTCTATAAAGACTTTTTTTATGGGTGTAGACTAATCCTTGCATTTTTCCACATATTTTCCTTGAACTCTTGTAGGTGTTGTCTTACTTGAGTGGTACTATCAATTAGCAGCTCTAGCTCTGTTATTCCATTCCTCAACACATTTTTAGAGTTTTGATTACATCCTCCTTGCTTGGCATATACAAATTTCTTAATCCTTGAGGGTCATGGAATAATTTCTTATAAACAAGGGGTTTCATAATGTAATTATTTTTTCAATGGAAATCATACCTTTTTCTCTAGAAGTTATTCTTCTTCAAATGAATTATTTTGTAATTCAAGTACCGAAATATGATGACCATATCAACTTGGGCTTGCTACCAATCTTCATCATGCAATAATTATGGAAATGGCAATATTATGTAATGAAACCCTTACTCAAAGATTGGTATTTCCTGAAACAAGAATCCTCATCAATCACCTCTATTGGCTAATCCTTTTATTATTGTTCTCGACCTTTTTCCTATCAGTCCCAAGATTTGTATTTGATTCAAATTCATAAGTGAGTCAGTAACTCAAATAAAATTTGTGGCTAAATGTTAATCCAATTTCACCAACATTTTAATGAACATTTCCTTCATAAAATCCACATTGAGATCTTTTCATTTTATATTTAAACATGTAGCCACAACCAAGGATATTGTTGGAGGAACATCATAAAAATTAGATACCATTTGTAATGTCCCCAATTGACATATTTTTCTTACCCTAACGGATTTTAGGCAAATCCCCAATCCTTAGATCACAACTTATAAACAAAGATTAAATTTAACATTTGCATAGATCTGAATTTATAAACAAACTTGCGACTAGGGTAGGATTAAATACCACCACAAATCAGCCCCTAAATCTATATCATTCCACTCAAATCTAGGTACCACTAATTTATAAAGCCCAAATATGTATAAAAATGCAGATTTCTGATATAAACAATGCTAATAAATTAAAAACCATGTCTGCAACATAACTTCAAAAATTCATATTTTTGCTAGAGAAGTCCAAATGAGCTGAAACTTTGGATCTTGGGCCACAAAAATATGAAGAATAATATTCCAAAATTAGTTTTCGCACAACAAACACGAAACCCTAATTGTTCCCTAAAAAGTAGGTCTCCCAGCACATTTAGGGCATCAAATCAGCTCCAAAAATTACGAAAACAAGCTACTTTTGATTCCCAAAATTCACCTCATAGATATAACAATAAATTCAGACCTGGAAGTACCTCTAAATACACTGAAATCAGCCAAAAGTGGGTATCGCACTAGATGGTTAATAAGATACAACCGCTGCAATATTATTCTTCAAATCCTTTCTACAAAACTGTTGAAAAACTCCTCTAGAAATTAATCTCTACAAATCAGCCTAATGAATCAGACTCCAATAATAAAAAACTAGAATGGAAATTCCTCTCAAGACTCCATTTCTATTAGCTTTCGAATGGTTTTCTCGTCCACCGAAGAGGGAAGGTTTCTTGTGGGATGTTATTCGTCCTTAGATATTTTTGATGCAAAAGCTACAAGCTTAAGACACAAATAATAAATTATCAAAAAATGAATATCGAATACCTAAGCAAGTCTGACTTCTCCTTTTAAAGGAAGAAGAGACCCAAAACAACCTCCACAATATTCAATTATTTGCATGATTTTCAATGCATACTTCCACCCTCAATTTCATTTAATATTTTCCCATATTAAAGGCTTTTTCCAATAATTTTGTTCCCTCCTAATGCAAGTCACATTTTTCTAGGGGAATACATAGTAAAATGGGCATTTATCCTTTTTAATGTTCCCATTATTCCCCTTCTAAGGCAAGTCGCCATTTTCACCTAGGATGGATAATAATTTATATTTGGGCCTTTTCCATTTTCTAGTTCTTTAATAATTATTAAGTCATATAAATTATTATAAGTGCTCTATATATTTTTTCTTTTATTAATGGCACTTTATAATAATTAAATATAACTTAAGTCACCCTTATATTTTTCCTTTGGCTATCGGGTTGACAAAATAGGCCAAATGTCTTCAGTAATATAGATAGCTTAGTATTGTTATCATGAATCAATTACCTTGCCCATAATTAGCTTGTTCCTCAATCTTATTACATAGTCTAGAAGTTGAATATGCCATGCAATCACATTATGTTGTAAGCAGTTCTACCATGCCTAGATCCCCTGTACATTAAGTGACACTATAAAATTACCACACTTAATCTGTCATACACATAGTACGGTCTTTCCCTAGTCGGTAGCAATGTGTCTCATACAAAATACTATATTGAATGGGGAATTTCATAATCACCGATCCTTATAAAACTCCCATGATAGAAATATAGTGCATAGGGGAAGCTATAATGTGTATAATTCATCTTTCATTATTAGGAGTTTGCATGCACTATCATTGCCATCAATGATCCTATCAATGGGCTCAATATAGCAAGATGTTGTGTTTTAAAACTTCCCATCAGCGAGCTTGAGGTAAGCTATGATGAAAGTATCCTATAGATGATCAAAATTACTTGGTTTTCTATTTTGAGCAGCGGTATGTAATGCCATGACATGTACTTTCATGGTATTGGATTTGCCTCATGTGCAATTTTCTATAAAAATAGTTTTACTTGGGTGTAAACGTCTTCTGCTGCAGTTACATTTGATTCTAAATCATTTTGATAAGAACTCTAATTAGGTTCTGTCAACTTGTTAGCACTATTAATCACAAAAGATCTAGTCGTGATTAAGTTGACAAGCATGCTCACACATGAACCTTTGAAATGCTTTCAATTACATACTCACATTGCTAGAGAGTTCAAATGCCTTCCTCGCACACATGGATAAGTTTCTCTAAGGTAGTCAAAGTTACTATTGTTATCATTGATTAGAGCTTAGATGCAAATCATACCTTCCTTTGTCTAGAAGCTTCTAGTTCTTCAAATGAGTGTTCATGTTTGTATTTGAGGTATTTGATATTTGTTCCTCAACATTCAAGCTTGCTACCGTGGAATCTAGATCATGCATAATTTGGTGTATGAAGAAAATCCTCTTTATGAAAGGCAATCTAAAATGATTGCAACAATATTCTTCGTGGAACATAGAATCGAGCATAACAAAGAAGTGTTGTTCATTGAGTGTTAGCCTTTTATTCAATCTCAAATAACCCAATGTCACCTGCGTATTTTATGAGTCCCAAGATGGTGTTGGATTCAAAGGTCAAACATGAAGTTAGATGGGCAGTGAAAGATTGGTGATCCTTCTAAGAGGTCTTATCCAGTTCATGGTTTAGTGAACAGAGTCACTGTCATAAAAATAGCCATAGACAAGTTGAAATCTTAAAAAATTCATAACTCATCATTACTCCATCTTTTTCCTATGAAACAAAGTGCATGTGTAAACTAGTATTCTATAGGGCTTTGTAATGTCACCAAGGAAACATATTTTTTGGTTGTAGACATGGAGTGAAGGCAATCCCTATAGTCCTCATATCACAAGCCTTAGAACTTACAGATCTATGGTAAATCTTACGTTTTTGCAGATAATTATTACTATTAAAATTAACACTTGGGTCAACTGTTTTAACACCACTTCAAAAGCTCAAGTTTATGATGCAGTTTTAGGTTATTAATCCAAGAACAATCTGAACTGTAATCACTAATTTATAAAGCCCAAACATGTATAAAAATGCATATTTCTAATGTAAATTATTTAGAAACCCCGTCTCTTACATAACTTCAAAAATTCATATCTTTTTCTAGAGAAGTCCAAAGGAGCTAAAACTTTCGACCTTGGGCCAAAAAAATATGAAGAATAATATTCCAAAATTAGTTTTCTGCATAATAAACATGGAACCCTAATTTTTCCCTAAAAAGTAGGTCACCTAGCACATTTAAGGGCATCAAATCAACTCTAAAAATTAAGAAAACAAGCTACTTTTATTCCCAACATTCAGCCCTGAATGATTTTCCAATAATAAAGTTAGGGTGGACTTTTCACCACCGAAGAGTACCCTACTAGCTACACAAGTGGATCTCTGGAGCCAATGAAGTAGGGTCCATGTGGGATCCTACTTGATTGGTTAATAGAAAACAGCCAAGCTGTGATATTAAGTTGCTACAATTCCTTAAGACTTTCAAATCAGAAATGTGTGTTAATGGTATATGCATTTTATGTAGGCCTTCCCCTGGAAAATTATTATTTCTGACAGAAGTTTAGTTATAAAGAAAAAGAGACCCAAACAAGGTCTGGAATAACCATCAAATTAGTTCCCTAATGGCTAGGAATTTATCTCTATGAAGCTAGGTTTCCAATTATGGGATCTTACTCCCAAGCTAAATGAAAATATTAGTGTGCCCTATGCAAAAGCTACTAGATTAAGTCGCGTTTTTCTAGAAAATAGACTACATGGTAAAAGTGGAATTTAAAAACTTTCATGTCCCCATTCCCCTTTCTAAAGCAATAAAGTTACGCCTTTTGGTCCGAAAATCTGTCAGTTGGACAGATCTATGGATAGACGAGCCAACAGTGTGCAGGGCATAGCCCCTCTTTGAGTCAGCAAAGTGAAACTGGTTTATTGCTATTCTACCAGCAGGAATCTATGCAAGTCTCACAGATTCTGCCTTTGGGGGTTTGGGATCTCATCCCAGTAGGGGTGTTTCCGACTGCGAAAAGAAAGGAAAGGAAGAGGGAATGAAGAAAGAGCAGGTCCGAAGGAAGAAAAGAAATGAATTCCAAAGCAGAAAGGTCAGAAGATTTATGTTTTGGGGGTTGGTAGTAAACAGAGCCAAACCTACTTGCATAAACAAACAAAGCAATACTGATGATGAATAAATGACAAAAAAGTAGATATGAATCTAACAGAATAAACACATACAGATCTAACATAAGAAAGGTCTGATGCATAACACAAAGCTATTCAGCACAAAGTCTCAATATTTGTATTATTGTTTTCTTCTGTTACAAGAAAGCTCAAAGTCTTTTTTCTTCACTTCTATTTCTCATCTGAAAGATATCCATCCATCCCACAATACTACAAGTATTGGCTAGTATTTATAGAAGAAGAAGAGAAAAGAAGGCAAAAAGGAGCCAACAACTATTTACAAAGATATTTACAAAATATCTAAAAGTCATGTTGACTTTTTACTATTTGATGGATGACATCATCCCATGATGCAACATGGATGACATCATCATTTGTATCAACATACTCCAGATATTTCCAAAAAGAAAGACGTAGAAGAGAAAGAGAAGAAGAAGAAGAAGAAGAAGAAGAAGAAGAAGCAACAGCTATTCGTCATCATCATCCTGCGGTGAAAGGGGGTGGGCTACTTTTGTTGCTCCTCAGGTGACGAGATATGGAACTTTTAAGATTGGTATTCCATGAACTTGTTGATTATTGGCCCTAGTTGATCCTGGGAAGGATCCTTGTGCCTATCACTTATCGCCTCACAAGTCTCCCGCTCATCTATGAGCTTCTCTGGGAGTTTGGAATAGTCCTTTTTTGCCTCAATGAGGAACCCGATGAAGTCCCTACAGGCCAGCAGGTTGTTGATAGATTCTGTGTCAAATGTGACCTCTGGCCCCGTTCCTTGAGAAGCGATCTCCTTGAAGATCCGGGTGGTTTCATCAGCTTTCCTTAAAGTGAAGGAAGGAGTAAGTAACCCTAGCGACATATTAAGAACAATTCGTTCCATTTGGTGCATCGCATCTAGGGCTTCTTCCTTGACTTTGTCAATCTTTTCTAGAATAAATTCTAGCTGATCCACCCGGTAGTCCAGAGTGGACATGATTTTGTTGAGGGCCCTTGGATGGCCGAAGATAAATCCGAACTTGACCAGATCTTTGACTGAACAGTCGAACATTTGTTGGAAGGTCTCGTGTTGCAGTCTGGCATGTTCCAACTCTTCTGATATGGGCCCTACTAATGCTTGGAGCTCTTTATTCACCTTACTGATGTTCAGGTACAAGTCAGAGAACTCGATGATCACTTTTTCACTGTCTTTGAGGATTTGGCTCCTCCAAGCAGAAACGGCCATACCCTGCTCGCTGATTTTGGCATACTCATTAATTTTCTCCTGGCTGAGAACCTCAGAAGTCTCGGCGGCAGTTGTAGGAGGCGCATTACCCATCTTCTGTAAGGCTTGGAGCAGATATTTGTTTTTACTCCTTCAGTTGCCTTTTTCTCTTCCTTGATTTCCTGAAGCTTTTTGCAGAGGGCGTCAACTGCAGAAAGAGCCTCCCCCTGAAGACTTTCGGAAGATGTCCCCCATTGTGACTTGGGTCACAGTAAAATCTGTCCCAGAGACAGATCCTTTTTCTCTTTGAGGGGATTGGGGTATGCGATTTCCATAACTCTTTCTCTCCTGCAGCACTTTGAGAGAAGCGTGTGACAGGCTTTTGCTTCTTTGCCCCCTTAGATGGGATCACGGAAAAGTCCATCGGAGCGATGGGAACTTTCCTCTTTTGCTGACTTAGCTGCTGAGAGATCCAAGCTGGACCCACGGTAGAAGGACCGGAAACAGAGGAGGGCGGGGGCAGCTGCAGAAGAAGAGGGGAAAAACGTGGAGACACGTGGCGGCGGCATTGAGAGAATAGCCAAAGAAGTGCCCACGGAAGGAAGGGAAACTGCAGCTGGTTCGGAAGACATAGGAAGGGAAGGGAGCTCGGAGATATAGGGAAGAAATGGAGGAGGACAGATCAGTTCGAGGGAAGAAAAGATAGATGAAGAGGCGGGGGAAATAGTAGAAGAAGGGGGAAGAGGACACGACCAAAGGGATGGTCACTTGAGTCAAAACTTGAGGAGGGGAAGGAAGAGAAGAAGAAGGGATGGAAGGGACCTCAGTTGTTGTAACAATGCCGACATCCTGAGTGGATGGGCCAATGGGAATATCCTCTTCTGCTTCTTTCTCTGGCGAATCTAGAGTTATTACCTGTTCTGGTGCTGCGGGAAGGAGGACTCTCAGGGGCTTCTTCCTGAATGGTGCTGGAATTCACCTTCTACGCCTTTGCCCTTGCCTTTAGGCTGCTTTTTGGATCGTGGAGGTGCGTTGCCCAATGGGGATGTTGTGAAATCAACCCCGAGGTAGATTAGGCCCATTCATCCGACACCAATGTTATATCCTCCGCAGAGTCTCCTTGACCCTCTCCTCAATTGTCTGAGGAGCCTTAGTTCTATCAATGGCCGGAAAGGGCCAATTGTCCCCATCTGTGTCAGTATATACCTTGTCTACTTCATCTTCCGTAGTTTGGAAGCCTTTGGGGACAATGGCTACCCCATATTGGATGATTTCTGCCAATGCTAGGCGAGAATGATCCTTCCTTCTGAGCTCCACCTCATGGAGGATGTCAATATAAATATCCTCGATCTGAGGAACATGGATTGGATCAAGTTTCACCCTTGGTAGACAGCTCCTTGGGTCGAAGGTAGGCCTGGCTGGGAAGTCATGTTTCAAATTGAGTAACTCTAGCTCTGCGAACATTTCCTTCGCCTTGTGGTGGGTAGAGCATGTGTATCGGCCTACTGTGAGGGGGAAAGGAGTTCCACCCTTCTTTCTTTTAAGGCATTTCTCATGGTATGTGATTAGCTGCCTTGACAGTTCCAGCAGAATCAACTTAGGTCCAGCATACCTCGGTAGCCTAGTTGGCTCTCCCAAAAAGTTGGCAGCCCTTAGATAGGTGAATGTAGGAAATTGTGTGAACAAGGCTCCCCATTTCTCTGTGGCTGCCACTATGCTTTTGGTCGTGCGACCATAAGTCATATTCGGCCTTAGCAGGCAGATGATGTGGTAGAAGAATGCATCGTTGATTTTGGTGAATTGGGAGATGCTATTCTCCAGCCTCAATTCTGGATAATACTCGTATATTTTGACCTGAGGCCAAACTCCACTCCGCATCAGGCCTGGATAGTCCCTCTCTGATGCTGCAGCGTAGACCACGTAGGAGTTCATATGAAATGTCCCCATTGTGATGAATTATTTTAGCTGCTCAGAGATTGTGCTGCTTATAATCTCTCCCCAACAAAAGCGCTGATCAGGGATATTCTTGTTCATGGTTTCTAAGTACCGCAGCATCCATTTATGGAAATAATGGGCATTAGAAAGCCCGAAGACCCTGCTCAGGAATGTAATGGTGTCGCTGAGCTCTTCTGAGAAGTCACTGCGGTGGATATTTGGGGCCACCGGGTTATTACCTTCTTGTTCTTTAGATAGACTTCATTCATTAGTTGCATACATTGATCCTCATTGTCATCCCAGGCCTTAATGCACTCCCGCTTGGCTGACGGCCACAAAGTGCCGGTGGTGAGGGATGCCGAGTATTATCTCAAAATGACGGGCAGTGAGGTTAATGACTACCTCGCCTTTGCTGTTTTCGACACATCTTGTGTCTTTGTTGTAACACTGGGCAACCACCATCATAAATTCATTGTTGACGGTGCTGACGAGGGATTCCTCCGGCGAAGTGCAGGGCACTGCCGATCAATTTGTCCATCCATGGACTCCTTGTAACTTTCTGAGTTCTGGCCCAGAATTCCTCCATATCAATATGCCCCAATTCTGAGTCTCTGACGTCCATAACTGCACTCGGCCTGAGACTCGGGCATTCTGACCCTCTGATATTTATATTTCATTTCTTCCTCTGTAAGTTTAGCCTTTCCTTTGGATTTGATGGGTCTCTTGCTGGATGTAGACATATGTTCTTTCGAACTCAGTTGCTGATCTGCATGAAGAAGAAGTGAAACCCAATGTAGAAAGGTTGAATCAGTCATTTGATTTCCCATTGAAGTGCCAACAGAAGAAAGAGTTAGTTATTATTAGGCTCAGGGCGCAGGGCACATGAAAATTGCAGCTTACAGGGCTAAATAGGTAAGGCACACAGGAAAGGCGTGTTGCAAAGGTTAAACTGGCGCCAAAGGCGCATGGCGTATGCATACTGTAGATTGCATTTTGTAAAGGGCACATGAAAACTTCGTGTTACATAGTGACAGGATGCGCCCTTTGGCGCATAGATTTTTGATGTTGCATTGGGATTTGGTGCGCCCTTTGGCGCATGGAAAGTTTGTGTAACAGGAACTTTTCATGCGCCAAAGGGAATATGGCGCGGCGCACGAAGGGTTTACACAACATGATGTTGCTGTGATGAGGAAAGCGCCTGCGCCTTTATAACTTCACACTTGGCGCAGATAAAGCCGGTGTTGCATAGATGCTGGGTGCGCCATTGGCGCATGGAAATGTGATGCAACAAGGAAGGTTGGCGCGCCATTGGGGCGCAAGTTTAGCACTTGCAGCATGTGAAGGAGGCGCGCCCTAAGGGCGCAGAAGTTAATGATGCAGCAGTCAAAATGGGTGCGCCATTGGCGCGGGTCTTGTTCATGTTGCAAGGTGGTCAGATGCGCCAAAACTGGAACAAAAACAGTTTTTACATGGTTCAACCCTTCTTTCTTCCTTTCTCTATTCATTTCCAAGATTGTTTTGGGAGATATAATGGTTCAATCCAAAGGGTTTTCAGACCATGCTTTTCAGACAACAGGTCCCTCTACCAGCAGATCTGGAAAGAGGGGGAGGGATGGAAAGACAGATAACAAAAAGGACAGGAGGGGGGGAAAGGGAACCAGATCAATATTTCAATACTTCAGGAACAAACCAAAACCAGACCAAGAACAACAAGAACCAAAAACGTAAAACGCACAAGAAGGGAGAAGAACCTCTTACCTGGATAAATAGTAAGAGATGTGTAACGGGTCCACAAAAGCGTTGAAAACGACAGGGCAGGGGCTGACAAGCTCTGAGTAAAAGAAATCACGTGCTCTGCGACTAGTGAAAATGACATTTTGGGCACGCAAAAAACATATATATATAGCTAAGCTAGTCATAAATGCGCCACCCACTTTGTAAAGGGCGCATGAAAGCAGCTGTCGACATGGAAAAGCATGCGCCCTTTGGCGCATGAAAGCGTTTGCCAGCATGAAATTAAGCGCGCCTTTGGCGCACCAAAAGCTATGTCGACATGGGATTATGTGCGCCCTTTGGCGCACCAAAAAGTTGTGTTGACAAAAGATTATGTGCGCCCTTTGGCGCACCAAAAAGGGGCGCAACAAACGTTGTGTTAACACGAAGGTGCATGCGCCTTGGTGCACGCAGGGAAGACTCAACATACTTTGGCACACAAAAAGGCGTGTTGACATGAAAAGTATGCGCCAAAGGCTTTAAAGTGGGCACACCAAAAAGTTGGTGTTACATAGGAAAATCCATGCGCCCAGCCAAAAAAAACTCAAAAAGACTAAGTTCGGAAAACTAGATTTCCCGGGAAGGGATTTTACAACGTTTCGAATGCAAAGGATCCCTAACGAGGGGTCGAAACAAAATTTTTCGGTATGGTTATCGGTAAAATTGCCCTTGTCAATTTTACGGGATAACAAGCCCCTCATAAGGAGAGTGGGTAGTTACCAGTTATAACTCCATCTTTATAAGGACCTTATACGGCATTTAATATTTTCCCATATCAAAAGTTTTTTCCAACAAATTTTTCTCTCCTAATGCAAGTCACAATTTTCTAGGGAAAATACATAGTAAAATGGGAATTTATCCTTTCTATGTTCCCATTCTCCCTTTTGAGGAAATTCCCCTTTTCACATAGGATGGATAATAATTTATATTTGGGCCTTTTCCATCCTAGATTTAATAATTATTAAGTCATATAAATTATTATAAGTTCTCTATATATTTTTTTATTTTATTAATGACACTTTATAATAATTAAATATAACTTAAGTCACCCTTACATTTTTCCTTTGGTCATCGGGTTAGCAAAATAGGTCAAAGATCTTTGAATGGGAAAGGGATATTAAATAAGTAGGGGGTATAGTCAAAGTTGATATGGATGTTGTAAGGGTAGGAGTAGGTATATGTATATGACAAGTAGTAAAATTTGATATTGGTGTGATAGTTATGGATACAATAGGTTCTTAATAAGGGGTGGGAAAAATGTATAAGGTAGGAACAAGCAAAGTCATTGATGAGATGAGATATTGGTTAATAGTGTTAATGGTGTGAGCATTTGGTAGTTGAAATGTAGAAGTGGTGCCTTGATTTTTTTGTGGTTGATTAGGAAAATATTTCTTAATTATATCAATTGTTTGGAGAGGTGACTAGGTGGAGCTATATACTTGGATATGACCTTGATTTATAAGTTTTTGCATGAAATATTTGAAGGAAAGACACTTCTCATTTTTGTGACCTTTGACTTGATGATATTTACAATAGTGGTATTTGTGATGTTGCGTGGTATTGGGTCACAAGTCATCCACAGGTTCTATGGGAGTAATTCTGATGGACTGTACTGCCATGAACTTGTTAAATACCAAAATATAGGATTCCACCAAGGGCATATAGCTAGGATATGGTCTGAAAGCTCTTTACGAAGACTCTTTGTGTGAGGAAAATTTGGATGGATATTGAACCATGAAGGTATTGGTGGTAGTTTTTGACTTGTCACTATGTGTAGTGGGTTTGATGAGCTCGGTCTTGGGATTGTTTGATCAAAGTTTGAGTTGGTCTTTCTCAAGAGCTCAAGTTTCATGTTTGCAAGCCATAGTGAAGGATTCTATGAATGTTTGAAATCCTTGGATTTGTAATATAGAAGAAATATGATTTACACAGGAACATGAGAAGATTTTGATGAGTTTAGTTTGTAGAAGAGTAAATGATAGTTAATTTATAAGGCCATGCCATCAAGTGAAAAAATATATGATAGAATCATCATGAAAATGTTTAATGGTGTATAAGTCATTGATACTGATCTCGAACATAATATTAATTGAAAAATTATCTAGCAATAATTTCCTGAGTTGGGTAAAGGAGAATAACTAATGTTGAGGAATCTCATTGTCCAACCAAAGATATAGGGAAGGTGCAAAGCATAAGTTCCTGATCATGTGAAATAAGGTAACATGCATGTTTAAATGCACAGAGATTTTTTTGGGGATCTTCCTTACTGTTGAACTTGGTAAACTTTGGAATATCCCAATGAAGAGGGTAAGGTTTGATTAGAAATGGAGGATGAATGGTTTCATTACAGAATTTTTTGTAAGATAATGTAGCCTTAAGTCCTAAGGTAGTGGCCTCTAGACTAGCCAACCTATTTAGTAAGGCATGTTGATAGGTTGGGATCGTGGTTGTGTGCCATGAAAAGTAGCTTGATAAGGTAGTTGATAATTTTTTGGATGTGTGGGTGTTTGACGAATCATTTGATAAGGATTAATATATATCATGGGTTGATATTGGATAAGTTGTTATAATGATTGATGTTGAGAAATAGGGACATGATGTGATTGTTGGGGTTGGGCAAGTTGTTGAAATATATGATGAGTGTGGGTATGATTGTTAAAATTTTGAAATTGTTGGGTACATGTACTTGTAGTGGATAGAGTACAGATAGAGTTTAGATAAAGCAATGTGGGTGGAATGGGATCCACTAATTGAATAGATTGATAGGATTGAAAATTTGTGGGAAATTTATGAAATAAGAATTCATGTATGGGGATACAAGGATGTCCTAGATTCTCTAAAGGATTAGAAGATAGGGGTGTAGTTGGTCTAGAAATGTTATATTGATTATAGATATGAATATAGGTATGATTTTGGATGACATGGTCCTCAGGAAGCGAGACCATGTATCCAAGGGGTTGGGAAACCAAAGGAGGGGTCTCAAAATTATAATATTGTTGGGAAGGATTATTAGAGGAAGGGATGTCATTAGATGGGGTGGTTTTTTTGTGTTATCTCAACTTGAGGAAAGGGAAAAATAGGCATGAAATAGGTGAGCATTTGTTTATGCAATTTGTTAAAAAATAAATAAAGTAACAAGCTACTTATTAACATGATTAATTAATAAATATGAGAAATAAAAAGGGAGGTGGATAATGAGGGTACCTAAGGAATGAAAGTATAAGGCTAGTTTTAAGTAGTTATGGCTAGGATATTTTGGGAAACTTCCTATTGGGTGATGAAATCCTAATCATTCCACTAGGTAGGAATATTTCTACATGTGTTGATTGATGTGTGAGGTTTATGTTGTGTGTGAAAGAGTGTGAGATGTAACAAGTTAACCCATACTTACACTATGTGAGTAAGCAGGATGGAGAAAAGGAAGGTTTTATTTAAAACCATATCAAAGTGTGACCTTTTGATGAGGAAACACAAAAGAAAGGGAAATATGATGCAAAAAGGAGAAAATATGGAAAAATGAGGAATTCCTAGATATAGATTTTCCTTTTTATCTGAACTTTAGGGGAAGAGAAATCCAAGCAGCTAAACCCAACATGAGCAAGAATAAAGTGAATTCTTGTGTTATAGTGTTAGTAGAAGACAAAAGAGACAAAAAATAGAAGGAAATACAAGGCATCACCTAAGGGGTGGTCCCACCGGGTGTGTTAGGAATGTTTTTGTAATTTTCTCATTCAATTCAAATAAAGTATGTTAGTTACTATGTGATCCCTAGCCTAATGTAACATTCCCATTTTAAGACTTTAGAAATAAGGGAATATTTATTTATTTATTTTTTATTTTTTTATCTTGCATAATGTTCTCTGTTCTAAATTAACATAATTTAGAACACACATTCCAATCCCAATCCATCTCATAATATAAATCCATATACAAATGTAAATGATTCTCGGTAAAACACTGATCTCTCATTTCATGACTCGATATTAAACCGATATCTCATGATAATTCAATAATGTGTATAATACGTATACTTGGTTTCTTTTACCTTTTTAGGGGCACCCCAAGTGTTCTTTCTAAGAGATCATATCTGAATATTTTTTACATGATGTTCATTTAAAATCTTGCATCTTAGACTAGGTGACATAGGACAACACAACCAACAACTTGTGATACTTTGGCCAAAGTTTTTAAACATGCTTATCATGTTTACATTCCTAGACGACATACTCATAAAATGAAATAAGTCCCTCACCACACTTGTTTTGTTATCTAGAGTGGTCTTTCCTGACTTCTATCAGTCCAATCTGATTTTAAGGTTTCACACTAGACAAGTTTAGCAACATGCACTAGTGTGGAAGACTACTCATGGTGACTAAGGGTACATAAACATACTCAATCAAATTATGTTAATTGGGTGTGTCTAGTTATCCTAAGTCAACACGAGTTGACCTCGACACTAGGTCATGTTTCTATCCTTGTATAGGGTAGAACTGTGATCCAGTCTTACACTTATGTCAATCAAGTTAAACAAACTAAGTGGGGTGTTGAGACATAACAACTACATCCTAGTATCCTCATAATGAATCCTATCATTATGAAGGTACTATGCTACAGTTGATGTGTACCAACATCAAACTGAGTTTCCTCAACTGCACTACCATACGTAAGATTATAAGTTTATTATCCTATTTAATCATTAGTTTAAAGATTAATGATAACAATGCTTAAGGATTCAACTAGCATCATTTAACCTATAAGGTTACAAGTTGAAATTACATGTGAGGTAGGTATGCAGGTAAAATCTACTTCCTAACCATTTAATTACATGTTTAAGTTTGTCTTTAAATGAAACAACTTGTATCATATATCGACATGATTTTTCTTAATGTTATGAAAGTGTGTTTATTAGATCCTTTCTTATTTCAGCCTTAGCTTAAACAAGTTTAATTAAAACCTTTATTTTAGACTTCATGAAGATGAATTCTAAATCCCATTTAATTCCTTTTTAAGCATTACATATTTTGATTTAAAGAAATCTACCTAATGAAGAACACAATCAACCATTCACTTATTATATTCATAACACTTCTTTAGATAAGTTTCTATGATTGATTTCAAGGGAAATATCATTTTTCCATATATCAAGGACTAATGTCCATTTATGAAAACAAATTACATATGTTTCAAATACATCAAGAATTAATACATATATATCTATATAATTCAATCATAGTTATAATTATATTTCCTTTAAGGATCTATTTATGAGTTTCAACTTATTAGTTGCATCCCTTTATGTGAATATAAACCAACTAATATTTCAGATCCTCAAACCAAATCCCATAACACTTAAGTATATAAACTTCCCCCTTCATTTAGGATATTACTTAATAATGCATCACAATTTATGCCAAAGAAGGTATTACAAATAAATATTATTCAACAATCATCAAACCATTTATTCATCAACAAGGAATGATCGACTCATTGTTTACAAAATTATTTCAGAGATTACAAGGTGTCATAACAATAATATAAAACTAGTTTTATTACAAATTTCGTTTCTGAAAAAATACATCTCAGGTAATGATGCCACATAATTATCATAATAAAGATACAATTTCTTTTAGTAAAACATATTTAACTTTATATATGTCTTTCTCCTTTCATCTTTTATGAAATCCATCTGTAGAATTGTTAGCAAGAGTCGCGTCATTTGAACTGAGCATGATAAGCACTAAGACATTAAAATGTTGTGATTTTATCTAACGGTTCCATAAAAATAACCTTTTTGCTTATGAAACTGGTAAGATAATACAACAAGATAAAAAAGAAAGACTTTTTCCTAACAGATTACAACCAACAAGGAGAGAAAATATTAAAGTTTCTATAAGTAAGGACTAATTAATCAGCATAGTTAATCCTAACTTTTCATCATAAAAAATATTTTCAACATGCTGCAAATCAAACAGTAGAGTTAAAGAAAGGGGAAATTCATATTTCATCCTAACTCTACCTTATCATTCCATTTCCAAGTTAGGATCCTCCATTCAACTAGTTCTAACTTGTCAACATAAAATATTACTAGATATACAAATCTACCTTTCATAATAGGTATATTGTTTTTCTATTTCAAGTTAACATACATATCAATATATGAAAGACTAATAAGATAAAAAAATATATATATTCCATTAGAAAATAATTAATATATCAAGCTCAGAACATAGGATTAATTGGATTGATTAAGAATATGTCTCAATGTTCCAGGTAAGGAAGAGTTAATTAATTAAAGAAAACAAGTTATCTCATAGTAGAAGTATTCTAAAAGACCTAAGTGAGTTCATTTCAAGTTCAAATCAAAGAAACAATCATAAATAACACTCAACAGTCCTAAAAAATGCACTTTTATAGCAATCATAAGCCAAAGGAAGGAGGAGCTACCATTATGAGCTACACATAAGTTTAAACTAACCATTATCAAACATAGAAAGGGACAAAATGGTTAAAGTTTAGAATCTACACAAGACTCAATACCTTCTCATAGAAATATCTAAACTCAGACCCATATGATTCAAGGTAAAAAAAACTAAGACCTAACTCAAAGGTGAAAGTGAAATAAACTATGCAAGCCAGAAAAGGAACAACAATTATTCTCCAATAATCAAGTTTCCCAAAATAGGAAAAGAGTGAGATAACGGTCCGTTTAACCATCCAGATTCATTTGAGATACCATCATTATCCCAAAATTAGGTAACAATTAACACATCACCCAAAAAAGAATGAAAGCAAGACATTCTATAGTTCTACTAGATAGTTCTTCCTCCTACGCAAGACATTACCCCCATACTTGGATTAACCCAATTAACAATTGACTCGCTTCAGTTCTAAGTAACTCAATGATGAAATATGGGAGAGAAAACTAGAATGAGTTTGAAAAAAGTCTCCAAAGAACTTACAATCAACCAACAAGAGGAAGATAGATCAATCGAGAAACCTCCCAATAAAAAGGGTTCAACATCCAAAAAAATTTCAAGAAAACTTTCCCAGATCAAAAAATATTTTAAGGAACACAAAATACCAAGGTGAGTTAACAAAGAATTAAAAGAAGTAAAAGCAACAGAACAAATTTTAAACATTCTCAAACATATTTCCCTATTATACCTTCATCAACAACAACTTACATTCATACAAATCTCAACAAAAACTAAAGATATTATACTATCCATCTCAAGGTGACCATTCACTTACTCCTAACCCGAATGGTAATAACAAAATATTCAAGGAAGTACAAACATGAATGGTTGTCCTTAAACTAATGGGTTTCATTAATATCAACAAAGAGAATGACCCGATATGTTGAATACAAAGATTTCAACAGTTATCCATTAGGGGGAAAACCCCAAAACAATTACATCACAGAACTAATCAAATGTGTGCTATGGATGAATGAGTGTAAAGTAGATGATGGGATCCTTGTTGTTACAAGGTGATGACCAGAAACTTAGATAAACTAAGAAAAATGGATTGGATGGCGTATGTGTGGGTTGTCCAAAAACGCTGGGTCCAAGAAGTGTTACCTTCCTTTTGCGTATGTCAACCCTTGTTTGAGAAGAGAAAGTGAAATAAAAGACGGATAATCTGATAGCATGCAGAAACATAAATACTACTAAATCTGAAAGTAATAAAAATAGATTTAAGTACTATTCTAACTGAATAAAATACAAATAAAATGTTACCTGATTGCGTCAAAAGAGATCCAAACTATACAGAGGCAGGTTGATGGCGACATGGGTGAGTGTATCTAAAAAATGAACTAAGTATGCAGACCTGTAGAGGTCTAAATGCAAACTGGATGCATCAAAAACCTATGAATGCTAGATTCAACTGCAAAAGATGGCTTGGGGGAGACAACACCATAGAGTGAGTTAAATTAGGTATCTGGAAGGCTAAATTGAAAAATAGGTCTCTAGTTGAGGGTGACTAGGGTGGGGTGAAAATGAATAAGATGTCGATAGGCTAGTTTTGATGAAATAGAAAAGATCTGTGAGGGATCTGACAAGTTGAGGCATAGAAATAACATAGGAAGAGGTTGAAGAAGGATTTGGGGATGCAAAAACACAGTGACAAAAGGATAAGTTGATGGTGACTGGGCTAGGAAACAAATGTTGTAGCACAGTGAGGCAAGGCTGAGGTGAAACGAACTAGAAGAATGACCTCTAAGTAGAAATTCTAGAAGAACAACTTGGTAACGAAGTTACGATGGCTACAGAACTTGCAAGATGTTAGAATTAACAATATAATAGAAGAACTGATATAAGATGACACCAAAAATCAATGTAACCTCTTGATGTCATGTAAGAAATCAAACCCAATTCCCAAGGGTTGTAAGAAGGTTCGTGAGATGCTTTAGTTCGAAGTTGGATTCGAAAAGTGTAAGAAAAACAAGTTTTTTGTCACGCCTATGTGTTTTCTATCTTTTTGTGTGTTTTTTATAAAGGATTGAGATAGTCTTATTGGGTCGATGGGGACTAGGCTCGGTCACCACCGACTACGAGAATAGTTTCCGCAAAGGGGCTGATTTTGTGATTTTGGCCAAGATTTTTAGCATTTAAGAGTTGGAAGGATGTTTTAAAGCATATATGTGGGAAGAGGATGTGTCATGGGTAGTTAAGGGATAAAAATAGGTAGGAAAAAAGCTATAAAATTATAGGGATGTGGATTCATAATGAAAGCATCCTAAATGGAAGGTTGATTAGGGAATGTAGGTGAATATTAATTAATTAATTAATAAATGAGAATCAATTAATTAATGTTTATTAAATAAGAATTAATAGGTGATGGGATGAATGGGAATTTAATTAAATAAAGGTGAATCAATTAAATAAAGGGTTCCTAGTTAGGACCTTGGTAAAATATGCGCACGCGGGCATACAAAGATGGAGATACCAAATTTTTGTTTCTACAAACTCTATGTAATAAAATCTTGTGAATTGAATCAATAGGCTATCATATGTTGAAATCAATTATTTTTGTTTAGCACACACTCTTAGTTGTATTTCCTTATAGTAGCCTTACTATATACATAGTAAAAACATCGTTCACCCTTCTAAAATGGTATTTGCTATTCTCCAAGATGAGTTATGAGTAATACTCATAGAATGGTCCATTTTTATTATCCTCCTGAGATGATATTCCTTCCCATACCCTATAACTTGTAATTGTTTGTGTGATGTAAGAAGTCATGTAGAATTTATTACTTTTTTGCACATTAACTAGTTGCTCACTGAGATTTTCAAAAATTAATTCTCCCTAATTCAGGATTTGTTTTCCCTCATAGATGATGTTGATGTAGACACACATATATAATTGGAACTCATTGGTGATAGGAAGGACTATTAATCTAGATAGTAAGGTGATCATGTCAAAGAAATCTTCCTTGAAGTCTGACCTATATAGGAATTTTGGTAGTTTAGAAGCTCCTCTCTTTTAGGACATAAGCCATGATTTAGCTATCATTTCCTTTTATTTATCTTTGTATTTCTCAAAAAAAAATTGATCCTAGGATTTAGTCAGAGTGTTGAATATTCAATGAAAGGGATTCTTAGGCTAAGTTTGTGTAATTGGCAAAAAATTTGGCAATAACTTGGCCCTGAGGATATCTATTTTTTTTAGACATATGATAAAAAAAAGAGGCACAAGATAATACAATGTATGTACATTGAATATATATAGGGAAGCCAAAAACATAAGTAATTCCACTATCCTTAATCCATTGGGCTATGAGAGTAAGGGTAGCTTCAGAGATACGAGCCAAAAAATCATCAAATTTAATGTGTCTAATCACTATCTTCAATGTTAGGCACATAAGTCTCTAAGGAAGAGATGTGTTCATACCCCCCGTATTGGAATTTCATGGTGGTGAGATGAGGAGAGAAACTCAGAAAATTGAGGATTTAACAATGGTTTCAGGAAAGACTGAAGAGGATGATAGGAAACTCATTTTTTTATCAAACAAGATTAGGGAAGTATGAAATGACTCACCTATAGCATAGGATGAATAGTGAACTTTCCATGACTCCAACATACTTTGAATTATTAAAAACGGATGATAAATGGGTAAGGTATGACCATATATGTTAGCTAGGGTGCATGTGTAGAAACCAACAGTGCACAATCACAATTCAAGATTTGGAATGGTAATAATTAGTTACACTATCCTTCTTATAATAGAAAATCCTGAGGTAATAGGTTAATTTAAGAAAAATATTGCAATGTGGGTGGTGGGTAATTTGTTAGAACTCATTAAAATCCATTTTCCTCAAAGTTGCGGATATGTCAGGTTTTTCAGAAATTGGAGGCTCGAGGGAATGAGTACCTTGTGTTCCAAAAATATACGAAAATACTGTAGTACAAAGGATACTTAAATGGGTGTGGAAGGAAGGATCTTGGGGGGAATAAAGACTTGGGAAAAACATGGTCAGGTGTACCATAAACATCTGTAATAACTGAACTAAAAAATATATGTTAAAGGAAGGAAACACTTGCAGATGGAAGGAAAGTGCGAGGAACAAGGAGATGCAAGGAACAAAGGCCCAGAAGGTAGATGGGTCATGAGTACTTTGAATTACCACGATTTCCACAATGTTAATGGTTTTAATGGAATGTGGATGATATGAGGTTGTGGGGAACAAAGAGTAGTGAGGATTAGTTCTACTCGACAAAAAGGTTTCCACATAGTTATAAAACAAAGGATTGCAGGTTCAAGTTCCATGCGGAGAATGAGAAAGTGTTGGCACTAGGGACTTAGATGGAACAATTTGATAAGGAACATGAAGATCTGTAATACACTATGACTTAATGAAATTTGGGCAAAATAGAGATGTAGAGAATTGAAGGCATAGAGGAACATGTTCATACAACACCCACAATCTCCAAAATACACACATTTAGACCTCATAACCTCAAAAATGACTTACTACTATAAAATTTTCCACTTTACAGGACTTTACAAAGGAAATCAAATTGGGTAAAAGGTTCACTTCACCAAAAATTTCAAAAAAAATCACATATTTTGGGTAAGTGACAAGTGGAATATTTAATTGAATAAATGAACATCTTCCTTGCACATTGTTATACTTAGAGGAATAGTTATCATTTCATATTCAGATGGGGTCATCTCTCTAATAGGATTTACCAGCTTAGGTGAATATACATCCATATATTGATTTCCCAAGGCACCAATGAAGAACTGGGAAGAAGTTTGAGATTTCTTACCTCACTTTATTTTCACAATTATTGAAATGGATTGAAAATTGGGAACCATTGGTTTTTGAACTATACGAGTCTATCCTCTAATCATTTCTTGTACCCAAGGGAAGATTTCAGTTGATTCAGGATCAACACTAGGCATGATTGCAGTTTCATGCTCATAGTGAGAGGGTACATCCTAAATTTCTTGAGTTGGCACTGGCACAACTTCAGAGGAGGAGAGATCTTGAGACTGATGATGAATTAGTGGATGAGAGGGATACATTTATCCTTGTTATATATATTTTTAGTGTCTTCCGTGACCTTTCTTTTCTTTTGCAACCTCATATAATGAGAACTTTTGACATCCATTAATTTTATTTCATGAGATCTCCTGAGTGAGTAGAGCTTGAATTCCTCTCAATTATCTTTGAAACTGAGATATGAGAGACATGTCTCTTTGAGAGTTGGAATACCTCCTGCTTCATAAATTACAACCATATTTTTACTAAACCATTCATTGGATATTTGGATTACCAACTCAGTTCTTTCACTGATGTCTCTTGAATCACGAATGCTCCATGAGATATGTGGGAGAGGAGAGGCCTTCATTGTTTGATATTAAGGATCATAAAAATCAGTACCATCATCTTTGATACCATCCATGAACTATTCAAATATTAACTTTCTCATTTGATTGATGGTCATTCTCATATGATCCCACATTTTCCCCTCAATATCATCCCAACAATTGACCCTGTATTCATTAATTTGGGAAAGATGGTGCAAATAATGAAGATGGAAGGTCTCATGGTTTCTTCAAGCATCAAAATTTTCACTAGGCATATTTGAATAGGGGTTTTCAAGGGGGAAAATTAAGCTTCAAGATTTTTAGCATAATTTCCATTATTGCAAGAGAATATTTTGAGAGAGATAGGAAATGACACAACTTTATTCCTGTGGTTTTTGAGTTTTCCACTAACATGGGAAAGTTGTCTGCATATCTCAAACATCACAATATTATCACTGAGGTACCTAGGGAGCTTGTGAGGAGAGAAGTCAAACCCTAAGACTCTAAAATATGATAAGGTTGAGAACTAAGTGAAATATGACCCATATCTCTCAATCAATGTTGCGGTTTAAGGTGACAATATCAAATTTGGGTTACCTACCAAGAACCGTATGATAAACATTATGAATATATCATTAACCCTTAAGAAATGATGATTGAATTTACTTAAAAATTAGTTGTGGGTATCTTTCATAAGTAGAAGCCTTATAAAAGACATTATGAGCGAGAATCGGGCCTTTAAACGGTCTCATACTCAAGAGATCATATACAATGTATGATGTCATTAAGAACCTTTTTGTAACCTCAAAATGAATAATTTGATGGTGGATGTTGTCACTGGTTATTTATCCCCAATCAATCATATTATTTCATTTTATGAAAATGAGGATGAACTGTGTCATCTAATCTTGAAAATATTGTATGACCTCTTCTCTAATTACCCTACTCAGTATAATGATGGCATCTTAATATCCTTCATGAAACTCACTTTTAGACAAATATTTTATCACATGTGAAGTAATCCTCCCTTGTTTCAACCATGATACTAGTGAAAGACCCTAGATATATGAATTTTTATTCAACCATTCACCTGATGCAAATTTCTTTGTGACTATGACAATATTGTTACATGTTGGGATTTTTTATACACTATAAAATGCCCTTCGAAGTGACCACTGCAAGTATAGAATTGTCTTCAAATTTTATGATCCTTCATTTAGGATTGTAGTGATGAGAAAATATTAGTACTAGTTATGTAATTTTAATAGATATGGGATGCATCCTACAGTATACAATCCACTTGTGAAAACCTTGTCCTTGACCAGTTCTCTCAAGCCTCCAAGAATCTGAGTCTTCAGGTCTTCGAGGTTTAGGTGAGAAACATCACTTTCACCCACACCTAGATATTCTGATACTATGGTTGAAATAGGTTCTAAACTAGAGAAATTTAACTTCATGATGATAAAAATCAACAAGAAGTGTGAAAATTAAACTAACAGAAACTTTCTACTCTTGAATCTAAAACTTATAATTATTGATAGGTAGGTTTTAGGACCTTTTTATTTTTTTCTCAAATGTTTATTCCAAGGATCCTAAAACTCTTAGAATACCTCCCTTGGTGTTACTTTAATATTTTTGGAGAATTTATATTTGTATTAAGTTACATTTTTTGTGTTAGGAAAATGGTATGTTTTTCCTAGTTTGCCATTTTCATAGTTTTTTGAGTTTTCTAAATGGTGAGGTAATGCATTTGTTGGTTGGATAATATTCATAGTAAATGGTTTCATAAAACACTTGCTATTTTTTGAATGATTCTAACTAAGATTACCTCATCATATTCATCTTGTCTCTAGGATCCTTTGCTCTAAGTTTCATTGTGATCTTCCTGCTATAACTCTTACAAATTGAAAAAGCAGCTTACCGAGCTCAAACTTCAAGTTTGATGTTGTTAATAAACCAAGAAATGATAAAAATTACAATGATAATCTTATTTAAGGTTCATGGGATGAATATATACTGTGAAAAGTTCACCAAAATATGACTGCAAGTTTGAGAGAGTTTTAATTCAAATGTGCAACTTGAAAATTTCATTTTTTTAAGGATGGCAGCAGACCCCAATGTCTAAATTTTGAATTGTAAACCTTCCTAGGAAATTTTTTAGATCATTTCATCCCATGTTTTAGGCCTATCCAAATCCTTTTATTTCTCTCATCAGATGTAATGAAATTTCCCATGTGTTGTAAATATGGAAGCAAATTCACAAGGTTCTTTCGAGACAATGTCCATTGAGGCAGATCTTTCAGCAAGCTTAGAAATGGCTATTTTAGCCTTTCTGAGGAAGGTGCACATTTTTTGGAGAAGATTTCAAGGCCTAAATTAATCAAGGATTTATGTTAATGAGATAAGATAATTTTTCAAGTGATTTAACAAGATTTAGGGAAATATTTGGTGTTTTAATTCCCTTTGACACCTTTTGATACTGATCATGACACTGTCAACTATATTATGGACATTATTATAGTTTTGATTTAGTATGATGTTAGATATTTGATCATGGATTATTGTTGACTTTGATTCTTATATGATGCATGATGATTATTAGAGACACTTTATATGTTGATGATGTTATACTGTTGGACATGGTTATATGATGGATGTTGTTCAGACTTGTGATATTTGGATATTGTGAGTAGCCCTAGAAATGGAAAATTATTGGATGATGATATAGTTGTTGATAAAACTATAATGATATTGTTAGATTGCTTTGATGTTGTTGTGATTCATATATCTAGATGATTTTGGAATTTTAATTATATTTATATTATTTTGGATGTTCTGATATGGCCACGAGGCCGAAGGAGGTATTTGTGTTTTGCAGGTTAAAATATCACAACAAACATCGGGGGATTGGAGACCAACCACATTGGAATTCTAGATGAATTCAACAAGGTCACCATGGCAACTAGTTTTGTTTGTGTGTGTGTTTGTTAGTGTTAGGGATTCCCATGGGGGGATCACCTTTAAATGTGACCAAGGGATTTTATGTTTTTCTTTTATTTTTGGTCCCTTTTGTTTAATTTTTGCATGTGTTTATTTTGTGGTGCACTTACCCCTTCATTATTTATTAATGTGGTGTGTAAATATTGTGAGTAATCATATTGTTTAGTTAATTAATTAAAAGATGTCATAAGAATGTAATTAATAGAGTTGTTGGCCATGTTTTAAAGTGTTGTAAGAATGTGTAAGTAATGTGTAAGTAATATGTAAGTGATGTGTAAGTTAACTTTTGAGTGTGAAACACTCCACCTTCTTGGAAATTCGAATTTGTCCTTGGAGGCTGATTTTGGAGGCTTGTGGGACAAGTTAAACTTGTCCCATACCTCTTAAATTTACATACCAACCTTGCCTATGGTTGGAGGGTTAAATTTAGACCTTTTTAATGCATTTTTACAAGTCAAGTTGAATGTTGTAATTGCACTTTTCTTACATAATTTAATTTTAGTCCTTATGGGGTATGGACTTGTTTGAGTGTGTAAGTAAATCTGTCATATTATTCACCCACTTATTTATTATGCATTGGAGAATGAAGTTGACTTTTGTTTGGGGTTGAGGATGTGTGATGTGGCATCCTACATGGATCCACCTCATCCTCTTCTCTTCCCTCTTCTATAAAATTTGAATTTCTTGCCTTGTTTTGGGTTGCTTCACTTTTGGGAGACTTCTTTTGGGTGAATTTTCTTGTTGTTTTGGGAGCTCTTGCTTGGAGAAGTTTTTGGAAGATTGTTGCATGCTTGTGTTGGGTTGATTTTTGGATTGCTTGCATTGGAAGGAGCTTGTTGTTTTGAACTTGGAACAAACTCCATCATGGAGAGGTAAGAGCTTGGCTCTTGAAATGCTCTTCTTTTGTTTATGTAAATGTTCTTGTGTGAATGTTTTGGTATATATTGTGGGCTGTTGGGTAGATGGCCTAGGAATGGTGTAGGAGAAGACTATGGGGTTATTTTGTGGGAGGCACAAGTGGTTTTAGGGAGGTATAAGGGTGGAGGGAGTTGGGAATTTGGGTTCCACCTTACAAAGAAATAGCTTGCATTTATTTACTCGTTATGGGGTGCCATAAGAGGTTGGGGAGATATAAGAAAATGTGAGGAATAAGGGGTACTTGGGGGAGGCATAAGGGCATGACAGGGTTTGAAATGATATACTATATATATATTTTATATATTTGTAACTCAGGTGGTGATACCCATTTCCCCGTTTGGGAGGCATAAGAAGCATCCCCCATAGTTCTTTCTCCTTTGGCTTGCTTGGTGAAGCCTTAGTATTGTTTGTCATGTGTTAATGTAGTTGTAAAACTACATTCTATTTTGGACTGTGTTTTATTGTGAAAATGTTGCATGTGTATGTTTTGTGGAAGCCTGTTGTTGCCATGAGTTGGATCACATTTCCTATTGCATTGTGGTTGGGGCTCGAGGGCTAATGAAGAAGGATGGATTCTCCTTTTCATTGGATGTCTTGGTTGGGTGGAGAGCATTTCCTTTCCCCTACTCCTATCGTGATCAAATTGGATGGATGAGAAGAATGCATGTTGTTGTTCTGGAGCTGAGAAAAGATAGTTTGACAGTCCCTTGTGAAATGAAATCTCATTGTAACCTTTCCCACTTGAAGTGGTTGAACTTGTAAATGTTTTTAATGGAAAAATGTTGTATAGATTTGAAATTGAAATTTGAAATGTAAAAGAGTTATACTCTGTATTCTGTTTAGAAAGAATGTGAAAGAATGATACGTGTTTGGTATACATTGTATTTTGTAATCAAATGGAAAAGAAGTTGCAAGAGTTTAGTTGAATTAATGAAAATGGTTTTGTATTGTCCATATGATGTTATTCCATTGGAAATTTGTGTTTAGCATACTCTATTAAATCTCTGTTTGAAAAGTGGTAAAGTGGAACACGTGAAAAGAAAATGTATTATTCTGCCCTGTATTCAATAAATGATTTTGGAAGGAATAAAAGAAAGAAGTTGTAAAATTGCCTTTGGAAATCAATAAATGAATGAAATGCTTTTCCCAAATTGCATTGTTAAATTGAATCTGATCATATCAATGTATTGAAATCTCTGTTTGAAAGGAAGAAATGCGTGTGAGAAAAATACAGTATTTTGTCTCTTTGAAATGTGAAAAATTTGAAATCAGTATTGCATTTTGGTCTTGAATGGTTTGTTTTGAATCAACTAAAATGTGTTAGATTGGAATTGGAATGTATTCTAAATACTTGGAAGAAGAAAATGGCAAATAGACCCATCAAAATTTGATCCCTGTTATTTGTAATTTTAAAACTGGCAATTAATTAAACCAAAAATGCACAGTTCAAACCTGCAACAATAAAATAACAAATTAAATGATTGAATTGAAGTAGTAGGCCCTAAACGAGTTCAAATAGACAAAAACACTTAAGGAAATATCTCAAAACTTAGCAAAATCGGGCTCAAACCATTTTGCAGTCATTTTCTGTCAAGAAACGGAAATGTTCAAATTGCAAATCATTTAGACAAATTGAACCTTGAATCCTTCCTTAAATCCATTTAGGAACAATCCTCCATGTCTATTTGACATGTTGAGAGAGGAGGAAGATCAAATTGAATAAATCTAACAAGTTAAAATTTACCAGTTCACACTGTAAAAGCCTGCAGGCCGTTTTCTTAAAATTGACCCCTTAAACTTTATCAAAACCTAAAATTAATGATCTTTGTGCAAAGAGGACATCGAGAGATTTCCAGAAAGTCCTCATTTTCCCAAAACTGAGCTCTCTATCAAAATTTATGGCCTTCTGAAGTTTTCTTCACTTGGCGTTTAAATTTTGGGAAAAATTTCCTTGGCGGGCCCGCGGCCCGAATTTTTCCCTTAAGCACTTAGGAAAATTTTTTGGGAAAATTTTCTAAATTTTTCCCACCGGTCCTCTGGCCCATAGCCAATCAGAGGCTTCCACATGGCACCATGAGGTGTCAGCAGAGGGGCGGATCCCCTTTTTAACTTAGCGCTTTCAGAAAATTTTGGGAAAATTTTCCAAATTTTCCCCGCCGGCCCGCAACCAATCAGGTGATGCCACGTGGCATCACGAGGCATCGGCGGAGGAACGGGTCCCTTTTTGTCCTTTGCATCTCAGAAAATTTTTGGAAAATTTTCCAAGTTTTCCCCACTGTTCCACCAGCCCGCAGCCAATCAGGGGCTGCCACGTGGCATCGCGAGGTGCTGGCGGAGGTGCGGGTCTCTGTACCCTCTTAGCCCTTCGGGGCATTAAGTCAATTTTCTCCCCACCGCCCCACCTTCCCCATGTTTGCTTAGGAGATGCCACGTGTCCTTTGTGGACTCACGGGAGTGCGGGTGCAAAGCCAACTTTTCACCCGCACGGGAGAATTTGCAAATTGTCCCTTTGCTGCCCCTTTTTTCCCGTTTTTCCCCGCGTTGCCTTAGGGAGTGCCACGTGTCCCTTGTGGACTTGCGGACCCGTGGGAGCATGGGCAAAATGTGATTTTTTTCCCCCACGGGAAAAATTTTCCAAAGGTCTCCCCACAGCCCGCCAACCCACCCTTTGGGAAAATTTTCACCCCTGGGCCCGCAGGCCCGCTCTTGGGGAAAATTTTCACCCCAAGGCCCGCCGGCCCATAACTTGAAAAATATGAGGAGTTAGGAGGACTTATTTATATCAATGGAAAGGTGAGGAAATTTCCTATCCAATGGGAGTAATTTAGGAAAATTTTGAATGCATTAAGTGTGAGAAAAATCAAGTTGAAACTTTAAGCCTGTTAAGGAGTGGGTATGGTGAGGAATTACCCTCTGAACCTAATTGAAACTTCTAACCCTAAATTTTGGACCTTATGACCTCTAATAATTATTAATAAAATAAAAGTATATTCTAGTAGATTAGAATTGTTCTAGAACCTGTTAGTGACAACTGTTGTCTTGTAACATGGTTGTAGATTCTTTTAATAAAAAAAAAATTATTCCATAATTTTCCTAACTAATCCTAGGTTGTTCTTGGGTCTCAAGTGGGTTGTTTTAACGGGCGTTACACTTGGTATCAGAGTAGTGGTTCAAAATATTGGACCATTGGGCACACTAGAAAACTTGAGACATGAAACTTAAACCTAGCACACTTTTAAATCTAGAAAACAACTTAGTTTAGAAATTACATATTTTAGTAAACATGGAAATTGAATAAAACTTAGAAAAATGAACTAACTCTCACCTTGGTCTGTGCAGGAGGCACAGACGGGATGAGGGGAATTTTCACATAGACCCAGACTTACCACCACCAGATCATGTTGTAGCAGCCATCCTACCCCATATTTTGCAGACTCTTCAGGATGTTAATGTCACTCTACGCAGAGGATCAGTAGGAGGACATGCAGCTAGACATGACAGAGTCCCTTCCATTGAGGGTCAGGTATCTCCTCGACCCAGCAAGGAGCATGGAGGAGAGAACTCCCATGCAGAGTCAGCCAGGGTAGAGTCACCACAGAGGGGATAGGGTGACCAAGTTTTAGGACATAGAGAGAGGTCTCAGAGCCCTAGGCTTAGGGATGAGCATGCAGAGAGACCTAGAGGCCGTCAGACCATAGCTGCAGATCACATCAGGGAGATCCTAAAGCTTTGACCATCACATTATTCTAGTGACATAGGTGGATTTCAGGTAGAGGCCTGGTTGGTGAGCTTGAGTGGATGCTTCAAGCTCTTGTCCTTGTTCTAGCAACATGAAATCTCATGTTGTGATCCATCTACTGAGGGATGGAGCTGGTGTCTGGTGGAGGACAGAGGAGCAGAAGCTCCATGTTGATTCTGAGACAGTTACCTGGGAGCTCTTTGAGGAGTGTTTCCGAAGTAGATATTTGTCACGGAGGTTCATACAGTAGCAGATAGATGAGTTACATGACCTCCGACAAGCATCACTCTACAGTGGCTGAGTATGAGAGTAGATTTTTGGATCTACTCTAGTATGTTGAGTTACATGCAGGATGAGCAGGTGTGGATTCACATAGGTTCATCTAGGGCCTGAATCTAGACATTGGAGGTGCAGTGCAGATCCATTGTCCACAGACATTAGCTGAGGCCATTGAGAAGGCCTATATAGCAGAGGAGACTCGGGGAAAGACCTAGCAGGCTAGAGACTGAGTCCGGAGCCACATACAAGTAGATGCAGGACAACAAATCGAGGGGATCAGTACCTCTTCCTCATGGTGGACAGGGTTCAACACAGTCATCTTTTAGACCACAGTAGCAGTAGTAGTCCCACCCACCTTATAGACCTCCATAGAGGTTTGATGCACAGAGAGGTCAGAGTATGGGGCCTCCTCCTAGGGGTCCCATCAGGACACAGGGTGCCCAGAGAGCTCACTCAGCAGGAGCTCGCCAGTAGAGACCTCAACAGACCATAGCCAGGATCATCAAGATCCACACCACAGACCTCCAGAGTACTGACTGGACCTGCTACACAGGGGAGAGGATCAGGTGGTTGTTTTGGTTGTGGTGTTACTGGACATTTTTGGAGAGACTACCCACAGAACCCTAATAACAAGGGTAAGACACATATCTCAGAGCCTACTGGTTGGTGATATGGGGCATAAGTCATAGGATGTATGTAGTGGGTTGAGAACTGTCCAGGTAGAGCATCAGAGTATAGTTATTGAGACTACAGGTAGCATTGGTGGTATTCCTACCTCCATCTTGTTTGATTCTGGTTCTTCTGATTCTTTCATTACACCATCTTTAGTAGAGTGATGCAGGCTGGTGGCAGTTAGGCAGGGTCATAGTTGGGATGTTGAGATGGCTTCTGGAGCCAAGATCTCTGTAGACTCCTTAGTTAAGGAGTGTGTGGTGGATTTGGGACCTTTCACCACTACCTTGGATCTCCGTATCCTTCCTTTGGGCTCTTATGGAGTCATCTTGGGTATGGATTGGTTGTCTACACACAAGGCCAGAGTGGATTGTTACCACAAGATTATATCTTGTGCAGATGATTTGGGAGTTGAGTCAGTGATTTCAGGGGTTAGGAGACCCATTTCTATTCACACCATCTCTGCTATGTAGCTTAAGCAGTGTGTGCGACGGGGTTGTCAGATGTATGCTGTTACAGTCAGTGACAGATCAGAGGATGGGTCTAGTGGACCATCACTAGATGATCACCCCATTTTGAGAGAGTTTGCAGATGTCTTTCCCCATGAGCTACCGGGGTTACCACCCCCACATGAGATTGATTTTCATATAGATCTGGTTCCGGGAGTAGAGCCTATCTCACGAGCACCTTATCGGATGACCACACCAGAGCTCTGTGAGCTCAAGTTGCAGCTTGAGGGCCTTTTGGAGAAAGGCCTTATCTGTCCTAGTGTATCCCCTTGGGGTGCACCAGTGATCTTTGTGAAGAAAAAGGATGGATCCTTGCAGTTGTGTATTGATTACCATTAGTTGAACAAAGTAACGATCAAGAATCGTTATCCCCTTCCACGCATTGATGATTTGTTTGATCAGATGAAGGGAGCCACGGTTTTCTCTAAGATTGATCTTAAGTCAGGATATCATCAGTTCAAGATTTCAGAGGTAGAAATTCATAAGACCACTTTCTGTATGAGATATGGCCACTATGAGTTCACAGTGGTGCCTTTTGGTTTGACTAATGCCCCTACAGTATTTATGAGTTTGATGAATGGGGTATTTAGGACCTTCTTAGATCACTTCGTGCTCATCTTCCTTGATGAAATTTTGATTTACTCATGTACACATGAGGAGCATGAGGGGCACCTTCACCAGGTTCTTCAGTGTCTTCGAGAGCAAAATATTTACGGGAACTTGGAGAAGTGTGCATTCTTTCAGATGAGGTGTCAGTATTTGGGTCACATCATTTCTAGGGAAGGTATCACCATCGATCCTTCCAATATTAGAGCTATTATGGATTGGCCAGCACCCACTACTGTGACTGAGGTGCACAGACTTATGGGATTAGCAGGTTACTACCAGGAGATTTGTTCAGGACTTCTCTTGGATTGCACACCCCATCACTTCCCTTCAGAGGAAAGGGAAGAAGTTTGTTTGGTCATCACAGATGTGAGCAGGCCTTCAGTACACTGAAGGAATGCCTCACAACAACACCTATTCTTGCAGTGCTAGATCCACAGGGTGATTTCTTTCATTTACACTAATGCTTCTTTAGTAGGGCTTAGAGGTGTATTGATGTAGGAGGGAAGAGTAGTAGCTTTTGAGTCTTGCAAACTCAAAGATTATGAGCTTAATGATCCGACTTATGATCTTGAGCTTGTGGCAGTTTGCATGCTTTGGTTAAATGGAGACCTTTCTTTGGTCAGAGATTCACACTTAGGATAGATCACCTGAGTCTTCACCACCTCTTCATGTAGCCCAATCTCAATGCTCGTCAGTGGGTTGGATGGAGTTGCTTTGTGAGTATGATATGGAGATTGAGAATGTGTGTTAGTGCAAAATCACTGCACCCCTGGATGCACATCAGGCTTCTAGGTTGATGTTCAGGCATCCAGTGTGATTGCACAACATGGAAACCTCTCTCCAAGCTTGGGACTTGTGAAACCGAGAGAGGAATCTCCAGAGAAGGCTGGTTCCTGCTCCTAAACTACCTGCCACAAGCTATTCCAGTGCAGGCAAGCTAATCTAATCCTAATCTAACCATGCCAAGGAGACAGAGAGAGAGAGAGAAGGGAAAAAACAGCAAAAGCCTACACTAAAACGGTGATACACCAGAGAAGGAGAATGTTGAACATCTATCAAAACTGCCATGGGACAAAGAGAGGTGAGCAATGGGAAGGATGGACAGATGCATCACAGGCCCAAGGATAGATTTCACACAGAAAATGTCCCAAAACTCCATGAACACAGCTCCAAACCTGCAATGAACATTCAAACATGCACAAATACCTGCAATGAAGAGAGGCAAGAAGAGAACAAGCAAAAACGAGAAGGATGGACAGATGCATCACAAAACACGTTTTGTTGCTCCAGAAGTTTACACAGAACATCATTCCATTAGTAAAAGGCAAAAATGCCATTACAAAGCAAGGGAGGAGGTTCGAACTCCATTTTCAACCCTAGAGAAGAAAAGAAGGGAGGGCCGAGCCGAAAGAATGAACAACTTCTTTTTTTTAAAAAAATGAGCCAAATCTGGCTTTTACATTGCATGGGTCGAGCCCAGGGGACAGAAAACGTGGGAAAACGTGTAAGCCCATTCCTCATTGACTGCAGATGCATTAAATCAGCATGGAGGATCTTACCAACCCATACCCTGTCACTTTGAGTGATTTTGGAGGAGAATGCGACCCATTTGTATTAATTTGGCCGCTAAAATGTCACTTCTGGCCGTGCAGAAGAAGAATGCGACCCATTAGCATTAAAACGGGTTGTTGAAAGGTCACTTCTGGCCATTACCACACGTCAGAGCCGTTTCTCGATTTTCTCTCTTCAGACTGCACCAAAACTCGAGATTGATCCCAGAATCATGTAGAGCATCTCAACAGCTTTCCGTTGATATAAAGAACGTGGAAATCCGAGATCTGGATCAAAAGATATGGCGATCTGAAGATTTAGGGCACGGAACAGATCAAAACGAATTTTAAAATGTTTTCCCGCTCTTCGCCATCTGGACGACACGTGGCACGTGATGATTGGACGAGCAATTCTCTCTCCTCTACCTTTCGGCGGGCTATCTTTTGAATTTTCCTTGTGGGCCCCTTAGCTTGGACACGTGGCGCCATTTCATTGGTTCGGTTCAGCGCTCGATAACTCGCCCCTTTGACCTTTTGACTTTTTCTCCTGTGAGGACACGTGGCAGTTTCTGATTGGTCCTCGGCTCCTTCGGCTCCTTCGCGTACTTCGCCTCCATTTGTCCCGGATGTCCCATTTGATTTTGGGCCCTTTGTGCTCATTTCGGCCGGTTCGGGCATTTCGCGTCCATTTGTCCCAGATGTCCCATTTGATTTTGGACCCTCTGGACTCATTTCGGCCGATTCGGCCGGTTCGGGCATTTTTGGCCCGCTTGTCCCACTTTGCTTCGGACTGACTTGACTCTTTTCGGCCGGTTCGGCCGGTTCGCGCCTTGGCCCGATTGTCCCATTTGATTTTGGACTGTCTGGCCCTTTTTCGGCCGGTTCGGCCGGTTCGCGCCTTTTTGGCCCGATTGTCCCATTTGCGTCCCTCTCAGCAGTTAGCCAATTTTTTCTCGGTCGAACCGGCATTTCGCGCCCGCCGCGTACTTTTGTCCCAGATGTCCCTGTTGCTTTGCGGGCTGTTTGTGCTTACTTCGGCCGAGCCGGCCGGTTCGGGCCTTTTTGTCCCAAATGTCCCGACTGCCCCTAGGACTAGGACTTAGTCATTTTTATGATTTTTTCCTGGATCAACCTACTTGCCTTCTGCAACCTTTTTTCACATTTTCTCAGAGCTTGCTCTTTTCCTCTCAGACAGGGAACTTAGAAAATATTTGAGGGGACTCTAGCAACATGATTTTTGGCCCCGAATCAATCAATTTTCCTGGGACTTGAATATTCTGATGCATGTTATCAAAATTACCCAGGGGGGGTGAAATTTTGACAACAGTTTGGCGACTCAGCGGGGTCATCTGCCTGCTAGATGAATGATCAGTAGCCTGAAGCATCCATTGGGCATGGAGTCATGAGTTGCAACCTGCAACTGATCTGAACTTTGAAAACCTCCCTCTGAGCCACTTGGAAACCCATTGAACCTGGAGTGTCTTCACCAAGATGCCACTGAAATGAACTGTGCAAGAGCAAAACCAGCAACACCAAAACTATGTACAAAACTGAAAATCATACATGCCCCAAATGGAACATGCAGAGTGTGCACAAGCACTTCTTCTACTGAAAGCAAACCTACCTACTCTACTCTAACTGGAAGCAAAGGCAAGCTAAACAAACCCTGCAACTGGTTGTGAGAAATAGCTTCCTTTCTTCAAAATTGGCAGCCATGCAATTGATTTGGCACTGATCATGGCTGTTTGGATGGATGGAAAATCAACAAGAAGCTGGTCTTCTATCCAAATCATCAAGGTATCAACTGAAAAATCCAATACCTCTTTTAGTTGCTCTGCATTTGGATTGGAGAGGTATGGCAGCTGATCCTTGGTACTTTGTAGCTCATCCTCATGCTCAGAAGCAAGCATGACTGGTTGTGGCTTCTCCTTTGGCTCCAATGAAGCCAAATACCTGATTGGGCAAGGTCTGATCCGTTTGATATGCCCATAGCTCTGATTTTCAACTCCAAGAATGGAGTCTTCTTGTAGACCCACCTTGAATGGATGATGTGGAAGAAATGGTGGAATCCTTCTGTCCTTTCCCTTCCTCCAATGAAGAACATGGAAGATTAAAATCTTCCAATCTTGATTCCAAAGAGCTGCTGTAAGATGCAGGCTGCTGCAAATGAAAGCTCTCCTTCATGGCAGCAGGCTCTGGTGTTTGGAATGTGGATGATGAAAGAGAGAATGGTGAAAACTCAACCGGCTCTTCTCCATCAAAACAGTCCTCCAAATCTGACAGGTAAACTGCCTCATTGCTGTCCTGCTGCTCGTGTTCAACTTCCTCCATGGTGTCCTCTTGATCTGCAACTTGACCACCATGGTTTCCTTCACTCTCCAATATTGAGTTTGAGAGATCAAACTCCTTTTCAGTACTAGAACTTGAGAGAGATGAAGTGGAAAGAAGAACTGAAGGTTCTCCTGTAGCCTGCTTTGTGCTCAAAGCCCTTGGATCTGCACTTTTCTCCTCCACAGCTAGAATGTGCTCCTCTTCTTTTGGATTTGGAGCAGCTTCTCCTTCCTCCAATGTTTGAAGAGAATCTTGCTCTTGATTGAACTCCTCCTCCAGCATGAAGTTTGTCAAGTCAAACTCTTCAATTTGTTGCTCTAGAGGACAAGTTGGGACTGCAAGATCTTCTTCTCCAACAAAATCAGTCCTCACCACCATTTGTTCTCCAACCCTAGCCTCTTCTGTAGGCTTAACCATCAAGGGGATCTTTGTCATCCCAAATCTAAGAGCCCAACTCTTCAGACTTTCTGAATTTCTTTTCTTTGTTGGCTCTCTCTTCTTGCTGTTGTTTTGATGACTGATTTTTTTCAATCCTTCTTCCCCACATGGAATTGGGAATGCAAGAGGAGGGAATGGGTTGAAACTCAACTGATTTTACAATTTTTTGTGGTGGTGGAGGCAGTGAAACCTCTTGTTTCTTTGGAGGAGGGGGTATTTCTGTTAGCTCTTGTGGAGGGGATGACTGTTTGGAAGGGAAAAGGAAAGAAGAATCGAGATGAGGTGGAAGACTAGGGGATGGAGACATGGATTCAACACTTGGGACAGCAGATGGAGGGTTTGAAACTTGACACTGCTGAAATGAAACAGATTGGGAAAGAGGAAAAGAAAAGGCATGAGATGGTGTGCTTACCCATTGACAAGGTTGCTGAATACTTCTCTCATACACCTCTATTTCTTCAATCCACTTTGCAAGCAAAGGCAGCATTGCAATCATGAAGTCAAGCTTCTCCTGAGGGCTGTAATGCCTTGGAAAAGGTCCCACCCATGGACAGGGTGCTCCATAACCGATTCCAAAAGCTTTCATTTGTGCTTGAGCCCTGGACTGCACCATCCCCACCTCCATCTTTTGGATTTTCTCCAACAGACCAGCATCTTGGATCTGATGGTCTTCATTGTATGCACACTCTTGCTCTTGGAAAGCTCCATAGCCAAACTGACTTTGGCACTGCTGTTCATATGATACTGATCTTGATGCATGCTGATCTGGAGGATTTGTAAAACATGTTGGAGGTGGAATATACTGCTGTTGTTGATGTGAAATCCATGATGGAAATGAAGTCATGATTGCACAACTTCATGGAATGGAAAAGAATGAAAGGGATGGAAAGAAGATGAATGAAAATGGATGGAAATGAATGGAAAGGAAGGTCTGCAACTTCAGAGATGGGTTGTTGACCAGATGGAGTCGCCAGATGTGTTTGCAAGTGCCTCCAAAGGCTGAAATCTTCACAGGAACACATCAACCTGCAAAAGATGAAGTGAAAGACCTCTAAGGTCCCACCGGGCGTGCCAAAACTGTTAGTGCAAAATCACAGCACCCCTGGACGCACATCAGGCTTCTAGGTTGATGTTCAGGCATCCAGTGTGATTGCACAACATGGAAACCTCTCTCCAAGCGTGGGACTTGTGAAACCGAGAGAGGAATCTCCAGAGAAGGCTGGTTCCTGCTCCTAAACTACCTGCCACAAGCTATTCCAGTGCAGGCAAGCTAATCTAATCCTAATCTAACCATGCCAAGGAGACAGAGAGAGAGAGAGAAGGGAAAAAACAGCAAAAGCCTACACTAAAACGGTGATACACCAGAGAAGGAGAATGTTGAACATCTATCAAAACTGCCATGGGACAAAGAGAGGTGAGCAATGGGAAGGATGGACAGATGCATCACAGGCCCAAGGATAGATTTCACACAGAAAATGTCCCAAAACTCCATGAACACAGCTCCAAACCTGCAATGAACATTCAAACATGCACAAATACCTGCAATGAAGAGAGGCAAGAAGAGAACAAGCAAAAACGAGAAGGATGGACAGATGCATCACAAAACACGTTTTGTTGCTCCAGAAGTTTGCACAGAACATCATTCCATTAATAAGAGGCAAAAACGCCATTACAGAGCAAGGGAGGAGGTTCGAACTCCATTTTCAACCCTAGAGAAGAAAAGAAGGGAGGGCCGAGCAGAAAGAATGAACAACTTCTTTTTTTTTTTTTAAATGAGCCAAATCTGGCTTTTACATTGCATGGGTCGAGCCCAGGGGACAGAAAACGTGGGAAAACGTGCAAGCCCATTCCTCATTGACTGCAGATGCATTAAATCAGCATGGAGGATCTTACCAACCCATACCCTGTCACTTTGAGTGATTTTGGAGGAGAATGCGACCCATTTGTATTAATTTGGCCGCTAAAATGTCACTTCTGGCCGTGCAGAAGAAGAATGCGACCCATTAGCATTAAAACGGGTTGTTGAAAGGTCGCTTCTGGCCATTACCACACGTCAGAGCCGTTTCTCGATTTTCTCTCTTCAGACTGCACCAAAACTCAAGATTGATCCCAGAATCATGTAGAGCATCTCAACAGCTTTCCGTTGATATAAAGAACGTGGAAATCCGAGCTCTGGATCAAAAGATATGGCGATCTGAAGATTTAGGGCACGGAACAGATCAAAACGAATTTTAAAATGTTTTCCCGCTCTTCGCCATCTGGACGACACGTGGCACGTGCTGATTGGACGAGCAATTCTCTCTCCTCCCTTTTCGCGGGCTTTCTTTTGAAATTTCCTTGTGGGCCCCTTAGCTTGGACACGTGGCGCCATTTCATTGGTTCGGTTCAGCGCTCGATAACTCGCCCCTTTGACCTTTTGACTTTTTCTCCTGTGAGGACACGTGGCAGTTTCTGATTGGTCCTCGGCTCCTTCGGCTCCTTCGCGTACTTCGCCTCCATTTGTCCCGGATGTCCCATTTGATTTTGGGCCCTTTGTGCTCATTTCGGCCGGTTCGGGCATTTCGCGTCCATTTGTCCCAGATGTCCCATTTGATTTTGGACCCTCTGGACTCATTTCGGCCGATTCGGCCGGTTCGGGCATTTTTGGCCCATTTGTCCCACTTTGCTTCGGACTGACCCATTTGACTGTCTTTTTTCGGCCGGTTCGGCCGGTTCGCGCCTTTTTGGCCCGATTGTCCCATTTGCGTCCCTCTCAGCAGTTAGCCAATTTTTTCTCGGTCGAACCGGCATTTCGCGCCCGCCGCGTACTTTTGTCCCAGATGTCCCTGTTGCTTTGCGGGCTGTTTGTGCTTACTTCGGCCGAGCCGGCCGGTTCGGGCCTTTTTGTCCCAAATGTCCCGACTGCCCCTAGGACTAGGACTTAGTCATTTTTATGATTTTTTCCTGGATCAACCTACTTGCCTTCTGCAACCTTTTTTCACATTTTCTCAGAGCTTGCTCTTTTCCTCTCAGACAGGGAACTTAGAAAATATTTGAGGGGACTCTAGCAACATGATTTTTGGCCCCGAATCAATCAATTTTCCTGGGACTTGAATATTCTGATGCATGTTATCAAAATTACCCAGGATCAAGGGAAAATTGAAGCTCGGGATGAAGATGTATGTCAGTTCCTAGCCATAGTCTAGGCCGAGCCATGAGATGGATAGATCCAAGCTATGGATCAGTCAAAGTTGTAGAGGACATACTTAGGTCAACTTCTATGTAATGGATCATTCTATTTGAGATGGAATCATGTTCCCTATGAGTTTAATGACATTTACGTATTTTTAGTAAATTGTTAGTTAGAGGCCGAGTATGTAATGGATCACTCTCCAGGAACTGTATGGAAATAGAGTGCAGGAACACCTCTAAGTTTTAAACAGGTTAGAGGATCAGTGTTTCTCTTGGGAGAAGTTTACTCTTCAATACATGGAAGCAACTGGTCCTTATGATCAATATTCAAAGAACCTGTAGGTGGCACAGGATAGGCATTTAGAGTGATATGCAGATCAACACATGACTGATCAATGATTTATTGATGTTAATGGTTGCATGCAGTTGTATGCTTTGTGAATGCCTAATTCCTTACTATAAGTGGTTGGCTTATCCATTAGGGAAGAGGTATCTTATTTTATTCTGTTAGATTCAGTTGTATAATTGTGTGAATATAGTTAGAGAAAATCAACCCTTTTCCTTCCATCTAATATTAAGCCAACCTTATCATTGACCCGCATCCATGAAATGGATGTTTGACATGTGTCTATACTTAGGAGATATTGTGGTGATTGATTGTGTATCTAATTGAACTTGATCTATCCATACATAATCTGAGTTTAGCAGTAGGAATGTATGCTTCTTAGTTTGTGATATCCTGTATCCTCTACAAGTTGACCCCTAAGTGAAGTTTGGCAACGTGGTGAAAAAGCCCAAAACTTCCTTTGAATTAACCCTTCCGATGTTTCACAGACTTACCCACTATTTGGCTGCATCACCATCAGCACTACTATAGTCGTGTTGACATGTTTCATAAGATGTGCACTCTTTCCCTAAAACCCATGCAAATGTTAGCATAGGCGTAGATAACCATTTTATTGCACTAGGAGTAGTACAACACTTAGTTAAGGAAGAGGAATCCACCCTTCTCCTGAGGTTCAAATCAAGCCCAAGTCTCATAACTTGAGAAGTGATCCCATGTGTCTTAGTCACAGTGAATGTCCTATTTAGATGTCTGACCATTTGGAGGGTGCTGTGATTTGGTGAAAAGCATTTACCCAAAGTGCTAAGGTACACATGACTATTTAGAGTGTTCCTTGTGTAGCGCTACCAAACATCGATGAATAGTTGGTGATGTCATTCAAATGCCATGTTTGACCTATAAAGCATGTGAAATTGGTCAAACCATATGTCACTAAATCACGAGATGCTGAAAGTAGTTGGTGGTTTGAAGGTGATGAAGTCATAATGAATGCATGTGTTATGCTCAAGACTTAGTTGCAGCCCCTCGCATGCCATTAAACGAGCCATGTGGATGTTACCGCAAGACACTCATGATATTATTAAAAATCAATGAATGAAACTAAGCTTGTTTGCATGTTAAGTGGTGTTGGTTCATAGTTGTCATGTGCTGCTACTGTACGCTTAGGCAGCATGAAGATCCAAATAGGTCAAAATATATAAATGCTAAATAAACTACCCAAGTGAAGACATATTTGAGTCCAAGGGCGGGGAGTTTCCCTTGGCCAATTAAGTCACTTGTATGAGCTTTTTGTCCATTATGAATCTGGTTGGACTTGGTGGTCTAAATAATCATGTACCAGTCTACAAGAACATGCCTTTCTCGTAGATGCAAAGGGAGACTAAGTGTGACAAGATCTCTTATGCAAAGCTATCTGATATCTAGTAATCCTATGTGTGTGCCATCAACTTGTGCATCTTAGGTAGTTTTCATCTTGTAACAAAATAGGGAGTATTGTTGGAATTAAGTCTCCATTCCATTGTGTTTTCCATTGATGTCAAAGATAGGTCTATGTGAACTAGGTATGTTCGCTAAAATGGCATGTTAGCCAGGTGATCAATACGGCATGTTGGCAGGTGATATAAGGGTTTTTCTCGCAACATATTCCAAAGATGTGAACGCATTAGCAAACTGTTAGGACTCATGTAACATGCGCGGGAAGGTTCTATGCACCCAGCCATCTTGAGACACTTACCAGATATTCTGAGAAACAGTGACTTGCGAGCAACAATTTCACATCATCCAAATATGACATCTTTGTCCTGACAACAGGGTTTTCTGCCATGAAAATGAGCTCCCAAAAAATTCAATAAGAGATGATTCACTTTTAAAAAATTACCATGGGATGATAATGGAGGAAAGTTCTTGATGCTTCATGCAAAATTTTAGGTCATTGCTTATGTGAGTCAACTCTGCAAGAATTCTGCATCTTAAAACCTCCATTTTAAGTTGCTGGCTTCTTAAAGCAATAAATTAAGCCAGTGCAGACTTCTTAAGTAAACTCATAGAACGTCATGCATTTATGGATTAAAACTTGCCTCGGGTCATCTCTCCATTGCTGCAAGTGGTTTGTAAACTATGACAATGTTATCCATAACAAGACATGAGCATTCCCTTTAGAAGTTCCATTATCTCTTCTATGATCTTTCCTTATGCTAACATGTATCTTGACATGCCTTCAAGTGAGATGTTGAGTGACCTTCTTACGATTCTTCATTGCAGAGATGCAACTTTTATTGGTTATGGTTTTGAGTGCTCAAACTCACATTTTTCAGGTCATTTATAAAGATGTTTGATCAACTAATGATTGCTAAAGTCGTGAAGAGCATGAATGCAATGAAAAGAGGTATGTTGTACCATGGAGAGAGTCAAGAAACGTTGATCTCATATCCAGAGATGCAACCTTGACTTCAACTTAGTTCTGAGTTGGATCATATTGACATGGATGTCATTTCTAAGTGTAATTTAACAACCAAGTATATCATCCCATGTGATTTGAGACAAATTGAAGTGAGGGTGACAACGGTCCTTCTAGAAGACAAAGGCTCGATCAGTGCATCATAAATAACTGAGTTTATTCAAGTTGAGGTTACTCGATGTTCAAGCTAACAAGTGATTATCTAGATGTCGGCTATAAAGATGAACGTTATAACAATCATCAACTGTCAAAGGTCGATAACAAATTTGGAGATGAATCCTAGGGCATTCCTCATCAATTGTTTCTTTCTGTAAAGAAGTCATAACGGGTAAGTAGACCCTTCTAGGTGTAAACTGGCATTGTACATGTCTTTATTTTAATCCAGGATTAACTAATGCAGTGGTGAACTCAAAATATATTAATGAAGAAGCCTGGTGCCTCAGATGGAACATAAACCATCCAAGAAGTGGGAAATGAATGAAGCTTGAGTGAGGAATGGAAATGTCATTGAGTAAAGATATTCATGGGAGCCTATGAACTTTATTTTTCACAAGTTGGGAGTGCTAAGATAACATGGTTGATCAAACGATGAGAATTAAAACACACTTGATCAACTTTGCTTCGAATACTGGTGGAATATAATTCATTAGAATTTGGAGAGAGATAGTTAGGCTTTTTCAACAAGTTTTAACAAGGAAGTTCTGCACATTAAATACGTTGTATCTGGGGTTTACTGTGTGAAAGATTTTTCTGCTCGTAGTAACTAGAAATAGATTTATCCATAAGTCATAATTTGAGTTTTTTATCAGAGATAAGATCTATCACTTAGAGCAATAATCTCCCAATTTAAAAAAATGATTTTACTTCTATCCAGGTATTCTATTTGTGTGAGGAATGACATGAGAAATATTTACAACCAGTCGATTGTGATTCTTGAAGTCAAGGGTAAAGAAAAACTGTAGATTTGAGCGTTCTTCACAAAATCTTCCAATGGGCGAGTTCACATAAGCTCCATAGGCTACTCAATGTTTACTGAGGTTCTGAACCAATTTTATGCATGAGCATTGGTTTATGAGATGCGAGTCTGATCATCCTGTGTTTATTGTCAAGAATCTTGAAAATTAATCACTTATCATCAAAAGTGTATGAAGATGATATGCTTAGAGAAGATCTCCAGTCCCCTGTACAAATTTTGAGTCAAATACAAGTGCCTCATACAATTTGAAGTCACGGGAGATGTATGTTGAGCAAGAGTTGCAAAGAAAATCCTTGGCATGTAATTTCATAGAGAAGAATGAAAAGGTCAAAATTGTATTTGTCTCCCGAAGGCTCAAAATTATCCCATCAATGGAAGGTCTGAGAGGCAGAGGTGCATTTGGATAGACCTAACGTGCTTGACAAGATTGGAGTCTAGCTCCACAGAATGCTCATCAGCTCTTGGCATCCTCTGACATGAATCAAATCCTTCCCACAATGTCTTCGCATCCATAGATCCCATCAGAAATTCAACCTCACATTGAATAAATAGAATCTCCCTTTCACGCGTATATCCAACTAAACTTGGAGCCCTCTCTCCTCCCTTTCTTTCTCCGTCCAAAGATCATCTACACATGTATGCTAAGAGAAGGTGATAGGTCTCTAGCTTCCTGAATTCAAAGTAGTGCTCAGAATGGTCTTACTTTCTCGTTGAAGCCAACATGAAGATTCCTCTTTAACTGTATTATTGTGAACAATCATGATCTTCTTGGTGTTCTAAAATGGATAACTTGTAGAAAGAGATCCTGTGGTTTTCCAAAGGAACTCTAACTCAGATGAAATTTTGGACAAGCAATAATGGCTAGAAATATTACGAATTTGACAAAGTGGATAGCTAGATGGAAAGACAACTTTCAAGAATGAGTAATGATACACAAGAAGGTGAAAATTTCCACATCAGATCTGCAATCCTTCAGCCTCTGGTATTCTGTCTTAGGTCCACGTACAGGATCTACTGTTTTTGTACCCACCATTCCTTGTTGATAACTCCTCCATCCCCCTGTCTATTGAAAAAACTATTGCTATGCAAAAGTAAAACTTCTTCTGGGCATAGCCCAAAACTCCCTAGAAGTATCCCACTTCTAGGCATGTAGCTGTTCTGCTCTTAGATCTGTCAGAAAGTGAAGTTCCCATCCATGAAAAATTGATGAAGGAGATTAGTCCCTTACCATTTTGTAGTTGTTTGAATTTGAGCTCTTGTTTATGTTTTGTAACTCTAGGCCCCATAAGGATGGCAACGTCACTTTGAATCTATTTTCGATGCCATCACCACAAGTGTTTCAAGATACTTCCTTGAGGTCAGTTCATATGTTGCTTCCCCTCATGAATGCATGGTTTCTTACATACTATATCAGATTCTACTGAATCAAGCACTAAGTCATAGGTGGATTTTATAACCATTATAGGTTAGCATTATTTGGAGTGAAAGGTAAATTTTTATCGCACCCATTGACTTACACCCCCAGTCCCTATCAATTCTACCCAAGAGTGTTGTAAATTAAGAATAACTCAGTTTTCAAATGGCATTTCAGGGGATGAGATTCATGGAGATTGCATACCCGGAATGCCACCAAAGAAAATTTGGATCATATTTGACGCTTTTTTAAACTTCACATTGAATTCAATTCACAATGGGAACCTCAGGAATGAAGGTTTCATTTGAAGAACATAGCCTTGATATGCTCTGGATGCTCTGTGTAAGAAGCTATAAGAAGAAAAAGAGGAGAAGATAATTCTCAAGGTTTAATTTTATTTTCCAAGATGCATCTACTCCAATGCATTGTAGAGAATGGGTAACACTCCTCCTATGACTGCCGCTGAACCCACTCTAAGTTCAGACACTCAGGATGAAATAAATGAATGTGCTAAGATTAGTGAACACAGACCCCAATAGTCCTCAATCCTTGGATTGTAGTGAGAATCACTTAGAAGATAGCTGAGGATAATGATTAAGGAATTCACAGTGCTCTACCAGGATATAGATAAAGCTTATCTAGGAGCCAGAAGCTTTAGCAGGATCCCTCTCTGAGGAGTTAGATAATTTTCAGGTCATGAAAAATGAAACCTTTTTGCATCCACCCATCTACCCCCTAACTTCTTACCAGATGACTCTATTAAAGGTTGGTGTCATCGAAGAACCTGCGCTTTATATATTGAAGCTAAGCATTGAAATTTTTGGGGAAGTATAATAGGCTTAATGAGTGCTTGAATATGCTTGAGAAGTATTTGGTAACCTCATACAAGTGGATATATGCTAAATGGTACAATGGGACAAGGCTAGTTAGTACCTAAAGAGCAAAAAGTGAAAAGGTGAGCTCTAAGGAGTTATAGGAGTTAGAGTTTGAGATTTTGGTAGCACTGTATGATGGAAAAGTGACAAGCGAGCATGAGAATCAACAAGTGACTCTTCCACGACCTCCCGAGGTCCCGAGACAGCTGGGGATTGAATATGCCAAACTAGTTAGGCATCTGATGTCTTCGAGCACTAGTGGAAGGAATCTAAGGCAAAGAAGGGCATCCTACCTTGAACTGGTGTGATAGATCGATCAGGCTTCAAGGCTCCAATCAATATCGAGCTCTGGCGTGATTCGATCTATGGGTTGTGGGATGCGTGGAAAATGACCCGGGATGGTTTCGTGTATTTCTCCTGATAGGGTCATATGGTGAATATAGTCAACTCTATGGACGATTCTCTGGCCTAGTCCAAAATTCTCTAGCTTTGTTAGCTGTTGTGTCTAGTAGGGACAACCGTTTGAATGATGATAGGTGGAATCGGAGTAGACTGAAACACTAATGTTCGTAGGCCAGTTTCTATATCTAACTGACTTGTGGATTCGTTAGGATGTGGGATTTGTGGATCGCAACCGTAGACTCTTGGTTGTTGCGGTCTTGTTATGGTCATACGTGAGATCAAGTTCTAATCCCTAGTATCCAGTAGTCGTAAGCTTTCTCAGCCTCTACGTTTAGAATCAGTAATTGTGTGATTTTCTCAGAATACCTCACAGGTGTTCTAGCAACTTGAATTCTTAAGCTGGTATCTATATCTACGAGGGTGTCTCCAGCGTCTGGCTGTGGAACTAAAGGATCACACCCGAATATTTGTTCTCTTTCAAATCCTTCTACAGTCATGCGGATGTTTTCTAGGATAACCTGTAGTTTGGTTGATTTGACCAAAATGTGTGTGTTTGGTCGTCTTCTACGTTTAACCCTCTCAACTGTGACCTGATCTGTTGGAAGTCTGTTGTTGTTTGGAAGACTTGTATCCTAATATTTTGGTCAATGTCAGTTACTGCCACTACAATATTGGGCTGGTGCAAAATTGGCTCGAAAATGTATTCCCTGGGCTCCCTAGGTCTCGTAATTGTCATGCAAAAGCAGTAATGAAACAAACTATAATAAAGTAAAATCTAAGTACACTTCTAGCATATATAATTTCTTTTTCTATTTTCTGGAAATTTATAAGAAAGCAGCTATGTAAAATATTTAGAATTGACAACTAAACTAATAACGTAAAACAAACAAAATAGCCGAGTGTAGCTATTTGTCTGTGCAATTTTGTATATCTATTCTAAACAAATGAAATAACTAATCTATTTGCAAGATTCTCGATCCTACCTCAGAAGTGAGGAATGAATCATAGTTTCTCAGAAACTATCAATCCCCACAACTTCCCTGGCAATATCGAGAATGGAAATAACTGAAATAAAGTGATTAACTACTTTATTTGATAAGTTCTAACTAAAACTTTGAAAGATGGAACCTGGATTTCGCAGAACAGTGGCGAATCCGACGGTGTGTGTGTTCTTGTCCCCTCAGTATGATCTCCTCGTTCTTTGTGCTCACGTGAATCCAGAAAAGCGTGTAATGCTTGCATCAACAGGAATAGATATTTGGATCAATGGATAGCCTTCAGAATGCAGACAGAATAGAATGCGGATAGGAGAGGGATAGCGCAAGAGTACAGAGCTTGGCCTATGCAATTCCTAGCGGGGTCTACTGCGAATCATGCAACAAAATGCGTCCAGAACCTGAAACTCGTCTGTATGAAGAACAAAACCTGTAACTTTAATGGCTGCCTAAACTATTCTACTCCAAAATCAATAATACTGTTTGCACAAGTTGGATCTGTGGCTTACCAACAGTTGAGTAAATGCAACTAAGCATGTAAAAGATTTAAACTATCAAACTTAAGCAAACTAGAAGACTGAACTACTGAAAGTGATGAGTTTTTAAACAAGAATGAGGGGCCTAAGAGAGCAAAGATCAAGCTTCCAAATCCAGCTAAGCTTCAGACCAAAAACTCCAGACCAAAAGTAATGTTTGCACTTGCACAAGTTGGATATGTGGCTTACCAGCTGCAACACAATACTGCACTGCTTGCACAAGATGGAACAAACAGCAACACAAAGCTAAAACTAAACCTGCAACAAACTATGCCTTACCAAAAGGAAAACTAAGTCTAATGACCACAAGACTGAAAAATAAGATCAAGTTGGAGAGCAAAAATGGAGGCCATTTGCTTGAGCACAAACCATGCACTTATAGGAATTCCAACACCCAAAGATCAAATCCAAACTGAACTCCTAAACAATAAACAAAGGAAAAACACTATTCCAGGGGACCAAAAACATTAATGCATGCTCAAGTCGGCAAGAAAAGCTGGTGAAACGTTGAAATTTGTGTGCGTTTTGTCAAAAGAAACATTCTGGAAAATGCGTAAAGGACCGTCGCCCTGCCCAGGGTGGCAGTTACAGGACCGCCACCCTGTTCAGGGCGGCGGTCACGAGACCACCGCCCTTCAGGGTGGTGCTTTCGTCACTGAAGACCAAAAGGCCAAGGAAAGAGGAAAAAAGGGAAAACAAAGCACGCGGGGGCTAAGCGGGGCATGCGGGATGTTAACGCATATCCGTAAAGCTTTTCTGGATCCCGAACACCTTGCGAAGAGACCTGTATCATCATTGGGGCATTTATTACACCGTTCCGCAGTACAGTACCTTACAATTTTGGGTACGTACATATTGCCCCCTCGGAGAAGCGTTTTAGCCATGAAGAGGCATAAAATGGTGGGTCCGAGTATGGCCGTCCCGAAATGGGAAGTTAGAAGTTATACCTTATACGTCCGTGTGTCGAAATGACGCCATCCGAAATTCCCGCTACCTGCAAAATGAAAGGGGAACTCAAGTGCAGATAGATACAATAACTTGGAAAATAAACGCTAAAATAATAGGGGAAGAGGACGTACCATTAGTGCGAGGATAGAAACTTACCTCCGTTGGCGCTCCGAACCTGTGAAAAGGGGATTTAAAACGAATTAGAGCGCTATATATATAAAAGTGGGCCCATTTTACTATTCATTTGCGCGAGTCGATTTGATAGATTTTGAGCTCTGGGGCCCACGGTAACGGTTTCTCACGCGAGTAGAGTCAAAACGTCCACAGCGAGATAGTGATCATGCCTCCACGTGCGGAACGCCACCCCGCGAGATCACAGGTTGGTTTTTCTTCAATTTTGTGCTTTTCCCTCTTCAATTTTGAAATGCTAAATTTGTTGTAATGGGGGGGTCATTTTTGAAAATGTTAGGTTTAAAAGGTCCGTCTAGGGGGGGCGCCTACTGGGTAGGCTTTGTTTTTAGCCAAAATGGTCATTTTTTGCTAGTTTTTGGCTTTTTGGGGTTAAAAACCCGCGCGGGTTTTCGGACCGCGACCGCCGCCCTGGCCAGGGCGGCGGTTACATGACCGCCGCCCTGTCCAGGGCGGCGGTCACGAGACCGCCGCCTTCAAGGCGGCGGTTACAAAACCGCCCCCTGCCCAGGGCGGCGGTTTTGCACAGAATGCAAAAGGACCTCTTTTGAAAACTTACACTTGTATTTTTAGCATTTGTGTATGTTTTTATAACTCTCTTGATATCGTTTAGATACTAACTTACTCTGTTTTGTGTGTTTTTGGGTGTATGCAGGCGAAGGAGGAGTATATTAGATGGAGCCGGGAGAGAGAGTGTGACTGGCTGCCCGGGGTATTGGATGCCCTCTCAGCAGATGAGGAGGACACATTGCAGAGGGCCGGCATATTGCGGATATCGCGTGTGCCTCACGTTGCTCCGTCTAGTCACATACTCTGTGACTTATTCTCCTACTGGGATGCAGATCGGAACACTTTCCGATTGCCAGGGGTCCGTGGTGAGTGGACCATTACATTAGAGGACGTCTACCGCATTATGGGGGTCCCGATCATCGGGAGGCGACTCACATTAGAGACAGCAGGCTCACGGGCACAGATTGCACAGTGGGCGACATATATGGGAGATGCAGCTATTTCCACGGGGCCGAAGAAGGGAGTGAGAGTTAGATCCATTCCTTCTTTTCCCATCCCCGTATTTCGACAGGCCATCATGGGGATCCTTGCCTCGAGACTGATCGGGGACAAGGGAGGTGACACTTTGTTATACTGTTGGGCCCCCATCATTGCACAGATAGAGGGGCATGGCCGGATATACGCCTGGGGGGCAGACATTTTGGGGACCACCTATCACGACTTATATAGGGTGGTCCGTTTACAGGGACAGTCGTTGAGCCACCCAACTCTAGTCATGAGTTGGGTGTATGAGCATTTTATTCCTTATGGCAGAGGCGTGGAGGTGGCAGATCCTGGGGCTGTGAGGGCAGGCCAGATGGTCAGATATGTCGGTGCTTAGAGCACCTCACCAGCCAGTAGCCTCCCTCACTATAGCAGACATGGAGGCCACACCGTACCAGCTTATGGCCGGCGTATGGGGAGAGGAGGCCATGACATTGGTTTCCTGCTCCATTACAGGGCAGCTTATTGACCGTGTGGGACGGGTAGAGGTACATCCTTTCAGCAGGGTTCCTCAGCAGTTCGGCCTCCCATATGTGGGCATGCTTCCTCCAGTAGCACCAGTTTACAGATCAGTTCGGGAGGCTAGAGGGGGGCCTAGAGGCCGTGGTTGGACAGTGGTTACCCCTGGCATTCCTATTGCAGCCAGGGGGATAGTTCGGGCCAGAGGGAGAGCTGGTGCGCCTCGGGCACCTTTACTTCGGATTACCGCGGGTCCTGCTCATAGTAGCGATGACCCTATAGATATTGACTCCGATTCTGAGGAGTCCACAGAGGGAGGGTCGGAGGAGCAGACGGACGAGAGTGATCCTGAGTGGCATGATACTCAGGATATCATGCAGGCGGAGAGGGCGGAGCAGAGCGCAGAGAGAGAGACTCTGGTTTCCGAGGAGCCACTCTCCCGGGGCCATGGTGGAGATGATGAGTCCGTTGCGGGGCGTCATGTTGCCCCAACTACAGGAGCAGCTCCTCAGTCGGCGGCGGCATCTGCAGCGGGTGCTGGCCCTAGTGACCCATCTTGGAGGCCCGGTGACCCGAGTAAGTTATCCTTTCTCCCTTTCAGTGTTAGTTTGATTTTTTTTTTGACTTGTTTTAACTGCTATCCCTCCTTATATTTGTATCTTGTATATTTTAGCCTCTTGCCTAGTTTCTAATTCGTCTTTCTTCTTTGTTTTGCAGAGACTGTTGACGAGTGGCGGGATCTAATCCGTAGGGTATGTACTGATTCTCTGATGATCCCTATGGATAAGACCCGTGCGGAGCTATCCGTAGATGCCGGGGAGCCCTCAGCAGCCGGCAGGCATACCGACGTCTTTGCTCCCGTTTGGCATGTGGCCAAGATGGTGTCTACTCTCCGTACAGAGTTGGCAGGCTATAGGACAGCCGAGCGCCTTATGAGGAGCCGTTCTCATGGCGAGACCACGACCGCCCCTCGAGACCCTGAGCCTTCCGTCCATTCAGAGCGCCAGCGTAGTCGTAGTCCTAGGCGAGGGCGCGCACCTTCAGCGGGATCGCGTAGGGGTTGAGAGGCCACTTGGCTCCTATGCACTTTTTGTATTATGGATTCTTTTGTGTATTACGGGCTCTTTGAGCGTTTTGACCATGCCTAGTGCATGATGGCATTGTATACAAATATTGACTATTTATATATATGCGCCGATTTTGGATCAAAACTTTGTCACTTGTGTCTTCCCTTTCTGTTTCCAGCTTTTTCGTGTATACTACGATGTATGTTTTATATGCTTTCTAGAATGTATGCAATGGAAAACAGATGATGCAAATGTTTGCTTTCTTTTTGTGTTTCATGATGCTGATACATGATATTGTAGATATATTGTGATCTTGAATCTTAACTTTTGTTTAGCAATTTGGATACCTCATGATTTGTTTTGGCAAAGTGATGAGAACAACCAGTATGATGAACAGATTGACTTGCCCCACCCTTAACTCCACGCAACTAGTAAGATGCGAGAGCTCATCACCAAGAGCCAAGAAGGGCGCAAGTTATGAAATATGGTGAAGTGATAGTGATGAAAGACAGACGAAGCTTTGGTGGAACCAAATTGAAAACTACAAGCTTACTCTACCTGAATGACTTCATAGTTTTGGATGTAACTTACCTTGCGGTTTATCCAGACTTAGACCCGTAGATGGCCACATAGTAGACAAAATCTGGGTTTTTTTAGGATTTTTAACTCTTTTTGGAATTTTGAATATCTGATTCATTCGTTTTTGACTCAAAGTTTGAATTGTTTGTTTATGACCTTTTAACATTTACTTTGTCTAGAGGACCCCCTACACTTTGCCCCGTGCTACCTGTAAGAAGCATGGGTTTATCACCGTGGGCAAGGCATAGGCGAGTAAGGGCATTTCCATCCTTTCCCAACCCTACGTCACTAGTAAGAGACGCAAGCTCATCACCGAAGGTTGGTGGGGCAAGGAAATGTGTAAAATAAAATTTTCTGTTTAATCACTTCTTGACTTGTTTGTTTGAGTAAGATGTCAGTATATTCTTATTTCCAAAGAGATGTGCATATGGGATAGATGTGACACCATGAAGCTTCTAGAACAGACCATAGGCAAGACACCTATCCTAAGAAGAAACCAAAGCGAGAACAAACTTGCAGAGCTTGGTATGGTTACCGTTAGGACTTCGTCATGTCTGATTTTATTAGATAAAAGATTCTGAATTGATTGATGATATCGAAGATGGAGAGGTATGATTAAAGAACTTCATGCCAGAAACATCACGAGTTTGAAATAAATTGCTTTGAGAATAGATTCCTTGATCACAATTTGTGTAAGAACAAGTGGACAAAATGATCCTAATTTATATGAAAATGCGATGTAGATAGTTATATAGGCAGCGCTTGCTGCTTATGCGTAGAAACGTTTGAGGTGGAGGGAATTGACTGTTTCGCCAAACTCCTCACCTTCTAGCGTGCATAAGAGATAAGCACCATTCCCGTAGTCTTTCATGACTCGGTATGGGCCCAACCATTTGGGCCGGAATTTCCTTCCTTCGCCGGTCTTCTTGTCGATCCGGCTGTCTAACCTCAGAACTAGGTCACCTTCGTATATGTCACGTTCATAGACTTTCTTGTTATACTGCCGGCACATTCGGTCGGCATAGACTCTATGTCGTTGTTCAGCATCTAACCTAGCTTCATCCAGGCTTTCTAATTGAGAAAGACGTGCTTCTCTGTAAGCGTCCTCATCCAGAATCCCTTGTAGCGAAATGCGGAGACTGGGGATTTCAACTTCGAGTGGGAGAACTGCTTCTGACCCAAATACCAGCGAGAAAGGAGTTGCTCCTGTCGGAGTTCTTATTGAGGTTCGATGGGCCCACAAGGCCGGATATAATTTCAAATGCCAATCCCGCTTGTTTTCTTTCACTGTTTTAAGGAGAATGGCTTTCAGTGTTTTGTTCGTTGCTTCAGCCTGCCCATTGGCTTGGGGATAGTACAAGGAAGCCGTATGATGGCTGATTTTAAATTTGTTGCATAGCTCACGAACTTCTTCATTCTTGAAAGAAGTTCCATTATCTGAGATAATAATTTGTGGGATACCGTACCTGCAAATGATTTGGTTCAAAATGAACTTAGCGATTACAGAACCAGGTACAGTTGTAAGAGGCATGGCCTCTACCCATTTAGTGAAATATTCAGTGGCCGTGATTATAAAATTGTGGCCGTCTGTGGACGAGGGAGAGAACTTCCCTATCAAGTCCAGGCCCCATGTAGAAAAGGGCCACGGAGTAGCGATCGGTTGCAAAGCTTGTGCCGGCATGTGGATCTCATGAGAGAACTCCTGACATTTATGACACCTGCGTACAAACTCTATTGCGTCATGTTCTAGAGTGGGCCAGAAATAGCCCATTCGATGTATTTTTCGAGTGGTGGCGTGGCCGCCGAAGTGGCCTCCACATATACCGCTGTGAGATTCATGGAGAATCTTCTTGGACTCTTCTGTGTCAACACACCTTAAGAGCATTCCATCGAATGCTTTCCGATAGAGCACTTGCTCTATAATGACGTATTTAGCTACGATAATGCGTAACCGCCTTCTTTGTTGAGGTGTAGCTCCTTCTGGGTACCTATGGTCCATGATATAACTAATGATATCAGCGTACCAAGGGCACTCAGATATAGCAGGTCGGGTTTCGACGTAGTACACGCATTCGTCTGGAAAGTCTAAGTCTACTAAGTCGCCTCCGTCTAGCGGGTTATCAGCTAACCAATCTGCGATGATTTTCCCTTTAACTGACTTTTGGTTTACAAAAGTTAATTCGAACTCTCCCATTAAGGTTATAAAGCGTCCCGCCTTTTTAGACAGGGACCCTTGTGTGAGGAAGGTTCGTAAGTGGTCAGTTTTTACCATGACCCTTGTCTCTTGATTTAGCATGTAGTGTCTTAGGCGTTTGGTTGCGAAAACTATGGCAAGGCATTCTCGTTCTGCTTGTGTATAGCGCGTTTCGTAGTCGAGCAATGTTCGGCTAATGAAATAAATTGCACGCTCTCTCTTGTCATCGTCTTCTTGGGCTAGCATGCAAGCTAACGAAACATCGGTAGCCCGTGAGTATAGAATTAACGGGCGATCTAGCTTAGGTGGCATTAGCGTAGGTGGTGACAGTAAGAAGCGTTTAACTGCGTTGAAAGCTTCGTTGCAGTCTTCAGTCCAATCAATGCTATAGTCTTTCTTGAGTAAATTATTGATTGGATGAATAGCGAAGCTTAAGTCCGGGATGAATCTCCGGATTGCACCCAGCTTCCCGAGAAATGATCTGATTCCAGATTCACTCGAAGGTGGGACCATTTCGAGGACAGCCCGAATTTTGGTTGGATCAACGTCGATCCCTCGTGACGATATGATGTAACCTAGGAGCTTTCCTCCTGTTACACCAAAGACGCATTTTTCCGGATTTAGCGTAACTCCGTATTCTATTAAACGTGAAAGAATGACACGGAGTACTTCGGGATGGTCACAACGCTTCTTGGCTTTAGCCAACAAGTCATCTACGTAGGATTCCATGATTTTATGAATTAAATCGTGAAATATATAAGTCATAGCCCGCTGGTACGTGGCACCGGCGTTCTTGAGACCGAATGGCATAACAGCGTAGCAATAGGTTCCCCAAGGAGTTATAAAGGTGGTTTTAGCTTGATCTTGCTCGGATATTCTGATTTGATTGTATCCCGAGAATCCATCCATGAGAGACAAGAGCTCAAACCCAGCTGTTGCATCAACAATGACATCGATAGATGGCAATGGGAAGTCATCCTTAGGACATGCTTTGTTAATGTCCCGGAAATCTATGCAGATGCGTATCTTTCCATTCTTCTTGAGAACGGGAACGATGTTTGATACCCATTGGGAGTAGTCAACTGGCTTGATGAATCCTACCTGAAGGAGTTTTATTACCTCCTCTTTTACCATAAGGGCTACCTTGGGCTTCATAGGTCTTGATTTTTGCTTAATTGGCTTCGCATCTGATCTAGTGACGAGGTTGTGCACCGCAATGTGGGGTGCGACTCCTGTCATCTCTTTGTAATTAAATGCAAATGCCTTCTGATGTTCTTTGAGAACCTGAGTATGTATTTCTACTTCTTCTGGGGTTAATGAAGAACCTAGTTTCAATATCCTTGGTTCATTTTCTGTCCCAATGTTGACATCGATTGTTTCTTCGATTAAAGAGGCGTTACCCTCTTCGAACTCAGGTGGTGCTGGAGGTAGATCTATATCATCCCCATTTTCTATTGCGTATATGCTAGGTTCCCTTTGCGAGGGAAGATCCGTTACGGGATTTCCGAAGTAGGAAGATGAATGCGGGATCAGAGATAAATCTAGTGTGTGACAGGAGCGATGTAATGCTGCATAGGCATTTAAGTAATCCAAAGTAGCCGCATCATTTCCAACATGGTCTAGGACGGTAGATTCATTTCCGCTTGAAAGAGGATTTGTCATTGTTTTTATCAATGGTTCGTTACGAATGGATACTGTGAAGTGAGTATCTTCTAGCTCATTGCTTGGAGTGAAGCGTGATGCCGAAGTTGCTATTGAATCGGCGAGAAGATTTTTCTCTCGTGGGATTGCTTCAATGGATATGAAATTAAACGCTTTGCTTAAATCTAACACAGCGTCTTTGTAGAGTTGTAAATGTTCGGCTTTAGTTTCATATATTTCAGAAACTTGGTTTGTTACTAATTGCGAGTCTCCTAAAACTTTGATGTTATCAATACCAATTCTTTTGGCTAAGGTAAGGCCAAGGAGGAGAGCTTCGTACTCAGCGCCGTTGTTTGTGCATTCAAAGTTCAACTTGAAAGAGAATGGGAGGACCTTTTCCTCGGGCGAGGTAAGAATTATACCTGCCCCCGCTCCATAGCGGCATTTAGCTCCATCGAAATGGAGAGTCCAATATTTAGCCGGGAGCATAGATGTAGGTGTATCTACTGTATTTGCACATTCTACTTCGACCATGCAAAGATCTTCTGCTGGAAGAGAGCCAACCCCTAAGGAATATCCTATACCTACCGAATCAAATGGTAAGAACATTGGTAAATCTTGTTCTATTAATTCAACGATTTTTGCAGTAGTCCCTAATGATACAGTTTCTTTAGCTTTACCGCCAGGAATTGGGGTTGTTTTGGCTACGCTGATGGTTTCCAGATCCGTCGTAGGTACCAACTTTTCTTTTGACTTTGAGTCAGTGGGTTTATTAAGTTGGTTTGTTGGAAGTTCGAATTCTGAGTGTACACCTGGTCTCTTCTTTAAATCAGCTAGGTGTACGTCAAACGGCTTTGGATCACCTTTGGCTACAAATACCTTTCCCAGATGCAAGAATCTTACTTCTTGAAATAGCGTGGAAGGGATTGCCTTCATTCGATGTATCCACGGCCGGCCGAGGATCATATTATAGTTAGTTTCCCGATCTATAATATAAAACTCAGTCAGGATTGTTTTAGGTCCCAAAGTGACCGGTAGTATTATGGTTCCTATCGATGTGGCTTTAAGGCTATCGTAGCCTCTCAAGGTATTTCGAGTAGTGGAACAGTTTGTTTCACCATATCCCAATTTTTGGAGAAAAGAGAAAGGGACTATGTTAACCGCAGCTCCATCGTCAACCATTGCCCGTTTTACATAATTATTATAAACCTGTACTTGCAAGTGTAGGGCTGGATCGCCTCGGCGTGCGATCTCGGCATCCGTAGGCATTTTACTTATTTCGAATATGAATTCGACATCCCTATCCGCCTGTCCCGGAGGATAAACATCAAAGTCTATATGATTTACTTGTGCTTCTGGTGGTGGAGTGATACTAATTAAATGACCCAAACCTAACGCCTCTAAAAGAGCAGCCCTGTGAGCAGGGGAATTCTTTAGTAAATCAAGGAATGAAATATGCGAGAAGGTTTTTGTTAGATCATTAATTAGATCGTAAGCACCCATAGGTTTTGCTACGGTTTGCTGGATGTTATCTGCTTCCGGCAGATGGCTTGGACTTGGTTGAGAGAAATACTCTCGTGTCCTCGTAATTGCTTCAACGGGTAATTCGGAGTCTAACTCCACTAATCCAACTACCTTAGGTCGCGGCTGACTTCCTAGTTGTGGCGCGACTAACGGATTTAGCGAAGTTGAGGCCTCGTGATCGTTGTTTCCTGTTATTGCGCCTTTGTTTGTTCCAGTTGGTTTCAACCCATCGTTATCATGATTTGGGAGTGGATCATTAAAGATCTTGAGAGGGGCATTCTGAGGGGAAACTGCCCCTGCGAAGGTACTTGCCGTTGGTGACGTAGGATCTGCTAAGAACATATCCATAAAAAATTGTTTTTGTTCATTTGGCAAGCGTTGCATGAATTTGTTGTAGTCACGACACGTTCTAGTGTCATGACCCCGAATTTTATGGAAACCACAATAAGAATTGGGATTATAATTCCCGTTTTGTTGGTTTGGTGTGTATTGTGGCCTAAAATTCCGATCAAACTGTTGCCTATTAGGACCAAAGTTTTGGAATTGTTGTTTTTGGTTTTGACTTTGGTTTTGGTAACCAAATGAGTTTTGGCTTGGCCCTTGCATGGGATTTCGCCGTTGTTGTTGTGTGATTATTAAAATCCACCGTATTGACCGTCGGGGTAAAATTGTTGTTTCTTTGGTTGTTTGTTTGTGACGGAGTATTAACGACATTTACCCTCTTGGGCTGGTCAGTTACCCCATCTGTTGTTACCCCACGATTTTTGTTAAGGATTTTGGGTCCTTGATTGACATTTGTGGTAGTTGTAGTATTTTGAGTGGAGGTGATTAACCTCCCATTTGCTCCATACGTCTTACGGCCACTATCTATTGCTGCCTGGTCTATTCGTAGAGCGCTCTCAAGTACTTCGTCATAAGTCCTTAGTGGGAACTTCTGGACTTCTTCCTTCACTTCTTTGCTAAGAGAATGAAGGAATAAATCGCATAGCTCCATCTGATCCATGTTTGGAGCGCTTGCCGAGGAATAAAGGACTGTGCGCCACCTTTGGATGAAATGGGCGACAGACTCGTTATGTTCTTGCTTGATGTGCAAGAACTCCCTGATTCCTGTCCTTAATAGTTTGTTCATGTCGAAGGCTTTGATGAACTCAGACACGAGTTGTTTGAATGAATGTATGGAAGCCTCGGGTATTCTGTAATACCAATCGAGGGCAATGCCTTCCAGCGTTTTGGGGAATATTTTAGCAACGACCCCATCCCATGGGAGTAATTCTCGAATGGCTGTAGCGTAAGCTTTGATATGCGCATTCGGATCTCCTTCTCCTTTGTATTTGGGCAAATCGGGAAGAGGCCTTGGAAGCATAACGCTTCTTATGGCGAAATCTAAGGGCTCCTTTAAATATTCTGAATAAGTCCCTATTGCATACGTCTCAACCATTGATGGTGCCTGTTGAGGAGGCGGTGGCGGAACGGGTTGTTGATATGGCGTAACGTACGCGTTGGCAGGGGCATAAGGCAATCCCTGCATTTGAGTAAACATGCCGGGGGATGAGTACATATCCCCTTGTGGCGATTTGGAATACATGTTTAAGTACGAAGGGGTACTATCCAGGAATGGATTGCTCTGTACCGGACCAGGAGGAACTGTGCTAGCGATAGTGGGTCTAGTTGGTACTTGTTGTGAATACTGAGGAGTCATACCTAACGTGCCTACTCCTGTGAGGAGATCTACTTGGCTAGGATGGTGCGGAGGATTGGAACTCCCTGTTTGTATGAATTTCGAATTTTGATTCGCTTGGGCAAGTTCTAATCCTCTAACCTTTTCTATTAGAGTTGAAATGACTTCGTTTGGTGAAGTCACGATATCGTGCCTTGGTGGCGTTTGTTGTATATCCTGGTGTTGTATAGGCATGTGATAGCCTGTCATGAACTGATTGCTATCTTGCCAAGTTTCTCTGAGAGTATTTTCTATACGTGATGGCATAGAGGTATTTTCTTGAGGAGAGAACTCGGGCTGTATTTGCAAAATTCCTACAGGTGGGTACATGCCTTGAGAGCGTTGTTCATTCCTAGGATAACGTATTGAGTACTCGTCATCTAGAACTGAGTATGGATCTGATTGTCTGCTAATATGTGGTCTAAGTAGCACCTGAGGAGATGAAGCAGATTCTCCAGTCAATGTCATATTGTTTGAGCCTGAAGGCTCTGTTTGTGTTTGAGCGAGTTGTTGCTCCAACCCCTCTGCTTGGAAGGACGAACTATATCTAGTCCTTGGCGTTTGCGTTGACAACTGATTAGTTGAATAGTTGTCGCCCCACATTGAGAGTGAGGGTGATGATTCCCTATTCTGTTGGGCATAGTATGCCTCAAGACCCAGGAGGGGTCTGCCATATGCATCGAATCCCGACATATTCGGGGGGTATATGAATACCCGCAGAATAATGGGAAGGAGCGAAGGTGATTTGTGAAGGGAAACGTGATATTTATGACTCCGAACGAGAAGGTAGGAAGTTTTACGTCAGCTTCACTAATTTCGTTTGTTTCACGTCGGGTTCACCAATTTTGTACGTCGGAAAAGCAACAGGCGAGCGTGAGAATCAACAAGTGACTCTTCCACGTACCCGACCTCCCGAGGTCGTGCCGAGACAGCCGGTGGGGGTAGAATATGCAGACAAACTAGTTGGGGAGTCTAATGTCTTCGACACGCACTAATGGTATTTGCGAATCTAAGGCAAAGAAGGCCCTTCTAACTTGGACTGGTGTGATAGATCGATCAGCGAGGATGACTGCTCGAAGGCTCCAATCAATATCGAGCTCTGGCGTGATTCGATCTATGGGTTGTGGGATGCGTGGAAAATGACCCGGGATGGTTTCGTGTATTTCTCCTGATAGGGTCATATGGTGAATATAGTCAACTCTATGGACGATTCTCTGGCCTAGTCCAAAATTCTCTAGCTTTGTTAGCTGTTGTGTCTAGTAGGGACAACTGTTGAATGATGATAGGTGGAATCGGAGTAGACTGAAATACTAATGTGCGTAGGCCAGTGTCTATATCTAACTGACTTGTGGATTCGTTAGGCTGTGGGATTTGTGGATCACAACCGTAGACTCTTGGTTGTTGCGGTCCTGTTATGGTCATACGTGAGATCAAGTTCTAATCCCTAGTATCCAGTAGTCGTAAGCTTTCTCAGCCTCTACGTTTAGAATCAGTAATTGTGTGATTTTCTCAGAATACCTCACAGGTGTTCTAGCAACTTGAATTCTTAAGCTGGTATCTATATCTACGAGGGTGTCTCCAGCGTCTGGCTGTGGAACTAAAGGATCGCACCCGAATATTTGTTCTCTTTCAAATCCTTCTACAGTCATGCGGATGTTTTCTAGGATAACCTGTAGTTTGGTTGATTTGACCAAAATGTGTGTGCTTGGTCGTCTTCTACGTTTAACCCTCTCAACTGTGACCTGATCTGTTGGAAGTCTGTTGTTGTTTGGAAGACTTGTATCCTAAGGTTTTGGTCAATGTCAGTTACTGCCACTACGATATTGGGCTGGGGCACAATTGGCTCGAAAATGTATTCCCTGGGCTCCCTAGGTCCCGTAATTGTCATGCAAAAGCAGTAATGAAACAAACTATAATAAAGTAAAATCTAAGTACACTTCTAGCATATATAATTCCTTTTTTTGTATTTTCTGGCAATTTATAAGAAAGCAGCTATCTAAAAATATTTAGAATTGACAACTAAACTAATAACGTAAAACAAACAAAATAGCCGAGTGTAGCTATTTGTCTGTGCAATTTTGTATATCTATTCTAAACAACGAAATAACTAATCTATTTGCAAGATTCTCGATCCTACCTTAGAAGTGAGGAATGAATCATAGTTTCTCAGAAACTATCAATCCCCACAACTTCCCTGGCAATATCGAGAATGGAAATAACTGAAATAAAGCGATTAACTACTTTATTTGATAAGTTCTAACTAAAACTTTGAAAGATGGAACCTGGATTTCGCAGAACAGTGGCGAATCCGACGGTGTGTGTGTTCTTGTCCCCTCAGTATGATCTCCTCGTTCTTTGTGCTCACGTGAATCCAGAAAAGCGTGTAATGCTTGCATCAACAGGAATAGATATTTGGATCAATGGACAGCCTTCAGAATGCAGACAGAATAGAATGCGGATAGGAGAGGGATAGCGCAAGAGTACAGAGCTTGGCCTATGCAATTCCTAGCGGGGTCTACTGCGAATCATGCAACAAAATGCGTCCAGAACCTGAAACTAGTCTGTATGAAGAACAAAACCTGCAACTTTAATGGCTGCCTAAACTATTCTACTCCAAAACAATAATACTGTTTGCACAAGTTGGATCTGTGGCTTACCAACAGCTGAGTAATGCAACTAAGCATGTAAAAGATTTAAACTATCAAACTTAAGCAAACTAGAAGACTGAACTACTGAAAGTGATGAGTTTTTAAACAAGAATGAGGGGCCCATTAATGTTTGCACTTGCACAAGTTGGATATGTGGCTTAAGCTGAGGGGCAAAAGGAAAACATTTGCAAAGAGAAAACCAAGGATGTGCAAAACAAGGCCATTTGCTTGATTTATAGGAATTCAAACACCCAAAGATCAAAACCAAACTGAACTCCTAAACAATAAACAAAGGAAAAACACTATTCCAGGGGACCAAAAACATTAATGCATGCTCAAGTCGGCAAGAAAAGCTGGTGAAGCGTTGAACTTTGCGTGCGTTCCGTCAAAAGAACATTCTGGAAAACGCGTAAAGGACCGCCGCCCTGCTCAGGGCGGCGGTTACAGGACCGCCGCCCTGTTCAGGGCGGCGGTCACGAGACCGCCGCCCTTCAGGGCGGCGGTTTCGTCACTGAAGACCAAAAAGCCAAGAAAAGAGGAAAAAAGGGAAAACAAAGCACGCGGGGGCTAAGCGGGGCATGTGGGATGTTAACGCATATCCGTAAAGCTTCTCTGGATCCCGAACACCTTGCGAAGAGACCTGTATCATCATTGGGGCATTTATTACACCGTTCCGCAGTACAATACCTTACAATTTTGGGTACGTACAGTATTATTAATTCGAGACATTGGCCAAAAAGGTCACCGAGTTGAGCCTCATGCTTCTAAGAATGAGCTCTGTCTTACAAACAGCTGTAGACCAGTCATGAATTTTTAATAGAAACCATGATTAACATTCAAGATGGTATTTCAGAATCTATTTTGTAGAATATGAAGCACATGTCACATGACTCCAGTTGGACCCTAAAGAATTTGAAGACACCTAATGTTTGAATATGTATTGAATGCATGAGGAAAAGTTTCTCCTTTCATTTATTCCTTTGTTGTCAAAAATTTAAAAATGCAGTAGTTGGGATACCATGATGAAGCTTCTATGTTGTATGGGATGTTGCTAAGAAAATTGAAAGTCAAGTTGACAAGTTTAGATATTTTGGACCTTTTGTACAATATCTTGTAAATTTTGTTAGTGGGTTTCTCAACTTTGTATTCCAATTTCCTCATTCCTTGGATAAATAGCTTGAATACTTGTTGTATTCACGTGGGACATTACTTTGGGATGAAAGAGAAGTGAGGAGTTAGAAATACTTTGGATTCTTGTTATCAACCAGAATGAAATTTACATATTTTGTAGACTCATGCTTAATGAATGTCTTATTTGCATCAGAGTTTCAAACTTAAGTTGATATGTTTCAAGTTGGATTCAATTCTCTATTGTCCTATGTGGTAAAAATTGCATGCAATTTTGCAGCGATTGGTGCCAGTTTTGCTTTAGTTTACTGGAAAAAATCAAAAACATTGAATTTAGCCTTTCACATAAATTCTAATTATAGGTAGGGTGAAGTTCCCTCCTGAGCTAATGATTTGAATTGGTCATTTTTGGAACACCACATCCACTTAGCCTCGATGAACATCCCAAACCCCCTGAAGTAGAAAGTGAGGATTTTCAGTAATTCCTACTGGAGATGTAGCAATAACACCAGTTTCATGTACTGACTCAAATTGGGGCTAGTGCCTTGGATGAATAAACTGTTGGCTGGTTATCCATAGACTGCCCAAGAAATATTCAGCACTGATGACCAATTGAGATTAAGATAAAACTCCTAACACCCCTAAGTTTTAACTATACCCTAATCTCATCCTATACCGGAAATTTTAGATTTGTCTGATAAGGGATGTTCTCATATTGAAAAACCATTAACCTTTTGCATGTCTTTGTAATGACCTAGAATCGGACTGTTTAGTTCCTAAACTAACCCTAACCTAAAAGGGTTTGACCTATTTTGGCTCAATCATACTGGATTCTGAAAGGTGTAATTCAGCTGGAAGCCAGTTGGAAATTTAGAGGGACAGTAAATGAATCCTTAATGATAGAGCCTCTAATTGACCCACAAATTATTCCTAAGTTGATCGAATCCAGACTATTAGGAAATTCCAAAGTTAAATTTAATGCAAATTGAAATTTGGAAACTACCAAACCACTATCTTGGTCTGGCTCGAAAAATGAGAAAAGGAGAAATATATGATTATTATTTTGATATCTTAGTAACCAGCTTGGGTGGTCCGATTGAAAGAGGATAGCTCATTACCATTGCCTGATATAGCTGATCAAATTTTAGTTGAATGCATTTTGTTTCTCCGTTCTGTAGTCCTATCAGCTATGGATGGTTATTATCACTGGATAGAAAAACCAAAGGCTATTCTTGAGCCTGTCGAATTAGGTGACAAAAAATTTTACCACAAGTATCTCGTGCTCAAGATAAACCTGAAATCCATTGGGCCATTTTTCGAGGCCTTTTAAATGGCATGCAAGTCTTCTAACCATGTGAAACCACTTGGTTTAATCTTGATAGTTAAATTAAAACAATATTCTCTTTATTATGATCCTCAAAAATTTGGTATTTGAAAATGGCTATTAGTTGAACATTTCGAATGCATCTGAGATAGACTTTTCTTTTATGTACGCGGTTGGAATTCTTTGAATCCGACTATGAGTAAGTTTCGAATACAAAGTCTCTAAATTGCTATGTGACCTTTTCGGCAATTGGGTATTCATAGTTTATTAATTTTGGTTAGTAGCAATTGAATCCTTTTAAAATTAACACTTATCTAAATGAATCATCAAAATCACAGCACCCCTGGATGCAGATCAGGTTTCTAGGTTGATCACTTTGGCATCCAGTGTGATTGCATAACATTGAATCCTTTCTCCAAGTGTGGGACTTGAAAAAATGAGAAAGGATTCTCCAGAGAAGGCTGGTTCCTATTCCTCTGTTCAGATGCACACGAAATATGCAGAGGGTTTTCTCAAAACCTAATCTAATCTGCCAAGGAGACAAGGTAAGAAGATGCATAAAATAAATCTAAGCTAATAGAGGTGATGCACCGAGGAATGAAGAACACCTATTTTTCCAGTGAACACAGACCATTTGAATGTGATATAAGATCATGCACAGATGACAAAACCTGCAGTGAAAGACCAGGAGGATGCAAAAATGAACACAGAGAGGGCTGAGAATCATCCACAGACATGCATTACTTGCTCCAAAGATTGATACAATACACTACAGAATGCCATGAGGCAGAATAGTATTACAGTTCAAATGAGAGGTTCGAACTCCACAAATTCGCCTGAGGAGAAGAAGGGAGAGGCAAAACAGAAAAATGTTCGACCCTTGAAAAGAAGCTCCTCTTTACAATATATAGAAAGAATGAGAGAGGAAAGAGAGAGGGGGAAGCCAAATCTACCCCATTCATCTCATTATGGCAGAAGCGGCGGATCCTGGCAAAACGGCGGCTGTCTAACAGAAGCGGCGAACTGTCTGCTGCATTAAAGTTGTTTGTTGAAGCATTACTTCTGCTTGTTATTTCACGCCAGAGGTGTTTCTTGATTTTCTCTCTCCAAACTGAACCAAAATGCAAGATTGACCCTAGAATCGTGTAGAGAATCTCACAAGCTTTCCGTTGATATAAAGAACGTGCAAATCCGAGCTCTGGATCGAAAGATATGTCGATCTGAAGATTTAGGGCACAAAACAGGCGAAAACGGATTTTTAAATTTCTTCCCGCGCTCTGCCACCTGGATGACACGTGGCAGGTTCTGATTCACTGAGCAACTCTCTCTCCTCCACCTCTCGGCGGGCTCTCTTTTGAAATTTCCTTGTGGGCCCTAGCTGGGACACGTGGCACTATCCCATTGGTTCGGGCTGACCCTTCAAATCTCGCCCTTTGACCTTTTGACCTTTTCCTTTGTGACACGTGTCATGATTTGGTTGGTTCTCGGCCCTTTCGGCTCCTTCGCGTCCACCGCGTCCATTTGTCCCAGATGTCCCAGTGCTGCTTGGGACAAAATCCTCCGGTTCGCCCGATTCGGCCGGTTCGCGTCCATTTGTCCCACTTGTCCCTGTGCTTCGCGGGACAAATTCTTCCGGTTCGCCCGATCCGGCCGATTCGCGTCCTCACGGCCCAGATGTCCCATTTGCCTCCGGACTGTTTGTTCTCATTTCGGCCGAACCGGCCGGTTCGCGTATCTTTGTCCCAGATGTCCCAAAGCAGTTAGTGCGAAAGTTCTCCTTTTCGGCCGATCCGGGCTTTCCGCGTCCGCCGCGTCCATTTGTCCCACTTGTCCCAGTTTTCCTTGTGCTGAAGTTTCTTGTTTCGGCCGAACCGGCCGGTTCGCGTCCTTCGCGCACTCTTGTCCCACTTGTCCCTTTGCTGTTTGGGCCGCCTGTAGGCTTTTCGGCCGATCCGCGCCTTGATGTCCCAAATGTCCCGACTGTCCCGGGGACTAGGACTTAGCCGATTTTCACATTTTTTTCTGGCCCAAGCTTATCTTCTGCAACTTCTTCGCATCTTCTCAGAGCTTGCTCTTTTCAACCTGGACGGGAGAGTTAGAAAAATTTCTGAAGGGACCCTAGAAACATGACTTTTTGCCCTGAATCAATTTATCTGCCTGGGACTTGAGAATTCTGATGCATGTTATCAAATTAACCCTGGGGGGTGAATTTTGGATAACAATTTGGCGACTCAGCGGGGTCACCTGCCTGCTAGGTAGAAGATCAGTGGCCTTTAGCGATCTATTGGGCATGGAGTCATAAGCAATAACCTGAAACGAGCCTGATATCTAATCCCGAGCCTGATACTGCAACTTCTTCTCCAACAACACTCTGAACTGTAGAAAACAACCTGAGAGCAGCAAAACCTGTGCCGAAGCACTTAGGAAAACTGAAACCTAACTACAACAGGACAATGTGCACAAGCACTTGGAGGAATGAAAATCTAATTAATATTTACAAGGTAGTGAACTTCCCTCTAGAGGCAACGCTTGAGATAGATTCCATTGACTGGAATCTGCAGTTCTTCACCATCCAATGAGGCCAATTGGAAAGCATTGCTGCTCTTGCGCTTCGTGACCATGTATGGGCCACTCCAAATGGCATCAAATTTGAAATGCCTTCCTGGTTTTGCCCGATCTGCATCCCATTTCAACACTAGATCTCCAACTTGAAAAGATCTATCCTTGGCCTTTCTGTCAAAGGTCTTCTTGATCAAAGCTTGATCCTTTTCCATTGCTTGGGATGCCTGATTTCTGATCTCTTGCAGCTCCATCAGCTCTGCATATCTCACCTCCATAGGCTCAAATTCAAGCAACTCCAGCTGCTTCATGAGTTCCAATGTTGGCAACTCAAGTGACATGGGCAAGATTGCCTCTCTTCCATAGACAAGCTTAAATGGAGAATTACCTGTGGATCTTTTGGGAGTGATCCTATCAGCCCATAAGGCTGATTTCAGTTTGGTATGCCAAGCCCTCTGATTCTCATCAAGAGTCCTCCTAATGATCCTCAGCAAGTTCTTGTTTGTAGACTCGGCCTGGCCATTACCTTGAGGGTAATAGTTTGATGAAGTGCTTAGGTAGATCCCGTTCTTGACAGCCCACTCAGTCACCTTAGATCCAATGAATGCCAATGCATTATCAGAGATTATTGTAGCAGGTACACCAAATCTGGTAGTTATCCCCTCGTAAAAGTCCAAGATGCTAGACTCATTCGCCTCTTTGAGTGCTACTGCTTCTGTCCATCTGGTGAAGTAGTCCGTGGCTGTCAAAATCCATTTGTGCCCTTGGCTTGAATTGGGATTGATGGCTCCAATGAAGTCTAAACCCCATTGCATGAATGGCTGGTCAACTGAGATTGGATGTAATGGAAGGGCAGCGAGTCTCTCTTTTCCTGTGAAGAATGCACAATTCTTACATCTCTTGATCCATGCATAGCAATCACTAAAGATTTTAGGCCAATAATAACCAGCCTTCATGATTTTTAGAGCTGTCACTCTTGGTGCAAAATGGCCACCAGCTGGTCCATCATGAAACTCTTTTAATACCCTTTGGATCTGACCTGTGTTAATGCATCTCAGCAGCACTCCATTCACATCCTTCTTGAACAAAACTCCATCAATGATGGTATATGGAACAGCCTGCAACCTGAAGTATCTCCTCTTCGCTTTGCTCATTTCTGGAGGGCATAGGCCTGTTTGTAGGAAGTGCATAATGCCTTGGGTCCAGCAAGGAGTCGGGGCAGCATTGTCTTCTTCTTGTCTGCCACTCGGCTCATGGCTGTCTTGAACTGTCAAAACAGCCTCTTCTTCGTTGCATACTTCTTTTTGCTTCCCCAAAACCAGCTGCTCACACAATCCTTTCCCTCTTACCAGCTTGGTGATCTTGATCTCAATGTCATACTCCATGACACGGGTGATCCAACCTGCCCTTTTCTCATTCAAATCCTTGTTGAGGAGGAAGTCCTTAACCCCAGCATGTGAGACCAGCAATTGGACCTTGTTGTTTGAGACTAAATGCTTGAATTTCTTCAAGCTTCTGATTACTGCAAGCACATGCTTTTCAATAAAAGAGTACCTCACTTCGCAGTCATCTAGGCTCTGGCTGAAGAAGGCAATCGGCTGTTCATCATTATCTTTGTTCTGCTGTACCAGAATGGCAGAAATAGTGTCATCACCTCCAAATGCATAGAGGATGAAATCCTTGGAAAAGTCTGGGTTGATGAGAGTGGGTGCTTGGGAGATGGCTTCTTTGATTGCTTCAAAACTCTCCTTGCCTTCTGCCGTCCACTTGAAAGCCATGCTTTTCCTTAACATTTTGGTGATGGGCTTGACAAGGGCTGCAAAATCTGGGACAAACCTCCGAACAAAGTTTATCCTTCCCAGGAAACTCTGAAGGGCTTTCTTGTGGCTTGGCAATGGTAGAGCTCTTATGGCTTCAACCCTCTCTGGATCAATTGCTAATCCTTCCTTGGAGACAATATGGCCAAGGAGCTTCCCTTCATGTGCAAGAAAGATGCACTTCTTAGGATTTAAGGACACTCCGAACTTTCTACACCTCTGAAACACTTGCCTGAGGTGAAAGAAATGGTCTGCTGCATTCTTTGAGAAGACAGTAATATCATCTAGGTATACCAGCACTATCTTGTTGATCAAGCCTTTGAATGCCATATCCATAGCTCGCTGGAATGTTGCTCCGGCGTTCGACAGTCCAAATGGCATCTTCTTGTAAGCATATGTGCCCCATTTGGTTGTGAAGGCTGTCTTGAACTGGTCTTCCTCCTTTACCATAATCTGATTGAAGCCTGAGTAACCATCAAGTAGTGAAAACCTTTCTGAACCAGCTACAACCTGCAATATTTGCTCCATGGAAGGGAGTGGATAATGGTCCTTGAGAGAGGCTCTATTCAAATCTCTGAAGTCAACACACAGCCTGATCTCTCCACTCTTCTTTCTGACTGGAACTAAGTTGGCAACCCAACTAGAATGCTTGATTGGGAATATGATTCTTGACTCAATCAGCTTGTCCAATTCTTTCCTCATGAGAGGCTCCATGTGTGGATTGACTGGTCTCTGTTTCTGCCTGACAGGCTTAGTATTTGGATCCAATTCGATGGTATGCTGAGCTAAGTTGGGATTGAAACCTTTCAAGTCTTCATAGCTCCAAGCAAACACGTCAGGGAACTCTTGACATAGCTGTATGAACTCACATCTTTCTTGCTCAGTTGTCATCTTTCCAATTTGCAATGGCTTGTTCTCTTCTACCAAGATGGATACCGAATCTTCTCTCTTGACCTGAATGTTTGCTTTCTCCTTTCTAAACTGATCATTGGGGTTAAAAATGGACTCCAAAGTGATAAGTCCCTTGGGCAGCTTGTCAGTTCTCAGCTGTATCACTTGGTCACCATATTGTTGTTCCAACTTTTCTTGATTCTTAGCTGAGAACTCAGCTTCTTCTTGCAAGAAATGGATGATTTGCTGGTCATTCTCAAATACTTGCCAACTGACATCGTTATCCGGCACTGAAGGCCTCACAATCACGTGGATGTTTGGCTGTACCTTGTCTTGTTGAATGTTTTCTACAATGTCAAAGGCTGCCCCTACTGCTGCAAGCCTGTCAGCAGCTTGATTCTCTTTCCTAGGAATGGCTTTGATGCCGAAACCCTCAAAATCTTCCATGAGGTCCCACACCCTGTTCTTGTAGCACCTGAGTAGATCATTTTTGGCAGCATGCTGTCCCTTGACCTGATTTACAATCAATTCACTGTCCCCAAAAACTTGCAAGTTCTTTATTTTTTTCTTGATTGCCCAATGCATCCCTTGCACCAAGGCTTCATATTCAGCAGTGTTATTGGAGCATGCAAATTGAAATCTAAAAGCTGAATAGTACTTTACTCCTTGAGGTGAAACAAGCACGGCTCCACCTCCTGCACCTTGTCTACTCCTTGATCCATCAAAAAACAGCTGCCATACCTCATTGTCATCCTTGTGGTTTGGCTTGGTGATGCTAGGAATAGGTTGACTTTCTTCGTGTATACAATAGACTCCTAGCTCAGATTCTTCTATTCCTTGATAAGGATCAAAAGCATGCACCTTGCTTGCCCATTCATCAAGAGTTAGATCCGGGATGTTTCCAACTTTAGTGTCAGTTTCATCAGTGCTTGGGTGATCTTCTTGATCAAATGCTGAGCAATTGGCATTAATCTGACTTGGAGTGTAGGGCTCAATATGGAAGTTTGCAATAGGTTCAGATCTGATTGTGGTCTTAGTTCCATATCTTGTCCTGAATAGCATGTGAGACCAATCAGCGGACAAATATCCCCCAATCTTGGCAGTGAAGTCCCTTGACAAACATAGGGCAAAGAGTGGTGGAAGGTCTATGACTGACACATCTTGTAAAACAACAACATTTGGACATGCGTGCAAGGTAAGACTCAAATTTCTAATCACTCCAACTGTTGCTATTGCTGTCCCATCCAACTGCACTACCCCTTTGGATGTTGTTTCATACTGAAGCCCTAGCTGATCAGCTATTTGTTTGGGCATGACAGAGCTACTTGCTCCAGAATCAATCATGCAATTATGCACTAGCTGATTTCCAATGATTAATGAAACATAGAAAGGAGGGGGTTTCAACATCTTACCTTGTTGTCCTCCATGATTTCCTTCAGATTGGGCAGCATTTGTAAGCACTTTGTCTTGCATCTGCTGATTCGAAGCTGGCCAGTCCTTCATGGCAGCTTGCAGCAGATCTCTTTGGCCTGGGATGGATAGGGATTCCCACATAGATATATTGACGTTTGTCTTCTTCATCTGATCAATGATACTGAATGGTGATGAAGGATCTCTCTGCTGTCCCTTGGTTTGCACATTTACTCCTTGTATGTGGGCAGCAACAGCTGGCATTTGAGTTGGCCTAGGGGCTGTTCTTGGCTGCCCTTGTGCATTTGAAACGGGACTTTGCTTGCCAATCATTTGTGGAGCCATGGAAGGTTGTGGATTGGCTGGGGCTAATGGCTGTTCTTCACCCAAATTTCTCCTTTTTGACCTTGTGTTTGCTGCAACACCTTGAGAAACTGCCTGGTTCATGCCACAAAAATCCTCTGCTTGCCAATTTACCAATGTGGTGTCATTTGGGGCTGATTGCTGTTGGAATGTTTCTTGTTGTTGGCTGTTTTCTTGACTGTTCTCACCCTCCACACCAGTAGTTGTTACCATTAAAGCTTGAGTCAAAGCACCATTGAAGCACATGGATTGATTATGAGGCTCATTACATGGAAAACACCAATCATACTCCTGGGCAATGTTGTTTTGTGCTGGTACTAATGCCTTAGAGGCAGATATGGCATTTGGATTATAGGGCTGGAATGGTCTATTGGCAGGAGGCCTTGCTTGATTCTGATTTGCAGCTGGATTGGGTGGCCTTTGAGGCTGATATGGCTGCCTATTAGGTTGAGCTTGAGGCTGATACGAAGGTCTAAAACCTTGAGCTTGCTGTCTTTTGAGTGTAACCAGCTCATTACCTAAATTTTGCAGTTGCTTCATGACCTCTTGAAGCTCATTTGGGGCACTTGGAGATGAAGTGGAAGCTTCATTTGAACTCTGATTTCTAGGAGTGGGAGAAGGAGCTAAGACAGGTGCTTGACTAGTACTTGGGCTCTCTAAACTTGGATATAATGGCATTGGAGGCCTAGGAGCCAATTTACCAGCTTGAATAAGACAGTTTTCAGCTCTAATGGCAATGCTATAAGCAGCAGGTAAGGTTGTGCCTCCCATTGATTGAATTAACATAGAAATATCAGAATTCAAAGCTTTAAGATAGTATAGAAAAGCACCTTCTGCTGTTGGCCTGACTGCCACTGGAATCCTATCCCAAGACTTTTGAAATCTGAAGTTGAAGTCAGTCAGCTGCTCATTGGGAGCTCTCTTGATAGTTGTTAATTGTTCTAGTAGAGACAAATTGTCTCCCTTTTCTCCAAACTGCTCATGGAGAACTATGCATAACTGATTCCAATTTGTGATAGAACCAGCTGTAAGGCTCCTGAACCATTGCAATGCCTTCCCTTTGAATGATGATGCCAGCAATTTGACAGCCACATCCATTTCATTTATCTCATGGATTGCACAGATGTTAGCAATGTCTTTGACATGATCACCAGGAGTGGTATGATTTTCTCCAGTGAAAAATGGAATGTTCTTCAACGCTGCAATTGGAACTGGATTCTGTGCATTGAGGGCAAGTGGGCTGCTGCCAGTGAAATTGACAAAGGGATTTGCTGGTTGCGCCATTCTGATTGGTCGAAGGACTCTTGAATACTGAATGAAAGGCCGAGCAGGTGGAGGAGTTGAGAGAGTTCTGTTTGGTGGAGATGGAGACCTTTGAATCCTTCTTCCTCTTTGCCTTCTTCTTGGAGATAATTGCAGGTATTCAAACAACACTTCTTCTTCTCCAACTCTTGACCTTGTGATTCTTCTCATAAGCTTTCAGGCCTGCACTGCTGAAACCAGTTGATCTTCCTTTTGGAGTCACCAGATATGCGAATAATAGCTCTTTTCAAGCAAGAAAATTGCAGCAGATGCATATCAACTTTGCTGCAATAAAAATGAGACCTCTAGGTCCCACCGGGCGTGCCAAAACTGTTAGTGCAAAATCACAGCACCCCTGGATGCAGATCAGGTTTCTAGGTTGATCACTTTGGCATCCAGTGTGATTGCATAACATTGAATCCTTTCTCCAAGTGTGGGACTTGAAAAAATGAGAAAGGATTCTCCAGAGAAGGCTGGTTCCTATTCCTCTGTTCAGATGCACACGAAATATGCAGAGGGTTTTCTCAAAACCTAATCTAATCTGCCAAGGAGACAAGGTAAGAAGATGCATAAAATAAATCTAAGCTAATAGAGGTGATGCACCGAGGAATGAAGAACACCTATTTTTCCAGTGAACACAGACCATTTGAATGTGATATAAGATCATGCACAGATGACAAAACCTGCAGTGAAAGACCAGGAGGATGCAAAAATGAACACAGAGAGGGCTGAGAATCATCCACAGACATGCATTACTTGCTCCAAAGATTGATACAATACACTACAGAATGCCATGAGGTAGAATAGTATTACAGTTCAAATGAGAGGTTCGAACTCCACAAATTCGCCTGAGGAGAAGAAGGGAGAGGCAAAACAGAAAAATGTTCGACCCTTGAAAAGAAGCTCCTCTTTACAATATATAGAAAGAATGAGAGAGGAAAGAGAGAGGGGGAAGCCAAATCTACTCCAACCACCTCCAGGTTGCATTCAGTTCATCTCATTATGACAGAAGTGGCGGATCCTGGCAAAACGGCGGGCTGTCTAACAGAAGCGGCGAACTGTCTGCTGCATTAAAGTTGTTTGTTGAAGCATTACTTCTGCTTGTTATTTCATGCCAGAGGCGTTTCTTGATTTTCTCTCTCCAAACTGAACCAAAATGCAAGATTGACCCTGGAATCATGTAGAGAATCTCACAAGCTTTCCGTTGATATAAAGAACGTGCAAATCCGAGCTCTGGATCGAAAGATATGTCGATCTGAAGATTTAGGGCACAAAACAGGCGAAAACGGATTTTTAAATTTCTTCCCGCGCTCTGCCACCTGGATGACACGTGGCAGGTTCTGATTCACTGAGCAACTCTCTCTCCTCCACCTCTCGGTGGGCTCTCTTTTGAAATTTCCTTGTGGGCCCTAGCTGGGACACGTGGCACTATCCCATTGGTTCGGGCTGACCCTTCAAATCTCGCCCTTTGACCTTTTCCCTTGTGACACGTGTCATGATTTGGTTGGTTCTCGGCCCTTTCGGCTCCTTCGCGTCCACCATGTCCATTTGTCCCGATGTCCCAGTGCTGCTTGGGACAAAATCCTCCGGTTCGCCCGATTCGGCCGGTTCGCGTCCATTTGTCCCACTTGTCCCTGTGCTTCGCGGGACAAATTCTTCCGGTTCGCCCGATCCAGCCGATTCGCGTCCTCACGGCCCAGATGTCCCATTTGTCCTCCAGACTGTTTGTTCTCATTTCGGCTGAACCGGCCGGTTCGCGTATCTTTGTCCCAGATGTCCCAAAGCAGTTAGTGCGAAAGTTCTCCTTTTCGGCCGATCCGGGCTTTCCGCGTCCGCCGCGTCCATTTGTCCCACTTGTCCCAGTTTTCCTTGTGCTGAAGTTTCTTGTTTCGGCCGAACCGGCTGGTTCGCGTCCTTCGCGCACTCTTGTCCCACTTGTCCCTTTGCTGTTTGGGCCGCCTGTAGGCTTTTCGGCCGATCCGCGCCTTGATGTCCCAAATGTCCCGACTGTCCCGGGGACTAGGACTTAGCCGATTTTCACATTTTTTTCTGGCCCAAGCTTATCTTCTGCAACTTCTTCGCATCTTCTCAGAGCTTGCTTTTTTCAACCTGGACGGGAGAGTTAGAAAAATTTCTGAAGGGACCCTAGAAACATGACTTTTTGCCCTGAATCAATTTATCTGCCTGGGACTTGAGAATTCTGATGCATGTTATCAAATTAACCCTGGGGGAAGAAGAGGGTACCCAAGGGTATGCAGAGCGGACAATCATAGGCATGGTTTTCACTCGCTCGTCAAGGAAAAGAAGTAGAGGTTGTTGCTAAAAAACAAAAGGAAAAGGTTGTGGTAACTCCTCCTCCAACGATCGTTAAAAGAGGTAATCCCCTTCCTACTCAACCTCCTGTTAAACCTTTTGTAAAGAAATCTTTTCCTCCTGTTTCTCCTCCAATTCAGCCTTCCTCTAGTCCCATAAAGACCAGTAATCCTCCTCTACAAACGTTAAATGAAGGACTCATTCCTTCATTAGCATAACCCTTGGTCACATTCGATATAGTTGATCATGTGAAAAAGACCAAGATCCAGATGTCTGAAGATGAGTACCTTTAGTCCAACCAGAGTCAGCTTATAAGATTAACTAAGTATATCCAAAGCCAGGCTGCCATCCCTCCTCTCCTATTTCCCCAAAAGGAATTCTTCCCATTCCTCCTATGTCTCACATAAACGTTGCCTCGACTTCCACATCGGGGAAAATTGAACCTTTTTACCTATCTCTCCTGATCAATGGTCATAAATTAAGTAACTGTATAATTGATTCTGGAGCTTCTGACAGTGTTATGCCAGCAAAGGTCACCCATGCTTTGGGCCTCACACTTACTAAACCTTTTGGTAGATGTTACTCCATGGAAACCAAGCAGGTACCATTGATTGGTCAGATCAAGGATGCGCAGTTTCCATTCGCGGAATTTCCTAAGAAAAGGGTAAAAATGACTATTCTCGTAACTGATATTCCAGCAGCATATGGGATATTGCTAGGGAGGAGCTTTTGTAAAGAAGTTGGTGGGGAATTTCATATGGACTGGTCTAAATCTAGGATTCCTGTCAAAGGGGTGATGTAGACATTGGAACCAGAGTCACAAAAGAAATATCTAGTCACCAACTCTGATGACCCTAAGGCTCAGATTATTTTTGAATCATCAGGGATGGGGAACTACTTCCTTGTCCATTGACTCAGATAAAATGGATGTTCTCGTCCAAAAGGAGGATCTCAACAAAGTATGGACATTGCAGTTTGATGGCAGTTGTGTGACAAGTGGATGCGGTGCTGGGGCTGTTCTAATATCTCCTGAAGAGGATATTTTCCCTTTTTCTTTCAAGTTGTAGTTCTTCAATATGAATAATACTACTGAGTATGAATCCTTGTTACTTGGCATGCAAGCTGCAAAAGAGAAGGGAATCAAGAATCTGAGAGTGCAAGGTGATGCTGAGCTAATTGTCAATCAGGTAAAAGGGATATACCAAGTAAAGAATGACCAATTCAGACACTACCACAATGCAGTATGGGATAGCATCGAAGAGTTTGATGCTTTCTCAATCAAAGCAGTTCCGCAAGCTCAAAATGACATGGCTGATTCATTGGCCATCTCAGCCTCTCTCATGCTCCCTCACCCAGGGTTAAAAATGGATACATATACCATTAAGGTGGTTTTTCACCCAAGTGTGCCAGATAATTCACAACACTGGCAAGTGTTCAATGATGACAACCAACTTATCACCTTTTTGGAGAAAGCTGACAATTTCAAAGAACTTCATTTCGATGGATCAACTTCTACGTGTCGTGAGTCTCTCACTGGTCAAGCACATGAATCCAAAAAAGATACGGTGATACAGCTCAAAGGAAATAAGATTCCGAAAGGTTTGGTTTCCTTAGAATGATTATTTGATAATCATGACTGTTTTGTCAAGAAAAAGTGAAAGGATGATCCTTGCTCTTCTCTGGAAACTGAATCTGTCAATCTAGGTACTGTGGAACATCCTCGTTCTGTGAATATTAGGAAGTGTTATACGCCTGAGGAAAAGCAAAAATTCGTTAAGTTGCTAAAAAAGTACATGGATGTGTTAGCATGGTCTTATGCTGATTTGAAGTCTTTCAAACCAAAGGACATTCGGCATGACATTCCACTCAAGGATGATGTCAAGCCTTTTCGTCAAAAGCAAAGGCATTACAACCCCAAAATCTCAGGTACCATCCAAGCTGAAATTCAGAAGATGCTGGATGCAAGAATTATTTTTCCAATTCATCACAGTACCTGGGTTGCAAATATTGTGCCTGTGTGGAAGAAGAATGGTGAGATATGCATATGCGTGGACTTTCACAACTTGAACCAGTCATCCTTAAAAGATAACTATCCACTACTGATAATGGATCAAGTGTTACAGGTAGTAACCAGTTTAGAAATGTTGTCTATGCTTGATGGTTTTTTAGGTTACAATCAAATTCAAGTCACGCCTGAAGATCAGTTCAAAACAACATTCACCACTCCTTGGGGTACCTTCGCCTACAAAAGAATGCCATTCGGTTTGATCAACGCAGTGCCACCTTCTAATGAGTAATGGACTTTGCATTCAAAGGTATGATGGGAAAATTCATCATAGTTTACCTAGATGACCTGACCATGTTCTCCAAAAGATGAAGTGATCACTGTGATCATTTGGAACAAGTCTTGATCAGATGCCGAGAGCACAAAAATTTCACTAAATCCCAAGAAGTCAGTTTTTGGGGTCACCGAAGGAAATCTGCTAAGACATGTCATCAACAGAGAAGGAAATAAGATATATATCAAAATATTCAAGGCTATTCAGAGCCTTACTCTTCCTACAAGCAAGACTGGTGTTCACTCTTTCTTCGAAAATGTAAATTTTCTTAGACGCTTTGTTCCTGATTTTGCTGAGAAGACTCGTCATATATCTAATATGATGAAAGGGTCCCAAACATTCCGATGGAGTGAGGAAGGCAAGACATCATTCGAAGACATAAAAACCTCCATCACTCATGCTCCTGTTCTGGTGTGTCCTGACTTCAACAAAGACTTCATCATGTACAGTTATGCATCTGTGCATACTGTATCAGCTATCTTGATGCAAAAGAACTCTGAGGATATTGAATCCCCGATTGCTTTCATGAGCTCTCCTCTTAAGCCTCATGAACTGAAGATGTCACAATTGGAAAAGCATGCCTTTGCCATGGTAAAAGTAGTCAAAAATTTCTGCTACTATATTCTGAATTCTATACAATAGTGCTGGTTCCTAACACAGCTGTTAAGTCTATCCTGACTCAAGAAGAGTTAGGGATCTTACGAGGGAATTGGATCGCAAAGGTCCAAGAATATGACCTAGACATCAAACCAACCAAGTTGGTAAGAGGTAAGGGCCTGTGTCAGCTAATGGCTGAAAATAAAGACTCAGAGGTACCTGAAGAGAAAGCTGATCACATTGATGGAGAACAAAATGAACTAGAGAAAGTGGATTCTTTGCCCATGGTTCTATTTGTCGCAACCAACGATGAATGGTATTCTAACATCATGTTCTTTCTCACCTATGGTGAGTGCCCAACTCACCTAACCACAAAGGAAAAGTGAACGGTGAAGCTCAGAGCTGCAAGATATGTCATATGGGATGATGGATTGTACAAACGTGGAATTGACGGTGTTTTTCTATGATGTGTTGACAAGCCACAGCAGGTAAAATTGTTGGAAAGTTTTCATGACTCAGCCTATGGTGGTCACTTCTCCTCATCCATGACAGCACATAAAATCATTCGGGCCAGGTACTACTGGCCAACGCTATTTCAAGATACAGCCACCTGGGTAGCAAAATGTGAACTTTGCCAACAGTTCATTGGCAAACCAAAGCTGGCTGCATTTCCCCTCAGGCCCGTCATCATTGACGAACCATTCAGACAATGGGGAATTGATTTCATTGGAGCACTCAATCCTCAATCGAGTGCTGGACATAGTTATGTCCTAACAACAATGGATTACTTCACGAAATGGGTGGAGGCCATACCTGTCAAGCATGCCACTTCTGAAGTTGTTTGCAACTTCATCAAAGAGAATATTATTGTGAGATTTGGCATTCCACACAAAATCATTGCTGATAATGCTTCCAACTTCTCTTCATGGGAAGTTATTGGTTTTTTTTATGGATACGGAATAACCTTGGCTCATGCCTCTGATTATTATCCTCAGGGAAATGGTCAGGCAGAATCCAACAACAAGAACCTGGTGACTATCATACGGAAGCTAGTTGATGAAAACCAGTGGTCCTGGCACAAATCATTGTATGATGCTTTGTGGGTGGATCGTATCACTCCAAAGAGGTCTCTCGGCATGTCACCTTTCCAGGTGTTATATGGGATCGATGCTGAAATCCCTATCTCCGTAGAACTTCCTGCTCTATGCTTGGCTCGAGCAATTGAAGATGAAACTTTTCAGAATTCTCTTGAAAAGAGGATTATGTACCTGATGGAACTTGAAGAAAAGTGAGTGAAAGTGGTCAACAAGATCACTGAACATCAGAATCAAGTTAAGAGGTTGTTCGACAAGAAAGCTAAGCAAAGAGATTTTCAAGTGGGAGATCTTGTTCTTCTGTGGGACAAACGAAGAGAACCAAAAGGTATGCACGGGAAGTTTGACTCTCTTTGGAGAGGGCCATACAAAATCAAGCATCTCAATGGAGAGAATAGTTTCTATCTCTCATATCTAGATGGAACCGAGCTCCCACTTCCCTATAGCGGGCAGCACCTGAAGATCTTCAGGAAGTAGAGCTTGCTCTCTTCTTTGTACAGTTTTCTTGTTCGTTTTATGTTTGCTTTCGTTGTGTGTTTGCTTTCTGTTGTTGTGTGTTCCCTTCCTTTTTATTTTTTTCATCCCCCTGGTCTGCCCTTGTTTTTGACTCTCTATAACCCAATGGATAGGCACATGAAAAATATGGGATTCTCTACCCTTAAGTTTCACTCAAAGATAGTCCCCAGAAAGAGCCAGCTGTTATCCTGCAAAATTGACAAGGGCAATTTGTAGGTAACTATACCAAAATTTCTATTTTGACCCCTAAGGAAGTTTGATAACGTTCGAAATAGCCCAAAACTCCCTTTCAAAAAATCAAGTTGTTTTAGGGACTTAGCCATTTTCAGCTTATCCTTCGGTGTAGAAAGTGGTGTGTCGACATGAAAAATGTGCACCCTTTTAACTAGGTGCCATTTCATTCATGTCAAAATCCAAGAAAATGAGCACCCCCACTTAAAACATCCTTTGGCGCAGTGGAAAACTTGTGGTGTGTTGACATCTCAAAATTGTGCCCTGTTGGGCACCATTTCATTCATGTCAACATCCAAAATTTGTGCCCCCTTTATCCTTTGTGCACTGAAAATTTTGTGTTAACATCAATAAACTTGCGCTAAGGCATTTTCCTTGGTGCAACTTTTTCCATGCTAACGCTCCCAAAAATGCACCAAAGTAGTTGGTGAGGTAATAAATGCAAATTTTTCTATAAATATGAACCTGCCACATGTCATTTTCACGAATTGAAAATTGTGAAAGGTATTTTCTCTGCACGTGTCAGCCATCCCTGTCAGCCCTCGCGTGCCATTTTTGAGCTTGTGGACCCCGCGTCTTTCTTCATCTTTTATAAATCCGGGTGAGTGGCTCCTCTCCCATTTGTGGTTTTCATTTTGTTGTGTTGAATGTTAGGTCTTGTATCAAATAAATAAAATCTAAAGAACCCATTCAAATCCTCAACCCAGCTGAAACCCTCTTTCCCTCTCCTTCCAGATCTACAAATCTGGAAGGCCCCTGCCACTGAAGTAAACCAGAGAAAACCATTTATCCCTGCTTGCTGCCTTGCCAAAAAACCTCTCTTTCTGCCATCTGAAAATCCAAAAAGAGAGAAATGATAAAATCAAGAAATTAAACCAAACTGTTAACTGTTAAAACCTTTGGCCATTTTCAGAGATGTTACACGCTCAGAAAGTGTGCCAAACTAAATAGGGTGCACTGTTTTTCCTTGCAACCTCTTCCAAAGTTGCACCTTGGCACACTTTACTCTCATGCAACATAAAATTTTTCTGCTCCTAGCCAAAAGAACACTTAGCAAGTTCTTGTGAGGCGCAGGTGCAACTTCCACAACATCAACATGAAATGTTGTCTGCTACAGATCCGCACCCTGCACTTTACCCTTTGGCGCTGAAATTTGTCATGTAACACCTTCCAAAACCATGCCCTTTCTAACTTGGCACAACTTTTCTCATGTTCCACTGATTGACACCTTCTTAACTTGGCACAAGAATTTGCATGCTGACACCCCAGAAAGTGCGCCTAGCAATAAAAAGCCCCTGCAGCCTACTGTAAGCTTGCACCCCATGCCCTAAGGCTTAAAATTGCTCGTTCTTCCTTCTGCAAGCTAAACCTAACTATTTTCTCACACATTCTAAGGTGTTCTGTTATTCTTCAAACTTTCATTATGAATAACATGATGGTTGACATGGCTCTTCTGTGTTGGACCTTCTTGATACTTCTTGTAGAACAACAACATCCATCCTCAAGCTCACATATGTCTTCATTAAGCAAGAGACCAACTAAAGCTAAAGCTAAACAGTCAGAGCAAGAAATGAAGTACAAGTACCAGAGAGTCAGAATGCCTGACTCATATGCAGAGTGTGACCTTGACATCAGAGACTCTGAGCTGGGTCATATTGACATGGATGATTTCTGGGTAAGGACCACCAAGGCAAGCAGTGGCCCATGGATGAACAAATTAGTAGGCAGTGGATTGCACTTTGCAGCTGGGCTTCCAGTGAGTGCCGTAAATAATGAGTTTATCATGTTGGTTTCCCATGTTATAACAAAGACACTAGATGTGTCAAAAATAAAGAACAACAGACAATCATAAACCTCACAGCTCATCACTTTGAGATGATCCTGGGCATTCCTCATCACAGGCAATATGTGGAGATAAGTATTGAAGACTGCAAGAAAGCATGGGATGATAATGAAGATCAATGCATGCAGATGATGAATGAACTCTATCTGAAGAACAAGAAGCCAGTGTCCAGATGGCCACAAACCATCCACCGAAGTGATTTTAATGAAGAATTGAGTGATACAATCACATTCTTGAGTAGAGTATTTGGGCTCCCTGATGCCCATCATTTCCATAAATGGATGCTGAGATACCTAGAGAACATGAGCAAGAATGCACCTGATCAACGCTTCGGCTAGGGTGAAATCATCAGTGACACCATCTCACAGCAGCTTCAACAAGTTCTAACAACTGGGAAGTTCTACATGAATTCCTACGTTGTATACGCTACTGCGTCAGAAAGGGATTTCACAGGGTTAGCTCGAAATGGGGTATGGCCCCAAGTCAAGATATACGAGTTCTACCCAGAGCTAAGGCTCGAAGCCAGCATCTCCCAGTTCTCCAAAATAAATGATGCCTTCTTCTATGAGGTATTTTGTTTGTTGAGACCAAACATGAGACACAGTCGAACCAGCCCGAGTGTGATTGCTGCTACAAAGAAATGGGGAGCATTGTTCACACAATTCCCCACATTCACATACCTCAGAGCTGTGAATTTTGAGGGAGAACCAATGAAGCTACCAAGGTTTGCAGGGCCGAAGCTGGTCCTCCTGGAATTGTCAAGGTAGTTAATCACTTATCATGAAAAGTGTATGAAGAGAAAGAAAGGAGGAACTCCATTCCCCCTTACAGTTGGTTGATACACCTGCCCTACACTTGCTAAAGCACAAGAGATGTATGCTGAGCTAGAGCTATTGAATTTAAAGCACAACTTCCTAGCAAGGCCGACCTTTGACTATCGGAGTTGCCTCCCAAAGGAAAAAATTGATCCCATCCATGTTCCCAAGATCGAGGACATTTGGATAGACCTAACCCATGAGATAGACATTAGGTGGAAGGATCACTCCCGGCTGGCTCTGGAGGAGATCATCCACTATGGCATTGCCATTGTCCCAAAGAAATTCAAAGAGACTGATCAAGAAATTGATCAGGTTTACATTGACATAGATGGGGACAACTGGCCATTCACAGAGATCGACAGAGCTAAAGCACCAAAGACCATTCAAGAAAGGGTTAAACCCACATTGCAGTGCACCGAACATTGGTGCAATCAGAATGGCCTTACATACCTTGGAGTTGACTTCACTACTTCTCCTTCAGGCCATGCACCTCCAAGGCCAGACCGTGTGCCAAAAGGAAAAGGAAAGGACAAGGTGGGAGAACCAAGTAGACAAGAAGAAACACTCCTGAAGGCCTTCCTCCTACTTCTGAGAAGCAAGTAGTCAACCTGGTGTCTCCAGGTAATGAAGAAACAACAGATGTTTCAATGGATACATCCACCCAGGATGTTATCACAACTGCAACTACAGAGGTACCCAACGTTCCTTCTTCCATTTCTTCTCCTCCTCCTGTCATTCAAGCATCTATCCATATGGATGTGTCTTCTCCTCTCCCTTCCTCCCTTCCATCTCCCACCTCTTCCATCTTCTCCTCTCTTGTGGATCTGTCACCCAATGTTTCCTCAATCCTAATGAAGATCCCTTCCATTTCCACATCCTTCTCCTCCCCGTTAGTAACTCCAGGCCCCATAAGCATCAGTGCGTTGGACTCCCTTGTCAATGCCACCACTAAGTGTTTCAACACACTTCCTGAGGCCTCTACAGTTTCTCCCCCTCTCACTCCCATTTCTTCTTCTTCCTCCACTCCCACTCCCATAAGTCCTGGTTGGATTTCTGACCATCTGAGTCAGCATAAGAGGAAAGTTCCCATTGTGGCCATGGATTTCTCCATTATTCTGAAGAAGGGAACCAAGAAGCAGAAAGTGATAACTCACTTTTCTAAAGGCACTTCAGGGGAGAGAGTCATGGAGATAGCTTACCTGGATCCCACCAAGAGAAAAGAAGATCTGTCTCCCACAGACTTCACGGTGACTCAAGTCACAATGGGGACCTCATCTGAAAGCCTGCAAGGGGAAGCCTTGTCTGCTGTGGATGCTCTCTGCAAGAAGCTCCAAGAGGAAAAAGAGGAGAAAAGGATACTCAAAGAACAAAACAAACATCTCCTACAAGCATTGCAGAAAATGGGCAACGCTCCTCCTGTGACTGCCGCCGAACCCATTCAAGTTCCCAGTCAGGAGAAAATAAATGAATATGTTAAGATTGGTGAACAAGGCACAGCAGTATCATCCTGGATCAAGTGGATCCTCAGAGATGGTGAAGAAATGCTTGGGAAATTCACATTGCTCTATCAGGATATAACTCAAGCAAATAAGGAGCTACAAGCAGTAGCAAGTGCCCTATCCGAAGAGTTGGATAACGCCAGGTTGCAGCATGAAATGTTCCAAGCAATGGTTAACTACTCAGCTGACGACCTATTGAAGGTCGGTGTTATCGATCACCCATGTGCACATAATAAATCTCTCATTGCATTAGATTACCAGGTTGACCAGATGGAATATATCCTGGAGAGAATCGATAAAATCAAAGATGAAGCCCTGGATGCACGATACAACATGGAGTAGATAGTTACAAAAATGTCTCCAGGGATGCTCAGTGAATCGTATAACTTGAGGGAAGCAGATGATACATTCTAGTGCTTCAAGGCTATCGTCACTCAAGGTTTGGCACCAGAGGTCACTTTCGACCGAGAGTCAATCAATAACCTCTTGGCCTACCATGATTTCATTGGATTTTTGATCGATGCATGCGAAAATTTCACCGAGTTACCTGAAAAGCTCAAGAACAAGAAAGAAACCTGTGAAGTCATTCACGACCATTTTAATGGTCCCAACCATGATCAACTTCAAGCAATGATCAGCAAGTTTGTAGAATATCGAGCGCAGTGTCACATCGACTCTCCTGATCAAAAGCAAGACACCAAGTTTGAACAGAGGGATGATGAGGAGTAGTTTCTCCTCTCGTGTATGCGTTGATCATTTTTGTAAAATATTTAAAAAGCATGTTGGCATACATGATGACCTCATCCATGTTGCACCATGGGATGTTGTCATCCAAAAACTTGCCCAAGTCAACTGTTGACTTTTTAGATATTTTCTTGTTATTTTGTAAATATCTTGTAAGATATTTTGTAAGTAGTGGGTTTGCTTTTGTCTTCTTTCCTCCTCTCCTTCTATAAATACTAGAATACTTGTTGTATTCAGGGTGAACATTTTTTGTATGAAAAGAGAAGTGAGGAGAGAAAGACTTTGTGTTTTCTTGCAACAGAAGAAATATTAATACATATGTTCAGACTTTGTGCTTAATGTGTGTGTTATTTGCATCAGATCTTTCTTAAGTTAGATCTATGTTTTTATTCTGTTAGATTCATTCCTACTATTGTCATATGTTCATCAGTATTGCTTTAATTGTTTATGCAAGTAAGTTTGGCTCTATTTACTACCAGCTCAAAGCATAAACCTTCTGACCTTTCCATCTTGGAATTCATTTCTTTTCTTCCTTCAGATCTACCCTCCTCCGTTCCTTCCCTCCTACCTGTCTATTCATAGTTGGAACTACCTCTACTGGGATGAGATCCCAAACCCCCTAAAGTTATAATAGTGTATGATTTGCATAGATTCCTGCTTGATAGATTAGCAATAAACTAGTTTGCAAGATCAGGGGAAGGTGATGGTGGAGCCCATTCATATCTTATATCGTAGGACCCGAGGCCTTCGAGGTAGAGAGGTTGATCAGGTTCGGGTGTAGTGGGACATATATGATGAGACTGTAGCTACATGGGAGGATGCCACTTTATTATGACTTCAGTTTACACATTTTTTCCAGCGACTTCTAGGAGGAAGTTGAGTCTAAGGGGAGGGGGGTGTAGTTCCCACTTCCCTTTGACACCTTTTGATGCTTATCATGACACTGTCGGCTATATTATGGACATTATTATAATTTTTATTTAGTGTGATGTTAGATATTTATTCATGGATTATTGTTGACTTTGATTCTTATATGATGCATGATGATTATTAGAGACACTTTATATTTTGATGATGTTATATTGTTGGACATGGTTACATGATGGATGTTGTTCAGATTTGTGATACTTGGACATTGTGAGTAGACCTAGAAATGGAATATTATTGGATGATGATATAGTTGATAAAATTATAAATGATATTGTTAGATTGCATGGATGTTGTTGTGATTCATATATCTAGATGATTTTGAAATTTTAATTATATTTATATTATTTTGTATGTTATGATATGGCCACAAGGCCGAAGGAGGTATTTTTGTTTTGCAAGTTAAAATATCACAACAAACATCAGGGGATTGGAGACCAACCACATTGAAATTCTAGATGAGTTCAACAAGGTTACCATGCAAACTAGTTTTGTTTGTGTGTGTGTTTGTTAGTGTTAGGGATTCCTATGGGGGGAATCCCCTTTAAATGTGACCAAGGGATTTTATGTTTTTCTTTTATTTTGGTCCCTTTGTTATGTCTGCATGTGTTTATTTTTTGATGCTTTTACCCTTTCATTAATTATTAAATGGTGTGTAAATATTGTGAGTAATCATATTGCTTAATTAATTAATTAAAGGATGTCATAAGAATGTAATTAATAGAGTTGTTGGCCATGTTTTAAAGTGTTGTAAGATTTAATCTCCTTCACAACTTGAACAACATCATGAACTTGCACAAGACACTCAAGGATAGATAGATGGTTTGTATGTCATTTGTAGCTAGGGAGCACACCTATCTACTTGTTTGCATTCAAGATTTGAGGGAGTGGATAGCACCTTCATAAGGGTTTTGATCTAACCCTCACTATTTTAGGTTGTGCCTATCAACCAAGGCAAGAGAACCTATATTGCAGCCCTTGTATGGTAAAGGAGGTAGAGATATCCTTGTGTTTTGCATTATGACATGAAAGAGGCCTTGTGAAAACATGATCAAGTATCCATTATCCAAACTCAAAGGAGTTGTCACTACTAAATGATGGAAATGTTCTCAAAACAAGGCTAGGGCTACTAAAGACATGATAAAACCCTGATATGCTTTGTGCATTTTTGTGAAAGGATTGAGTTCTTTTGTGGACACACAATGCAAATGTAGGGGTAGTATAGGTAGGATGAGTTAGTTTAAATGATATTCTGATGGGAGAATTTTGGACAAGACAAGATAAGGAATTACCCACTTCTTTGGGAAGCTTTGCAAAAGAATTGCAACACCTAAACAACAGAGATGTTTCAATGAGTTTGAAGTACTCTTTCAACCAGGATGTGTGCACAAATGGAGGCCCAAATCTACACTATTCCACACAAACTTTGATAACCTGCCACAAAGGCTTGAAGAAAAATATCAATGAAGCATTTAGAAACCCTTGTTAGATCATGACTTAAGGTACACCCAAAAGTTTACAAACACCCTCAATTTACAAGGAAGGTAAGATGAATTTAAATCTGTTTATCTTCACTCAAATGAATGCTCTTCTGAATGGAAGATTGCAGATGCCTTCAAACCCTCTACAAGAAATGAGACCATGTATGACCAACAAAGATCCCAAACACAAGATTGCAACATGAGCATGAAACACAAATTGAAAACATACTGAAATACAAGTGTATGCAAGCTTTGCCAAGAGATAAAACCAGTTAATCCATAAATTTGATCAAATATATCAACAAGGGAATGTTATTAAGACAATCTCAAAGCTTGTTGATGGCTTTACAGCTGAAACCAACTCAACATGATGAACATTTGATGCAAACAGGAATAAAAAATGGCTCTCAGGCAGTTTCTCCAAAAGAAATGGAACACTTCCAGTTTTCCTCCTGAAAATTCTTCTCTCTTTCTCCAAAAATCCCAACAGACTTTACAAAATGCCTCCAAATTACATAATATACCCTATGCCAGCTTGGATCCTTGCATCCCAAGAAAAGAATATGCTCAAGGGATCAAATTTGTTACAAAACTCTTATCCATTTCATGAAAATGACATCAAACTGTAAAACAGCTCGCAAAATGCCAGAGATGCACAAATATTTTAAAATATTGCATGGATTTGGATCCTTATCCATCCCAGGGTCACATTTTTGTCATTCCACCATGTCAGCATGCATTTCCAATCATTTTTCACCTTTTACCCTTCATCATTTTTAACTCTGCAACTTTTATTTTTTACCTTTCACGTTTTTTTACGGGTTGAGGAAAATATTTCATCAAAAAACATCTATAGGGCACCAAATTAGCTCAAATGAATGATGCCATTACATCATCAGAAGGTCAAGGGGATGTGATTTCATATAAAATTTCATGTGAATTTGGTGCAGAAATGATGATTCCAAACTCTTGGAGCTTCCATGGCGCCCAAAAAATGAAATTGCACAGTTGCCGTTGATTTTGGACTTTAAATTTCCAACCCTCCACGTGTCAGATGAGAAATCCCCTTCAAAAATGCCAAAATTACCTTTTTTGACTTTGGATAAGGTGACACGTGTCCAAATACCATTGGACCGGGCCCCCAACCTTAAAAATGCATTTTAAACCTTTTTGACCTTTGAGAAAATTTTGAAAATTTTCCCCGCATGCCCCCTGGACACGCCACGTGTCCTCCTGTGGGCCCTATTGAAAACCGCAGGCCAAAATGATGAATTTTGCTCCCTTTTTGAGAAAAGGAAAATTTTCTCAAAAACCTCTGCAGGTCCGAACACCTGCTGCTCCCTCTGCCACGTGGCAGTTTCCCATTCATGCGGAGCCGACCCTCCAAATTTTTTTCCTTCAAACCTCCGCAAGCACAAAAACCTTTACGGGCCCGCGCTCTCCCTTTTCTCCCTTTGAAATGTGCCTCGTGTCACCCCCTGATTGTATGTAGGGGGACACCTTCAAATTTTCCCATCGTGGCCACGAACAAGTTTTTGGTTTTGAGATTTTTCACCAAAATTTGTAAATTTTTCAACATTTTCTCTCCACTCCAAATCTCCACCAAATTTGGGACACGTGTCCTCATTTTCATTGGACGGGAATTCAGCCAAAAAATTTCTTTTTTACCTTTTGAAGTTTAAAAAACTTCAAATTCCTCCAAACCTCCGCCCCTCCATTTCATCCCCTGCATACGTGTCACTTTCCTATTCGATGCGGGCCTCCAGGTCAAAATTTTTCCTTTGGCATTTTGAAGCCAAAAAACTTCAAAAAATTTCCAACTATTCACCTTCCATGCTGAAACGTGTTGAGGCGGGCTTTTGGTCAAAATTTTCCTCTGATTTTGAAGCCAAAAAGCAAAAAATTTCCAAGTCCTCCGCCATCCACCTTGACCTCCCTGGACACGTGTCCACTTCTTATTGGGCAAAATTTTTCCTCTGACACCCTTTGAGCCAAAAAACATCAAAATTTTCTCAAGTCCCCTCTCCATCCCTCCCTGTGCCACGTGTCATCATTCCCATTCGCTGCGGGCCTTCGGGAAAAATTTGATTTTAAGAAATTTTCCAAAATGGAAGAAAATTTCCTAAGTGTGGCCCGCCACCCACCGATCCATCAACCAATCAAATCGTGCCACGTAGGCACAACACTGTAGCACTGCGGGGCCACAGACCAAAATTTTCCCTTTGCCAAAATTTCAAAAAGTGACAAGTTATAACATTTTTTTGACCATCCCTGGCCAATAGGAGCCTGCCACTTTAGCATAAAGGTTACAATGATAAATTTGACGGCCCGAGACACCCGTATACCCGTCAAAAACGTGAAAAATACAGAGGATGCCCTAGAAATTGAATTTTTTCACAAGGAAGGTAGATTTTTTGGTTTTGAATCCAATGAATCATGATTTTACAATGATTTAGGCCTGGGGATTATGAGATTTTAACTTCTAAAAAACTTGGATTCGATCAAACATCGGGTTTTTCGATTTGGCAAAGGAAAAAATGACACAGCCCGTAAAAATGAAGAAATTAGGGCACAAAAGGGGGAAACTTGGATTTTGTTTCAATTTAGGGGTAAATAACAACATTGAGGGAATTTCAAAGGCATTCAACTGGAAAAAATGAGTTGCAGATCACCCAGCTTGAGCAAATGAAACATTTTTGAGCAAATTGGGGCATGGAAATTAGGCAAAAGTGTGTAAACCCAGAATTTGCACCAACATTGGCTCCTGCTTGGGGATGGGCACTCCCAGTGAGTGCCACAAGATCAAAACGTAGACCAATTACCAAAAATCCATTGGGCAAGGAGTCAAAATAGAGAGCAGCCCAAAAACTAGAATTTTCACCAAAAAGGACCGAGAAAACCAGACCAACAATGGTTGCCAAGGACAAAAGGGCAAACCACTAGCTGACAACAGCAAGAACAAGGAAAAGATTAAAAAAAAACAAGGGCTATACAAAATGTACAACTTGTGCATACCTCACATGGGGATTTAATCCAAGAAATGTTTTAAATGTCTGCCATTAACAGGCAGCTCCAGCAAATCCCCATCCAAATCCTTGAGAAAAAATGTATTTTCTCCAATCCTGATATCAATGGCATAAGGGCCCATCCATAGAGCATCAAACTTGCCATGCTTTCCCTTGTCTTCATGCCTACTATCCCACAACAAAACCAGATCTCCAACACTGAAAGCTCTAGGGGTGACCTTCTTATCAAACAACTTCTTCAATTTCTCCCTAAATCTGACATGCCTTTGATGAGAAGCTCTTCTTTCTTCATCCAACTCAATGATCTGATTGATTCTTGATTCATATGGGCCATGTTCTTGATCTTCTAACTACTGGGAAAACTGAAATGTGGACAATTGCAAATGTAAGGGCAGCAATGCTTGTGTTCCATAGACCAATTCAAATGGACTCTTACCAGTTGCTCTTTTTGGAGTTATTCTATCAGCCCATACTACAAATTTTAATTTCTCTCCCCACTTCTTCTTGTTGATCTCCAAAGTCCTTCTAATAATCTTGAGCAAGTTCTTGTTACTTGATTCAGCTTGCCCATTCCCTTGTGGATTGTAATTTGAAGAATAAGTCAGATTTATCCCATATTCATTGCACATTGCCATCAAAGGCTTAGCTCTAAAACACATACCATTATCAAATACAATATTAACTGGAACTCCAAACCTACATATGATATGATTCAACAAGAAATCCATCACCACTTGGTGTGTTTCCTTTCTAGATGGAATTGCTTCAACCCATTTTGTAAAATAATCAGTTGCTACAAGGATCCATTTGTAACCAGCACTAGAAGGATCTGAGATCTCACCTATGAAGTCCATTCCCCATTGTTTGAAAGGAGCTTCAATTGATACAGGCTGCAAAGGAAGGGAGCCTGAAGCTTTCAATCTTCCTGAGAAACGTTGGCAACTATCACATCTTCTAACTAGCTGGTTTGCATCTTTAAAAAGAGTAGGCCACCAATAACCAGCTCTTAAAATCTTGTGTGCTGTCACTCTACCAGAAAAATGTCCTCCACAAACTCCCCCATGGAAATCAGCAATCAACTTGGGAGCTTCATCTTCAGTTATGCATTTCAAGAGGACACCTTCAGGGTTCTTCCAAGCCAGCCCAAGGTCTGTTATGATATATTTCTGAGAAGCCAGCTTGAGGGCTCTTTTCTAATTTTTATTCAAGTAATTAGGACAACATAGGTGCTTGAGGTAGAAGACTACATCCTTGTACCATTCAGAATTCATCAATTTGTCAAGTAGACCTGCCCTTTCTTCCTCTAGCTGATTCACTTCTACATTTTGCAAATTACTCTCAGCCATGAGCTTGGCAAGACCCAAACCTCTTACCAGCTTTGTTGTTTGGATATCCATATCATATTCTTGTAATTTTTTGACCCATCTACATCTCTTGCTTGATATCTCCATGTCTGATAAGATGTCTTTAACCATTGTATGAGGAACATAGGCAACAACATTTGAACTCAGTATATAGGGCCTGAAAATATTTGTTGCTTTTACAAATGCAAATGCCTATGTTTCCATGATTGTATACTTCAACTCAGCTACTTGTAAAGCCTTGCTAAAGAAAGAAATAGGCCTCTCAGCTCCATTCTCATCCTTTTGTAACAAAACTGAAGCAATAGTAAATTCAGATGCAAAAGAAAAGATTTGGAAAGGTCTCTTATAGTTTGGAGCTGCCAAAACAGGTGCATGCTTAAGTGCATCCTTTATTCCTTCAAAAGCTTGGATGGCAGCCTCCTCCCACTTAATAACTTGATCCTTTCTTAGCATGCTTGTGATTGGAAGAGTTAGCTCAGCAAAATTAGAAACAAACCTTCTAATGAAATTGATTTGGCCAAAGAAAGATTGAATACCTTTCTTGGTTCTTGGAATAGGCACCTTGCTAATTGCTTCCACTCTCTCAGGGTCTATCATAACACCTTCTTTAGACACAATATGTCCCAGCAACTTGGCCTTTTGCACGCCAAAATGACACTTCTTTGGATTAAGTGAAATGCCATACTCTCTACATCTGATCAACATCTTTTCTAGGTGGTGCAAATGGTCTGCTCGCTGCCTTGAAAAAATAGTCACATCATCTTGGTAAACTGCAATAAACTCATTGATATAACCAGCAAAGGCAACATCCATTTCCCTTTGAAAAGTAGCACCAGCATTCATCAATCCAAAAGGCATCCTTACAAAAACATAAGTCCCCCAAGGAGTAGTGAAGGTTGTCTTAAGTCTTTCTGATTCTTTGACAACTACTTGATTGTATCCGGAGAAACCATCCAAAGTAGAAAGCATCTCTGACCCTGTTACAAGCTGCAGCATATTCTCCATGTTTGGCAAGGGGTAATTGTCCTTCATAGATGCTTTGTTTAGATTCCTAAAATCCACACAAAGTCTGATATCTCCATTCTTCTTTCTAACTGGGACAAGGTTTGCTACCCAAGATGAGTATCTAGTAGGCTGAATGATGCCACCATCTCTCAATTTCTTCAACTCTTCTTGCATTTTCATGGAAAGAAGTGGGTTAATAGGCCTTTGTTTTTGTCTAAATGGCTTAGTATTTGCCTCAAGAGGAATCTCATGCTGAAATAAATCTTCTCTATATGCCTTCAGCTCTAAATAAGACCAGGCAAGGCAGTCTTGATACTTCTTTAAAAGTTGGGCATAGGACTATTTTTCCTCTTTGCTGAGATGGCTGCCCAACCAGATCTTCCTTGGTTTATCCTTGGTTCCCAAGTTGTGCTCTTCCACATCCCTTGAAGCAAACATCTTTCTATTTATGATGCAATCAACATTGCTAAAATTGGATTCAAGTGCAACAATACCTTTAGGAATGGTGTTTGTTTTCAATTGTATAATATCCTTGTCAAAAAAAGTTTCTCTACCTTCATTCATGCATACCATTGGTTCCCAATCAATATTCTAACCAGAAAACTCACCTTGGCATTGTAAGAATCTCAATACTTGTGCATCATCATCAAAAATCTGCCAATGTTTCACATTATCCGGGACAGTTGGCCTTGTTAACACTTCAATGTTATATTCACAAAAAGGTGAAATGGTGCAATTGTCAAATCTAGAACCAAGGACAGCCAGCTTATCAGCAGCAGCATTAAGACTTCTATCATGATAAACAATGTTAAAGGAATCAAACATTTCAATCAAGTCCCAAACAACATGCTTATATTGTTTCATACGCTGATTTTTTGTAGCATACAACTTTCTTACTTGCTTGACAACTAGCTCTGAATCTCCTTTAGCAACAATATCCTTCACTCCATATTTCCATGCAATCCTTAATCCCAATAATAATGCCTCATACTCAGCAATGTTGTTAGTACATTCAAAATTGAGCTTGAAGGAGAAAGGAAACTCTTCCAAACTAGGAGAAACCAACACTATACCAGCACCATTTCCAACTTTGGAGCAAGCTCCATCAAATAGTAATGTCCATGGAGAACCTACCATACCAAGGCACTCTGATTTTTCCATCTTATTCTCTTTTCCATCAGCAAAACCAATGAAGTTATCAACATCTACATCAGCAAACAACACTTCATAAGAAGCATTGTTGGGATCTTCAATCAAGTGTAACATCTTCTTCTCACCATAGAGCTTGACAAGGCTGCCCTCAATGGGAATGGTGGCATAAAGACATGTCCATTTGAACACTACCACCAAAACTTGCAGCCCATTTTCTTGACAAAAGCATACCCCATTTGGCAGGGCAGTCAACAATTACAACATCAAGTTTTAAATTCTTACCCGGATAGGCTGCAAGTTGCACTACTAAACCCTTCACACAACCAACAACTAGACACTTCCCTTGAATCCATGGCTGTACACTTCCCATATGCTGTTGTCACTTTGATATCCAACTCATTCATGACTTCTAGAGGCATGACATTACATGATGCACCGGAATCAAACATGCAATTGTGAAGCAACCTATCTTTTATGAGAAAAGTTGTGAAGAATGGATCAACATTCAATTGGGAATCAACCAAGGATGTCCCCAAATATACTTCAGGTGCCTCTCCAAGATCTTCCATTGGTGGTGGTGTTTCAAGGCCAGCAATGCTTTGAAGAGGATTCTCAACAACATTTATATTTCTACTTGGGGTAACCTTTTCTTCTTTCAATCCCAAGTACTCAAATGCTCTCTTCTTATGCTCAGGTATTCTAAGCAATTCAATGATGGGAACACTCACTTTAATTTGGCTCAATACCTGGGCTATATCATATGGAACATTCTTTGGTAAAACAACATTAGAAGGGAAACAAGAAGGTTCATCAGATGGAGAAGTGTTCTTGGCAGCCTGGGCATGAAGAGGACTGATATTCTTGCATGGGACAACAGGGTTCTTGGCAATTGTTTCTTTTCTAGGATTGTCTTTGGGAATGCTTGTGAGCAAGGGTGTCTTTGGCTTGGCTTGAGGACCAGCTCCTCTAACAACTTTACTTCTAGTATTGTACTCTTTCTCTTGACCAACCACAACATTCATTAACAATTGTCTATCTTCCTCCGAAGGAATACCACCATCATACTTCTTGATCATTAAAGCCCTTAGATATTCAAAGTCATTATTAGGAATTTCAAAGGCCTGAACTACATCTACATCATGAGTTTGAGGAAGAGAAAGAAATGGTACCCTCTTTATGCAATCCCAAAAGGTTGCAGCAGTCCTTGCACTTATCACATCTGTTGATGTTGCTGCTTGTTGTGAGCCTGAAGAGCTGCCCATCATACAAATGTCATCATCCATTTCATCTTCATTATCATCTTCAATAACTTGCTGGTCCATTTCACATGGAGGATGAGGAAGAAAACATCTATCACACCAATCCATATCAGCAATTTCTTGAACAACAAGCCACTCTTGCAGTCTGAGGGTTAGGCACCACTCTATTTTCACGTGCTTGGGGTTGTCTATTTGCAGATCCAATAGGCCCTTTACCTCTATCATCTTGTCTTTGATCACCCCTAGGATGATTGCCAAATCTATCATGGTTTTGAGTTCTTTGTTGTCCTTGTGAACTTTGCCCAATTCCTTTCTCAGCCCGGGCTAACTTGTAAGAAATTTCTTTAACAGCCCCTGCCAAAGTCTTGACAACATCTTCTAAATCAGCACCCTTGCTAGCTTGAGGCTTCTCAGGGTTTATCAGCTTCACACCATCCCTCTTAAGTGGTTTACCAATAGCTTTAATATTATTTTCAATTTGAAGTGCCATGGTGAAAGCTTGTCTCAAGTTTGTAGGATTTTTGTCTCTCAAGTAATAGGCTACCTTTTTATCAAATGCATCTGCATATTTGATCAAGCAAGATTCATCACAAGGCCTCAAAATGATAGGAAGCCTTCTCAATGTTTTATTAAATCTTGTATTAAAATCATGAACGATCTCATTAGGGTTCTTCTTGATGTTCTCAAACTCAGATAGAAGGAACCTTGGATCTGTTTTGTCTCCATATTGTAATTTGAATGCATTACTCATCTCTCCCATGAATCAATAGAGTTATCAGGTAGAGCTTTGTACCAATCCCTTGCATCTTCCTCAAGTGTATGGATAAACAACTTAATATACACATCCTCAAATTCTATCTCAAAATCTTCCATCATGTTAACAAAGAGTTTGAGATGCTGATCTCCAGTAATGGCATTGTTACCTTGGAATTTTGGTAACCTATTTCTCACATCTTGTGGGACAACATTTGGATAACCATCCATTCCTCCAAAATTTATAGGACCAAAGGTGTTAACAACAAATGGAGGTCTAGGCTGAGCCATATTGTTTGGTGGGGGTGATCTTGGAGGTGAAACAAGCTGATGAGGAGTAGTAATGGGTCTGATTGGAATAGATGAATGATCTCTAAAATGACAACCCCCCAAAGGCTCTCTCTCTTGATAAACTTTAGCAAACTTAGAAACCATAGGAGCAGATCTAGGAGTAAGTTTTTTAAATACACAAGAAGGTCCCTCACCTGATGGAGAATGAAAATCAGCAAGAAGATTGCCTGAATCAGATCTACTTGAAGAGGATCTATAGTCTTCAATAATAGGCTGCTCTCCTTCAAATTCAACTATGGGGATCTCTTTTCTTGCAACCAAATAACCAACCACTTTCCACACTCTTCTTCCTTCTAGTTCTGAGCTTCTTGATTCAGTGAGAAACTTCTTAGAAGAGTCCTTGATGAAGAGGGATCTCCTTCCCTCCAGCTTGACAGATTTAAACAACAAGTTTCAAATGACAGAAATGTGTAAGACAACTGGTATTTCAAGATCCAAACAGCATGGAGTCACCACTAAGGATTTCCACCTTAGTTGTGCAAGAAAGCACTAAAATATTCTGTCAAATGTATGCTATGACTGAAAACTTTGCAAGGATTTACAAATCAGATCTTCTTCTTCTTGATTCAACCAAAAACAATGCATCCAAATCATATAAACTGCTAGTAAATGAGAAGAGCAGGCTGAGCTTGAAATCCTTTTTACCCAAAACATGCAGATCTGAAGTATGAAATGATATCTCAAGAATGTAACAGCTCAAATACTTGATCACACAAATGCTCAAACCTTTCAAATACTTCAAAACCACCAAGAAATCAAAGAAACTCCCCGGCAACGGTGCCACTCGGGTGTTGGTATCCAGATTTAATCTCCTTCACAACTTGAACAACATCATGAACTTGCACAAGACACTCAAGGATAGATAGATGGTTTGTATGTCATTTGTAGCCGGGGAGCACACCTATCTACTTGTTTGCATTCAAGATTTGAGGGAGTGGATAGCACCTTCAAGAGGGTTTTGATCTAACCCTCACTATTTTAGGTTGTGCCTATCAACCAAGGCAAGAGAACCTATATTGCAGCCCTTGTATGGTAAAGGAGGTAGAGATATCCTTGTGTTTTGCATTATGACATGAAAGAGGCCTTGTGAAAACATGATCAAGTATCCATTATCCAAACTCAAAGGAGTTGTCACTACTAAATGATGGAAATGTTCTCAAAACAAGGCTAGGGCTACTAAAGACATGATAAAACCCTGATATGCTTTGTGCATTTTTGTGAAAGGATTGAGTTCTTTTGTGGACACACAATGCAAATGTAGGGGTAGTATAGGTAGGATGAGTTAGTTTAAATGATATTCTGATGGGAGAAGTTTGGACAAGACAAGATAAGGAATTACCCACTTCTTTGGGAAGCTTTGCAAAAGAATTGCAACACCTAAACAACAGAGATGTTTCAATGAGTTTGAAGTGCTCTTTCAACCAGGATGTGTGCACAAATGGAGGCCCAAATCTGCACTATTCCACACAAACTTTGATAACCTGCCACAAAGGCTTGAAGAAAAATATCAATGAAGCATTTAGAAACCCTTGTTAGATCATGACTTAAGGTACACCCAAAAGTTTACAAACACCCTCAATTTACAAGGAAGGTAAGATGAATTTAAATCTGTTTATCTTCACTCAAATGAATGCTCTTCTGAATGGAAGATTACAGATGCCTTCAAACCCTCTACAAGAAATGAGACCATGTATGACCAACAAAGATCCCAAACAAAATATTGCAACATGAGCATGAAACACAAATTGAAAACATACTGAAAAATAAGTGTATGTAAGCTTTGCGAAGAGATAAAACTAGTTAATCCATAAATTTGATCAAATATATCAGCAAGGGAATGTTATTAAGACAATCTCAAAGCTTTTTGATGGCTTTACAGCTGAAACCAACTCAACATGATGAACATTTGATGCAAACAGGAATCAAAAATGGCTCTCAGGTAGTTTCTCCAAAAGAAATGGAACACTTCCAGTTTTCCTCCTGAAAATTCTTCTCTCTTTCTCCAAAAAATCCCAACAACCTTTACAAAATGCCTCCAAATTACATAATATACCCTATGCCAGCTTGGATCCTTGCATCCCAAGCAAAGAATATGCTCAAGGGATCAAATTTGTTACAAAACTCTTATCTATTTCATGAAAATGACATCAAACTGTAAAACAGCTCGCAAATGCCAGAGATGCACAAATATTTTAAAATATTGCATGGATTCAGATCCTTATCCATCCCAGGGTCACATTTTTGGCATTCAGACATGCCAACATGCTTTTGCAATCATTTTTCACCTTTTACCCTCATCATTTTTAATTCTGCAACTTTTATTTTTTACTTTTCACATTTTTACACGAGCCGAGAAAAATATTTCATGAAAAACACTATAGGGCACCGAAATTAGCTCAAATGAATGATGCCATTGCATCAGAAGGCCGAGGGGATGTGCGATTTCATATAAAATTTCATGTGATTTGGTGCAAAAATGACGAATCCAAGTTCCTTGGAGCTTCAATGGCGCCCAAAAAATGAAATTGCACAGCAACCATTGATTTTGGATCAACTTTTAAATCTCTGCCCTCCACGTGTCAGATGAGATCCCCTTGAAATATGCTCAAAAATATCTTTTTGACCTTTGGATAGGTGGACACATGTCCAAATACCATTGGACTGGGCCCTCAACCTTAAAAATGCATTTTAAACCTTTTTGACTTCGGGAAAATTTTGAAAATTTTCCCCGCATGCCCCCTGGACATGCCACGTGTCCTAGGTGGGCCCTACTGAAAACCATGGGCCAAAATGATGAATTTTTCTCCTTTTTTGAGAAAAGGAAAATTTCTCCCAAAACCTCCCGTGGGCCCGAACACCCGCTTGCTTCTTCTGCCACGTGTCAGTCTCCCATTCGCTGGAGAGCGACCCTCCAATTTTTCCTTCAAACCTCCGCAAGCACAAAAACCTTTGCGGGCCCGAGCTCTCCATTTTGACTCTTTGAAATGTGCCACGTGTCACCCCCTGATTGGATGTGGGGGGACACATTCAATTTTTCCTGTCGGGGCCACAGAAATTTTTTTGGTTTTGAGATTTTTCACCAAAATTTGTAAATTTTTCCATTCTCTCCACGCTCCAAATCTCCACCAAATCTGGGACACGTGTCCTTTTTCATTGGTGGCAGGACTTTGGCCTTCAAATTTTACTTTTTTACCTTTTAAAGTTTAAAAAAATTCAAATTCCTCTAAACCTCCGCCCCTCCATTTCATCCCCCTGCATACGTGTCACTTTCCTATTTGATGCGGGCCTCCAGGTTGAATTTTTTCCTTTGGCATTTTGAAGCCAAAAAACTTCAAAAAATTTCCAACTATTTCCCTCTCCATTTGACTCCCCTGGACACGTGTCCATTTCCATTGGAGGCAGGCTTTCGGGTCAAATTTTTCCTTTGCATTTTGAAGAAAAAACTTCAAAAAATTTCCAACTCTTCCCCTTCCATGCTGACCTCCTGGACATGTGTCCATTTCTTATTGGAGGCGGGCTTTCGGGCCAAATTTTTCCCTTGACATTTTGAGCCAAAAAACAACAAAAAAATCTCCAAGTCCCCCACCATCCACCTGATCCTCCTGTGCCACGTGTCATCCTTCCCATTCACTGTGGGCCTTCAGGAAAAAATTGATTTTAAGAAATTTTCCAAAATGGAAGAAAATTTCCTAAGTGCGGCCCGCCACCCACCGATCCATCAACCAATCAAATCATGCCACGTAGGCACAACACTGTAGCATTGCGGGGCCATGGACCAAAATTTTCCCTTCGCCAAAATTTCAAAAAGTGACAAGTTATAACATTTTTTCGACCATCCCTGGCCAATAGGAGCCTACCACGTTAGCATAAAGGTTGCAATGATAAATTTGATGGCACCGAGAGCCCGTCAAAACGTGAAAAATATAGAGGATGCCCTAGAAATTGAATTTTTTTCACAAGGAAGGCAGATTTTTCTCAGTTTTGAATCCAATGAATCATGATTTTACAATGATTTAGGCCTGGGGATTAGATTTTCAACTTCTAAATTACTCGATTCGATCCATTTAAGTTTTTCACGATTTGGCAAAGAAAAAATGACACAGCCCATATAAAATGAAAAAATTAGGGCACAAATGGGGGAAACTTGGATTTTGTTTCAAAATGGGGCAGAATAACAACATTGAGGGCATTTTCAAGGCATTCAACTGGAAAAACGAGTTGCAGATCACCCACTCGAGAAAAAGTGATGTGTAAGTTGACTTTTGGAGTATGAAACACTTCACCTTCTTTGAAATTCGAATTTGTCCTTGGAGGCTGATTTTGGAGGCTTGTGGGACAAGTTAAACTTGTCTCATACCTCTTAAATTTACATACCAACCTTTCCTATGGTTGGAGGGTTAAATTTAGACCTTTTTTATGCATTTTTGTAAGTCAAGTTGAATGTTTTAATTAGGCACTTTTCTTACATGTTTTAATTTCAGTCCTTATGGGGTGTGGGCTTGATTTGAGTGTGTAAGTAAAATTGTGATATTATTCACCCACCTATTTACTATGAATTGGAGAATGAAGTTGACTGGGGTGTTAGAGTTGAGGATCTGTGAAGTGGCATCCTACATGGATCCACCTCATCCTCTTCTCTTCCCTCTTCTATAAAATTGGAACTTCTTTAGCTTGTTTTTGGGTTGCTTCACTTTTGTCACTTCATTTTGGGGAGAATTCTTATGGGTTTTGAGAGTCTTGCTTACTTTCAAAGAAGATTGGAGATTGTTGCATGCTTGTGGATTGTTGATTTTTTGGACTGTCAGTTACATTGGAAAGCTTGTTAATTTGGAACTTGGAACAAACTCCATCATGGAGAGGTAGGAGCTTGGCTCTTGAAATGCCCTTCTTTCTTTCTTTTATTGTATATGTAAATGGTTAAATTTTATTGTTGTGAATGTTTTAGCATGTTTGTGGGCTATTGGGTAGATGGCCTAGGAATGGTGCAGGAGAAGGCTATGGGGTTTATTTTGTGGGAGGCATAAGTGTGTTTGGGGAGGTATAAGTGTGGAGGGAGTTGGGATTTGGGTTCCACATTACAAAGAAATAGCTTGCATTTATTTACTCATTATGGGGTGCCATAAGAGGTTGGGGAGGCATAAGGAAATGTGAGGAATAAGGGGTACTTGGGGCAGGGATTTGAAATTTTATATTTTGGTGTTTTGTTCACAGGATGTGATACCCATTTCTATTTTTAGGAGGCATAAGTAGCATCCCCCATAGTTTCTTGCTCCTTTGGCTTGCATGATGAAGCCTGAGCTATTTTTGTTATGTATTATGTGGTTGTAAAACTACATTCTATTTTGGACTGTGCTTTTAATTGTGAAAATGTTTTGTTGATGTGTGTATGTGGAAGCCTATTGTTTCCATGAGTTGAAATTTCACATCTCTTATTGCATTTTGGTTGGGGCTTGGGGGCCAATGAAGAAGGATGGCTTCTCCTTTCATTGGATGTTTTGGTTGGGTGAAGATGGAAAATTCCTTTCCCCTACTCCTATTGTTGATCAAATTGGATAAATGATAGGATTGCATGTTACTGTTCTAGAGCTTTTTAGAAAAGACAGTTTGAAATTCCCTTGTGAAATGAAATTTCATTGTAACCTTCCCACTTGAAGTTTGATGGATCTTGTAAATTTTTGTAATGGAATTTGATTCTTTGGTACAGTTTTTCAAGTTAAATTTTGCCTTTGAAAAAACATAGGACAACACGACCAAAAAAAATATTTTTTTTTCCAAATTTTGAGGTTTTTTGGCTAAGTATGGGCTTGAATAGATTTGCAAGGAGAAGAGGAAATTCCTTGAACCACTGTAACTTTTATAAAACATGATTTTTCCCATTTCTGGTCATTTTTACTTCCTAAGTCCAAGGTGGAAATGTAATTTATCAAAATAACTTGGGGGTAATTTGGATAATAGACACCTATATTTCAACCTCTGGCTCTATAATCTCATCATCCTAAAACATGAAGTTTATGAGATTAAAATCTTCCTTTTAGCCTTTTGGAGATCCATTTGATGGTCTATAATGTCTAAGGATGTTTTATGTGATTCATAATTGCAATCTTCAAGGAGGGAAACAAGTTTTAAACATGTAAAAAAATGAGGCCCATTGCATTAAGTTAAAATATATTGGTCAACTTCCTCTTCTTCCTCAAGATTTGTTTGGTCATCATTAGTGTTAAAGGAACACTTTCTATCTCTTTTTAGGATCGGTATCATTTTTCTTCATGGTTCACACCTCTTGGATAAGAAATAAACTACTCTCATCCTCAAAATTAGATTCATGCCACTTTATAAATTTTTACCTCATGATATAATTTGATGAATTTTACTTGAAAAGACCATGAAATACTTGCAAGGGATTGTCAATTGTATAATTTATTAGGTAAAGTCTCTTCAAGTTTTAATTCTTTAATTTCCTCTTGTGAAACCATGAACTGATCCTCCATGTGTTCTGGTCTTTACAGCTCAAGGGTTTAAATAAAATCATGTTTGACCTTCTCTTGTTCATGATAGTTCTTTAAAGAAGTTGAATGGATTGTCATTGAGAGATTATTGGAGTGTTGTAGGTTCTAAAAGTTGTCATTTTCATCATAAAAATTGTAAATACCCCAATCCATTGACACAATTGGGTAATTAGGCTTGGTTATATTTGGGTACAGGAACAACTTTGAAATACTACAACTCCTCAAATATTAATGACAAAACTTTGGGGAATTGGTAATACCTTGGGTGAATATGGGAGGGAGTTTTGTAATACATAAGAGATGTAGGATATAAATAAAATTTTATTAGATATCTACATGGAAAATAATGATTATTAGCAGAGGTTCTTGGATCATGACTTTAAAACATGCAACATGTTGTAGTTTAGACTAATCGATAAGGGTCTCATGAATAAAATAAGTCTCACTTTGCGTAATAGAATAGAAATCAATGGTGAGATATTGAGAATGAAAAAATAATAAATTTGAGTTACTTGTAATTTCAATATGAACACATAAAATGGGAATAACTTGAACATAACTTACTATTGGCATCAAATATCAACGTTCTACATTACGCACTTACATATTTTTATGCAAAACAACATGACTGTTGGGCTAGCAATCCTTTAAACTTATTCTCATTCATCAAGAGGATTTTATTATTATATATCTATCTATGCTATACATTCTATAATTTGTCTTATATGAAAATATGATCCGTAAAAATAAGTAATTATTTTAATTTTTTTAACTGTCAACCCAAATCTTATAAATTCATCAATTTTTAGGACTCTAATTAATCCAAAATTGACCAAAATGTGATTTCATATCTGAATTAGGACTGATCCAAAACTAATTTTCAAAATCTTTGTTTGATCAAAGCCATCTAGATGTACTTTGAAAATTATTTATTCAAAAGTGTTGTAACTGATTATAAAATGTATAATCTAAATTTAATTAATACTGATTTGAATGCGGAGAACTAAATCAGAAATCAGAAATGCAATCAAAAAATAAAATACATCACTAGAATTTTTTTATGGAGTTCAATAACTACCTACATCTCTAAGTTTATACGAACTGATCTATTAATTTTTCTCAAACTGTAAGTATAATAACCCTTACAATCAACAAAATAGATCACAACCTACAATAATGTACTTTCATATAAACCCTCCTGAGCACTCCTCTAGATCAATTCATCTCCTATGTTAGGCCTATCCCAATCCTCAAAGTGATAATATGTGTTGTTGTAACCTTACCCATGTGTTGGAAAGATGAAAAATATTCATGAGATTCTTCCAAGGTAGTCCCTCTTGAGATAGATCTTTCAGTAGACTTAGAAATGACTATTTCTAGCCTTTCTAAGGTAGGTTTTCATCCTTCAGAGAATATTTGAAGGCCAAAATTCATCAAGAAGTGGTATTAAGAAGCTAAGATCACATTTTAAGTGATTTAGGGAAGTTTAGGAAAGATTTGGAGGTTTAGGAACAATTTTAGTGAAAGTAGGTTTTTGAAGGTGAAGGAGCTTGTAGTTCAAAATGCACCTGAGATTCAGAAGATCATTCCAGGATCTCTAGAATGAATTAGAATCCAAAAAATATAACATTTAAAATTTGATTCAATTACCTATGTGGTGGTATTTTCATATTTTCACAAGACACTGACACTTCTTTCCACAACTCATTCTTGATAGGAACACCTTGCAATCAAGAGAAATAAGTCTATTTTTGAGGGAGTTTCAGGAATAATAATAACTTGAGACCCATTCCATTCTATTAAAAATTTTATTGGGAGTAAAAATAATATAAGGGTTTATAAAAATGTCCTCTAGAGCTCTGACAACTTTTTTTTAAGGTCATTCCCAACGTAAGCTTTCCATACTTCTAAATTTTTCTAGTGCCACATGTCAGCATGGGGCTGAGGTTCAATTTTGTGTCCCTTTCATCCTATCCCAAGGGAAAAATGGGGAAACAAAAGGTTCCCCATGCCCAGTTGAGCCCTTGGATGTATCACATGACCCTATGAAGCCTCAGTAAGCCCCTTTTGCCAATTTTCAAGCCCCCGCTATGTGAAACCTCATCTTGCCACTTGTCACCATGGGGTTGAGGCATATTTTTTTGTCCCTTACATCCCATTATAAGGGTAAAAAGGGGAAAAAATATTTCCTCCCCCTTTTCTCCTTCACGGTATTTCACATGACCCAAACTCGGCCCTCGGGTGTTAAAAACAAGCTCCTCTCCCTCATCCGCCAACAAATCCATGATCGCCACTTGTCATCATAGGGATAAGGAGAAATTTTTCTATCCCTTTAAGCTAATTACAAGGGTAAAATGGTGATTTTTTTCCCCTCTCATGAAGCATTAAAAAATATAGAAGATAGTTTTTTCGAAGCTTCTCCTCCATATGCACGAAAAACCCCATAAATGATGCCGATTTGTTTTCTAGAAATCTTGCTTCCATATTTATTCCTTCCATTTTTTCTCCATGATCTCATCATCCCAACATAAAAATATCCAAGAAATATGAATTTTATCAGTCCCCCATGTTATTTTTTCGTCTGGGCGACTCTGTACCCAGGATAGTAAAAAAATCATATCTCACAATCCGGTAAACGGATCAAAGTGAGAATTTTTTGCAAACTTCATATTTTCCAGGAACCTTTAAGATACATGTATTTGCAAAAACATGCATGCACCATATTATTAATAGTGGAAAAACCCTCATTTTTTTCCGTAGCTTTTGTTTCTTCAATTTTCCATCATTCTGGTGGATGGATCGAGCTAATCATTTGAACACAAAGTCCAGAAAAAAACCTATTCCAGTGAAGTTGATTTAATCACAATCCAAGGTGGGAAAGAACACTTTCTAAAAATATTAGGGACTCCATTAATGGATTCCATGACACAATAGTGAAAGAGAAACAAGGAACCTATTTACTTCCCAAGGTTCCAGTGGGTGGAATCACATGAAAATTGGAGTACACCTTAGAAATGAATTATGTAAAACTATGCAAGTGATTTCATTCAAATTTGACATCTTGAAGACAAATTTTTATTTTTATTAATTCCCTCCCATATATCTTACTAAAAATATTAATTTTGAGGAAAACCTGGTTTCTGTTTTCTCAAGATACTCCTTCAAGTGCAAAGCCTTCAAAAGTAGCAAATTTGGAAAAAAATGGCAAAATGGGCACCCATGTAAAATATGCTAAAAATAGTAAGTGGGGGAAATGAGATAAAAGTGATCAAATTTAATTCCTTCACACATTCTCCTTTGATCCTGGTACTCATAGAGGTCTCGATGCATCATTTGTAGAATAGAACACTACAAAACATAACAATTGTAAATGAAAGGATTTGTGCAGTCAAATGAGAATTAAAAAGAGCCAAGATGTTAGTTGAAAATCCAAGCCAAGGAAGTTATTGTAACTTATGAATCAGGTTATAGCCATCCAAATCTCCTCATTGAGTGGTCTAGGTGAAATTAATACGCTATTTGAGGAGAACCAGATGTGGTGAGTGTAATGTATCTCAAAGAGGAAATATCAATTTTGGAATTTCCTATAACTCTTCACCTATCACTAAGTGGTGACCATATTTATGGAGAGTTCCTCATGGTAATGGTAATGAAAAAATTATGCTTTTAGAGGAATGAAAGATGAATTGTGACTCATTTTTATTGGCTCCTAATTTTGGTCATAAACATCCTTGAGGTGGCAGAATCATCATGGTTGCATTGTACAAGAAAATTGTTTCAAGTTATCATTCATATGCATGGTTGGTAAAAAAGGAGTGGTAGATTTTCATGGTTTTTTCAAGTATGTGAGTGATCAATTACTTCTCACTTCTTCACTCAATGTACCTAATGGGCTACAACGATTGATCATTCAGAAGGATGTTTCTCATGGTCCAAGAGAATTCAAGGCTGTAAGTGTTCATCATTTAGGAGGAGGATAAATTCAATATAGAGGGATAATGTTCTCCATTCAGAGTTCATGACTGCATTGAATCATTGTACTGGATCATCACAAGAGTGAATTTTATTCTTACTTGGAGCTTCCCATCTCTTCCCTCGTTCTCTCTTTTCTCCCTCTTCCTTCTATCCCCTTTATAATTATTCATTGAGCGAAATCACTATATTTTTGTTCTATTCACTTAAGTGACATATTTTAAAATTGTAAAAGTATTTTCTCAAAATTATAAGAGAAATACTTAATTTTTCTTTTCTAATGGAAAATAAAAGGTCAAAAGTGGAATAGGAACATGAAGAGTCATGTGGGGGGAGATGAGAGGTCAATTCACATTGCTATAAATTGGGATGGATTCTCCATTCCAATGGATCCTAAAAATGCTAGATTTTGATAACATATATGTTGTAGCAATTGTGGTTTTATTGTTGAGCTTTGTATCATCAATGTACAAGAAATAAAATCTACATTTCTTCCATTCTCCTTTTCCTATGTTTCTTCTATTTCTCTCTTATATGTACTTTGTAAGCATAGTGATCCAGAAAAATGTTTGTATCTTTGATAATGAATCTAAAGAACTTTGTGTTTGTGGTTTTTTTGTCTCACTAATAGCTTCATTTTGTATTTCCTCTATATTGAATGTTAAACTACTCCAGTTATTAGGTGTGAACTTTTCAATTGGCCTACTCACAATAATAACCTTCCTTTCCTAATTTCTCTCCTTCACCCCTCATCACTGTAATTTCCTCCCTTGTACCCCGTACAAGCACTTTGCCACAGGTTCAATGGAGTGTTCCTGTGTGATCCCTGACCTATTTGGCCAACCCATAACATTTAGATAGGATTACTATTAGTTTACATTCAATAATGGGAGCCACACCATTCAATGCATAGTGGCGTAGCTCCGTGAACATTGGTGGAGATACCTAATTTTCCTTATTGAAATTTTTTCTCACCAACAGTTTTTGGCAACTCTAGTGGGGAGATATTTTCCCTTTTGCACCCAAAAAATATCTCTGCCCAAAATACAAAAAAATGTAATATTAAAAAAAAAAAAAAAATCATATTTCAAAGAAAATCAATTTTTAAGGTGACTCCATCAAGGAATGAATCTATGTCACATTCATTTCCACACACAATGATGAAATTTCCATATTGGAGTGAGGTACCAATGAGTGAAAGTGAAGAAGAAGAAGAAGAGGATTGCTGAGAAATGCAAATTCTTGATTAGTCATCATTCTAGAAAATCTCTTGCAAAGAAACCAAGAAATTTGAAATGAAAAGAAGGTTCTGTACCATATGTGCATAGTATCTAGAAAAAGAATTTCCATAATGGAGAATATTATTGTTTGTGATGACCTCGTCATCAAGTCATGGTGGCTAGAATTCAAAAAGAGCATTGCTAAAGGAAAGAAAATGGGAATTAACCTGAAAATGATCAAGAATCCAAGAGATGGATGAAGAATATTTGCATAAGAGATATGAAATGTTGTATGAAGGACATGAGATGGAGAATACCACTGAAGGTAACATTTCAACTTCACACAATCAATAAAATTTGAGAACATTATCCTTCATCTCCCTCCTTATAGATGATTTAATTACATACGGTGATGAAGAAATGGATATTTTGAGGAGATAATTTGTGCAAAGGATTTCTAAGTATTAGAAGGAAATTCTCATCCCAAGACCCATCATGAATTTTTCAAATATACATTAACATTACAAATAAGGTATGAACACCTTGAATCACTTTGTCAAATGAAGGAAGAAGAGGAGATTTGTCTTATGAAGGAAGATCCCATTGATTGTCCACACTATGAGGTATTCATCCTTGGAATATTCTTGTAAAATTATGATGAGTTCCATATCCTTGAACCTTCTCAATCAAATCAAATCAGCACCTTGGAGGATGACAAAGAAGACATGACGATTGAACCTCCATTCATTAACTCATTTTGGCTTGAGGCACAACCTGTTGATGAAACAATGAATTCAAGTGAGGAGGATTCTTGTTGCACAACAGAAGATCCAATGCTTTCTGAAGACTCCATCAATCATGAAGATGTATAGTAAATTCATCCTTCATCCTAGACTAAAGATGATGAATTTGAGGTAATCATGGATAATCTATTTTCCAAATTTTGATTCTTCAAGTGATGATAAAATGTTGAATGATGAAATGGAGATAGTTGAAGAATCAAATTCTTCTCTTGATTCAATCATGGATGAACAAATGGAAGAGGTCAATTTAATTTTCAAAGTCAAGGAGAATGAGTAATTTGAGAATAACCTCTTTGAGGAGTTAAATATACCATTCTCACCCAAGGAGCATAATGTTGATCATCATGGTGAGTATGAAATATTTCATTTTCCATATGAAAAAGAAGATTCAATAATGAATGATCAAGATAGAGTTGAAAATTATTCCCATATTTCTGCCCCAACATAGTTCTCTACTTCCCATCATGAGGATGATGAAATGGATCTCGAGCTTGAAGGAGTTCCCTTCCCACATAGCTTGGATCTCTTTCTCCTTGTCAGAGAATTTTGAAAACCAGGTATGCCCATTCTTGCAAGAAGGTGAGACTTGGATGACATGAAATACCAAAAAAAGAGTGAAGAGGTCTCAAATGAATTTTGGACATGTGTAGATCATATTTTCAACCATCTCCTGGAGGCACAATGTAAAGATTCTTCCAATGAGGATGAGAATGAGTATATGGAAGTTTTGAGTGAATTTATCTATGTAAGACATCTTGAAGGTTGCAGAAGAAACTGAAGACCCTCAACTCAGTCTCAAGATCCTAACTTGGGATATGGAAATGCAAGATAGGTATGAGTCAATTTTTGCTTCTCATTTTGATACACCAATGTTTGATGTTGATACAGAGCAGATGGATGAGCTTGATGTCCTCCCCAATGCCTTGGTCAGTGAGAGAAAATGTGAAGGTGAGTATTTCTCTTTCATGTTTTGTGAAGAAGATCATGAGTACGAAAGAAAATAGATTCTTGAATCCCCAATGAATATTCTCAATTTTGAAGACAACATCTCCACCATGGAGGATGATAGTAAAGAAAATGTTGAGCTGATTTGTATTGAAGATAATGGTTTTCAAATAAGGTGAAAATTTATAGGAGTCTTGCAAGTGTATTAAGATCAACTTTTCTCACCACCATTGGATGTCCTACCAATATGGAACAAGAATCCACACTACAATATTCACTCAAGGGTGAAGAATTATTCTATGAAAAAATCAAGGATTGCAATTTTGAGAATGATGCCAAAATCAATTTTGAGTGGATAGGATATTGACAAAAATTATTCTGAAAAAAGTGAGAATGTTCATGAATCTTGTGAAATAATTCAAAATAATATTACTCTCACTGTTTCTCAAGCTTAAATTTGTATTGAACATGTCTCCATGCTTGCAACATTCTCTCAATGATGATGAAGGCCTTTGAGTCAATGATGTAACCTCTATTTTTGAAAGCACTTGCTCAGAGAACAAAAATGAGATGTTTAGAGAAGTTGTTGAATGGGAAGAAAATAATTTTTTTCTCACTTCTCCTAAGTGCGTCACTAATGTAGGGGATGTTTCCATTTTACAATTAGAAGATGATGGATGTTCCCATGAAAAATTAAATATTTCCACTTTTGAGAACATGGAGGAATGGTATCTCATGATCGTAGGACATCAAATGGAAGCCAAAAGATGTAAGAGCTTCAAGAAGGTAAAAAATTGGTCATTTGATGCAAGAACCTTCTTAGTGCAATATGAGTATGAAGATGGAATCTTGATTGGTCTCCTTCTTCTCAAGCCATGAAAATCCATCACAGGAGCATGGTATGATCAGATAGTGACTTTTGTGCTTCAAAGATCACATTTCAGTCCATTGTTCCATGATGGTATGTACTTTTCCCAACCTGTTTTTGGGTATGTGTACATTATTTCCCCACCTCTATAAATATCCCTCCCCTGTAACATAATTTCCCTTTTCGTTGTGTGTTGTTTTCCACTTTTGGTGTGTTTCCCTTTGTGTGTGTTTGTGTTTTGTGTGTGTGTGTGTATGTGTGTTAAAAGAAATGAATCCATAAGCCCAATGGATAAGGCACTAGGTCCATGAAGTGAATTGAGATTCTGGGATTCATGCATGCTCTTTCCTCACTGTGATTGATCCAGAACATGTCCCCAAGCTAGAGCCAATTGTTTTCATGTAAATGTGCAACATGAAAATTTCAAATTTTCAAGCATGACAACAAACCCCAGTGCCAAAATTTTGGATTGTAAACCTTCTCGAGCACTCTTCCAGATCAGTTCAGTTCCTTGTGTCAGGCCTATCCCAATCCTTTTAGTTAGTCTCATGTGTTGTAATGACCTTTCCATATGTGTTGGAAATATTAAAACAAGTTCATGAATTCTTCTGAGACAGTGTCTTTTAAGGATTAGATTTTTCAGTGGCTTAGAAATGGCTATTTTTAGCCTTTCTAAGGCTAGGTGCATCATTCTTCAGAGCATAATTTAAAGGAAAAAATTCATCAGGGAGTGGTATTAATGATCCAAAATCATTATTCAAGTGATTTAGGAATATTTTGGAAAGATTTGGTTGTTTAGGAGCAAGTTCAGTGAAAGTTGGTTTTTGAGGGTAAAAGAGCTTGCACTATGAAAAAGCACATGAGATTCAGAAGATGATTTTAGGAGCTCTAGAATGAGTTATAGGTCAAACAATATATACCATTGGAAATATAATTCAATTCCATACATGATGGTATTTTCATATTTTTCACAAGACCAAGGTGCTTCTCTCCACAACTCATTTTTGGCAGGCACACCTTGTGATCCTGAGAAAAAAGTATATTTTTTAGGGTGTTTCAAGAAATAATTAGATCATGGGACCCATCCCATTATTCTAAAAATTATTTTTCAGTCAAAATAATATAAATAAGTTCCCAAAAATACCTTCATGGGAGCTCTGAAAACTTCATTTTCAAGCTCTCTCTCAAGGACACTCTTATTTTGTAGTTAGAAAATTTTTCCAGTGCCACATGGCAGTAGCATGAGGCTGAGGTGAAATTTTGTGTCCCTCTTATCCTTTCCAAGGGACAAGGGGGATATAAAAATGTTCACCCCGGCCACCTTTGACCTCTTGGACCCACCACATGACCCTAGGAGGCCTCAATAAGCAATCCTTTTGACAATTTTCTAGCCCCCGCTCCATGCATGCATGCCCTGTCACTTGTCACCATGAGGATAGGGAAAAAATTTTTTGTCCCTTTCATCCCTTTCCAAGGGGAAAAGGGGGACATAAAAATTTTTCCCCCCACCTTGCTCCCACATGGTTCCTCACATGACTTAAAAATCAGCTCTTGGGTGCTAAAATAAGCCCTTTCCCTCTCTCTCCTCCACTTCTATGCATGCTTGGCACTTGTCCTCATAGGGATAGGGTGGAAATTTTTTGTATCCCTTCATCCCTTTTTCAAGGGGACAAAGGGGGAAAAAAATGTCCCTTTTCCCTAAAGGCATAAAAACCAAGGAGATAACCATTTTTCCATTCCCCCCATTTTGCTCAAAATCTACCTCTGAGAACTCTGAATTTTTTTCTCAGATGGGTTTTTCTCCATTATTGCTCCTCCATTTCCAACCAGGGAAAATAGAAGGTGGTCCAATGATTCAAAAGGAGTTCTTGCATGGAAATTTTCCATGTTAAAATGTAAGTCAACTCATACCCAAGGATGAAAATTTCATATCTCATCAATATTGAAACATCTCTGGGATTTTTGCAATCTTCTTGATTTTCATAATGCCTCACAAGGAGTAACACAAAGAAACAAAATTTAACTGTTATGTCCTAAATTTCTAATGGTGGAAAAAAATTAATTTGGTTGTGAATAGCTATCATTTCTTTGATTTCTCATCATTCAAGTGTACGGATGGATCGTGCCTAAAAATTTGAACACAGCTTCTAGAAGACATAATAAGTTATTCCACATGAAGATGGTTTATCGCAATAAGGTGGGAAAGAAAATTTTATGTCAACATATTATGAGCCATTCCATTAATATTCTGAAATGATACAGTGAAAAGGTCAAGCAAGGTACTTCTTCATTCCTACCGTCCAAGTGATAATCACGTGAAAATTGAGCAGAGCTTCAAAATGAATTTGTAAACTTAGAAATGGTTTCATTCAAATCCAACATTAGGATCATAGAATTTATAGTATGTAGACTAAGTCTTATGGAACACCTATGATAAATATCTAATTTCATAAAACATGCATCACACTCCTTATTTCATTCCCTTGACAATGGTCAGACACTCAAAAGACTTGGGCAATGAGTTTCAGTGAAATCTGGAAGAAATAATTATGGAATCCTCTCGTTTGACACTATGGAACCATGAATGATGCTAATAATATTAATCATGCAATGAAAGAGATCTATAAAGCTTAGTCATACAATTTGAGAGAAACTGGATCTTATGATGGGATTGGTTTCATGGGGATCTACTCTCTATTTTCCTAATTGAATTCCAAGCATTCCTCTAGTGTTAGAGCAAATTAGTGTCAAAATGAAAAAAAAATCAAAATGAGGCTAGGGATGCATAAAGATGATAGCTCAATTCATTTCACGATGGAATCATAAAATCATTAACCATGGGTGAAATTTATTTCCACATATCATTTCTCTTATTTGCACTCTAGTTGCCCCAAAATTTTGTGAATGCTTCAAATCATAAAGGTGGTTTGTAGTGGAGGATCAATAATGGTTGGAGAAAGAAAGTGAATCCCACTTCTCTAAGTGAAATGATTGATCATGAATTCTGAAACTCTCTGCAAAGATCAAAATAGTTTTCTCAATGAGGGGAGTCATCTTCCAGTCAACTTTTAGACAGTGCTTATTCTTAGAGTATTCATCATCCCTCATCCCAAGTGTATCCAAGGAAAATGAGTCTGAAGTGCATCATTTCAAAGAGTTTTGAAAAGGGGCAAAGTGAGAGTTCAAAGGTGTCCCTAGAGCTTCCCTTCAGATCAAAAATCATGTATTTCATTCCATTAGAGGTCAAGAATAGTGGTAGGTAATATTTTTAGCCTTCAATCACCTCAATTTATAGTCCCTAGCTAGATCAAGGAAGAAGTTGGCCATATTTTTTCAATGTTTCCATAAAGTATGGAATTAGTGTAAGAAGATCAGAGACATCCTAGATACATGGTGAAAAAATTTGGGTTGCGTCTTCATTTCAGGGGATAAATTAGTGAAAATGTGGGGTAAATTAGTTCAACCTAGTAAATTAAATGAACTAGATCGAGGATTCATGCCCAACATGTTATTCATCAAAAAGGATTTTCTTCATTTCATTTCTTCTTACTTCTCCCATTTCCTTCTCTCCCCCTTCTGGATTGGATTTGGTAGGTATCATTTATTTTTAGTGAATTAACTTAAGTGACATATTTTTGGGTGATTGTAAAAGTGTTTTCTCAATTCTTCTTATAAAATAAATACTTAATTTTCTTTTCTAATGGAAAATTAAAGGTCACATTTGGAAGGATATCATGAATAGTCATGTGGGGAAGATGAGATGGTCAATTCACATTGCTATAAATGAGCTATGCCTTCTCTATTCAAAGATACATTCCCATGACTTTATATTGTAATAGAATGGTAGCATATTGTGAACAAAATATAGATTATGAGTTGTTAGACTTTTCATTTCAACACTACATCCTTTTAAAGCTATTTTCCCTTCCATTTCTCTCATTTTCCTGAGTAGATTTTCTATATTTTTATGCAATTTGCAAGCATTGATCCAATTGAGTTTCAAGGATTAATCAAGAGGTAAAAAATTTTGCCTTGGGTCTGAATGTAACAACTGTTTGGCTTCTCCCTAGAGGATATATTTCATTCTCTTTAGTTCTTCATAGTATTGACATTTTCAACCCCTATTTAATTGGTGTTAAATCTCAATTTTAGATGTATGGGCTTATTTCACCTTTCATGCAATTTATAACCCTTCTCTCCCTGGTTCCTTAGCATTATTAGATTAATAGAAGTAGTTAGTTGCATTTTCACTTCTAGAGTAGTTGAGCATTAGGAGTAGGAAGAGGAGTGTCTTCAATTGTCTTTGCCATCTCTGGAGGTCCATCTCAAGTAGCAACTTCACCAAATTATGCAGAGATGGTCCCATGCTACTTGAAAATGTATAATTTTGCATCCACATTTACATGCCATAAAGAGTAGGGATTTTTATTCATTTTTGGTGATAATTATAGATTTGCAGGAAATGTTAGACATTTGTGGCATTAATTGTTTTAGATCCTAATTTGTGTAGTTTTTTTTTTGTCAACTAAGTTGTATTTGGAAGTGAAATACCTTATGTGTGGTGAAGGATAATTTTTGTACCTAATTAGATTCAAAGTATTTATGACAGTGATTTTGAAATATCATGACATATTAAAAAGGTTATTATTTCCCAATTCAATTATACCTACATATTTTGTGAAATCATAATCCTTAATAACATGATGCCTTGGGATATTTGTCCTTATGTCTCCCTCTAGTTTATGACCTTATCTTATTCATTAGGAAGTTTTAGAAAATTGTTCCTAAAGCATAATTTATTTTATTAATTTTCCAAACCCTGATAACTTCTTAAGTTACGTGTATAAAATTTCATTAATTCAGTTAGAATTTAATCAAAACAAAATGAATCAAATAAATGTAACCTTAAAAGGATACCAATGAAACATAAAAATATTTTATGTCACACATTATTGGGAATGGGGATATTATGGACATAAACTTTTCATGGTGAGTACATTGTAATAAAGTAACTTGAGCATTGGTATGAAGAAAATGAATAGTGTTGGTAAAATAATTTAGTCGTGTTACAAATTAGATGAATCCAGTGAACTCAATGATCTGGGGATAATCCCATATTCTTGGGTATGGAGAGGCTCCCATTATTGAATGTAAATATCTAAATCTTGGGATGGAGAAAAGGTCGGGAATCAATAAAATCCACTCAACCTATCAGAAGAAGTTCTTATACAGTCCAATCTTGAGAAAATTGAGTTAAGATTTCTAGAAGTACCCTAGAGGGTTAATGTTGTGAGTAGGAACTATCATATTCTCAGAAAACATAATCCATAGTAGTTCCACATTCAATTTGAAGTAAACTCTATTCTTACCAATGAGAATTTAAACAAATTAAAGACAAAAGTTCCATTAATATGTTCTCATAAATCAAATCCATTTTCTTTTTGTTCAAAATAAAATATTTGTAATGTAGTATGATGAAATCATATATAAAAGGAACGATAACCAGATCGTACCAAGCCAAGAACACAGATGCTAATCAAACACCATGATCAATAAGATGAAAGCAATTCACCAGAATAACTTTACATAAAACCTTTGCAAACAAATGAGCAGAAATATCATATATTATTATGGAACTCAATGAAATACAATGAGAATGGGCCTTGCTTATATAGGCAAGGAATAACAATCTAAGAACCAGTCAAGGTCGTAGATCAAGCCATAAATCAAGGAAAGAACTGGTCAAGACCAATTTAGAACTAGTTAAGTCCATAGATTTAGGAGAGAACTATACATCAAGGATCTAGTCAATACCATAGATCAAGGAAAGAACTATACCTAACAACTAGATAATATCTCCTAATATCTAAATAAGATAAAAGGAAATATCCACACACATAAGTGGGTGAGGATAAATACAATAAAGGTAAATAAATACCTAGGTGAACATGAGCTAAGGTAAATACCTACTCTAACACCCCCCTTCAAGTGAAGCTAGGGGCCAAAATAGAAGTGGCATGTCCATAGTATGAGTCCCGACAACTAGGCCTGATGAGGTACTCATGTACAATATATCCATGAAGAAATATCGAACCAAAAGAAGGAAATAATCTTGCTATAAGGAAAGAGAAAGAATAAGAAGGAAGATGTTCTCACAAACACCCCCTCAGAACAACTTCCAAAACCCCAATCATTCCACGCAACTCAAGGTAGTGAGGTGATGCAAAAGGCTTTGTAAAGATGTATGCAACCTGCTGCTAAGTCGGAAGGTACTCCAAGAAAAGAAATTCATCTTGAATGTGCTACCGAATGAAGTGGATGTGTATCTCGATATGCTTGGTCCACGAGTGCTCAACTAGGTTGTGAGAAATGTGAATTTCACTTTAGTTGTCACACTAAAGTACAATCGATGAATCCTGTGGGAATCCAAAATCTGTCAATAACTGGTGAAGCTAAAGAATCAGCTGACTTGTTGTAACTGTTGCCCTATACTCTACCTCTGAAAATGAAAGTGCAATAGCATGTTGCTTTTTACACACCTAAGCAACTGGAGAAGAACCAGGATAGAAAAGATAACCAGAAGTAGAATTCCTATCATCAATAAAACCTGCATAATCTCAATCTGTATACCCAACCAATTGAGTAGAGCCCCCAGTGTAGTGTAGAACAAAGTGGGAAGTGCCATGAAAATAGCGCAAAATCCTTTTAGCAACCTGTCAGTGACTACTATGAGGAGAATGAGAAAATTGAGATACAAGCCCTACTGCAAATGAAATATTAGGGTGAGTATGGGTCAAGTACATGAGACTCCCAACCAATTGCCTATACAACATATGATCACAAAGTGGTGTGGTAGATGTGGATGTAAGAGTAACTCCAGACTGAAAAGGAGATGGACTTGACTTGCAATCACCCATATCAAAGTGCCTAAGAAGATCATGGGTGTACTTTTGTTGACTCAAATGAATCCCTGAATCTATCTGAGAAATATACAAACCAAGGAAATAATGCAATAGCCCAAGATCTGTCATTTCAAACTGTGTAGAAAGAGCCCTTTGAATACTCTGAATGTGGGAAGAAGAGCTGTCAGTAAGTAACAAATCATCAACATATAAGACAAGTATCACAATATCCTTACCAACATGTTGGAGATACACTGTATGATCGGAGTGGCAATGAACAAAACCAGTAGATAGAAGAAAAGAATCCATCTTCTCATACCAAGCCAGATGGGCTTGTTTGAGACTGTAGAGAGACCTTTAGAGCCGAAAAACAAGAGAAGAATCCTAAACAAATCTAGCTGGTTGCTCTCTATATATTTCCTCTTGTATATCTCCATGTAAGAAGGCACTCTTGACGTCCATCTAGTATATGGGCCACCCCTATGATGCAGCAATAACAAGTACAAGGTGTATAGAATCCATTTTAGCAACGGGTGTAAAAGTCTCAGAGTAATCAATACCTTCGACTTGTGAAAAACCCTTTGCAACATGATGAGCCTTATACTTGTCAAAGGACCCATCAGCTGTGTATTTGGTTTGGTATACCCACTTACACCTCACCATCTTTTTTCCTTTAGGAAGAGATACCAAATCCTAAGTATGATTCTTCATCAAAGAAGAATACTCAGCTGCCATCACATCATCCCACTCCGGTATCCCATGACCCTTTAAAAAATAATATGGATCCACAGAAACTACTTGACACAAAAGTCTAGAACCTGTAGAATGTGTGTGATGATGCCTAGTAGGTGGAAGATCCTCTATGAAAGGTACTTCCTCAGAAAATGTAATACGATCCCACTTAGGCATAATGACAACATCAGTGGGAATAGGATCCTCAATGACATTTATAACCTCCTCATCAATCTCTTCAAAGAAAGGATCCTCAAGATGAGATGAAGAAGAAGAAGGAATGGAAGAAGATGAAGAATCATGAGGAGTAAAACACTCATCAAACTGAACATGTGTTCGAAACAGAACATATTGTGTATCATGATCTAAAAGACGATAAGCTCTCATGTCCTCACAATACCCTACAAAGATCAAGGGTTTACTCTTTTTATGCAAATCTTTCCTTTTCTTCTTTGGCACAAATGCCCAAGCATGGCTCCAAAAGACTCAAAAAAATGATACATCTAGCTTAGTGTTGGACCAAGCTTCCTCTCGAGTCAAATGCTCAAGTGCTCTGTGTGGTGTGCAATTCTACATATAGTTAGCACAATTAACTGCTTATGCCCAATAGATAGGAGGTATATATCTAGAATTCATCATACATTTAGGAATTTCTTTCAAATTTCTATTCTTCTTTTCTGCTAATCCATTCTATTGTGGAGTATGAGGAACATAATGCTGGTGAATAATGCCTTGAGTTTCCAAAAATTTAGAAAACTCATTGCTGAAGTACTCCCCCCCATTATTAGTGCGAAGGTTCTTTATGCTACTAGAAGATTGTTTCCCGACCAAAACCTTGAATACTTTGAAGTGTGAAAAAAATCACTTTTGTACTTGAGAAAATAAACCCAAGTACGCCTCAAGAAATTATCAATAAATTTAAGTGCATACTTAGCTCCATTGAAATATGGGGTAGGAAAAACCATCAAGTCACTATGCACAAGCTCAAGTGGTGAAGAAGCTCTCTTAGACAAATTATTAGGAAAAGGATCTTGGTGTTGTTTCCCTAATGCACAACCATGAAAAAATCCCTCAAGACAAGAAACTCTAGGAAGACTATCTACCATACCATGAGTGCTCAACTCCTTCAAATATCTATAATTGAGATGTCCAAATCTTTCATGCCAAAGCTTACTCTCTGAATCTGAATGAGAAACCAATCATGTCCCTATAGAAGAAGTGTCATCAAAACCCTCAAATTGATATAGTCTAGAACTATGATCAAAAATACCTTGAGAAAAAAGTGAATAAGGCTCCAAAAAAGTTCTTACTTCTACCCCATGTGGTGTAAAAGTCACTGTTTTCCCTTGACCAGAATGACAAATTTGATATACATAAAGCAAATTTGTAGTGATGTTAGGAACATATAGTGCATCTTGGATTTTTCCACCATCAAGTTTTATATCACCTTTTCCCTCAACAAAAAGAAAGGAAGAATCTCCAACCTCAATTTGGAAGTAGAACTCAAACCTAGAGAAACAAAAGACTCCTTAAAAGAAGTCATGTGATGAGAAGCACTATAATCTATAACCCAATTGTCTGCAAGTAGTGACTAAGATCTTCCAACAACATTAAGTGCTTTTCCATGATGGTTAGGAGGAGGTGGAGTGGAGATAGAAATTTTTTGTTTCTTGACTGCATCTTCTAAGGCTTGCATTCACTTATAAAACCTATTTTCTTCATGATTACTACCCCCACAAAAAGAGCATGAACAGCTAGACTTATTCTTGGATTTAGAAGATTCATTGGGTTTTGAGTTGTTTTCTTTAGGTTTAAAAGCATTTTGAGATGGACAAGGTGTGGATTTTGTTTTACTGTTTGGTTTTTCCTTGCCCTTAGGATTAGATGCAACTAATTCCTTTTGAGAGGTGGAAGACTCAAGGTGAGATAATTTGGATTCTTCCCTAGTAATTCTTTCACAAAATGTTTCTAAGTTAGGAATTTGAAGGTGTCACCTAAGGCATCCATGCTAGAGAAAAAGGTAGAAGAAAAAATTTGGAATGGTCCTCTCAACTTGGATAGAATCAAGTAAACACACTCTTCATCATTCTTATCTCTTCCAGTTCCCTTCAACTATGTCAACAAATGCTTGAACTTGGTAAGATAGTCTATAATTGTTGGAAAATCTTCAGGATTAAGAGAGGTGATCTCAATTTCAAGTTGCATGGCTCTCATACGATCCACTTTACCAAATAAATCCTCCAATTTCTCCCATATTTTGAAAGGAGAGTCACACTTTTCCAAATGAAATAAAAGACTGTCACTGACATAAGTTCCTATAAAACCCATACACTCATCAAATTTGCAGTGGTACTGAAATTTCTCATATTCTCTAGTGAACACTGGTTGTTCTTTAGAAGTTAAAGCCCATAATCCTTTCCGCTTAATTATTGTTTCCATTCTTGGTTTCCATGTGTGGTAATTATGTGTTGTTAATGGCTCAACATGATCTAATATAGCACTTTATAATTATAGTGCGATTCTCAAAATAAATATTTCTAATGGAAAGAGCATAAAAAAATGCACTTTTGTAAAAAACGACACTCAAAACCGAGTTACCGATCATAAGATACAAGTTTTTCAATATTATGCTCTACTATTTATTTTAGTTGCCACTAAAAAAAAATAAAATGCTCTTGCCTTAACCACACAAATAAAATGAAAGGGGGCTGGAATTAAGCACCTACTAGTAGGAATCACAATCTTTAAGCCCTCATATGACCAAGGGCTAAGGATTTCAATGGGTGTGTGCAACTCACTATTCTTAAGGGTATCACTGGTTTTTTCGAGAAATTCACATCCAACTTCTTCTGGCAAAAATTGTTATTTCTGGACTGTGCTGAAAGTGACCTTCGCCGCCCAAAATAGTAGTCTGTGGATTTTTCTGAAATAGTGAAAAGTGCACCGTCATCCGTGGACCCCTGCCAAAAGAGGAAAGAAACGTATTTTCCGAAAAGACCTACTGCACGTAAACCAAAAATGCTAAGCCGTAATAAAAAATACCTAGATCTGATCTCATGAAACCCAGTAAAACCCTAATTTTTTTTTCTAAATTTCCTTTTTCGTATGACATGAATCCTGAGGAGAATCTAGTATGTTTCTCTGCATAACAAAAAAAAACCAAAAAACTGACTACCGCCAAAAATGGCCGAGTTTACAATCGATCTTAGGGTTTTCCCACCTTCTGGATCCGATGGTCACCTTTTTTTGTATAAAACCACACGCAGCAAAAAATACAGACAAATCCCAAATATATGAATATTTTAGAAAAATGCTTGCAAAATGAAACTTACATACGGATGTCAATAGAAATCTCTTTCTCTGATACCATAAAAGGAATGATAACCAGATCGTGCCAAGCCAAGAACACAGATGCTAATCAAACATCACGATCAATAAGATGAAAGAAATTTGCCAGAATAACTTTACATAAACCTTTGCAAATAAATGAGCAACAATATCATATATTATTATGGAACTCAATGAAATACAATGAGAATGGACCTACTTATATAGGCAAGGAATAACAATCTAAGAACCAATCAAAGTCGTATATCAAGCCATAAATCATGGAAAGAACTAGTCAAGTCCATAGATTTATGAGAGAACTAGACATCAAAGATCTAGTCAATACCATAGATCTAGGAAAGAACTAGTCAATACCATAGATCAAGGAAAAAACTATTCCTAACAAATAGATAATATCTCCTAATATCTAAATAAATAAAAATAAATATCTACACACATAAGTGGGTGAGGATAAATATATTAAAGGTAAATAATGTACCTAGGTGAACATGAGCTAAGGTAAACACCTACTCTAACAGTATTCAGAGAAAACTTGACAACACAATTCCTAGAGATAAAGTTGGTATTTTATGATAAATTTTTTTATATTTTTAACTCCTAATACATTTTAAAGAACAATGGGATAGGTTTCAAACCTAAAATATGATTTTATATTAAAAAATTGGTCCCTTTTTCTTTGGAGCAACATGGCAAGTCTAACAAGATTGAGGTAACTTGAGAAGAAAACATGTCTTTTTAACAAAGTGATGCTTCCATAATGTAGAGAAATACTATAGATTTATAATTCATATTTTATTACTGCTAAATCCTTACGTATATCTAAGAATCATTTGGTGAAGTTTAGGCTCCAAATTTAGCTCTACACTTCTTACAATTGAAAAACTCATTATTGCATAATCTATTTCTAGACCTCCAAAAATTCCCTAACTATTCCTAAATCAGTTCCAACACCTTATTAAATCTCCAATAACAGCTCAGGATGATCATGATATTCTATATCTTTCCTGAAGCATTCACACCTGCCTTGAACTGGCCAAAATTAGCATTTTTGGGTCTACAGAAGAACTAGTCTTCAAAAGCACTTCAATGAATGAGATGAATGACCTTGATATCTTACATCAAAACCCTATAAATATTATTAACATAGTTGGAGGACTTGAAAGGTTGGGATGGACATTATAAAAAAGGCATAATAAATTAGAGAGACGTTAAGGGGGGACTATCAAACAAGTTTTTTAATTTGGGCATAGTTATCATTGTCAAGTTTGAATATTTGGGCTTGCTAAAATACATGACAAAAATAGGATCTTACTTGGGGATGTTGGAATGTAAGGGGAAATAAAGAATACCCGATATGTCAAGATTATTATACCAATGATTAATCCATCAGGAAATAAAGACTTTTTTATTAAAGGTAAAAATGGGTTGAGGGGACCCTACCCCATACAAATATTACAACCAGATAACCACGGAGGCCAAGGGTTCTAACATTGAAGCCCATATAGAACCAAAAGAGAAATAGTTTAAAACATCAAAAAGAAACTACATAGATAACCCGTGGAAGAGTAACTAACAACAAGGGTTCGAGTAACTAACAACATAAAACTTATGAAGCAACAGAGTATTAACAAGCAAGAAAAAACAAAATCCAGGAGATTAGACCCCTTCATACTTCTTTTACCAGTTCCCCCACAATACTCATGCATCCTTCCCATTCTTTGACAAGGTTGGCTATAGTGGACTTCCAGTACTTGTAGTTCAGTTCATCTATCTATACTTTGGGGCCATTTCCTTATTTTTCTTTCTCCTTAGATAATTCCATAGAGTGGATCATCTCGGCAAGGATTTTAAGGTGATGGATCATTTCAGCATAATTTCCTTCATCTTCAGCATTTCATTTTCCATAGCTAGGCTTCTTTCATTAGCATATTTTAATTGTTCACTCATAACAATAGAAGACAAATTCTCCACTTTTTCATTCAAATCCCTCAAGTCCATAGACACTATACTGATCTTATGTCTATTAATGTCAGTTTCTAACCTACAATTCTTAAATTCCCTCATAAAAAAATGGATTTGACTGCACAGTCTTGAGCATTAAAGAGTTTATTTTGGGTAGTTTTGAGAGTGTGCAAGCTTTCTATAGCCTCCTCCAAGTTCTTTGATCTCTTGCCCTCATATTCTTTAGGATCTTTCCCAATTTCCATCTCCTTATTTTGACACCCTTCCAAGTATTCTTCCCCCTGAATTCCACTAGGAGCAGAATGAATAGACTTACCAACCTAATTCTCTTCCGAATCCAAAATAACTTCCACCTTCTTATTCGAAGCCAAAACCTTCTCCTCCATGCACTACTTCTTAAGGCTGACACTTTCTAGGTGGGATCTATTTCCTTTTTCCATGATCCTAGTAGAAAAATCTTCACTACCAGTAACCACCTTGACATCCAGGCTTTCATAATTCCATTATGAAGAATCGTTCTTTAGGATCGGAGAGGCCCCCAATTTTTCATTTTTTCCAATGAGGGGAGTTCCCAGCCTGAGCATAGCTTTAATGAGACCTTGATGCAACAGAAAGGAGAAAGTACCTTTCTCAACCTGAGATATAGATTTGGACAAAGAGGAGAATAAAAAATATGGGAAATTTTAGGGCTTGTTGTTTCTAACATGGTTCAACATGGGAAATTAGTACCCATAGATCACTTTTTAATGCTCTTCAAGAGTAATAGAGGCCATAATTAACTGAGAAATTTCCCCATAAGGATGAGGAAAATTACCTCTATCATAACCATTATGGAGAGAGATGGGAACACCCTTACCTTACATGAAGCATTCAATCTCCAGGATGTAGTCCGACTTAGGTTTGAAAATGCTCCTTCCTTCCATGGATAGACCAGAAACTTTAGAAATAATCTTGGGGGAAATGGTGAAAGAGAAATTTCCAACCAAGATGTGGCCTTCCTTCCAGGTTTTTGCCACAACTTCACTCAACTTTTCATCATGCCCATATAAAATGCTAAAGAAGTGTAACAATCCCTCCTTTCCGAGAAAAACATCAGCCTCTTTTGACATCGATGAGACCTTTCTTGGTACAGTATGTACTAAATCCCCTCCCATTCTACTAATGTTGTTCTTTTTCTTCTGAGGGTTAACTTCTATACCGGAATTAAAAGTGAGATTCCATAACATGCAAATATTTTTCTTGCCTTTACAAAGATATGAATTAAAAGTTTGAATGATGTTGAGATACATGAAATCATGAGACATCAATCCAAAGGAATAATTATGTTCTCATTGATAAGTGTTCTATTAGGGATTATTTCCCTTTTTAAGGTGTCTATGAAATTATCATCCATCTCTTTAAGATCCTCGACCACCTTTAATTCCTTAGCATTCACCCCGATATTAGCCGAAATATCAGCTAGTTTGTTTCCTTCATGAAACACATGTTGAAAGGATATAGTTTCGAAGGAGGATAATTTACCCTTGGATTTATTGATGAAGTCAACTATAGAAATAGAGGCCTGAGACACTCCCTTCACACAAGAGATGATATACAAAGATTCCCCTTCCACAACCAGATGCTTGAAACCTTTCTCTTCCATCAACTTCACTCCCTAGAACAAAGCAACAACCTTTGTAACATTGTTTGATTGGATACCTAGATTAAAAAAATAGGACAGAAGAAACTTCCCTTCATCATCATGAAAAACACCTCCTCCTCCTGCTTTCCTAGGATTCCCTTTAGCACCACCATAAAAGTTGAGTTTAAGGAATACCCCTCTAGGAGGAGTCCACTTAACCCCGTTGCGAGGGTTGGGCTTCTTCGGTTGAGGGTCATAAATTAAATTCCAATTCCTAATGATATTTTTTTCACATTCAAGAACTTCAACTTCTTTTTTCCTGAGGATAGAAAAATTATTTCTAACATCCTGAAAGAAATGGTTTACTAACAACCTATTAGGAAGTTTTTATTTTTGAAGATCCCCCTATTTCTTTCTTTCCATATTTCTAACCATAGGTGACTTAGGCTCATTATCTAAATATTTTTAAGCCCTTGACTGATGAAAGGGTATTTCCATTGAATCCATGTATCCTGGATTCCATTAGGGTTTACCTAATGAACTAAAAAGCAAACCAAAATAGAAGATAGCATCTAGAGAGTGAGAGGGCATTCTAAGAACAAATGGTTCATAGTTTCCATGTTCTTTTCACAAAGAAAACATCTATTGACCATTTGGAAGCCTATTTTATTCAGGTTATCTACTATTAGAATCTTATTTATCACAACAAACCATCTGAACACATTGACTTTAGGAGATATGTTCTTGTTCCAAAAATTTTCTACTATTAAGTCTTTGTCTCTAATTTCCCCCTCAAAGAATAGTGATTAGGTATATTTGAATGAGAAATTACCATTTTGTTATTTGTCCCACACAATTCTATCTAGATCCTTTCTGTTAGAAGACACATAATTTTTTAGAAAATCATTGAGAATAGCCAAGTGTTCTTTGACTTCCTGACTGTTCATTTCTAAAATTTTCCATGTCTGAAAGTTGTCTTCATCTTCCATATAATTGATAAATTTTTCCCATACTTCTCCTCAATCAACCTTCCACTTTGGGGAAATTTTTCTTTTAGGGTAAAATTCCCAACCCATTTATCATTCCAGAAACAAATCTCATTTCCTTTCCCTATTTTCCATATATTACCCCTAGCCACAATTTATTTAGCCCAATTTATAGCTTTTCATATGCTTGAACCATTGAAAGAAGCCTATTTAAAAATCCATCTTTTGTTATTTGCATCCATCCAATATTTTCTCTTAAGGATTTTGGTCCACACATTGTTTTCTTTTGTTAACCTACAAACAATTTTAGCTAAGAGGGATTTATTCATTTTAGTCCAGCCTCTAAGACCAAGACCCCCAAAATTTTGGGTTTACAGAATCTATTCCATTCCACAAACGGGATCCTTTCCTTACTTTAAGTTCTACTCCATAAGAAACATTTTTGGATCTTTTCCAGTTTTTCCCCTATGCTCCTAGGAAGAAGGAAATAAATACTTTATTAGAAGAAACAAAGATGAATATACCAACACACATGAAATACAAATTTTTCCCTCGTTAAAATATCTTATTGTGGAAGATTTATATTCTTTTTATATTTTAATACTATTTAATTGTGAAAGCTAAATCAAGTTACAACTGTATTAATATAACCTAAGATGAAATTACAAATCTGTAGGCTACACGTAAACATGGTTAATTAAATATTTAAACCAACATGACAAGAGACATGTGAAACTAACAAAAAAAAACAAATAATTTTTAGGTCCAGATGACCAGTGTTATCAAAAGACAAAGACATGTGGTGATATCAAACTAGTAAAGGATATGTAGATTCTAACACTATGAAATTTGTATGTACGTGTTGTTTTGCTATTGGTTCACACTTCACAGTGCAACACATCTAACATAAGATCATTTAATAGGAAAACAATCAGTTAAAACCGTACTTATGTGGAGTCTTCTTAATGGATTGATTCTTGCACTCTAACATGGTTCTGACAAAGGAAAAAAACATGCAAAAAATGTGGACAAGTCTTATTGGCTTGCATCTGGTTATTTCTGACAATGTATTAATGTAAAAAAAAAAGTAGCAATATGGAGGACTATTCTTATTAGTTAACAAAAGATTGACATTGTGAATTACAAAGTGACTTCAACTCTTTTTTATATAAGATCATGTTTTTCATTGGTAAGATACAAGTTATCAAAAGTTTGATATTGTGAAGAGCATAAAGTTTCCTCAATGGCTCACACTTCACAACGGTCAATAGGGTATATTATATTTCATACATTGAAAAGTTACATGAAGATTTCTTATTGGCTAGAACTTCACAATGTTAGACTACACTGGAAAACTTAGAACCATAGTGTTAACCATATTCAATGAAATATTTTGGGTTTGTAGAAGAAAGAGAAAAACACGGCCACAAAATAAAGAGACAGATACGAGTAAACTTTATAAAACTATCGGTTACATATATCAATTCATATTCTGTAATTACTTTATAGAAATATTCTTAAAATAATATATATATATAATCTTGCAATTCATTTTTATTTATAAAAAATGATGACATATTTCAAAATATACATAACAAAATAAACATGATACATTCACTTGCACATTTATCTCAGTAAATATAAGTTTTAACTTCTTTCTATTATCTGTCAATAGGTATTACATAGTTTTAAAGAGAGAGAACTTATCTGAGACAATGATTAGGAATTATAATACAAAATTCCAATGCACACCCAGGTAATATACATAAGATAATGACCATACTTTTAAGAGGAAATGTCATACATCCAGTGTATGTTCACCTTGCCTTGGCTAGGAACAATCCTAGGTTGTACGTTGTACCCCCGGTTAGGACACCTATGGTGACTTTCTCTCTTTCCCACTTCATTTCTGTACCTTTTTCAACCTTGGAATTACTCCACAGATTAAATATACAAAATCATCAAGACTTCCTTATCTTTATTTATCCCTCAAAACAATTCATTCAAAATAATTCATATGCCTTTTATAATATTTCATGGCATTTATGAACCATCAAAATTATTTGCACGCCTTTTCATTTTATGTATTTCCCTTTAATCAAATGCTCAGGTTTCTTCACACACATTTTATTTTACAATAATCATTACAATATTTTTGTTATAATGTATCTCAAAAAAATGATTTTAGTGATTAATGCTTTGGGGATTTAGTCATATAACATTTCCACCCCTCTTGAATTAGCTAATGTCCTTAGTATTTCCAACCTCATTATGATAATCACACAAAAACACAAGTTATTAGTTATATAATTAAGGATACTGCCCTTTTAGAAAATATTCTCTTTCCCATGTAGCACTTTCAACATCACAAAAATCCACTTCACTTTAACCTTTTTATTTTCTCTATTTCTAAGATTTTTAGTCCTTCTTTCCAAAATCAATTCAGGTTCAATTTTAAATTCACACGTAGGGTCAATAACTATGTTTTTCCAAACTGTAACATGGTTAGCATCATATACATATTTATTTAACAAACTTATATGAAACACATTATGTATTCTAAATAATTCAAGAGGTAAAACAAGTCTATAAGAAAGAGTTCCTATTCTTTCTAAAATTTCAAATGGTCTACAATAGTGAGGAGATAATTGAGCATATTTAACCAATTTGGAATAACTTTTCTTAGGTTTAACTCTAATAAATACTTGATCACCTATTTCAAATTCTCTAACATATCTTTTTGAATTAACCCAATGTATATACCTATCTTGGGAATCTTTCATGTTTTTTTCTTTATTTATAATATCTTCCATTTATTTTAAGTTATAATTTGCATACCAATATCTATCTTCATGATTTGACCAAGAAACATGAGTAGTTTAGTTCCTACCATAAATAGCTTTAAAAGGGTTCATTTTGGTTGTAGTATGTTAACCTTGATTGTAAACAAACTCAATAAAGTGCAGAAATTGTTCCCAATTTAAAGTTTTTTCACATGTATACATTCTAATCATGTCCTCAAAAATTCTATTTATCCTTTCAATTTTTCCATATGACTTCGGATGATAAGAAATACTAAAACTCAAACTAGTACCCAATTCATCAAACAAAGATCTCTAGAAAGAAGAAGTAAATATAGGATCTCTATCAGTTACTAAATCCTTAGGAGGACCATGCAAATGACAAATATCCTTAGTAAATAGATGAGATATATCAAAAGCAGAGTTTTTGATCTATCAACCACCACAAGGATAACATCATGACCATTATTGGTTTTAGGTAATCCTGTAATAAAATCCATACTAACTGGCTTCCTTTTCCAATCAGGAATAGACAAAGGTTTTAATGGACCAAGTTTACTACATTGTTCAATTTTAAATTTTTGACAAGTAATACACAATGCACATACTTTCCAATATCTTAATTCATTCTAGGCCAAAAATAATTATTTTTAACATATAAGTATGTCTTTTGAAATCTAGGATGTCTAGCAAAATAAATATCATGAGAATCTCTTAATTTTTGTTGTCTTAAGTTACGAAGGTTAGGAATGCACAATCTACCTTTATAATACAATAAACCATTCACACCAAGTAAATAAGAAGTAAGTCTATCCTTTAAATGCATATTTAATGTTCCAAATTTCAAACTAGAATACAATTCATCAAAATAACTATCATTAGGCAATGCATCATTTATATGTTGTTCAAATGGACTTCTTTCTAAAACAATCATTTTCACACATTCTTTTTCTACTTAAAGAATCAGAAACCAAATTTCTTTACCATATACATATTGTATTTCAAAATCATATTGAATTAATAACTCTACCCATATTTTTTGTCTCATATTTAATAAGGTTTAAGTAAAAATATACTACAAACCTCTATGATCCATTTTCAATAGAAATTCACAACCCTACAAATAATGTCTCCAATTTTTAAAAGCATGAATAATCTATAACAATTCCAAATCATCAGTAGGTAGTTAGTTTTAGTAGGAAATAATTTTCTAGTTCCAAAACACACAACTCTATCATCTTGCATCAATAGACATTCATTACTAAAACTAAAAACATCTATTGCAACAGTTAAAGGTTTAGAAAAACTAGGAATACATAACACATGTGCATTGGTTAATACTTCTTTTAATTTACTAAAAGAAACTTCACATTCCTTGGACTAAATGTATGTGTTACTTTTATTTGTTAAATATGCGAGTGGAATATCTATTTTAGAATAATTCTTAATAAATCTTATAGATATAATCTAGATAAACCAAGAAAACTTCTAATTTCTTGTACATATTTAGGTGTATCCCAATTTTTTACTGCTTTTACTTTAGAAGGATTTTTTGTAATTCCTTTTTCAGAGATAAATTTTCCTAGATATGAGAATTTAGTTTTTAAAAATTCACATTTACTTAAGTTACTATATAATTCATGTCTTCTTAAAGTTTCAAGTACTAATCTATTATGTTTATCATGTTTTTCTTCATTTTTTGAATAGATCAAAATATCATCTAAAAAAGTAATCACAAACAAATCTAAGAAAGGTCTAAAAACATCATGCATCAATGTCACAAATGTGGCTTGGGCATTTATTAATACAAAAGGCATAACAATGAATTCATAATGTTCATATCTAGTTCAAAAGGAAGTTTTTGCAATATCAACATATTTTATTGTAGTTTGATGATATCCAACATGTAAATCAATCTTAGAAAAACATTGAGCACCATTAGATTGATCTAATAAATCATTAGTTATGGGTAAAGAATATTTATTCTTAATATTTAGTTTAATCAACTATCTAGAATCAATACACAATCTCATCCTTCCCCAAACCTCCTCAGCTCTTTGTGTAATCAAAGAGAGGCCCAAACTCCCTTTTTTAATATTTTAACCAAATTTCCCCTACCGACACCAATTAGCTAACCGACGTCGGTCTATCTACTATACCGATTTCATTTCAACCAACCGATACTAGTCTCTGAGACTGGTAATTTTTCCTATAACAACAAGTTAACAACTTCCCCAAAACAACCCAAAACCTTGCCTAATTTCACCCAGACCTCACCTACAACCTCTGCTACACCTGCAAACCCAAACCAACCCATTAATCATCCAAATTTAATTCTAACCATTGCATGTTGAGTTAAATTCATTTATATGTTAATAGGAGATACCTAAATCTTATCAACTACAATAGGAACTATTATTTCTTACATTAAGTTATATTAAATAGAGGATTGACAACCATTCGAGGAAGCGTCACGCTTCCCAGATCTAGCCTTGCTAGGAAGTCCTCTGAATCTTGCTATTTAATACTATTTGGTGGTCTTGTTGTGTTTCTTATACAGGTCATTCCTCCTAGCCAAAGGGAAGCTCACATAATCAGCTTGGATCAAAAGTCTACAACACGCACAACACCTTCTACCATCTACATAACACATGTATTCCTCCTACGCCCATTACCTACTTATCTATTTTATCACATTACTTTGAGGTGAAACATTTTGGCATGCCCGGTGGGACCCTATCATTTGGGTTCTTTTGCATTGTTCATTCTTAGGGAATATTTTGCGAGTCTATTCCTTTCGAAAGAGTTCACATTAAACTTTCTCCCTGGGAACATTCTTCTTCTTCTACTTGTCTAAGTGAAATTTGTATTTTGGGTTTAAAATGAACCTTTCTTTTTATTTTGTATTGCATTAGTGAAAGACATACTCTCTGCCTATTCATTATTTCTCTCATCAAATTTCACTTTCAATTTGGGCTTAAAAATCTCTGCATTTCATCCTTGTGTATGTTGCATTTAGCTCACTTAAATTTATTTGCAACCTATATACTGGAGGTCATGACCAGTTGATGGTTGGTGGGAATTAAGCATAGCTCACTTCTTACACACACACCCCAAACCAAATCACTTGAACAAATTACACACTTCTTAAACATCTTCCTTCCCATAATTACCGTTAATGACTAATAATCAGGATTAGTGGTGGATCCAGTTGGTGTTCTAGGCCAGTCATCATATCAGAGTAGGGCCTTGCATAATGTGGAGTATATATTTGGGAAATCAAGCCAAAATTTACCAAAAACCATCCATAGACAATCAATTCCTTCTAGGGTACCCTCATTGACCAAAAACTCTATTCTACTTATAGTCAGTTTTAAATGGCATAAGCCACACAACATAAAATCTACAACATAGGATTCCATGTTTTGTTAGCTTTTGACTGATTGTGTTTTGAGGTGTGAGGATGTTTCATCTTGTTTTTCTTATCCTTCATGCCCCACCATCACAGATGGTGTATTCCGTTTTATTCTGGGTGTGTTAGGGCTCATCATGGCCATACTCAGTTGTTGGGTTGGTATTTTCAATTGACTTAATTACCAAAAATTGAAATTTTCATCTCCTCTCAAATTTCATAGTAACCGGTATCGGTCCCAGCAAACTGACCATCAGTTACCTCTTCATACTGGCATCAGTTTACTGACTGGCATCGGTTCCCTATTATTTTGGTTATTTAGCCCAAAACAATGTTCAATTCACAAACATACACTTTCTGTGACTTATTCTGTCACTTCATCATATTTCTGAGTCTCTGGTATCATTGTCAGAGTCCAGGTTCACTTGATTTTCACTTCTTCATCTCCATATTTTAAATCTACCACTTATTCACATTAACTGGTATCAGTCCAGCAACCAACATCAGTTACCCCTCTCTACCGACATTGGTTAGCAACCATTCGTCAGTCTCTGTGTTTTGATTTTTCTATCAAAATAACAACCAAATTCCACTTTCTAGATTTCTTATGTTATCATTTTCTATGTTTCTGTACCATCTATGGAACTCAAATTACCTGTTCTACTTTCATTCACATGGTTTTGACTCACAGACAAGCCAACACTCTAGTTTTTACGCTAGCCACCAACCACTACCACCTAGTCCTTCACCACCTTCTATTTCTTCACCCATGGACCCCACCTCACCTATTGTTATACATGCAAGTGATGAGGAGTTCAAAAAAATACTTGATCACAATCCCACAGCCTTACAACATTATTTGTCTCATCCATCTACCATGAATCATTGGGAAAACTTATCTATGGTATGCCTATATCCATCCCTCCTGCTTTGGCCCCCACTTCCGTATCAGCCACCACTAGTGTAGCGGTACCTACTTCCACCTTACCACCTATCATTTCTCATATCACTCCCACATATTCTATATCTATCACACCTACAACACCTATCACATCTTTGACATCCACCTCACCATCATCTATGGCCCCTAGTGTAGGGATTTCCACCTCATCAGTTCCTATTACCTCGCAACCTCCAGTTGCATCGACCCCTTTCCAGAGTTTGGTCATGTCTATACCTGCTACTCTGCCACCTATTTCCATGAGGGTTTCTACACATATTCCTCCCACCTATACCTTGTCTCAGCCACCACCCATCACCTACACTTCCCATTCAGGGTATATGCCATCATCATCTACCACAACTTATATTCCCCCTTCTCAATTTTCTTACTCGGCACCTCCATATACAGGTGTCCCTTCTATGTCCTACTCATCATATCCACCTCCTTATACCACTGGAGGTCCACCTCAATCCAATCCAACTAATGATTTGATCAAGATGATGATGGACAAGATGCAGACCCTAGAAGCATCTATTTCAAGCTCCCGTAATTCTCTGACTTACGACAAGATTTGTAATGAACCTATTCACCCTTCTATTCCAATTCATCCATACCCCACACATTGGGAAATGCCAAAATTTAACCGATTTAATATTAAGGAAGATCCACAACAACATTTGTGATCTTTTAAACATGTATGTTATCTAATTTCCCATGATGACACCTTGCTTCTCCAAACTTTCCCAATGTCCTTGACAGGACTGGCCTTAGACTGGTATAGTGCTTTACCTAGGCACTCTATCTTCTCATTCAATCAATTAGCCCAAGAATTTCTTGATCATTTCTCCATTAACATTGTCAAGAAGGTTACCATGATTGACTTGTATTCGTTACGCCAATATGAGGATGAGTCTATCACAGATTTTGTTCACACATTGGCAGAACCTTATTAATCAACTCACCTTCCAATTGCCTCAAACTAAATTAATAGATTTGTTTACTAGAGCTTGTGCTAGACATATCTCTCCAACTCTCCAAGTTCAAACCTTCCAAACATTCAATGAGGCATTCACCATGGCCCAAAAACTTGAAATATGTGCTATCAAAGAGAAGAAGCTACAATTGCACAACAAAAGCACTTCGTTTAAATCCAATGACACCTCTTCTTCTTCCAAACCACAAAATAACTATTCTAAAGTGAAAGGATCTACCAATGCAGTGCTTTTAAAATCCATCCCTTCTCATCCATCCAACCAATCAAAACCTTCTTCTAATCTTTCTCCTATTCAAACTTTCCAGTTCAAGTGGGAACAATGAAAATATACTCCCATTGGAGAACCTTACTCCTCAGTTTTGGAAAAGCTTCTAAAATATGGAGCAATCACCCTTCCACCCATCAAAACACATACTGGTTTTGACCCTTCCCATCCTATGCCTACATGGTATAAGGAGAATGATTACTGCAATTATCGCTTTGTTAGAGGTCATAGTGATGGTAATTGTATAACTTTCAAAAACATCATCCAAGAAATGTTAGATAATGGAGATCTCATCTTAGATAACCCCAATGCACTGGCTAACCAAAACCTCCACATCTTCAAGAAGTTTTTTCCAAATCACACCCTTCATCCAACCAAGCCAAGTGAAACCTCAACTAATGATACCAACATTCAAGAGGTCCATGCCATTTTTTAATATCATACCAGCTCCTTCTGCTCAGTTTCCTCCCATCCCATCTATTGAGGAAATTATTGCATGAGCTCCTCCACCCATGGAGGAACCTATTTCATCTTCTTCTCTACCCATGGAGGATTCCACCTTATCTTTAGATGCATCTACCCCACTCATCTATTTACCTTTTGGGAAACCCACATTACACATTCTTCTACCCAAGGAAGAGCTCAAGTTACTCTCTTCTTTACCAAAGGAAGAGCCTATACAATCAACCTTTCCTCCTCCTCTACCCACAGAGGACCCACTAGTGGCATCTCTTCCTATTGGTGACAATTCCCCACTAGATTTTAAAGACCCTGTCGATTTTCTATCATCTCTTCTACCCACAGAGTCTGAAGCCAACCATTTCCCTGTCTCATCAGGGATTACTACCAAATCAACATCATCCCCCTCCACTTCTACACCATTCTCATGTTTGGCCAAACACTTGGATTATGTTGACTATTCCATGCTTTGGGGATGCCTTCGACTTCCTATCTCGACTCAAATGCAAATGTCACTCATGGAAACTTCAATGATTTATCCTAAAGTGTTCAAGACCATTAAATCCATCACACCTGAGCCAGTTATAGTAGCCTCTTCTGCATCATCTTCACCTACACCCAAACCTTTACCATTACCCTGAACAACCACCTGCACCCAAACCTCTACCTACACATATACCTACATCTGCACCCAAACTTACTGCTACATTAGGGGTCATGCCGACACCAAGTCTAGTCCATCCTCCTATTAGGATTGATTTAGCCACATCATCCCAAACTATCATTAGGCCTATCCCCCACCTAAGATAAAGACCCAAAATCTTAGACCTCGTACCCCAGTTTCTCCCACTCCTACTCTCTCACCTTCACCACTTCCATCCATCTTAGGTCCTCATCCATCAACCCTGGTCAAGACAGCCTCCTTCTCTAGGTAAACTTAAAATGAAACAACTTACATCCTTGATGAATCTTCCATCCCACCCAAAAATTCTACATTACCTATGCCTTTCCCATCTCCCATACTTTCTCCACTTCCCATGTCCTCATCATTACCCACACCTTTACCCTCTCTTCAACCTCCACTTCTCGTATTGCCTCCTACCACTACCTTCACTGCACCTCCACTTTCACCATGGTTGACCCATCCCCTTCCATCTTCTGCATTCCCTTCTACCTCACACACTCCCTCAACACCTTTACCCAAGAAGGTGCAACCCAAGCCCACAACCACACTACCTACCAAAAGGGTAGTTAAACCTACTCAACCTCCAACTCCACCTTCTAGTAGTACCTCTTCCACAAAGTCACCAAACCTATATCCAAATCAACTCCGCCTCCAACAGTACATCTTCCATAAAAGTCACCCAAATCTCCATCCAAACCCCTTCTCACTTCTCATTGTGATCCTTTGGTAGGGTCTTACGCCACCATCCTTGCTAACCTTTTAGAAACCTTTCTCATCACATTGCCACCTCTCAAGCCTTATGACCCACTCAAACCTAAACCAGAAGGGTTTGATGATACCAAGATTTGTGCCTATCATCATGTGCTAGGACATGATGTTGAAAATTGTAAGGCCCTTAAGAATATTCTTCTTCAATTGTGTTCTCCCAAAGAGCTCTTGGAAGAAGATGACCTTTTGGATGAAGCTCCCATTCTTCCCTCACCTGTCGCCATGTAACCTCACCCCATTTCTATTCAGCAACCTTCACCTCCACCTCTGCAGCCCTCTTTTCCTCCTCTGACCTTTGAGATCAATATGGTCTGGATTAGAGAACTCACCAAACCTCCTCCAAAATTCCAGTGCACCATACTTATCTCACAGGGTTCTTATCCCGCACTAGGTTTTTGTCCATCTTGTCATTATACCTTTCATGATTCATCTCCCTCTCTTCCTCAAGTTAACATGGTTCAAGTTTCCACTCGCACACAAAAGGAAAAAGGAAAAGAGAAGATAGAAAAACCATCCACTACACCTTTACCCAACATTCCATCTACACCTACACCTGAAGTCACCATCTGTGGGCCGACATATCCCATTTCTGATGGAGTTGCACATCATACCATGATCAAACAACTGCACCAGTCCCTCTCAAAATGTCTTTGTATGACCTCATCCAAACCTCTGAGTCTCATTGTCAGGCCCTCATCGAGGTCCTGCAATCTATTGAGGTTCCACCTAATGACCCCACACCTGTTGCTGCCATTATCACTCCTCATCATGTGGCTTCTCTCACCACTTCACCTCCATCTTCTTCCCCCACACTACCATTCATCAAGTCTTTGTTCTTAGTTTTTCTGAAAAAGAGATTGTCCCTCTCTAATCAGATCGTCCTGACCCCACCCTATTCATTCCCATATACATTGATAGTATACATGTATGACATGTTATGATCGATGGAGGTGCCAGTATCAACATCATTTCCTCCCATGCGTAAAAATAAATGTGCATCCCTTCTAATTACATGCATAATAACCCAATTATGTTGCGTTCATTTAATGATGCCATGAATTCCACCCTCAGAACCATTATTCTCCACATTCACGTGGGCCCCCATGCCATTCCTAAATTATTCTATGTCTTAGAGGGGGAATTTCAATACAATCTGTTACTTGGCCAACCCTTGATTCACACCATGGGTTGTGTTCCTTCAACCTTACACCACTTTTAAAATTTGAACATGAAGGGCACAACTACACCATTTTGGTAGATCCGTCACCATTCAAAACCTGCAACATGCTCTATCGACCTAATGATGTCCTTATACTAGTTAAGGCATCTACCACTACTACCACTTCTTCTCCAGTTGATACCCCATCTACCATTACTACCTCTTCTACTTCAGCTTCCACATCCACCACTTCTATTACATCTTCCATAACCAACTCCTCTATTCCCACTACCATTGTAAGCTGGCCCATTAGCTAACCCATTTAATTATCAAACACTAGATGCTTCTTCTTCTCAGGCTCCTGGTGATTCTTCCATTCCCACTAACCAAATACCAACTTTTGATCCCTTGGTAGGTGTTTTTCAATGCCTTACCTTGGGGAGTATCACCTCTATAAAATCAATACCTTCCTTACTCCTCAAGAGTATGGGAGATCCTCCATCAACACCCACATTACAATCAACATGTAGGTGAGGTCTTTCCATATGGTCCACCCCATCTTCAAACCAACTTGATGTATGGGGGACTTGATGCTTCTTCATATACTCTAGAACCACCTACTCAAACCCGTCCATTCTCATCTGATTTCCAATACCTCACCAATCACCACTTCACCCACACATTCCTTCATCGATGTGCTTGGAAAGGATTTGGCTTTGGTCTTTATGAACAGGGTCGTCACACCGTCATACCTTGCACCACTTAGAAACACAAGGATTTCCGCAGTCTTGGATTTTCTGAGGAACCTTCTTCTAAGAAATCCCATATCAACCTCATAGAGGAAGATACACCTTCTCCACCTCATTCACCTACCTCACCACCTTCACCTACAGAGTCTATGGATCCAAAATCCATTCCTCCTAAAAAAATTGTTATGAACACCATTTCCTTGGACCTCTGACCTATCAGTGTGAAATGATGGCGAGGCTCCCTCTTCTCTTCCCTTCCTATATCCTGACATGATCGATGATGACACTCCTTCTATCAATGTTGTTCAATGTCAAGATGATGATTCCATTCTCACCTACATAGGTGTAGAGGATTCCTATATCCACCGGTCGTTACCTTATGAGATGCAAACCATGTTGAATGAATCAACCATAGATATCAACATTCACACTTAGGAAGACCCCCACATTCTAAAGATAGGCCAATCTTTATACTCCATTGAATAATGAAAGCCTTCACCTCATTCCTCCGAGATCATAGAAATGTTTTTTCTTGGTCTTATGTTGATATGCCCAGTATTGACCCAAATATCATGGTCCACAATATCATAACTATTCCTGATGCCAAACCTGTGAAACAAAAGCTACGAAAAATGCATCCTCGCATTTCCCTTCTTGTGAAAGAAGAACTCCAGCACCTCCTTTCTATTTCTTTTATTTTACCCATTGACTATCCCTAATGGATTTCTAACATAGTTCCTATCACCAAAACAACAGGGGGACTCTTCATTTGCATGGATTTTCATGACCTTAACCTAGCTTTCCCCAAGGATGAATTTCCTCTACCCAGTATTGACCAACTTGTTGATCTCACCACCGGCCATGAGATGTTATCACTCATCGATGGACTTTTGGGTTATAACCAGATATTCCTCATACCAGAAGATCAACACAAAACTTCTTTCATCACCCATTGGGGGACCTTTTGTTATCATGGCATGCCTTTTAGCCTTTAAAATGCTGGTGTTACATATCAGTATGCCATGACCTATATCTTCCACGACATCATGCATGACATTTTGGAAGATTATGTTGATGACCTTCTTGCTAAGTCTAAGCATCAGGCTGAACACCTTGTGGTTCTTAAAGTCATCTTTGACCATCTCATCAAATACTGTGTTCACCTTCAACCAAAGAAGTGTGTCTTCGTCATCCTCTCTAGAAAACTCCTTGGTTTCATCATCTCTCTATGAGGTATTGAAGTCGATCCCACCAAAATCAAGGCTATTCTTGAGATGCCTCCACCTACTAACCTTTGAAAACTTTGTAGTTTGCAAGGAAAGTTACAATCTATTAGATGTTTATTTCTCAACTCTTCAACCGATGTCACCCTTTTCATCATCTTCCTAAAAAATATGTTTCCTTTAACTGGGATGACGAGTGTCGTAAAGCTTTTAAGACATTAAAAACATACCTCCTCCATCCACCTGTGCTCATCCCACCAAAGGATGACAAACCCTTTTACCTCTACATTTCTACCACTGATCATTCCTTGGGAGCCATGCTCACTCATCGCGACGAGCAACATAGGGAGCAAGTGGTTTATTATATAAGTCGTACTCTTTTAGATTACGAGACTAGATATACCACACTGAAAAATTGTGCTTAGCCTAGTATTCTTTGTACCACCAAACTTTCCATTACTACTCAACCACAAAACCTTCGTTTTCACCAACACTGACCCCTTACATTACATGTATGCTAAGCCTTATCAACACCAATGTGTTACACATTGGCTCATGCTTCTTGCAGACCTAGATCTCGAATTCATCCATCAAATTTATGTTAAAGGACAAACCATCATCAACTAACTTACAGACGCACCTCTTTTTGGAAATCAATCTTCTAACTTTGATTTCCCTGATGAATCCATTGTTACCCTCTCCCTTGACGACATCATTTATCAGATGACCTTATTTTTTGATGGTTCTAAATGTCAATGTGGGGTGGTGCAAGGGTCATCCTTATTCCTCTTGATGGTGATCCTATGCCTTTATCTTTCAAACTAGATTTTGACTACACTAATAACATTTCTGAATATGAAGCACTCATGTTAGGTCTTCAGACTACTATAGCCTTAGATGTTAAATCCATTAATATCTTTGCGACTCCCAACTAGTTGTGAACCAAGTCAATGGTTTATACCAGTGTCGTAACGAGGTACTTCAAAAGTATAAACATCACATCACATGCTTTTGACTACCTTTGATCATTATGAACTTCAAACCACTCCGTGCTCCACTAAAAAATTCACGGATACCATGGCCTTCCTTGCTTCTCAAATACCTACTTCACCTTCTGACTCAAAAATATTTTTCACAGTACAAAGGTTGTAATCACCCTCTTATTTATTTCAAGACATTAACTTTGTAGAAAGAATTAAAACTGATCTGTGTGACATGTGGTATAATCATTTTGTCAATTACATTTCTCTCTCAATTCTACCTCCAAACTCACTTGTAATGGACAACAATCCTTCCTCAAAAGTTATCTCTCTATGTCATCATAGGGGGTCTTCTCTACAAATGTGTCTTTGACGTTATCCTCATACGATGCCTCACAAGCTCTTAAATCTCATACACCATTAAAGAAGTTCATGATGGGATTTACAATGGTCATTTTAGTGGCCTTATCATCACTAAATGCATTTATCACCTTGCCTCAGCTATTACTGACCAACCCTTAACCAAGACTACTTGTGACTATGTCAAATGGTGTGTAAAATGTCAACAACATCCTAATCTTCACCACACCCCTAGTCATGCACTTACATGTCAATAGATACCTTCACCTGGCCTTTCTCCCAATGGGGTTTGGATCTTCTTGAAGAGATTAACCCTCATTCTTCTCAACGTTCATTGAAATGGATCATATCCACTACTTTTTCATATTACACCTCAAAATGGGTGGAGGTGTTTAAAAGATCTAAACTCTCATTTATACAAAAGCCAAGAAAATTTATGAATTCATCAACCATCACATCATTTGTAACTTTGGTGTTCCTCACCTTACTGATAATGAAAAAACAATTAACCAAAGAGAAAAAAATCCCTAATTGGCAAATATGTGACTCATACCTTTGGATTCATGTTTATCTTATCTTCTCTTAAGGTAAACCTAACCTGAGCCCCTCAATGCCTTGCATGTTTACCATTCTACTATTGAATCAAGTATTATATCACCTTTTTTTTACTAAACACTCATCCCTTAAGTAACCATTCCTTTCATCTACCTCCTTTAAGGACCAAAAATTACACTAGAATTGTATGATTATCCGTCACCTTTAAGCATTATCTTAAATATGAGTACCATGACACTACTCATGGCATGACTCTCATGGATAATTTTCATCCTTTTCAATATGGAATACCATGGTCATTCATCACTTAAAACATCTCTTTCATAGCTAACCTCTGCGTGCTATGGTTTTTCCTTCATAAAATAAACATGTACTCCTTTATAGTCTTGTCCATGACCTAAAAGTCTAAAAAAATCAAAAGTAATATATGAAAATTTTCAAATTCAAACTCCTTGAGTCAAACTTCTTGTAAATAGATGACTCACCTCAAAAAGGACATCTATCTTTCTGTAAAAATAGACTTTTCCCTTAAAGGATTGGACTATAAAAATCTATCCCTATTGTACATAGTCTATCCAAAAATAAGACTATCTTCTCTAAAAATAAAATAAAAATATTCTTCAACTTCCCACATCGATCAGCTTCATACTAGACATCAAGGAGATATTCTATTCATCCCACATAGACATCCCACATTGATTAGTATATAAAACAAAAGCAAAAAGAAAATATAAAAAAATTGAGAAAAATATACAAATTTTTCATCATGGAATTGCCTTCCTTTCATCTACCTCTTTTAAGGATTCTAGTTTTAGGTATCTTACCAGAAGAGGCAAGCTGTCTCACAACAAGGTTACGCTAATGGATACTTTCCACCTCATCCTCCTTTTTTTTCAGGATTTTCTACCTACTCAAGGGATGTACCGCACATGTAACACTTCTTGATCATGTAACTTCTTTCACCCTTATGGTTCAATCATGCAATGCCTTTAGGGGGCTTAAGTTCATAACCCTATCTTTGGTATGCTCCTAATGGTTCTTGCCACTTATGGAGTATTTCACCTCTTTTACCATTCACCTCTTTTCTTACTTATTGATTCTTATAAACAAAACAAGACCTTCGACATTTAGTTTTTGGCATTTCTTCTTATTTCACCTACATTTACATTCATCATCTACTTCAATCAACTCATATGACACAACCATGCCTAATCCAACCTAGACTCATTTCATGCCTAATACCTAGAATCAACCATTCCTAATCAACCTATACCTCAACCATGCCTATTCATCCCAGCCTAGACACTAACATTCCTAAATCACCTTTCCCATTTACCCATACCTAAAGAAACACCAACCTACTCACCTACCTCATCTTATTATTCTGGTATTTGGGAGAACTACTTCATCCAGAGGCCCCTTGTCTCACAACAAGGTTATATAAAACACCACTCCACCTCAGCCCTTTGAGGTTTTCTCTTCTTCTACCCACTCAAGGGACCCATCATCATTTCACTTCGTGATCACTTAGTTATTTCACCATTAGAAAGTTCAATAATGCAATGCCTTTAGAGGGCTTAAGTTCATAACCCTATCTTTATATGCTCAATGGTTCTTGCAAAACAAAACATGGAGTCTTTTTTCCTTTTTACCATGCTTTGATCTTACTTATCCATTCTCAATACATTGGACAAGACCTTAAACTATTTAGCATTTATCATTTCATTTCATCAAAACACCTCCATTTACATACTACAATCTACTTCATACATCAATGACTCCATAATGGAAAAATCATCTACATTCCATAAAAATGATATGCCTAGAAACCTTTAGACTCAACCATGCCTAATCAACCTAGACTCAAACTTTCCTATACCTAACTCCACTATGCTTATACCCAATTCCACCATGCCTATACATGTTTCCTTCATGCCTACATCTAACCTTAACCTTTCTTAAAACTCTAAGTTTCTATAGCATCAATATACAAAACTACCATCAAAACATACATCATCAATCAAATCAATTTTCCACTAAATAAATATAATGGAAATATACTCTCACATATCATCTCATCATCAACTATATAAATAGAGGGTCTATGTGTTAATATATGTATACATGGATATAAATAATAAAATTATCTCAAAACCTCTCTTGTACATTTTTGTATCTTTGGCACACAGGATGGTAAATATAACAAAAATTAAAATACAATGGTAGATAACATCTCTATCTCACCCATGTGAGGTCCTGACACCTTTTCTTCTATCTTTGGTACCCTCATCTAGTCTCATTCTCCACCCACTCATCATCTCATGTGTACCCTCGTCTGGCCTTTCCGTCCACAAACTTGTCACCTACCTCTCTCCATGACCATAATATTGGTGACTGCCTATCATACTGGTATTGTGATTCCTCTGTCTGGAAGCCTACTGGACCCTGTATACTAGCCTCTAACAACTAGTCTTAGTAATATCTCACCTCTGATACTGAATATCTATAATTGGTCAAGGATATCATTTGGGGAGGTGCCATATCTTTAGCACCTACCTATAGCCCCTATTTTTATACCTGTGGTCCCTGACCTATTATCTGCAATACAAAACCCTGTCTCGTCACCTATGGAGGTAGACCCACTTCCTGAATCTATACCTTTTCCTGTCCTTGAGCCTTTGAAGCTACTAATTAGCCCTGCAAGGTAAGAACTTGTGCCTATAGTTTGGAAAAATGTTCCCCATTACCTTCCTATTCATGTGTTAGTTGGGCCTGTAGCATAGTTACTTGTGCCTGTAACCCTGTAACATATCCCTAGAGGGTGGTCACCTATGCCTAAGACTGAGTCAGTTATAGTTATGATGTACTAACCAAAGTGAAGAAAAGAAAAAGTGACAAGATTGCTCATAATTGGCTTAGACCCTATATCATCACTGAAACATATGGACTAGGTGCTTATTTTTTATCTTCTCTTAAAGGTAAATCCAACCCTGAGCCCCTCGATGCCCAGCATCTTCGACCATTCTACTATTTAATCAAGTATTGTATCACATTTTTTTCATTATATGCTCATATCTTGAGTAATTTTTCCTTTCATCTACCACTTTTAATTACTAATGTCTACACAAGAATTGTGTAATTATTCATCACCTTTCAGCCTTATATTAAATATGAGTACCACGGCTATACTTATGGTATGATTCTCATGGATACCTTTTTTCCTTTTCAGGGTGGAATCCCATTTTCGTTCATCACTTAAAACCTCTCTTTCATAGCTAACATCTATGTGCCATGGTTTTTCCTTCATAGAAGAAGCATATACTCCTTTATAGTCTTTTACAAGACCTAAAAGTCCAAAAGAAATCAAAAGTAATATATGATATTTTCAAATTCAAAATCCTTGAGTCAAACTTCTTGAAGATAAATAACTCCCTAAAAAAGTACATCTATATTTCCATCTTCCTGCTATAAATAGATTGTTCCCTTGAAGGACACCTATAAAAAGCTAGCCCTATTATACATTGTCTATCCAAAAGGATGACTATTTATAAGAAAAATAAAATAAAAATATTCTAACACTTCTTGCATCGATCAACTTCACAAACACCTCAAGGAGATATTCTATTCATCCCACATAGACTTCTCCCATCAATCAATATATAAAATAGGTCTGAAAAAAGAAAAATAGAAAAAAATCAATAAAAATACAACTTTTTCATCATGGACTTGCTTATTTTGGTTTTGGGTATCTTATAGAAGAGACATGTAGTCTCACATTAAGGTTACACTAACCAAGATTTTCCAACTCACCCTCCTTTGTTTTCTTATTTTCTACCTACTCAAGGGATGTGATGCACATGCAACACTCCGTGATCATGTAACTTCTTTCACCTTTAGAAATTTCAATCATGCAACACCTTTAGGGGGCTTAAGTTTATAACCCTATCTTTGGTATGCTCCTAATGGTTCTTGCCACTTATGGATTATTTCATCTCTTTTACATTTCTCCTATTTTATTACTTATCGATTCTTATACATAGGACAAGACCTTTGACATTTAGTTTCTTGGATTTATTCTTCTTTCACCTCCATTTACATCTGTCATCTACTTCAATCAACTCATCTAAAACAACCATGCATAATCCACCTAGACTTAACCATGCCTAATAAACTTAGACTCAACCATTCCTACTCAACCTAGAGTCCAACATGCCTAAATAACATTTCCCATTTACCCATACCTAAACTCACCATCCTGTTGACCTCTCTCATCTTATTATTCCCTATTATATGGGAGAACTACATCAGCCTGGCGCCCCTTTCCCAAGGGATATGTAGGAAACACTCTTAGGGCATGGGGCCCTTCGAGGTTAGCTCAGCCTCTCTTTTACCCCATTATCATTTCCTTATAAAACAAACACTTAGTTAGTTCCCATAAAAACAATAATTTGAGAAGTTAACTCAAACCCAAATCATACATCCATTATATATCTCATCTATTATACACTCACATATCATCTCATCGTTAACTATATAAATAATACACATGTATACACAGATATAAATAATACAAGTATCTCAAAACCTCTCATGTAAAATCTCATATCTTCAGCACACAGGCCGGTACATATAAAAAAAATCAAAATACAATGGCAGATGACATCTCTATTTCACCCATGTGACGGCCTAAAACCTTTCCTACTCTCTCAGGTATCCTCATCATATTGGTGTTCACCCAATCATCATCTCTCTTATACCCTCATTTGACCACACCCTCCATGAACTCGTCACCTCCCTCTCATCATTACCACAAGATCAGTGACTACCTATCGTATTGGTATTGTATGTCCTCTGGCTGGTAACCTCTTGGGCCCTGTACTCAACATATGATACAACTTGTATACCAACCTCTAACAATCGGTTCTGATAATATCTTACATCCAATATTGAATCTTTGTAAGTGGCGAAATGATATCATCTAGGGCGGTGCCATAGCCTTGACACCTACATGTAGCCGATATGTTGGTATCAATGGTCCCAACCCTACTATCTGTAATGCGGGTCCGTGTCCCAATTTTTTTAGAGGTGGCCCCTTTACTTGAACCTGTAAGTAAGCATGTGTAGCTACTCACTGACCCTACAAGGTAAGAACCTATTCCTATAGTGTGGAAACTTGTGCCTATAATGCAACAACTTGTCCCCCATCACCTTCCTATCCCTATGATATTTGGGTCTTTAGTGTAGCTACTTGTTCTAGTAACCCTGCAACCTATCCCTGGAGGGTCTTCCCCTATGCCTGAGACTAAGTTAGTTGTGTCTCTAATGCATCCCTCTTAACTATCACATTAGCCAATTCCGGCTAACCTAGATGTGAGGGTAATGCCTATAGTTGGGCTACCCACTAATGTATGTAACCATCCATCACCCCTACATCATCAATCTTATTATTCGCAACCTGCTCCTCATGCCTTGTTGGCTCTGTCGGATGTGGTGGAGATAACGATATCTCCACATCGTCTCTACGATACTAAGGAAATGGTGGAGGCACATCCTACTATAGCCAAAATTGGTGTCAGACCCTATCCAATGGAATCATCTTGTGCTCACTAGCACACATGCCTTGTATCAATCTAAGTAATTTTAAACCCTAAAAATTCTCTGGCATGCCTCCATATGATGGGAAATCCACATATGGCCACCATACTATGTCCATATCTTATAACCTCTCTAACTCCTTCCTGTAATATGTTGCATCGTGTGCTACCTCCTCAACCCATGAATGAGCCCCTAAAACCACCCATCTCATGTATCTAGCTCTAGTAACACCATGATGTCAATCCGTTAGCAGAATTCCCTATGGGTGTACAACCACTATGTTCTTATACGCCCAACAATGTAATAAATATATACAACATATGCCATACTATCACATCCTCTGATAGGCCCAAATCTCCCTATATAGTTGCACTAGATATGTAGGTGCCCATGAAAAATAAATGCACTCCTCAATCCTATCTTGTAATACCCCCATCAATGCTTAGGGAAACATGCCACCCTCTTAATCCAGGAGTACATAACATCCCACTGCCACTAACATCAACATTGCCAACTTGGTATCTTAAGGATGTGCAGTATACATCACCCCATAAATGATGCTAGTAATATGCTTAGTCAGGTCACCCATTTCCTCTCTAAGTATGGAAGCCATAGAATCAACCACCTCATCAGATGATATCTAATATACTAGCTCCCCCATGATTAGCTGCCATAAAATTTGGTTTACATCCACTAGCGTGATGGTCATCTCACCAGTAGGTAAGTGGAAGTTATTGATCCTTGGAGGTTCAACCATAGTACATGGGATTACATCCCTCCTCAAAGACAGGTGAGGCTGCCTGTTTATTACTAATCTAAAACACAATAGAAATAATATGTACAATATTCACACTAATCTAACCATTGGGGTTGGGATAGAATCCTGAAATCCATATCCACAACAGATGGAGATATTGCTCTTTCAAAATGAAATGAATTGGAAAGGAAATTATTATTATGGAAAGAAACACAATGGAAAGGAAATGAGAGGAACGTATTTTCTTTCGAGTAAACACAGAGCACGAAATAATCATACGAGCTTTAGATAACAAATGTAATGTTTTTGAAATGATTAGAATGATCAAGATGTTAAACTGAAGAATAGCTTAAGATTATGAACATAAGAACAATATCTTAAGAAAGATACATCTCACAACACAAAGTTTGCAAAATAGCATCAATTTCTATTCCTGAAATGATTAAAAGAAAAACAAAGTTTTTTTTCTTCACAATAGTTCTCAATATTCCAAAAATCTCAACCCTTTGGAATGCATGCACATCCCTTATTTATAATAAAAAGAGTTGAGAGAAAATAGGACAAACCCTATAAAAAAGTGTTCAAACAAGAGTCCTATTTTACTTGGCTCTCACGCAGGAGACCAAGTCAAAACTTACTTCCTATGTGACGAAACAGAAATGAAAAAGACATGTCAATTTCAAGATTGAAATGACATGTTGCATTGTGACTTAGTCTGAATCATCATCTTTCTCTTCTTCATCTTTCCCTTCTTCCAGCAAAGCCTGTTTGTTCCAAAATTCTTGGAATTTCCAGATTATACCTTGCATCTCATTTTCATCAGGTGCAGTAGAATGATCACTCAGGACTTCACATGTTTCATGAGTGTCACTGACATTTTTGGGAAGCTTTCTCAATCTTTTGTTGAGTTTTCTCAGGGTTTCCAAAGAATGTTCAATCTTTACAAACCTGTCAATGATTTCAATGCCAAATCCATGAGTTGGTTCATGCTGAATTGATTCTTGGATTTGTTTGAAAAGACCATCAACTGGTAGGATACCCGAGTCTCCACCCAACACTTTTGCACAGATTTTGATCAGTTCTTCTTCCAGGTCACTCTTGCCATCAATCAATTGATCTCTTGATTCTCTCAATTTTCCACAAGCTTCATTGAGAATCTTTATTCTGAATCTGATGGCCTTGGTCAGCTAGAAATGCTTATCCACATGTGGGATGATGCCCTCTTCGACCAAGATGCGTGATGGGATTTGCTTCAGCACCTGGAGAGCTTTGAAAGTCAACTCCAGGTGCCCGATCTCTTGAGAGAAATCATCATCCATCTTTTCCCCATCACTCTGTATATTCTCCAAAGATTGATAGACTTCTACAGTGTCTTGGATTACTTCTTTCCCCTGTAGGAGCAGCCTTTGGGTCCATTCATCGACCACCCTCCCCTTTTCATTAATCTTTTCAATTATAGGTACTGATGAGAAATCGAACCCGATAGGAATAGAGGATGATGGTACAGACTCAAGGGGTTTTGAGAGCTTAAGTAATACCTTAGTCAACTGCTCCACCTTTTCTTTAAGCTCATCCCTGCTGTCCTTTGTTTCCTTTAATTTCTGGCATAGCACGTTCATAGCATCTCGTGCATCCTGTTGTGCTCCTTCTGTCATCACCTCTCCTAGAGAAACCCTGGTTATCTGATAGTCAGAGGCCACTATGTCCTCTTTGGTCTTGTCAGTCGCGGGAGTGGCGATCTCTGCAAACTTATGTCCCGAAGCATCCACTAAAACCCTTGAAACTGTTTTGGGTTTCTTGGCTGATTTAGCAGTAGGAAGCCTTGAGTGAACTAAAATCAAAGGCTGGTATGGGTACAACCACCTTCCTTTTCCTTGGAGTTTTCTCAAGTAACCATTGAGGCATGCCAGAAGGAGTTGCCACTGTTGTAGAAGTTGGTGTCATACTTTCAGGTGGAGGGGATTCACTGGTGGAGTGGGAACAGTTATCAGTGTGGTAGTAGATTCGGTGAAAAGAGGTATAGGAGGAGGCATATCTGTAGTTAATTTGGTCCCAGTAGAGAGAGGTGAGAGTCCAGAGAAAATGTTGGCCATGGTTAATGAAGTGGATGGGGAAAGAGGAGGTGGAAGTGGTTGTGAAGTAGGAAGTGCAGATCCTGACGCCAAAGCCTGGGATGCAAGGGATAAAGTTACTTTTGTTGGGCAGTCAGCAAATGGTGAAATTAGGGGCTGACTCACCTCTCCTTCCAAAGAAATTTCCCCTATTTCTGGTGGTGTTGGTGACTCTGGCACGTTCACCATTTCAACTGGAGTAGCAGTTGAAGGGGTTTCTTCTTCTCTTCTCTTCTTGACAAATTTGACCTTTATAGGTCCCTTGGAAGAGCTTTTGTCCTTTTCCTTTTTGGAGGGCCCCGCCTCCAAAGCAACCAACTTTGAAAAACTATCTTCTTTGAAACTCATCCCCCAAGAGGTGAGCCATGCCTTGGTGCGTGTGAGAATCGGGGCTGATCTATCTGGTAATAGAGGCTTTCTCACTGATAGACCAATCAATAGGTGGGAAAACATATTGATCTTCATTCAGTCTATCATAGGAAGGATCCAGAACACTTTTATTATCACCAGTACCCTCTGGAATGTCAGTGAGTTCAAGTGTCTGAATCTCTGCAAGTGTCAACCTGCTATGATCTTTTCTTTGGACAACAACCTCATCACGTAAATCAATCCAGATGTCTTCTATACTTGGTACGTGTAGGTGCAGAGTTCCATATGACTTGAGGACTCCTCGAAAATCAAACCCATCTCTGGGATTCATGTGCTTTTTTAACTTATCTTGAAGCTCATGTACAACGTTCTTGGCTTTTACCACCATTGAGCAGGTATACCTTCCAATAGAAATTGGGAAGGATACAACGGCCTTGTGTTTACTCTGTTGGAACTTATGAAAATCCAACAATTACCTAACCAAATCCATCAAGATTAGTTTATCTCCTGGATATCTAGGAAAATGGAAAGGATCACCTGAGTACATGACCACCCAGAAGGTAAGTGAACTTCTTGAATTGTAAGAAGACACAACCCCATTTCGAAACTTCAGCCCATGCCTCATCAGAGACTCTTGTTTTCCTCAGTTCAGGGTTTAACCTGCAGATGTTCTCGTAAAAGAAGGCATCATTTACCCTTCTGAATTGGTCTTCGGACCCTTTTCTTGTTAACTGAGGAAAATACCGATAAATATGTTCCACTGTCTTGTTCCCCTTTGTGTCCAATCTGGGGTAATTCCTCATGCCAGCTGCTGCATAGGTGACATACGAGGACATATAAAACTTCCCAGTAGACAAGACTATTTTTCATCTGAGAATCTATCTCGTTACTGATAAGGGTACCCCAATCAATCCTCTGTTGATTCTTCTTAATGATGATCATGAATTAGTACATCCATCCTTGGAAAACATTTGATTCGGGGAAACCAAAAACCCAGCTCAACAGAGTAATGATATCATTGATTTCCTGAATGAAATCACTTCTAGGAACAAGTCTTGGGAACCTGGAAACAGCCGGCTTGGCTTTGATTAGGAACTTCTTATTTACGTGTTTGATACAATCTTCCTGATCAATGTCCCAAGATTTTTGGGCTGACTTGAGATCTACATCCCCATACTCCTCAAAGTTAGGCAACTTGAGAAGGTCATCGAAGTAACCTCCGTCTAACTTGATTACGACCTCTCCCGCTTGATTTTTCACAGAACGAGAAGCAGAGTCATAATTTGAAGCACAGGCTAAGATGAACTCAGGGCACTGAGCAGACATGGGGAAACCTGCTGCAAGAGGAAGACCACTGCCAACTATTGATTTCATCCATGGGGTCTGGGAAGAACTCTTGACTCTATTCCAAAAGTCTTCCATATCTATGTTTCCGAGTTCTGTATCTCGGATGTCGTAATTACAATCAATGTAGGAAGGAGACTCCACCTTCCTAAATTTATACTTCATCCTCCCTGATTTTTCCATCTTTTCCTGTGATGGACCAGGATCCGACATGAGGAATTCCAAAGAAGGGGTGAACTGATTGCTTCTGATTTAGACACTTCAGTTTTGATGACCTACTTAGCAATCCTAGAGGCTCGAAACACTACAGAGAGTATCAGATATTAGTGGGTGTCGAACACTCGAAAGTCCCGACAATCAGTTGAACCTGTCAGAAGGTATGAGATGTCCACCACTCTGGAAAACCCGCAACACTGGAAGATGTCGAAGGGTTCAGAAAATCCCACAACACTATTGTTAGATGCCGGGAAGATTGGAAATCCCTGCTATACTTGGAGGATGTCAGAAGGTTTGAAGTGTCCACACACCTTAGAGGATGCTGGAAGATTTGAAAATGTCTGACACCTTAGATTTCCTGACAACACTGCGGGTTTTGGAAGCTGCAAAACACCCTGCGAAACCCAAAAAGAGGGAATCGGGTTGTTGTTAGGTCAAAACATGCAAATTCCTCTCCATTGTTATGAATTTTGATACATTGTCATTACAACGACATATTCCAAGGAATAAAACAAAGAGCATTCCAAGGGTGAACCCTAAAACACAAACTTGATTGGAAAACAACCAAAAAGGAATAAATGATCAAAAACCCCAAAAACCCTAATCAAGAAAGAAAGAGGAATTTAGAAGGATCATTACACAATTCTTCCACAAATTTCACAAACAAAGAACAAAGTGAAATACCTTCAATCAGATCGAAAAATGATCAAAAATGAGCAACTCAATCGAACACGAAGGCGAGTCGGGTTTCAGGGTTGAATAAGCATGCACGAAAATCCACGAGGTAAAAAGTACGTCTGGTAAAAATGACGTGGAAATCCAGTATTTATAAATAATTTCACATTTAATACACTTCAGTTGACACGTGTGTCAACCACCCAACAACTCGGCATTAATGCCATGTCAGCATGTTTGGGATGTCTGAAAACCCGACACAAAGGATTTCATATCAATTCAGGTTTCGGGTTGCGGGAAGCAAGCGACATGAAGCATGATGCTTGATGGTTCCGAAAACCTGATACAAAGGGGCGAGTCAGGTTTCAGGAATCGGAAGACATGCGACATGAAGCATGTTCTGAACAAGGCATGTTCCGATGCTCAGAGAACCCGAAAACCTGATACAAAGGAGAAAATCAGGTTTCGGAAATCGAAGACATGTGACATGAAGCATGTTCTGACTAAGGCATGTTCCGATGCTCGGTGGACCCAAAAACCTGAAAGACTTACTTGATGTGGGTTTCGGCTTTGGGGAACATACAACATGAAGCATCCAAAACTCATGTTGTCTTGCTATGGAAACCTGAAAACCTGATTATCTCTCTGAAAGGGAATTTTTAGGAAACTAGCTCAAAAAATTTCCTAGGGTTATCACTAAATTTTGGTGTAAACACAAAAATGAGATAACAACTGGCTCTAGTTGGGGACTTTCTTTGTGACATCAAAGGAAGAGAACTCAGAATCTCTGGCTTTATCCATTGGGCTACGGAGTCAGAAAAGAAGAAAACCGAAAACAAAACAAAGAAATAAAGAAGACCAAAAGCAAACACACGACAGAAAATAAAGTATGTACAATGCAAAAGAGCATCTTGCATTAATGATGGAACAACTTCAGATGTTGGCCACTGAAAGGCAAGGGGAGTGACTCTCCATCAAGATATGATAGATAGAAACTATTTTCACCATTCAGCTGATGAATCTTAAAAGGTCCTTTCCACAAAGAATCAAACTTTCCGTGCATTCCTTTCTGCTCCCTTCTCTTATCCCAAAGCAACACCAGATCTCCAATTTGGAAATTACGTTGCCTTGATTTCTTGTCAAAAAATTTCTTTACTTTTCTCTGATGACCCGCAATGCAATCAATCACCTTGCTTCATTCCTCTTCTAGCCTAGCTAGGTACATAACCCTTTTTTCAATAGAATCTTGAAAAGTCACATCTTCGACTGCTTTGGCCAACTGTAAGGCTGGCAACTCTACTGAGATAGGGATCTCAGCATCAATCCCATACAGTATTTGGAAAGGGGACATTCCTATAGCTCACTTTGGGGTAATCCATCCACCCACAACGCATCATACAATGCTTTGTACCATGTCCTCTGGTTTTCATCTACCAACTTTCTAATTATGGTAACCAGGTTCTTGTTGCTGGACTCAGCTTGCCCATTGCCTTGGGGATAATAGTCAGATGAGTGAGCCAGGGTGATGCCGAATCCATAACAAAATTCTGTCAACTCATGCGATGAGAAATTGGAGGCGTTATCAGCCACAATCTTGTGAGGCACACCAAATCTGACAATTATATTTTCTTTAAGGAATTTGCACACAGCTTCTGAGGTTGCCTGCTTGATTGGTGCAGCTTCCACCCACTTGGTAAAATAGTCTGTAGCAGTAAGTACGTAATTGTGTCCAGCACTAGAGGTAGGATTCAACATTCCAATGAAGTCAATTCCCCACTGGCGGAAAGGTTCTTCAATCACTACGGGCTTCAGGGGAAGAGCTGCTAGCTTAGGGCGACCAACGAAATGTTGACAAGCTTCACACTTGGACACCCATTCTGCTGAGTCCCGAAAGAGAGTAGGCCAATAGTACCTAGCCCATAGGATCTTATAAGCTATTACAGAGGATGAGAAATGTCCTCCGCATGCTAGACTATGGAAGGATTCTAGTAACTTTACCTGTTGTGACTTATCAACACAGCGCAGGAATACACCATCAATACCTTTCTTATATATTCCGTTATCCCACAGGAGGTATCTTGCAGATCTTAACTTGACTGTCCTCTTCTCCTTTTGGCTTAAATGTGGGGGGCATTCACCATAAGTCAGAAAGAAAGCAATATCTGTGTACCATTCATCAGTTGTGCTCACGAAAAGCACCATGGGCAACTTTGAAGAGGTGTCTTCAGTCCTTTCACATTCTGTTTCAGCATGATTTTTCACAATCAATTGGCACAGGCCCCTTCCTCGTACCAACTTGGTAGGTCTAATGTCCAAGTCATACTCCTGAACTTTAGCTATCCAGTTACCTCATTGACTACCCAGCTCTTGTTGAGTCAAAATGGATTTAACAGCAGTGTCAGGAATGAGAACGAGGGTATGAGAGTTCAGCACATAGTACCTGAAATGTTTCACCGCTCGTACCACTGCATAAGCATGCTTTTCAATTTGTGACATTTTTAGTTCATGTTCCTTTAATGGGCAGCTCATGAAAGTGATGGGAGCTTCAATGCCCTCTTCGTTCTCCTGCATCAGGATGGCTGACACTGTGTGTGTGGAAGCGTAGCTGTACATGATGAAGTCTTTTTTGAAATCTGGACATACTAGGATAGGAGCGCAAGCAATTTCCCTTTTGACTTCATCAAATGCAAGCTTCCCTTCAGTACTCCATCGAAATGGAATTTTTCCTTTCATCATCCCAAGGATATCCTTGGTTTTATCAACGAAATCAGGTACCAACCTTCTTAGGAAATTGACCTTTCCGAAGAAGGAATGAACTCCAGTTTTACTTGTGGGTAGGGTAAGGCTTTGAATGGCCTTCACCCTTTCTGGGTCGATCTTGGTTCCTTCTCTAGTCACAATATGACCCAGCAACTTTCCTTCGGTCACTCCAAACATGGACTTCTTGGGATTTAATGAAATTCCGTGACGCCGGCATCTCAAGAGTACTTGTTCTAGATGATCATAATGATCACTCCATTTTTTAGAGAAAATGGTCAAGTCATCCAAATATACCACTATGGATCTGCCCATCAGGTCTCTGAATGCTAAGTCCATAGCTCTTTGAAAGGTAGCTCCGGCGTTGATTAAGCCGAAAGGCATCCTCCTGTAAGCAAAGGTCCCCCATGGGGTTGTGAAGGCCATCTTGTGTTGATCCTCAGCAGCTACCTCAACTTGATTATATCCTGAAAATCCATCGAGCATGGATAGCATTTCTGATCCAGTAACGGTCTGTAACACCTGATCCATGATAGGTAAGGGATAGTTGTCTTTTAATGAAGACTGATTTAGGTTCCGGAAATCAACACAAATCCAGATTTCACCATTCTTCTTCCTGACAGGTACGATATTAGCAACCCAGGTGGAATGGAGGATTGGAAAGATAATCCTAACATCTAGCATCTTCTGATCTCTACAAGAATGGTTCTTGAGATTTTGGGATTATAATGCCGCTGCTTCTACCTATAGGGTTTTACATCAGGCTTCAAAGGGATACTGTGTTGTACATCTTTGGGCTTGAAGGATTTTAAATCTGCATAGGACCAGGCTAAGACATCCATGTATCTCTTTAGGAGTGAAGTGAATTTTTCTTTCTCTTCAGGGGAACAACACTTCCCAATATTCACCATCTGAGGTTGATCAGACGAACCTAGATTGACCTGATCTACTTCCGAGGAAGAAGCTCCTTCAGTTTGTCTCTTGTTTTGAATGAAACGGTCATGCTTGTCAAACAAGCCCTCCAGAGAAACCAACCCTTTGGGAATCTTGTTGCCTTTAAGCTGAATAAACTCACCATCAACCTCTTGATATGGATCTGAAATAGATTCACAGAAAGCTGATTCCGAACCTTCAAAGTATAGCTCACTAAAATTGTCAGTTTTTTCTAGAAAAGACAACACCTGTTGATCATCATTGAACACTTGCCAATGAGCCGCATTATCTGGGATACTGGGACGATACACAATCTCAATGGTGTATGTATCTTGTTTGAACTGGGGATGAGGGAGAAGGAGGGATGCAGACACGGCTAAAGAATCAGCCTTGTCGTTATAATCTCTCAAAACTGCCTTGATGGAGAATGCGTCAAAGCATTCTATATTATCCCAAACTTTGTTCCTGTAATGTCTCAAGCGATCATTTTTTACTTGATAGATCCCCTTGACCTGGTTGACAATCAGCTCTGCATCTCCTTGAACCTTGAGATTTCAAATTCCCTTCTGTCTGGCCATTTCTAATCCTAGTAACAGAGCTTCATATTCAGCCGTGTTATTAGTATTATCAAACTGCAACTTGAAGGCAGAGGGGAAGATCTCAGAATCAGGAGATATAAGAACTACACCAGCCCTGATCCAGTGGTTGAACAACTACCATCGAATTCAAGGGTCCAAATAGCATTAGAATCTTCTTCCTTGACATCTACAGCTGGTACCTCTGATGTCATGAAATAATTTCCAAAACTAGCATCTTCGAAAAGGATTTGAGCCTTAGGGTCATCTGATTTAGTTACCAAATACTTTGCCTGAGGCTCAGGATGGAGAACATGATAAACCCCATTGACTGGAATTTTGGCCTTGGTCCAATCCATATTAATCTCTCCTCCGACATCTTTACAAAAACCTCTACCCAAGAGGATACCGTAAGCTGCAGGAATGTCAGCGACTAGAATGGTCATTTTCACTCTCTTTTCTGGGAAGGCAACGAATGCAAACTGTGCATCTTTGATTTGACCAATCAAGGGAACTTGCTTGGTTTCCATGGAGTAACACCATCCATATGACTTAGTCAAAGTAAGCCCAAGGGCATGGGCTACTTTTGCGGGCATAACATTGTCGGAGGCCCCTGAGTCGATGATGTAATTGCTGAGTTTAAACCCATTTATAAGCAAAGACAAATAGAACGGTTCAATCTTTCCTGAAGAAGAAGTAGAGGTCAGATTGTTCTGAGGTGGGGATTGAGTAGGATTTGGAAAAAGACCTTTTGAAGGTGGGGGAATGGTGGCTTTACTTCTAATGAATTTGGTGAGTTTTTCAAACTGTTCAGGATTTGACTGAAGATATTCTGCTTCTGACATTTGGATCTTGGTTCTTTTTGCATGATCGATAATGTCAAAAGCAGTATAAGAAGGAGTGATAGTAGGTTTGGTTCTAATCACATGAGCTTGAGCTGGGGCACTGACCTTAGGAGAAAGAGAATGAGGAGAAGTTGTTACCTTTTTAGTGACTTCTCTTTCAGTTTGCGCTGAGATAGGAGTACCTCTCTTAACTATGGCTATGGGAGGTTCCTTGTTCTTCTCCTTGGGGCTTTCAAGAGGTTTTCTTGGATTCTGAGATTGGGATCGAGTGAAGACAGCAAATGACTGACCATCCGGTGCACATTCATCTTCTTCGTATTCCAAATACCCAATGCTGGAGTCACCAGCTGAATCATCATAAGACTCATCAGCGTATCCTGAAGCTTCAAAAGCCTTCACGGGAATCTTGTTCTTCTGGTTTTTCCTCTTCTTCAACTATCTCTACTATGTGTTAATGGGAGGAGCTTCGATTGCCAGCCTCGGTTGAGCAGGAGTTAACCGTGGCCTGTCTCTTGTAGGCGCACCATTGGTGTTATTGAAATTCTGTCTAGGGATATCCCGATACGGAACATTGCTCACCTGCTGGGACATTTGATTTTTCAAAGCAATCAAATCATTAGCCATCTTTTGAATCATAGGGTCAGTATTACCTTGAGAAGAACCTTGATTTTTAGGCTTGGGTGCATCTTTCCTGATTCTTCTTGCCAAAATGAGATCATCCTCTATTTCAATAGCTATTGACTGAGCGATAGCCAAATCAGGGATAGCCGACCTTCTTAATAGGAAGCTCACATCGGGGGCTGAGCATTAATGAAGAAGCATTTCTGATTTTCTGGAGTAGGTACAGCTATTTCCAGAATCTTTCTGATCAGCTTGTTGAACTTTTCCATGAAGTCCCGCATGGGTTCATGAGATTCCTTCTTCATATGGGTAAGTTGTGCTAACAAAGCATGAGAATCTTTGGCCGGTTTGAATCGTGCTTCGAATCTGGTCCTCATGGTAGCCCAGTTTGTGATGCATGCATTTGGAAGGTGGTAAAACCATTCGGCTGCTGCACCGTGCAATGTTTCAATGAAGAGTCGAACAGAGACATCTTCATGAGCTACTCCAAGGACACCGCATGCTACAAAGAAAGATGCAATGTGTTCATCAGGATGCTGCTTCCCATCACCATTGAACTTGGGAATGTTTTTACGTGATCCATGTGGTAACTCGTGCAATGGTGGAGTTAAAGAAAGAGGACCAATAGCTGCGCCCCAGGGCACAGGTTGTGCTGCCATCCTTCTGAAAAGAGTGCGTATAGGGATCCGAGTGTCAGACAAGAATAACGCGTGACAAGTTGCAGACACTTCTCATTCTACGGGGATCCAGTTTCTCTGAACAGGTGAAGAACTTCTGGTTCGGTTAGAAATAACGCAGTTGGGGGAAAGACTGAAATTATGCTGTTGTAGCAACTCAAAGAGTGGATCAATTTCACCCTGGGCTCGGCGGGACCGAGTGAAGATCTTTCCAGCCAGCTTGAACCAGGAAAGAGATCTTGTTGAAAATAAGGCAAATACGGAGTCACCAGACACCAAGAGGATAAGCTTTATACTATTAATCCGTATTCCCCAGCGGAGTCACCAAAAACTGTTGGTTGGATATTTTGTCAAGACAAAATATGAGGTTCAACCACAGTACATGGGATTGAATCCCTCCTCAAAGACAGGTGAGGCTGCCTGTTTATTACTAATCTAAAACACAATAGAAATAATGCATACAATATTCACACTAATCTAACCATTGGGGTTGGGATAGAATCCCAAAATCCATATCCACAATAGGTGAAGATATTGCTCTTTCGAAATGAAATGAATTGGAAAGGAAATTATTATTATGGAAGAAACACAATGGAAAGGAAATGAGAGGAACGTATTTTCTTTCGAGTAAACACAGAGCACGAAATAATCATACGAGATTTAGATAACAAATGTAATGTTTTTGAAATGATTAAAATCAATTGATGAATTAAACAAAGAATAGCTTAAGATTATGAACATAAGAACAATATCTTAAGAAAGATAAATCTCACAACATAAATTTTTCAAAATAGCATCAATTTCTATTCCTCAAATGATTAAAAGAAAACACAAAGTTGTTCTTCTTCACAATAGTTCTCAATATTCCAAAAAGCTCAACCCTTTGGAATGCACGCACATCCCTTATTTATAATAAAAAGAGTTGAGAGAAAATAGGACAAAACCCTATAAAAAAGTGTTCTAACAAGAGTCCTATTTTACTTGGCCTCACGCAGGAGACCAAGTCAAAACTTACTTCCTATGTGACGAAACAGAAATGAAAAAGACATGTCAATTTCAAGATTGAAATGACATGTTGCATTGTGACTTAGTCTGAATCGTCATCTTTCTCTTCTTCATCTTTCCCTTCTTCCAACAAAGCCTGTTTGTTCCGAAATTCTTGGAATTTCCAGATTATACCTTGCATCTCATTTTCATCAGGCGCAGTAGAATGATCACTCAGGACTTCACATGTTTCATGAGTGTCACTGACATTTCTAGGGAAGCTTTCTCAATCTTTTGTTGAGTTTTCTCAGGGTTCCAAAGAATGTTCAATCTTTACAAACCTGTCAATGATTTCAATGCCAAATCCGTGAGTTGGTTTGTGCTGAATTGATTCTTGGATTTGTTTCAAAAGACCCTCAACTGGTAGGATACCCGAGTCTCCACCCGACACTTTTGCATAGATTTTGATCAGTTCCTCTTCCAGGTCACTCTTGCCATCAATCAATTGATCTCTTGATTCTCTCAATTTTCCACAAGCTTCGTTGAGAATCTTTATTCTGAATCTGATGGCCTTGGTCAGCTGGAAATGCTTATCCACATGTGGGATGATGCCCTCTTCGACCAAGATGTGTGATGGGATTTGCTTCAACACCTGGAGAGCTTCGAAAGTCAACTCCAGGTGCCCGATCTCTTGAGAGAAATCATCATCCATCTTTTCCCCATCACTCTGTATATTCTCCAAAGATTGATAGACTTCTACAGTGTCTTGGATTACTTCTTTCCCCTGTAGGAGCAGCCTTTGGTTCCATTCATCGACCACCATCCCCTTTTCATTAATATTTTCAATTATAGGTACCGATGAGAAATCAAACCCGATAGGAATAGAGGATGATGGTACGGACTCAAGGGGTTTTGAGAGCTTAAGTAATACCTCAGTCAACTGCTCCACCTTTTCTTTAAGCTCATCCCTGTTGTCCTTTGTTTCCTTTAATTTCTGGCATAGCACGTTCATAGCATCTCGTGCATCCTGTTGTGCTCCTTCTGTCATCACCTCTCCTAGAGCAACCCTAGTTATCTGATAGTCAGAGGCCACTATGTCCTCTTTGGTCTTGTCAGTCGCAGGGAGTGGCGATCTCTACAAACTTATGTCCCGAAGCATCCACTAAAACCCTTGAAACTATTTTGGGTTTCTTGGCTGATTTAGCAGTAGAAGCCTTGAGTGAACTAAAATCAAAGGCTGGTATGGGTACAACCACCTTCCTTTTCCTTGGAGTTTTCTCAAGTAACCATTGAGGCATGCCAGAAGGAGTTGCCACTGTTGTAGAAGTTAGTATCATACTCTCAAGTGGGGGGGGATTCACTGGTGGAGTGGGAACAGTTATCAGTGTGGTAGTAGATTCGGTGAAAAGAGGTGTAGGAGGAGGCATATCTATAGTTACTTTGGTCCCAGTAGAGAGAGGTGAGAGTCTGGAGAAAATGCTGGCCATGGCTAATGAAGTGGATGGGGAAAGAGGAGGTAGAAGTGGTTGTGAAGTAGGAAGTGCAGATCCTAACACCAAAGCCTAGGATGCAAGGATAAGTTACTTCTGTTGGGCAGTCAGCAAATGGTGAAATTAGGGGCTGACTCACCTCTCTTTCCAAAGAAATTTCCCCTATTTCTGGTGGTGTTGGTGATTCTGGCACATTCACCGTTTCGACTGGAGTAGCAGTTGAAGGGGTTTCTTCTTCTCTTCTCTTCTTGACAAATTTGACCTTTATAGGTCCCTTGGAAGAGCTTTTGTCCTTTTCCTTTTTGGAGGACCCCGCCTCTAAAGAAACCAACTTTGAAAAACTATCTTCTTTGAAACTCATCCCCCAAGAGGTGAGCCATGCCTTGGTGCGTGTGAGAATCGGGGCCGATCTATCTGGTAATAGAGGCTTTTCACCGATAGACCAATCAATAGGTGGGAAAATATATTGATCTTCATTCAATCTGGCATAGGAAGAATCCAGTACACTTTCATTATCACCAGTACCCTCTAGAATTTCATCGAGCTCTAGTGTCTGAATCTTTGCAAGTTTCAACCTGCTATGATCTTTCCTTCAGACAGCAACTTCATCACGTAAATCAATCCAGATGTCTTCTATGCTTGGTACGTGCAGGTGCAGAGTTCCATATGACTTGAGGACTCCTCAAAATTCAAACCCATCTCTGGGCTTCATGTGCTTTTTCAACTTATCTTGAAGCTCATGTACAACGTTCTTGGCTTTTACCACCATTGAGTAGGTATACCTTCCAATAGAAATTGGGAAGGATACAGCGGCCTTGTGTTTACTCTGTTGGAACTTATGAAAATCCAACAATTGCCTAACCAACTCCATCAAGATTAGTTTGTCCCTGGATATCTGGGCAAATGGAAAGGATCACCTGAGTACATGACCACTCGAAGGTAAGTGAACTTCTTGAATTGTAAGAAGACACAACCCCATTTTGAAACTTCAGCCCATGCCTCATCAGAGACTCTTGTTTTCCTCAGTTCGGGGTTTAACCTGCAGATGTTCTCGTAAAAGAAGGCATCATTTACCCTTCTGAATTGGTCTTCGGACCCTTTTCTTGTTAACTAAGGAAAATACCGATAAATATGTTCCACTGTCTTGTTCCCCTTTGTGTCCAATCCAGGGTAATTCCTCATGTCGGCTGCTGCATAGGTGACATACGAGGACATATAAAACTTCCCAGTAGACAAGACTGTTGTCATCTGAGAATCTATCTCGTTACTGATAAGGGTACCCCAATCAATCCCCTGTTGATTCTTCTTAATGATGATCATGAATTGGTACATCCATCCTTGGAAAACATTTGATTCAGGGAAACCAAAAACCTGGCTCAACAGAGTAATGATATCATTGATTTCCTGAATGAAATCACTTCTAGGAACAAGTCTTGGGAACCTGGAAACAGCCGGCTTGGCTTTGATTAGGAACTTCTTATTCACGTGTTTGATACAATCTTCCTGATCATTGTCCCAAGCTTTTTGGGCTGACTTGAGATCTATGTCCCCATACTCCTCAAAGTTAGGCAACTTGAGAAGATCATCGAAGTAACCTCCGTCTAACTTGATTACGGCCTCTCCCACTTGATTTTTCACAGAATTAGAAGAAGAATCGTAATTTGAAGCACAGGCTAAGATGAACTCAAGGCACTGAGCAGACATGGGGAAACCTGCTGCAAGAGGAAGACCACTGCCAACTATTGATTTCATCCATGGGGTCTGGGAAGAACTCTTGACTCTATTCCAAAAGTCTTCCATATCTATGTTTCCGAGTTCTGTATCTCGGATGTCATAATTACAATCAATGTAGGAAGGAGACTCCACCTTCCTAAATTTATACTTCATCCTCCCTGATTTTTCCATCTTTTCCTGTGATGGACCAGGATCCGACATGAGGAATTCCAAAGAAGGGGTGAACTGATTGCTTCTGATTTAGACACTTCGGGTTTGAAGACCTGCTTAGCAATCCCAGAGGCCCGAAACACTACAGAGAGTATCAGAGATTAGTGGGTGTCGAACACTCAGAAAGTCCCGACAGTCAGTTGAACCTGTCGGAAGGTATGAGATGTCTGCCACTCTGGAAAACCCGCAACACTAGAAGATGTTGAAGGGTTCAGAAAACCCGCACTGTTAGATGTCGGAAGATTAGAAATCCCGCAACACTTGGAGATGTCGAAGGTTTGAAAAACCCTTGGAGGATGCCGGAGAGGTTTGAAGTGTTTGAAACCTTGGAGGATGTCCGGAAGGTTTGAAGTTTCCGAAACCTGGAGATGCCGGAGATGTCAGAATGACACCTTAGATTTCCTGAAACACTGTGGGTTTTGGAAACTGTAAAACACCCTGCGAAACCTGAAAAGAGGGAATCGGGTTGTTGTTAGGTCAAAACATGCAAATTCCTCTCCATTGTTATGAATTTTTGATACATTTTTTATTTTCATTACAGTGGCATATTCCAAGGACTAAAACAAACAGAGCATTCCAAGGGTGAACCCTAAAACACAAACTTGATTGGAAAACAACCAAAAAGGAAAAATAAAAAAACCCCAAAAACCCTAACAAGAAAGAAAGAGGAATTTAGAAGGATCATTACACAATTCTTCCACAAACTTCACAAACAAAGAACAAAGGGAAATACCTTCAATCAGATTGAAAAATGATCAAAAATGAGCAACGCAATCAGCACAAAGGCGAGTCGGGTTTCAGGGTTGAAGAAGCATGCACGAAAATCCACGAGGTAAAAAGTACATCTGGTAAAAATGACGTGGAAATCTGAGTATTTATAAAAATTTCACATTTAATACAATTCAGTTGACACATGTGTCAACCACCTGAAAACTTGGCATTAATGCCATGTCAGCATGTTTGGGGTGTCTGAAAACCCAACACAAAGGATTTCATATCAATTCAGGTTTCAGGTTGTGGGAAGCAAGCGACATGAAGCATGATGCTTGATGGTTCTGAAAACCTGATACAAAGGGGCGAGTCAGGTTTCAGGAATCGGAAGACATGCGACATGAAGCATGTTCTGAACAAGGCATGTTCCGATGCTCAGAGAACCTGAAAACCTGATACAAAGGAGCGAATTGGGTTTCAGAAATCGGAAAACATGTGACATGAAGCATGTTTGATGCATGAACAAGGCATGTTCCGATGCTCGGTGGACCCGAAAAACCCGAAAAGACTTACTTGATGCGGGTTTCGGGTTTCAGGGAACATACAACATGAAGCATCCAAAACTCATGTTGTCTTGCTATGGAAACCCGAAAACCCGATTATCTCTCTGAAAGGGCATTTTTAGGAAACCAGCTCAAAAATATCCTAAGGTTAACACTAAATTTTTGGTGTAAACACAAAAATGAGATAACACCTGACTGGTACCAGACACCCATTTTACCCACTAATTCCTGTAAGCCTATCGATGACAGTCGATGCCTGATCAATGTTGATCAGTAGTTTGGCCCCAAATCTGAGCCCCCATGCCCCCAAATTTCAAAAAAATTGAAAAAAAAACAACCTAAAAACTACCCAAATCCCTTTAATTCACACCCTCATTCATTTTCCCACCTATTTAGCCTACATTCCAACCTCCCCATACTTAAATTCATTCATTTTTAACCAAATTTCACATTTACATTTTCAAACCCCAGTTCTTCATTTTTACCTCAAATTTTAATCACGAAAAAACACTGAGGATTGAATCCTACCTCTACTCGACATCGTCTCCTTGGTGAGATGTCTGCTCTTTACACTAGAGGTCCTCCAGCTCCCTCTCTTACCTCAGCTATGGCTAAATTACCCTTTCCATAATCAACCAATGAAATCACTCCAAGTTAACTCAAACCAAAATCATACATCCATTATATATCTCATCTATTATCAAAACAAAACAACACAAAATTAACCATGACTATGATATAATTTCCATATCATCAATACATTGGAAATTAAACTATTTAGCATACTAATATTTCATTTCACAACATCAACCAATTCATACTAAAATCACATCATACATCAATGACTCCATCATGACAAAATCATCTACATTCCATAAAAGCGATGACTTGGAAATTTTTAAATTCAACCATGCCTAATCAACCTAGACTCAAACATACATATACCTTACTCCATAATGCCTATACCTAACTCAACCATGCCTATACTTGACTCTACCATGCCTACATATGACCTTAACCTTTCTTAAAACTCCAAGTTTCCATAGAATCAATATACAAAACTGCCATCAAAACATTCATCATCAATCAAATCAAGTTTTCTCAAAATTAATATAATGGAAATATATACTCACATATCATCTCATCATCAACTATATAAATAATACACAGATATAAATAATACAAGTATCTCAAAAGCTCTCATGTAAAATCCCATATCTTCAGCACATAGGCCGTTACATATAACAAAAATCAAAATACAATGGCAAATGACATCTCTATCTCGCCAATGTGAGGGCCCAAAACATTTCCTACACTCTCAGGTATCCTCATCAAGTCTCGGTGTTCACCCACTCATCATCTCTCCTATACCTTCATCTGACCACACCCTCCATGAACTCATCACCTCCCTCTCATCATTACCATGAGATCAGTGACTACCGATCGTATTGGTATTGCGAGTCCTCTGACTGGCAACCTCTTGGGCCCTCTACTCAACATATGATACAACTTGTATACCAACCTCTAACAATTGGTTCTGATAATATCTTGCATCTAATATTGAATCTCTGTAAGTGGCGAAATGATATCATCTAGGGTGGTACCATAGCCCTGACACCTACATGTAGCTAATATGTTGGTATCAATGGTCCCAACCCTACTATCTGTAATACGGGACCGTGTCCCAATTTTTTTGGAGGCATCCCCTTTACTTGAACCTGTACATAAGCATGTGTAGCTACTCACTAACCCTACAAGGTAAGAACCTATTCCTATAGTGTGGAAACTTGTGCCTATAATGCGATAACTTATCCCCCATCACCTTCCCATGCTTGTGATATTTGGGTCTATAGTGTAGCTACTTGTTCTAGTAACCCTGCAACATGTCCCTGGAGGGTCATCCCCTATGCCTAAGATTAAGTAAGTCATATCTCTAATGCATCCCTCTTAATTATCACATTAGCCAATTCTGGCTAACCTAGATGTGAGGGTAATGCCTATAGTTGGGCTACCCACCAATGTATGTAACCATCATCACCCCTACATCATCAGTCTTGTTATTGGCAACCTACTCCTCCTACCTTGTTGGCTCTGTCAGATGTGGTGGAGGTAATAGTATCTCCACATTTTCTCTATGATACTGAGGAAATGGTGGAGGCACATCCTACTATAGCCAAAATTGGTGTCAGACCCTATCCAATCGAATCATCTTGTGCTCACTAGCATGCATGCCTTGTGTCAATCTAAGTAACTGTAAACCTTGCGAATCCTCTGCCATACCTCCATATGATGGTAAATCCACATATGGCTGCCATACTATGTCCATATCATATAACCCCTCTAACTCCTTCCTGTAATAGGTCGCATCGTGTATTACCTCCTTAACCCATGGATGAGCCCCTAAAACCACCCATCTCATGTATCTAGCTCTAGTAACACCATGATGTCAATCCACTAGCAGAATTTCCTATGGGCGCACAACCACTATGTGCTTATACACCCAAAAATGCAATAAATATGTACAACATAAGCCATATTGTCGCATCCTCTAATAGGCCCAAATCTCCTTGTATTGTTGCACTAGATATGTAGGTGCCCACGAAAAATAAATGCGCTCCTCAATCCTATCTTGTAATACCCCCATCAATGCTCAGGGAAACTTGCCACCCTCTTAATCCAGGAGTACATAACAATCCACTACCACTAACATCAACACTACCAATTTGGTATCTTAAGGATGTGCAGTGTACATCACCCCATAAATGATGCTGGTAATATGCTTAGTTAGGTCACCCACTGCCTCCCTAAATATGGAACCCATAGGATCAAACACCTCACCAGATGATATCTGATATACTAGCTTCCCCACGATTAGCTACCACAAAATTTGGTTTACATCCACCAGCATGATGGTCATCTCGCCAGTAGGTAAGTGGAAGGTATTGATCCTTACATCTTATCTATCAATGAGAGTGACCATGAGACTATGATCTTGAATGATATGAATTTATAACCACACACCCACAGGTCCCACATCTCTCATGTGGTCCCACTCCTCCTCAGTGATGCTCACTCGCATTTATACCAACATAGGAGGCACTCTATCATGCATCATCAGCTGGTGCCATGCCTTTATCCATACACCATCAATAGTGCCGAGTAGTCACCTATTTTACTCATCTCTTCATTTTTACCTAGTCTCATCATACACACATTATTGCCCTACCTACCTATATATTTCTTACCTATTCTAATGACCTCTTATACATTTTATCTTGACTAAACACTCCCCCATATTTTATTTCTTCCATTTCTTTCTTTCATTATTTGACACCTCCTTCACTAACTACACTCCTATTTTTTTCTACCTTCACCCTACACCCACCTAATTCTATATTTCTATACCCCTCATATATTTAGTTTTACCCCATTACCTAACTATTTATTCTATCATTAAATTTTACCCCATTTTTGCCCTTTACACCTAATCATTTTAGTGCGTAGTCACTTTTTACAATGATCGGCACCAGTCAACCTGACCTGTACTAGTCATCCATTTTACCCACTAATGCCTGTAATCCTATCGATGACGGTCGATACCTGATTGATGTCGATCACTAGTCCAGCCCTAAATCTAAGTCCCCATGCCCCCAAATTTCAAAAAATTTGAAAAAACAACCTAAAAACTACCCAAATCCCTTTAATTCACACCCTCATTCATTTTCCCACCTATTTAGCCTACATTCCAACCTCCCCATACTTAAATTCATTCATTTTAAACCAAATTTCACATTTACATTTTCAAACCCCATTTATTCATTTTAACCTCAAATTTTAATCACAAAAAAACACTGAGGAATGAATCCTACCTCTACTCGACATCGTCTCCTTAGTGGGATGTTTGTTATTTACACTAGAGGTCCTCCAGCTCCCTCTCTTACCTCAGCTATGGCTAAATTACTCTCTCCATAATCAACCAATGAAATCACTCCAACTGAGCACGTGGGTCCACCAAATCCACTCCTTCCACCTCTCAACTGGCTCCAACTCAGCTTGGACAATAGCCATGTAACTTTCTCCCATGCCAAAATCCCAAATTTTTCATCTCTATCATTTTCCTAAAATATAAATGCACAAATGAACTTTTAAAAATGTGGGTTTTGTGTTTTATTACCAAATTTCACTGACTGATGTTGGTCAGGAGCCCTAGCTACTCCACCCTTACCCAAGACCTTGTGGCTCACCTTATTACCTTCAAACCTAGCCTCCGATTTTCATTTCATTTGGGGCACATTTTTTCCTATACCACACCCTTACCCATGGTCTTATCTATATGCCTTACCTATCAACCTAACCTGGCCTCTCTGATTTGATACTCAAGTTTGCTTACTCACTTTACCTTGCGATGATGCTACTCATGTTTTTATCCTAATGACCTTATCTTTCCTAATTTTGTGTCGTTTATTCCAACCAAACGTTTTGGTACTATGAAACATAACTAAAGCATGTTCTTACACTTAACCTAGTTATGTTTCATGACAATATCCTATACCTTGGATACCAGATCACATCGACCTTTTCTGGATAAGCCTATCAACCTTGGATGAAGTAGAGTTTATGATCTCTTCAACCTAGTACCTTATTTCATTCTATATGTGTGCATGTGTTTGAATTCCCCTACCTATTACCCACACCAATAACATCACTACCGACACACCAACCACTCTCATTTTTCACCACTTATCATTTTTTCAAATCACTCACCACCTCAGCCTCAACTTTCTTTAGTTCCTAGTTTAAGGGGGAATCACCTCCACCTATACTTGGGGAAACCTAATCTTCACCTATACTTATGACAACGACTTCCTATTTTTTTAGCGTTGTTTATCAATACAAGCTACGTGACAAAAAGTGACAAGTGTAGACACAAATTTGAGTCATACTCCCTTGTTCCCTTTTAATTAATCAACGCAATGTATATACCTAGCCATGAATATTTTCTATTGGGGTGATAATTTCAAGTGGAATTAGCCACTTGGGCATGTCTCAACATGATTAAAGTTTGTCTGAATCAAGCTTTAATGTGTGAAGTCTTTCACACTCAAAGAGTGAAGTGGTCTAACTAGTAAAGTGGCTTGACTGATTCACGTACCCAATTTATTGGGTGATCCCTCTTGGGATTGACCATCTGATTGTCTACATAGGCTATGCAAACTTGTATTAAAATATTGTGAGTTGTATGTAGTGTAAACACCTAAAATCTGCTTATGCAAGATTTAATGCTAAGATTACACTAATTATCCTCTTTCTCTTCATTTCTGTAATAATTAGTGCTTTTTTGCTAATTAGCTAACACTTCTCTTCATATTTGTTAATTAACGATCATTTTTTAATTAATTATTCTTCCTATCATTATGGATGTTGATTAACAACCTTTTATTAGTTAATATCCCCTTCTACCTGGGTTGATTAATTATTATTAATTAATTACACTCACAACTCTAAATCAATAAATTATCATTTATTGGATCAAATTCCTCTCTTACATCCCAAAAATCATACTAATTTTCCTCTAATTAGCTTTTATAAGCTTACCTATACCTATTAATTAATCACCTTTGATTAATCAAAACCTCCCTCAACTCCCATGAATTGCTAATGACAAATTAAAATCTTCTAAATCAAGGTTACCTTTTATAAAGCAACCTTATCCATTTGTAATCTTGCTTTACCTTTATCCCACATTCATCAATTTGCTAGCTTTCTCAAACAAGAAAGCTATATAAAGAACCCTCCTTCTTCCTTTCTTCTTAGACACCATCCTTTGAATAGTGAAAACTATGGGCATTTTTCTTTGAGTCATTCTCCATTGATTTGGATTAGCTTCTCCATCTTGCATCCATTCATCAAAATTGAGTAGTATGGGAAGATCCAAAATGGCCTTGTAGCCATTTCTTGGTGAGATTCATCCTCAATTCTTGAGGAAAACAAGAAATAATTCACTTTGATTTGTAAAATGATCTAATAGGTTCATTATTTAGTTAGCAATATTAAAGAGTATGAAATGACTTAGCATTTTAGTTTGGTTTATTCATGCATTGAATACTTTGTTTGTTATAAGCTTTTATCTTGATGGTTCTTGTTTGATTAACTTTGCTTTTGAAGATATTAGGTTTTAGTTTCAATTTATAAAGCATGGTTAATTTTACATGAGCACATATAGCATGCCCGATGGGACCCACTCAATTGTCTTTTGATTTAATAACATTATTGTAGTTACTTTCAATTTTGGTTACTAACCCTTTTTTTAAGACAAAACTTTTTTGTTGGGAGTTCACTTCTTGAAATGTGTTGATTAATGCATTCTAGTATAACAACAATGAAGTTCAAAACTCAAATCAAGAACAAGGAAATAAGATATTATCAAGGGATTCTCCATGTTTTCATTTTTAGACGAAACTTTTTCACATTCAACATGTCAAGTTTTGTCAATAAGGTTTAAAAATCTTAAAATTGAGTTGTTGGTTAGTGTTTGATAGTTTAGATGTTTGTTAAATATGAGAAGTTGGAGTGGGATTGCTTAAAATGTTTTTATGAACCAAGAATTTTCTTTTATTTTTAATAGCTTACCTTTTTTTATTTTTAGATAATAATTGTTATTTTCTTGAAAATGGTTTGGAATTATCATGAATGATAATGGAATATGGAAATGATTTTTTCAATATTTCCCCAGGTTTTCAAAAGGTCTCAACTATCAAAATGTTCTTTTGTAATTATAAACATTTCATTTGACATTAGGAGAATACATGTTATGATAACTAACATCCAAGCCTGTAACTCCAAAAAACTTAATATGTCAGGGATTACCGAGAGCCAAGAAATGACGTTTTTTTTCCGTTTCAGGAATAATGATATGAAAATGATAGATAATAGATGTACTACTTTGGGGTGTAGGTTTGGTCCTTTTCATTGGTAAAATATGAATCATTTAGTCTTAAGATTATCTAACTGATTCCAAGATGATTTTAATTTATATGTTTTACTTTATTAACCATTGATGTCATATTCGAGTTTGTGAAAGATCCAGTTGAAGGAACAAATTTATCCTCTCTTTTATCAAAATATTTGATAACTAAATTGTTTGTTTAGATTTGTATGATTAACAAACACTTTTGAAATTGTTTAAAGGCTTTTTTGTTCAATTTTTTTTTAACCCATTTTCTTACCCCATGAATAATAAGTAGGTAAGGTTCTTCAACACTAATGACTTGAGAAAAAATCAAAGATTTTAAGGATACGTAATTCCTCCCTTCATCCTCATTTTTTGTAAGAAATGTGGGCTCAACATTTAAAATTTTAAGGATGAAAGGTGTGAAATTTTCAGATCTGTTTTTATTGCCATTGATTTCTTTTATGAACTTTTTTAATATTTTTGTGAAAGAATGTTTGAGCAATCCATAATCTCACCTCTTGATTTGTGATGAAAGGGCTTAGACATCACTTAGATGGGTGGACAAGACCTGAAAATAATTTTCAGTATTTTTGTTAAAGATAGAACATATTTGAAAGGAAACTTTCTCCTACCATGAAGCTTCTATGATAAAATCACAGGTAAAAATAAATTAAATTAACCATAAATTTTAAACACAATACCAATTCAAAACAACATGATTTGCATGTTTTGGAAATTGAAGAGTGTGATTAAAATGTACACATAACCCACATGAAAGCGCTATTAGCGCAAATTATTTGGAAACGCTAGGAACGCCAAAGATTAAGCTAACTCACCTAGTGTGGAATTACAAATGTATAGAAGTGTTTTTCAATTGATCAACTTGCATTAATAAATAGCACTTGATGTTTGAGAAATTTTGCATTTTTTTGTACAAATGCTTAGGGAAGGGGTCCTGATGAACACTAGCACATCTCATAGATTAAAGTTTAAACGTTATTAGATTCAATTTGATTTCAATGAATCCATTATTCAATTAAATATTATAGGTGATGTAATCTTACAAAATAGAAAATGTCAACGCATGTAGCGATTGTAGAGGACCTTTATTAAGTTATACATTTGCACATAGGAACTATGTCTAAACCATTTTAGTGCTTGAAATTGATGGATTACAGTTGAGAATACTTTCTCACTAAAGAGGTGTGAAGATGAATTTTCAGTTCATTCACTGCAAGTTCATGTAGAGAAATTCTCCAAAATAAAATTGAAAATCAAGGTTGTTTATTGGATTTTTTTGTTTTACTATATTAATGCATGAGTTAGTTAACATGGTTTACACATGAGTTAATCATAGATTCTTTCATTTAGCGTCATTTTTATATATGGTTCATAAATTTGGAATTATCTTTAGCTCAAAAACATTGTTTTAATGGTTAATAGGTTAGTCAAAAGAAATCATGAAGGTAGTCTTTTTAGGATCTTATGCCTCCTCTCAATTTTCTATAGGATTAGGCTTTTTTTGTACCATCTTACTTTGAAACATTTCAAGTTCAAGAAATCCCTTTAATTTGTATTTGAAATAGCTTAATTCTAAAAATATATTGGGAATAAAATTCTAAGTGAGATTTTAGCATGGAGCAAAGGAATCAACTTGTGTCCCCACTTTGAAGAAACAATGTGTATCATTCAATTACTTTGCATCATTGTAAATTTGCATCATTTTGAGCTAATCAAAATCTAAGTTAAACCAAGAAAGTTTGACAAGTTTCTAAAGGTATACAAAATTGTGATTAATCCCTTTGGAAGGAGTAAGAACCAGTCATCAAAGATTTCCATTGATAAAATATTATTGGAAACAGGCTTTAAATAGAAAGATATCATATCCACTTCTGTGGCATGTCATGAAACATTTTGTAAAGCACAATCATGTTTCCCTTGTAATCTCCAAGGGTGCTTCAAGAGATTCACCAAGTATGGTACATGATTTCCTTATCGAATAGCTAACAACTAGTTCATCCAAATTAGAATTGTTTTAGGGGTTTGAATTCTTATCTAAGGTTTATTTCAAAATCTTCTGTATGTATTTTGTGAATGGTTAGTTTGGTTCAGGAGATTTTCATGCGTAAATTCACGTTCTTCCTCCATTTTCCAATTAGGATTTTGCTTTTTTCATAGTGAATTTTTGTTTTAAACTCTTTGATTTTGGCTTAGAAAGCATGAATCTTTCGATAATCAGATTAATTAGCAGATTAACTCTTTGGGTTTTTGATTTCGAATTGGGTTTTCAAATAAGTCTGTTAAGTGTTTGCCCAAACCATATGAGGGTAGTTACCTTATCCCATATCTAAGAGACAAAGTAGAATTGATTTTTATTTTTTCATTATGAGGTTATCCATAGCTATTTTTCTCAATTTTGATAGTCCTGGGTTTTCTTTAATTTTTATTCTTCCTCCAATTATTAGACCAAAAGAGGAATGTATTAGAGTCCTCATGGGAATTAGTTTGGCTTCTGTAACCATCATTATTTTAGGGGGTATTATACCTAATGAAAGGTGGTTCATTAATTTTCCAGGATGTGGTAGAATGGAGTTGAATCAAATGTTTTGCTAATAACAGTGATTTTTTAGCTTTATTTGATAAAATTGATGTGACCAAACTCATAAGTGAAATTGGAAATTGATTTGATTTAATTGTATGTAATTACTCCATGCAATTTTTGGATCATGTGAATTAAAACTCATAGTATGAATTTATGATTAAACTTGGATGAAGTGAATATTTAGATATTATCATGTCCTCAAATAAATGTTTAATTTTATTTAATACATGAAGTAAAATGAATATCCATTTGAAGATTTTTACCAAACATCCCTTTTTTGGTTTATATTAATTGCTTAAATTTTTAAATTTTTGCCAAAAAGTAATGTTCAAACTTTGATTTCTTTGAAAAATTCCAAGATTGAATATTTCCTCAAATACTCTGGATAAATGAATCAAAATTATTAAGATTCATATTAGATTTGATGAACTTATAATTGTGCTTCATTCTAATAGGTGAATTCTAATTAAAAGGTCACCCAAACGTGGTGATTTCAAATTGCTTAAGACTATTTTTTCATGAAATCAAAGGCTAAGATTAAATAAAATTTATTTGATTTCCAAATAATAGTATTTCATTATAATTAGGTTTTATTTAGACATGGATCATAGAATTTAATATGGATATATTGCAAGTAGGATATGCTAAATAGTCAATTGTTATAGGAATTGTTTGGTTTATTTTGTGCAATAAAGTGAATATTAAATGGTCCATGTTAATCACAACATTATTTGGTAGGAATAAATTAGTTTGAAATTGAATTTCCAAAGGGATATTTTTTATGATTTTTTTGTGCTTTGGTAAAACTGGTTAATCCAAAGGTGTGAAAATCTATTTTGGTCAAAACAATTTAAAGACCTTTGATTTTTTTTGTGGAACTTCTTACCTAAAATTTACAAACAATGTAATAAGGTATAAAAAGGAGTTTATATAAAAAAGTTTTATAGCATAACTTGTTGGGGTTAGCACACCGGTTGTACAGATAATATATCAGATCTAAGCATACATGCAAATAAAAGCAGATATTCTACCAGAAGAAATATACAAAACAAGATATATAAATCAACACCAAATTTAACGTGGTTCACCCAGTGTGGGCTACGTCCACCAAGAAATAAGCCAATCTATTATCCAAAGCTTTGACAAGATATACAATGAAGATTTACAATCTTCCACACCTCTCAGATGTACAATACTTTCTTTCCTCAAGATTTTGCTTCTTCACCAAGAATTCTCTCTCTCACAATTATTCTCATCATCAATTTTGTAATTTCTTATCTTATTACTTCTAAACCCTAGATTTCATGCTTATATAGGCATATACAACTTAGGGCACTTAGCCATGCAATTACAATCAATAGATCTACTTTAATGCTAAAAATAGATTCTAATTCCTGTGAGTTAATTAAAACACTCACGCACAGGTAACCAATGCTGGTTAGCCCTAACCGTTCCGGTTCCTCCCTGCTTGACTGATGCCAGTCATAGGTGACTGATTGTCGGTCTCCTCCATACTGATTTTGGTTACTGTATTTTCTAGCAAGTTTCATATTACATGCTAAAACATGAAGTAATTGAGCTCCACAACTCAACAATCTCCCACTTGGAGATTAATTACTGCACCATACCTGTACAACATCATTCTTGGATCCTTTCCTTAGCTTTGTTTCTTCCTCTTCAAGTCTCAAACTTGAAGACCAACAGAAGTGGAGTGTAGCTTCTACTTCTCCTTTGCTAACGACTTCATTAGCATCCACAGGGTTCTCACTCGTATGAATTTTTTCCAGATTCAACTGTCCATCCTCCAATACCTTCTGTATGAAGTGATACCTCAACTGAATGTGTTTCGTTCTTGAATGAAATGCTGAGTTCTTTGCCAAATGAATTGCACTTTGACTGTCACTGAACAATTTACAATCATCTTGCTCCTTTCCCAACTCTTCCATGAACCTACTCATCCATATCATCTCCTTGCTAGCCTCTGTAGCTGCAACATACTCTACCTCTATAGTAGACAAAGCCACAACCTTCTGCAATCTCAAAATCCAGCTAACTTTCATTCCACCTACTGTGAAAATATATCCAGTAGTGCTCCTCCTACCATCCAAATCTCCAGCCATATCTGAATCAACATAGCCACATAATGAAATATCTGAACCTCCATAGCATAACTGCATGCTAGATGTCCCTTTCAAATACCTGAGTATCCATTGGACTGCTTTCCAATGCTCTTTACCTAGATTGGCCATATATCTACTCACAACTCCCACTGCCTGTGTAATGTCTGGTCTAGTACAAACCATAGCATACATGAGACTTCCAACTACTGAAGCATATGGCACTCATGTCATGTATTTGACCTCCTCATGTGATGAAGGACACTGATCTTTTCTCAATTTGAAGTGTCCAGCCATAGGTGTACTAACAGGTTTTACATTCTACATGTTGAACCTTTCTAACACCTTATAGATATAATCCTCCTGAGACAAATACAATTTCTTGTTTTTCCTATCTCTGTGTATTTGCATGCCAAGGATTCTTTTTGCAGCTCCTAAATCCTTCATAGAAAATGTGTGAGCTAGCTTTCCCTTAAGCTCACCAATGTCCTGCATACTAGATCTTGCAATAAGCATATCATCCACATACAGTAACAAAATAATATAGCTCCCATTTTCAAGCTTCTTGAAATAAACACAATGGTCAGATTCACATCTCAAGTAACCATGCTCATGCATAAAACTATCAAACCTCATGTACCATTGCCTTGGAGCTTGCTTGAGCCCATATAGGCTCTTTTTCAACCTGCACACTAATTTCTCCTTACCCTTGACTTCATACCCAAGCGACTGCTGCATATAAATCTCTTCATCCAAATCACCATGAAGGAAAGTCATCTTCACATCTAGTTGCTCTAAATGTAAATCTTCTACTGCAACTAAACTCAATACAATACAAATAGAAGTCATTTTAACAACAAGAGAAAATATTTCACCAAAGTCAATACCTGATTTTTGTGTAAATCCCTTTACTACAAGCCTTTCCTTGTACCTTTTCTGTCCACCCTCTTCTTCCTTAATCCTGTAAACCCACTTGTTCTACAATGTCCTCTTACCTACTGGTAACTTAACCAAATCCCAAGTCTGGTTCTGTTCCAAGGAGTCCATCTCCTCATCCATGCCATGCTCCCACTGAACGTGGGTCTTATCCTGCATTGCTTCTTCAAAAATTTCTGATTCACCATTATCAGTCAATAATAAATAAAATAGAGAAGGTGTAAATATTTCTGGAGGTTTACTTACCCTTTGTGACCTTCTCACAAGAGTTTGGGGTACCGGAGGCTCAATCTGGACCTCTGGACATTTAGTATCCAAATCTGACAGTGACCAACATCAGTCAGCTCTAACTAGTGTCGGTTCTGCTAACCGACACTGGTTTGGATCCTCTGTAACTGATACCGTTCATAGGTGACCGATGTCGGTTAGGGGTCAACCGACATCAGTTACTGTGTAACCCTGTAGGTGTTTATTTTTAAATCCAAGAGTTCATTTTCATTCACAAACTTCTCAACAAGTTCATCTTTGGGTACCAAAATTTGATCCTTGTACATTCTCTTTTCATTCCATTCAATGTCACGACTCCTAATAATTTTAGAATTCTCTAAATCCCAAAAATGAGAATCCAAAATCACCAGATCCATAACCAATGAAAGTGCACATCTCTTGGATTTTGCATCCAACTTTTTCCTATTTTCCTTATCAATATGCACAAAAGCTTCTGAACCAAAAAATTTAAGAAAAGAAAGATCTACCTCTTTTCCAGTCCAAGCTTCCTCTGGTATTCCTCCATCTAGTGAACTTGAAGGCCCACGGTTAATCAAATAAATTGTCATTTGTATCAACTGCTTCTACCCAAAACTGCAAGGGCAATCTAGAATGTATCCTCATACTTCTAGCACATTCCATGATTGTCCTGTTCATTCTTTCTGCAACACCATTCTCTTGTGGTGTTCTTGGAACCATTCTTTCTCTACGTATCCCATTCACTGAACAATAATCATTGAAAGCCTTGCTACAGTATTCACCACCATTGTCAGATCTAAGGCACTTTAACTTTGAATTTGATTCATTCTCAACAAGGGATTTCCATCTTTTAAAAGTCTCAAAAACATCATATTTACGTTTAATACAATAAACCCATACCTTTCTTGTAGCATCATCAATGAAAGTAACATAATATTGGGATCCTCCATGAGAAGCTACCTGAGCTGGTCCCCACACATCTGAGTGTACAAGCTCCAATTTTTGCTCCTTCTTAGTTGCCCCAACTTTGAGAAATCTCACTCTCTTTTACTTTCCAAAGATACAATGCTCACAGAAATCAAGATCTAAATCTTTCAAATCTGATAACGTACCCTTAGCCTTTAAGATCTGCATCCCTTTTTGACTCATATGGCCCAACCGATTATGCCACATGCATGCATCTGAATCTGAAGTAGATAATGTAGAAAAGGAATCAGTAATACAGGTAGATAAATATAATGTTCCTACCTTCTTACCTCTTGCCACAATAAAATCACCCTTGGTGACTTTCCAAGAGTCTCCTGTAAATGTAACCATGCAACCAGATTCACCTAGTTGCCCTGCAGAAATAAGATTCCTCCTGAGGCTTGGCACATGCCTCACATCTTTCAATACCCATGTATTTCCATTCTTGCAATTTTAGATGAACTTCCCCTTTACCAGTAATACTGCAAGGTTCATCATCACCCAAATAAACATGCCCAAAATTACCCTGGACATAATTTCTGAAATAACCCTTATTAGGGTTTGCATGAAAATAAACTCCTAAATCTATAACCCGTGATTCAATTTTATTATCCAAAGTATAAGAGCATCTTGCATTACCTCTGAAGATGCAACAATATTTTCTCTTTACCTTTCTTTACATTGTTGGTTTCTTTATCCTTTGACCAACAATCTTTCTTTGCATGTCCTTTCTTTCCACATTTCCAACAAGTAATTCCCTTACTTTGGATTTAGATCTACCATCCCTTGACTTTGATTTCCCATTACTCTTACTCTTGGATCTCTCCTTCTGCCTTCCCCTTATTTCTACATTCAAAGCATTACCAGATGATGATTCCTCTGTACTTTTCTATGTAATTTCTTCATTTAGGATTATACTAACCACATCATCAAACTTCAAAATATTATTAGCAGATGTTGTATTAATAACACCCATTACCAAGTTATCCCAACTATATGGCAAATAACATAAGAATAAAAGTTATTTCACTTTATCATCAAACAAAAAATTAACCGATTTTAACTGATTTACAATAGATCGGAAATCATTCAAATGACTAGATGCAGATTCACCTTCATGCATCTTAGAACTAAATAATTTCTTCATCAAATAAAATTTATTTGAAGCACTAGGTTTTTCATATAAATTAGCAAGAGATTTCATTAACTCTACCGTAGAAGTCGCTTCTTCAGTAATATTGGAAGCCAAAAATGCTACCAGGCTCAATCTTATAGATCCCAAAGCCGTTCTGTTAAGAATATTCCATTCTTCATCATTCATCTTCATAGGTTTAGACTTTTCATCCAATGGTAAGTAAAAATCTCTTTAATACAAATAATCTTCAATCTACATCTTCCATAATTGATAATTTCGGCCGTCAAATTTCTCTACCTTGTATTTATTATCTTCTGTCATTACTGTAGCTCCCACTCAATCAAAAAACCCTCTTTGAGTAAATATGTCAACACACAAAAACCTCAAACAAATCTCTAATACCAGTTGTTGGGGTTAACACACCGGTTGTACAGACAGTATATCAGATCTAAGCATATATGCAAATAAAAGTAAATATTCTACCAGAAGAAATATACAAAACAAGAGATATAAATCAACACCAGATTTAACGTGGTTCACCCAGTGTGGGCTACATCCACCAAGAAACAAGCTAATCTATTATCCAAAGCTTTGACAAGATATACAATGAAGATTTACAATCTTCCACACCTCTCAGATGTACAATACTTTCTTTCTCTCAAGCTTTTCCTTCTTCTCACCAAGAATTCTCTCTCTCACAATAATTATTCTTATAATTCTCCCTTCTTATCTTACTTCTAAACCCTAGCTTTCATGCTTATATAGGCATATACAAACTTAGGGCACTTAGCCATGCAATTACAATCATTAGATCAACTTTAATGCTAAAAATTAGATCTAATTCCCGTGAGATTAAATAAAACATTCACGCATAGGTAACCAATGTCGGTTATCCTTAACCGATGTTAGTTCCTCCTTGCTTGACCGATGCCGGTCATACCTGACCGATGCGGTCATGTCAGCCGGTTCTGATAACTGATGTGGTTACTGTGTTTTCCAACAAGTTTAAATAGCATGCTAATGTGAAGTAATTGAGCTCCACAACTCAACAAATAAAATAAATAACAAGGTAAAGTAAATAACACATTGACACAACATGTAGTTCATGGAAAACCCCTAATGGGTTAAGAAACCCTCACGAAAATAAATTTCCACTATACTGAGAAATTATTACAAAGAGTCCACTAAAAACTCCACTTACACTTGTGGTCCATATTATTTAAAGGTTCATCATCGATTAATTTTAACATGCGATATTATGAATTATGACTTAGTGGTCAAGGGAAATTTTGATAAATATGTATGATCTGCGAAGTGACAGGTGAACACTACCCGATATAATGTTAGTGAATTATGCTAGATCATAATGCCACAAGATTATTATTTAAATATAAAAGCTTTAATTGATTTATTATTTTAATAGAATGGAGCATATGTTTCCAAATTAAGTATTATCTGATTTGTAACAAAATGTTCACATGATTGATTTCTCATGTATCTGGTCTTTTTTCCTCTTGAATTACTCATAGAATGTTAATTAGATCTATTGGATCTGCAAGCATTAAAGTATTTGTCATCATGCTAACATCTTTAACAATAAAGAGGGTCTTGTACCTTTGCGCACATCAGGTGAGTGCTTAAAATAGGCTGGTGATGTGCCAGTGCATCTAGATTTTACAATGTTGAATTCTAGGTTGCATCTTTGGCTCCATTGCCGCACCTCCTTGATAGTTGTTTTTCAATGGTTCATTGTTTTGTTTATTTTGGAGCAAGAGTTTGAGGAGGGATACCTTCAGAAGAAGATAATAAGAGGTTAAACATTTTTTGATATTTATCTTCACGCATGATGGGTGATCAAAACCTGTATGAAATTCATTCTTCAAGTTTTCATAATTTTCCATGCAATTTGAGAGGTTCAATTTAAGTGGTTCATTGTTAGATTAAAAATTGGAGAGTATATGCAAACACAAAAATTTAAATCCAAATGAGGCTAGATCTGATTTAGAAAAGTTATGACATACTTGGTATTGAATGGTTTCTGAATTTGCAATCATCAGTACTTAATTTTTTGTCTGTAGCCCATTGGTTATAATATGTGGGCTTCAGGGATTTAAATTTATCTATCCTAGGTAACTTACCAAAACATTATCATTATAATATTGATGGTAACTTTGAAATTGGAACATGAAAGAGCCTTATTCCCCACATACATCAAACTGGTATGAAGGAATGGCTGCATTATGAACTGATTCAGATAATAGAAAGGTAGAGGAATGAATGGTTAAGAAAATGGGTATTTTTGGTATCCTTATTTAGGAATCAATGTATGTTGCAATTCCCATGTTTTGCAATGTTTCTATATCAAGAAAGATAAAGCATTCACGTTAAACCATAACAACCAGAGCATAGTAACTCCCCATTTTGAAGGAAATGATACACGAGTTGATCATCCTGTAGACTATGGATATTGTATGCCGAGGTGAGAAGAGGGTTGGGCATGCCATCTGGAATTGGCTAGTTAGAAACTGTACAATAGGAGCTATTTTTCTATCCCTAAATAACTATTATGGGGATTAAAGGTAGTTGGATCACCATTAAAACTCTCAATACCCAATAAATCAATCAGGTGAAGATCAATTTGATGTAAAATGGTGGTACCTTGCATTAGGATTTTACACTACCTAAGGAGAAATTTAGAAAATGGGATCTTATCAAATGTAGGGGTATGCCACCACTTTGGGACATGAAAAGACATCTCATTTGCCCCCATTTCTGAACTTGTCTTTGTGGCGGTGGAGGTGGCATAGATTCTTAATTTGAGTAGGAGAAGGAACAAAAAATTTAAATTTGAAAACAAAGAATTCTAATATTTAATAAATTTAGCAGATAAGTTAAAGTTTGAAGTAACTAATATTCTAATAATTGACATTATTTACCATAACTAGGTATGTCTACTAGTTGTTATCTATCCATTGTCAAGGTTGAATCCTCATGGAAACTACCATATTCAACTTTATGTCGAGGAATTTCATGGATACTATCATGATGAATCTATTACCATCATAAATATGTTGTAATCATTAAATGATATATGAATAATCTGGATAATTGATTTAAAAAAATTAAATAATATATGCTCCTACTTTAATTCAATGAATGCATAGCTTGACTATATAAATAAATACTGGTTGATTAATACCTAGAATAATTGACTGCAGGTGGTTTAGTATTACAATTGTTTGTGTTTGAGAGAATTCCTCATGATGTTTCCATGTTAGTCTGGAAAAGATTGAGGTTGATACTTGTGCCAAATCACTGCACCCTCCGAATGGCCAGGATGTGAATAGGACGTTCGGTGTGATTGGGACACATGGGATCACCTCTCAAGCTGTGGGACTTGGGCTCGAGGTGAACCTCCGGAGAAGGCCGGCTTCCTCTTCCTAAACTAAGTGTTGTACTACTCCTAGTGTAACAAAAATGATTATCTAGTCCTATGCTAACATTTTCATGGGGTTTTAGGGAAAGAGATTTACAGAAATGAAACTATACTAGGGATGGTGATGCACCAAATAAAGGGTGTTTCCAGACTCAGGAAGGGTTAATTTGAAGAGGGTGTGTGCACCACAGGTCAACTTCACCTACTGCAACTTAGAGAGGGTACAGGATACCACAAACTAAGAGACATGCGTTCCCTTTGTTAAACTTTATCAGACCGAGAAATATACCAGTTTCCCAGTGAAGAAGGATGAACTCAAGAAGGGTGAACAGACACCACAACTCAACTGCATGCAATACTCCACCACTCGATAAGCACAGAACTCCAAGAACCTGCAATAGAAACTTAAACTTGCACAGTGTACCTGCAAGTATGAGAAAGGCACAAAGAAGCATAGAAGGATGAAAGGACCGAGATTAGTCACAAAACACACACTTTTATTGCTTCAATAACATGCACAATGCATCATACATTCAGAAGAGGCAATAGTTGCCATTACAGTCTTGAAGAGGAGGCTTGAAAGTTCTCTCAACACACAAGAACAACTTGCAGAAGAGAGAGGATTCTTGAAAAGTATACACTTGCCTGAGATATCTAACTGTCCAACTTGTCTGAACTGTTGGAACCCTTTGAAATGAGCTTCCAACTTACATTTATAGAAGAATATGTGAGAAAGAAGAGGAAATGGTCATAATTACATTCCTAAATTGAAGGCCCATGATGTATTTATTACAGTTAGTTGAACCACTTGAGAAGGTTCCATCATGGGTCATTAATTGCCTGATGACCTAGTCTTCTCAATTAATTAAAAGAATATTTAAATAAAATATTTATAATAATAATAAATATTATTATTAAAATATTTAAATAAAAATATTAATTTAATTAACATAATGTGGGACCCCCCCGTTGACCCGTTTGACTTGAAGAGGAGGGGGGTCCATGTGGATAGAGTCTGCACATAGCCAAACTCGGTGAGCTTCGAATCCTCTAACTCGGTGTTGGGCTCGATTTTTGACCCCACACTAACTCTTTCCTTGCCTTGGTAATCGAGCTCTTTTGCATTGAGTCCTTCGAATGGTGAGCTATCAAACTCGATTCTTATCATTTTCCTCTGGCTTAACTCGAGGCCATTTATGCATTCCACATTCAAACTTCATGAAACATCACCACGAGCTCCCTGCGAAGTCACCGAGCTCTTCATCCAGCAAACGATCTTACCTTTTCTGGGCTCAATTTCACTTGAATACCGAGCTTAACCCAATTTTCTAAAAAGAATGGTTTTACCTACAATGCTCAGGATTCTTCCTCATCATATAACACTTGTAGTAAGAATGTTTTGGCTTTGCCATAATAAGCACAATTTGTACCTTCCATCATCAGACTGATGCTTGATGAGAAAATGCCATTATCAATAAAGACCTAATGCTGCCATGATGATGACCCAGGCTTCATGCCCATAACATGTCGATAGACACCCTTGAGACTGATTTTTGGCTTGAGTCAAAGAACCTTTCGGTATTTTGGCAGTGCACTGGCAATCTCATTCCAATCAACAATTTGCCACTATTGGGATCTTAGTATGGCATAGGTAGCTGTGAGCTCACAATATACTCATTTTTCCCAGAAACTAAAAAGATCCTTTATGTTACAATCTGCAACACATAAAATAAGCCCTTCAAAAAATACATTGAACAACTCAAACCATTCTAAACCTTGGAAAAATGTACAGGTAACAACCATATGAATTCTTCCTTAGTCGTGGATCAAAGCTAATAGAAATAAAGCTAGATAAAATTAGCTTGAAACTACAGTATAATCGTCCATTGTAAAAAACAAGTTTCTCTGAACCTGGTAAAAGAATACTTTTTATTGTCTGATTGGACGTACATAATGGAAGGGTATAAATATTGCCTATTACCCACAGAGTTTCTCAAAGAGACCATTTACAAGTAACAAGGATGTAGCATTGGCCAACCAGGTATTTCAGAGTTGACCTTCACATTCAATTCATTTCTAGGAGAAAAAATGCTGAGCAATATGAATCGTTTCATTCTGCACCGTAATAAACCTTCATCTCCTGATTCAGGGAAATTTTATGAAGCCTTGAATAGCGTGACTCCAATCCATCGTACACGGCAGTGAATATTTGTTTCCTGTGCTTCATCATATTCGATCTGAACACTTCAGAATACTATAGCTGATAAGCCTACAACATTGAGAATCTTTCGAATTTGAGCTTGCATTCGATACTGAACAGATAACAACATAGTTGGACAACCTGCTTGCTGGAAGTTTGCTCAAAAAAGGCTTCTACTATACTGCAACATGCCTGCTGAACAGTTCATTGCATGGGAGCTTTTCACTATCCCTTCCATCTGAAGCATCTGATGAGTCCTTCAACATGCTTTCCCGTCAAATTATTCAAATGACATTTGGTTTCCAGCTGCCATATCCATTTGCTCACGACTGAGCCATTAACGCATCAACTTGGTTGTCTGCCTATAGCCTCCGTGAAATACTTTTATCAACGTCACATTGTTTCTCCCATGAACCCACTCCAATTCACAACTTATCTTATTAATCCCCCCAACTTGACAAAGACTGACCACTCCAATTGAAAGCATATTGTGGCATTCACATTTACATGGCCCGTTTTCCGGAAGTCTCATTTGATGGAATGTCATCGTAATATTTCCATGCTTGGCAGTTTGATCTGATTTCTCCCATTCCCACTTGTTTGATCATGGTTTACCAACCAATATTTCCACTTGGCGGTGCTTGCCTGAATTCCCCCACATGGAATTAATCTTCCAAATTGGCCTTGCCATCCACTCAAACCCACTTGGCATTTCAGCTCCAAATCCCCACATAACGGCTTGGATCACAATTAATCCACGGGCCCCAGCCTCAGCTTCGCCATGCAAACTTGGCAAGTAGTTATTTCTCCATGAATTAACTCGGTCTGCCATGATCAAGATTCCATTTTTTCCAACCATCCTGCCGAGTTTTCCTTCATCAGATTTGAGGATAACATTAAACTCTCAGTGCAAACATTTCAGCTGTAGCTTGTAAGGTGTGATAATTTCAACAGAAACCTTTATGCTTGCCAACCTAGTGACTCGTTGAAGATGCTCATATAATTGCAAAGCAAATTATGCTCCATGAATATTCTGATATGAAACAGTTCCACCTCTATGAGATTCACTTCCATGAGTTGCATCGTAAAACAAGTAAGGTCTCGATAGAGAATCTTTGTAATAAATTTCATCAAGTCTCCCGGTAACACTCTCACTGTCACTTAATCGATTTTCATAAAAATATCTTGAAGGAAAATCCCAAATTTGAGGATGCATTCGATGCTGAACAGATAAAAACATAGTTGGACAACCTGCTTGTTGGAAGTGCTCAAAAGAACTTCTGTTATACTGCAACATGTCTGCTGCCTGTTCACCAAATGCTCGGCCGAGGAAGGTCTGAACAATTGTCAGCGAAAATATATATACTGTATTCACTAATACCCTAGCCCGGCATTCTTGCTGCCTCTGCGAGCTTACCATTGTAAAATTATTTCGAGTAGGCCTCCCAGTTTTGCATTAATCAATGAGCCCTGGAATTGTATCCTAGAAACCATCTTTAATGCATCCACACGAAACGAAGTTGCCTTGAATTATCCATCATGCTTGATGAGTCTCATTGATAGGGCTCCATCACGTATCTCTATTTACGCAACGATCTCCATTCATTTTATGGCACTCTTGATGCCTTGGCTTGCATTTGAATCACCCTAGCTCTGCAAGTAATGTGTCCTAAAAGAAGCTCACCACATGATCTCCAAAATGAACGATGTCACGAAGATGAGTCGAACTCCTTATCTCTGCCTTCGCTTCCATGCTTGAACCTTTCCAATTCATTGAGACTTTATTGATAGCTCGAACTTTGACTCTCCCTGACTCGGCTTTAACTTCCTCCTGCATCGATCTCTACCGAGATCCTTATAGAGTTCCCTTCATTCGTCAATTTTCAACGAGCTATATTTTGCATTAACAAGACCTCATCGAGCTCTTACAACTGAGAGTCTCTACTGAGATGATTTCTTGAGATGACTATCAATTTGACACCAGATTCTCTATCAACTCGACCCCGAACTCTTCACTGAGTTGAGATCAACTGGGTGCCTTTTGAATGCTAGGTGATCTCTTCATATGCAATTTATTAATTATTTTTAATTATTATATCTCGATAATAACCGAAGGTGGGTTCCTGGGACTATTATTTCATTTTGAACGTGATAGGACCCCGTTGTCCAATCTTTCCATGTGTGCAAAATTGGATAACATTTTTGGTGACCTCTCGGGGATGATTGCCTGCTAAGCATGATTCCAGTAGCCTTAAGTCATCCATTGGGCATGGAGTCTATGTTGGAATCCTGAAAGTAGTATGATTTTCTTTGACACATCCCAGAATCTCCTTGAGCATTGTCGATATCCTGGACCTCCCTGGAATGCTAAGCATGAAGTATACTGAATCTGTTGAATGCTTGACATCCATGGAACACTGCAAAAATTTTGAATGAAGCAGATTTTGAAACTCTTATGGAAACCTTGAACCTTTCTTCTCCTTGACACCTTCCAATGATGAAACAATGTGCAGAACAACACAAAACACAACAACAAGGAAAGCAAAACAACAACACACAACAATGTGCATAAGCACTTGGAGGAAAACACCTAATTTAACTGTACAAGGGGTGGAACGCTTCTCAAAAACAAGCTTTGAGATGTATCCCATTCACATGAATGGGTAGTTCTTCTCCATTGAGCCTAGATAGATGAAATGAATTTTCCTCTTTGCAACTTGTGATGATGTATGGCCCACTCCAGAGAGCGTCAAACTTGGCATGCCTGCCTGGTTTGGCCCTGTCTTCATCCCATTTGAGAACTAAATCTCCCTCTTGAAAATGCCTGTCAGATGCCTTCTTGTCAAAATATTTCTTAACTTGAGCCTGATGTTGCTCCAAAGTTTTCATAGCCTTGTCTCGTACTTCCTCTAACTCCATGAGTTCAGCAAACCTTACTGTCAGAGGATCACTCTCTATAACTTCAAGTTGATGAGCTAACTCCAAAGAAGGTAACTCCAATGAGAGTGGGAGTTTTGCCTCTCTTCCATATACAAGAATGAAAGGAGAATTTCCGATGGCCCTTTTAGGTGTGATCCGATCTGCCCATAAGGCAGTCTTAAGCTGTGTATGCCAAGTCCTCTTGTTAGTCTCCATTGTGCGCTTAATAATCCTTATGAGGTTTTTGTTGCTAGACTCAGCCAATCCATTTCCTTGAGGATAGTAATTGGATGAAGTTTTGAGGTATACCCCATTTTTAACAGCCCATTCACTCAATTTCATACCAAGAAAAGCCAGCGCATTGTCTGAAATGACTGTAAACGGAACACCGAACCTCGTCATTATACCCTCCAAAAAATCTAGAACTACCTTTTCATTGCTCTCTTTTAATGCTACCACCTCTGTCCATCGAGTAAAATAGTCTGTTGCAGTAAGGACCCACTTATGTCCATCACTGGATGGAGGATTAATCATTCCGATGAAGTCCAACCCCCATTGAACAAAGGGTTGATCCACTTGAATTGGATGCAATGGAAGAGCTGCCAACTTCTGCTTACCTGTGAAAAAGGCACATTCCTTACATTTCCTTACCCAGAGATGGGCATCCTTGAATAAATCTGGCCAATAGTAGCCAGCTCGCATGATCTTGGTAGCTGTTGTTCATGCAGAATAATGTCCTCCAGATAGGCCATTATGAAACTCTTCTAGTATCTTACTGACCTATTCTGGTCCTATGCACCGAAGGAGGACACCGTTCAAATCTTTTCGAAAGAGAACGCTATCTACCTAAACATATGGGATAGATTGAAGATGGAAAGTTCATCTTTGGTTTTTATCCATGTTTGTAGGATATGCTCCTGAGAAGAGGAAATTCTTCATTTTGGATAACCAGTCAGCTTGATCAACATTCTCATCAGTATTTAGGAGTGTCACGTCCTCATTACCTTTTGATTCCATGTCTGCAGCAAGTTGCTGACATAAACCCTTACCTCTGACAAGTTTAGTGACTTTGATGTGCACGTCATACTCCATTACCTTCGTGATCCATCCAGCACGCTTTTCATTCATTTCTTTGTTCAGCAAAAACTCCTTGACACCTGGATGAGACACCATCAGATGAATCTTGTTGTTGGACAACATGTGCTTGAATTTCTTCAAAGCTCGAATAACCGCAAAGACTTGCTTTTCAATGAATGAGTATTTGAACTCATAGTCTTTGAGGGATTGACTGAAGAAAGCAATTGGTTGCTCCATCAGGTTGTTGTTTTGTTGGGTGAGGATCCCTGAAATGCTCTCTTGACCTGCAAAAGCATAAAGGATAAAATCTTTGTCAAACCTGGGGTTCACAAGCGTGGGAGCTTGAGAAATGGATTTTTTGATGGCTTCAAAGCTTTCTCATCCTTCCTTTGTCCATGAGAATGGCATGTTTTTCTTTAGCATGGCTGTCAGTGGTTTAGCCAATGTCGCGAATTGAGGGATGAATCTCTGCACGAAATTTATGGTTCCCAGAAAACTCTGGAGGCCCTTCTTGTGACTTGGGAGAGATAAGGACATAATTGAATGAATCCTAGCTAGATCGATTGATAATCCTTCTGCTGAAACAACATGCCCCAACAATTTTCCCTCGTGCACTGCAAAAATACATTTCTTGGGGTTAAGTGAAACCCCAAATTCCCTACACCTTTGGAAAACTTTCCTTAGATGCGTGATGTGATCTTCTGCATGCTTAGAGTATACAGTTATATCATCAAGGTAAACCAAAATAATATCATTGATTAGTCCCTTAAATGCCATGTCCATGGCTCTTTGGAAAGTAGCCCCGGCATTGGACAATCCGAATGGCATTTTATTGTAGGCATACGTGCCCCACTTGGTAGTGAAAGCCATTTTGAATTGGTCAGATTCTTGGACTAGGATTTGATTGTAACCTGAATATCCATCGAGCAAAGAAAATATTTGAGCTCCTGCCACCGTTTGAAGGATCTGCTCCATCGATGGAAGAGGATAATGGTCTTTTAATGATGCACGATTCAAATCCCTGAAATCTACGCATAACCGGATCTCTCCGTTCTTCTTCCTCACGGGCACCAAATTGGCTACCCATGAGGAATGCTTGATGGGAAAAATTATACAGGCCTCGATGAGCTTGGTTAGCTCCTTTCTCATTAGTGGCTCAATTTTGGGATTAATTGGTCTCTGTTTCTGACGAACTGGCTTAGCATTAGGATCCAGTTCGATGGTATGTTGTGCTAGACCTGGATCAAAACCACGCAGATCTTTATAGCTCCATGCAAAGATGTCATGATACTCTTGACAAAGTTTGATGAAAGCTTCTTTCTCTTCAGAAGTACACACTTTTCCAATCTTAAGAAATTTTTCATTTGATACTTCAACTTCCTCAAAATATTCTTCTCTGACCACCATGTTAGGGCTTTGTCTTGTGGCTTGGTCATCTGAATTGAAAATGGATTCCAAAGTGACTAAACCTTTTGGTAACTTGTTGCTTTTCAATTGAATAATTTTCTCACCATATGACTCCTGCAACTTATCTTGATTCTTTGTAGCAAACTCCGCCTCTTCTTGTAGGAAGAGGACAATTTGTTTGTCACTATCAAACACTTGCCAACTACTCACATTATCAGGGACTGCTGGTCGAACCACCATTTTAACAAATTGCTGCCCTTCTTTCATGATATCAACTGGTATGTTGTATTGTGAACCAATCGTAGCAAGCCTATCTGCATCTTGATTTTGATCTCTAGGGATTGCATGGATTCCAAAAGCTTCAAAATCTTCAATCAGGTCCCAGACTCGGTTCTTGTATGATCTTAAAAGATCATTTTTGGATGCACTACGTGCCAAAACTTGATGAACAACTAACTCACTATCTCCAAAAATAGTCAGGGCCTTGATTCCCTTCCTTTGGGCTAGCTGAATTCCTTGCACAAGAGCCTCGTATTCAGCAACATTGTTAGTGCAACTGAACTGCAACCGGAAAGATGAGAAGTACTTATCTCCCTCTGGAGAAATTAACATAACACCAGCACCGGATCCATTCTTACTTCTTGAGCCATCGAAGAACAATTGCCACAATCCTTTAGAATCACTTGGTGTTTTGACAAGTTGTGGTATGATCGTATCTTCTTCATGGATACAGTAAGTACCTAATCCTGTTTCTTCCAAGACCAGCAAACCAGCTTCTTCTTCTGCCAATACATCAGCGTAGGGATCGTACTGATGATCTCTACTTACTTCATCCAGCAAAGTATCAGGAACTTCTTCAACAAGGGTGGTTGGTTCATGATCAACATCTTCCTCTTCTGGATCACCGATGGTGTAATTTCCATTTATGGGACTAGCAGTGTAGGGTTCTACATGATTATGGCAGATTGGTTCTGCCCTTATAGTTACTTTGGTTCCGTATCGAGTCCTGAGAATCATATGTGACCAATCGGCTGATAGGTAACCACCCATCTTGGCAGTGAAATCCCGTGATAGGCAGATGGCAAAGAGAGGAGGGAGATCAATGACCGATATGTCTTGGGTGAATGAAAAACTTGGGCATGCATGAATGGTAAGTTGAAGTCCTTTGATAACCCCAATAGTCTTAACAGCTTGTGCCATCCAGCTGAACAACCCCTCTTGTAACTGGCGCATATTGTATGCCTAGTACATCTGCAACTTGTTTCGGCATGACAGAGCTACTGGCACCAGAATCGATCATGCAATTATGTACCAGGTGGTCGCCAATGATCAGGGAAATGTAGAATGGTGGTGGTTTGTTTGCCGTAGGAATGATTTTCCCTTCTGGTTGACACAAATTTGTAGCATTTGTCACTCCATGGCTTGGTGATCCGCTGGTTGTACTAAAACTGTTCAGAGCTTCTCGCAACAGGTTTCTTTGGGAAGGGATCGAGAGTGCGTCCCACATGGTAACGCTCAGATTGGTTTTCTTCATTTGTTCTACTATGCTGAAGGGAATTGCTCCAACTTTGATGACACTTTTTTGGGCATTGGGGTCCTCCTTTGGAAAATGTTTGTTGGGTACCGTGATGCCTGGAGAACCATCTTTCCCTGCGGTGTGGCTAGCTGGTGTTTCTGGTGATTTCTTTCCCGCATTTTTATCAACTGCCATTTGTAACCCAGGTTGAGAAGTGGATGCTAGATCAGCTTCGAGAGGTTGAGGCTCCATTGCTCTCTTTTTGGAACGAGTGTTTGCTGCCACTGATGAAGAATCTATATTCAATCCGCAAAAATCTTCTACTTGCCAGTTTAGCAAAGTGGATTCTTCAGGTGCCTGCGGTTGATCTGCTGCTTCTTGTGTAGATGAATTGTTTGTTAACTCTGAAGGGGCAGATACACTTTGAACCATAAGGGCCTGGCTAAGAACCCCATTGGGACAAAGATTTTGATTGTGAGGTTGAGAGCAAGGATAACACCATTCGTAGTCTTGAACTAGATTATTTTGAACAGGTACTATAGCTCTAGATGAGCTAGCTGCAAGAGGGTTCTGAAAGTTCAAGGGCCTGACATTTGCAACTTGACTTGTAGTTTGATTTCGAGGCTGATTGTTCCCTTGAAAAGGAGGACGGTTAGCTTGATACTGCTGATTTTGTGGCTGATACGGACGATTGTATTGAAATTGTTGCCTTTTGAGTGCAACGAGCTCATTTCCAAAATTTTGCAGTAGTGACTTGACTTCAAATAGGTCATTTGAAGAGGCAGGGGAAGATTGAGATGGTTGCTTGGAGTCTACTGGAATAGGAGCAATGATAGGCTGATGATTCGTAAGATCTGGAGAAAAGGGCATTGGTGGTCGTGGAGCTATCTTTCCAGCCTGAATCAAAGAATTCTCTGCACTTATGGCAACTTCGTAAGCATCAGGAAGTGTAGTCCCTCCCATGGACTGGATCATAACTGCTACATCGCTATTCAAGGCTCGTAAATAGTACAAGAATGCATTATGTGCAGAAGGCTTTACGAGCGCCGGAATCCTATTCCAAGTCCTGTGGAATCGGAAGTTGAAATCACTCATGTATTCTTGGGAAGCTCTCTTTATGGTAGTAAGTTGTTCCAAAAGTGATAGGTGATCACTTTTGTCTTCAAATTGTTTACATAGCTTTTCTCCCAACTCGTCCCAAGTGGTTATAGTGCCAACACCTAACCCGCGAAACCATTGAAGTGCTTTTCCCTTGAAAGAGGTAGCAAGAAGTCTAACTGCAACGTTGTCTTCGGTGATATTATGTACTGCACAAATGCTGGCTACATCAAAGATATGCTCCACTGGAGTAACGTGAGTTTCCCCCATGTAGAAGGGTAAACTTTTGAGTGCCGCAACAGGTATCAGGTCTCGTTGAGCCAACATAAGAGGACTGCTTGCATTGAAAGGGGGAAAAACTTGGTTCCTCGCCATAGCAACGAAAGGTTGATTGTTCCTGGGTGGAGGAAATCTTCCGTAAGGAGGAGTTGAATGACCCCTACTAGGTAAATCTGCAACTGGGGATGTGGAAATGCCTCTTCTGCTTCTCTTTGGAGGAGACAAGGAAAGTTCGATATGCTGATACTTTCCTTTCTTTGAAGAAGCTCTTGTCTGAATTCTTCACATAAGTTACTGCACTGAGATTTGGAATCCAGAGATATAGAGTCGCCAGGTACTTTGACTTGTGTAAGTGAGAAGAGAAGTACCAACTCTGTCCCACCGGGCGTGCCAAAAACTGTTGTCGCCAAATCACTGCACCCTCCGAATGGCCAGGATGTGAATAGGACGTTTGGTGTGATTGGGACACATGGGATCACCTCTCAAGCTGTGGGACTTGGGCTCGAGGTGAACCTCCGGAGAAGGCCGGCTTCCTCTTCCTAAACTAAGTGTTGTACTACTCCTAGTGTAACAAAAATGATTATCTAGTCCTATGCTAACATTTTCATGGGGTTTTAGGGAAAGAGATTTACAGAAATGAAACTATACTAGGGATGGTGATGCACCAAATAAAGGGTGTCTTCAGACTCAGGAAGGGTTAATTTGAAGAGGGTGTGTGCACCACAGGTCAACTTCACCTACTGCAACTTAGAGAGGGTACAGGATACCACAAACTAAGAGACACGCGTTCCCTTTGTTAAACTTTATCAGACCGAGAAATATACCAGTTTCCCAGTGAAGAAGGATGAACTCAAGAAGGGTGAACAGACACCACAACTCAACTGCATGCAATACTTCACCACTCGATAAGCACAGAACTCCAAGAACCTGCAATAGAAACTTAAACTTGCACAGTGTACCTGCAAGTATGAGAAAGGCACAAAGAAGCACAGAAGGATGAAAGGACCGAGATTAGTCACAAAACACACACTTTTATTGCTTCAATAACATGCACAATGCATCATACATTCAGAAGAGGCAATAGTTGCCATTACAGTCTTGAAGAGGAGGCTTGAAAGTTCTCTCAACACACAAGAACAACTTGCAGAAGAGAGAGGATTCTTGAAAAGTATACACTTGCCTGAGATATCTAACTGTCCAACTTGTCTGAACTGTTGGAACCCTTTGAAATGAGCTTCCAACTTACATTTATAGAAGAATATGTGAGAAAGAAGAGGAAAGGTCATAATTACATTCCTAAAATGAAGGCCCATGATGTATTTATTACAGTTAGTTGAACCACCTGAGAAGGTTCCATCATGGGTCATTAATTGCCTGATGACCTAGTCTTCTCAATTAATTAAAAGAATATTTAAATAAAATATTTAAATAATAATAATAAATATTATTATTAAAATATTTAAATAAAAATATTAATTTAATTAACATAATGTTGGGACCCCCCCGTTGACCCGTTTGACTTGAAGAGGAGGGGGGTCCATGTGGATAGAGTCTGCACAAAGCTCAACTCGGTGAGCTTCGAATCCTCTAACTCGGTGTTGCACTCGATTTTGAACCCCACACTAACTCTTTCCTTGCCTTGGTAATCGGGCTCTTTTGCATTGAGTCCTTCGAATGGTGAGCTATCAAACTCGATTCTTATCATTTTCCTCTGTTAACTCGAGGCCATTTATGCATTCCACGTTCAAACTTCATGAAACATCACCATGAGCTCCCTGCGAAGTCACCGAGCTCTTCATCCAGCAAACGATCTTACCTTTCTGGGCTCAAACTCACTTGAATACCGAGCTTAACCCAATATTTCTAAAAAGAATGGTTTTACCACAATGCTCAGGATTCTTCCTCATCATATAACACTTGTAGTAAGAATGTTTTGGCTTTGCCATAATAAGCACAATTTGTACCTTCCAAACGATGAGAAAATGCCATTACCAATAAAGACCTAATGCTGCCATGATGATGACCCAGGCTCATGCCCATAACATGTCGATAGACACCCTTGAGACTGATTTTTGGCCAAAGAACCCTTCGGTATTTTGGCAGTGCACTCGGCAATCTCGGCTCCAATCAACAATTATGCCACTATTGGGATCTTAGTATGGCATAGGTAGCTGTGAGCTACACAATATACTCATTTTTCCAGAAACTAAAAAGATCCTTCAAAAAATAAAATAAGCCCTTCAAAAAATACATTGAACAACTGGGGAAACCAAGAGGACCTTGGAAAAATGTACAGGTAACAACCATATGAATTCTTCCTTAGTCGTGGATCAAAGCTAATAGAAATAAAGCTAGATAAAATTAGCTTGAAACTACAGTATAATCGTCCATTGTAAAAAACAAGTTTCTCTGAACCTGGTAACAGAATACTTTTTATTGTCTGATTGGACGTACATAATGGAAGGGTATAAATATTGCCTATTGCCCTCAGAGTTTCTCAAAGAGACCATTTACAAGTAACAAGGATGTAGCATACAAAACGGCCAACCAGGTATTTCAGAGTTGACCTTCACATTCAATTCATTTCTAGGAGAAAAAATGCTGAGCAATATGAATCGTTTCATTCTGCACCATAATAAACCTTCATCTCCTGATTCAGGGAAATTTTATGAAGCCTTGAATAGCGTGACTCCAATCCATCGTACATGGCAGTGAATATTTGTTTCCTGCAGCTGCCATAGATCCGATACTGAATAAGATAACAACATAGTTGGTCAACCTGCTATGCTTGAGAAGCCTGAATTTGAGGAAGCATTCTACTGAACTGCAACATGCATGGACAACCTATTGCTGGAAGTTTATCTCAAACCGAACCATCAGGCCCGAACGTCTGCAGACTCAACGTGCCTGCTCCTCGATGTATGTTCATACCCTGTTCCAAAGCTCTTATTGTGGCACCCTTCCAGTATGCTGGAAAGGCTTCACTGATTAGCTTCCCATCAAATTGCATTCGGTGAAACACATCAAGCCTCGTGAGGAGCCGTGTTTCTGTAACGCATCGATTATGGTATTCCATGAGAAGCCTCTTTCTTGTGAAAACAGGTCTGCAATAGTTGATTGGTTTTTCACAAGCGTGTTGATTTTAACAACCCATGACCCGCTCCAATAGACCATCACAACTGTCCTTTAATTACCTCCCGGTGACTCACACAAAGACTCGGACCACTCCAAATATTTCTGCGCGAAATTCTAATTTACATGGCCCGTGCGGAAGTCTCATGATGGATAGCCATTGTAATATTTCCACGCTTGGCAGTTTGATCCGATTTCTCCCATTCACATGAAGTCTGATCATGGTTTTCCCAAACCAAAATTTCCACTTGGCGGTGCTTGCTTGAATCTCCCCCGCATGGAATTTCTTCTTGGGGATTATTGCCATCCACGAAAACCCACTTGGCATTCAGCTCCGAATCCCCGCATAACGGCTCGGCCAAATTAATCCACGGGCCCCGGCCTCAGCTTCGCCACGCAACCTTGGCAAGATAGTAAAATATTTCCCATGCGCAGGGATTACCTACTCGGTCTGCCATGATCGTGCTCCCATGATTTTTTCTCCTGCCGAGTTTTCCTTCATCAGATTTGAGGATAACATTAAACTCTCAGTGCAAACATTTCAGCTGTAGCTTGTAAGGTGTGATAATTTCAACAGAAACCTTTATGCTTGCCAACCTAGTGACTCGTTGAAGATGCTCATATAATTGCAAAGAAAATTGTGCCTCATGAATATTCTGATATGAAACAGTTCCACCTCTATGAGATTCACTTCCATGAGTTGCATCGTAAAACAAGTAAGGTCTCGATAGAGAATCTTTGTAATAAATTTCATCAAGTCTCCCGGTAATACTCTTACTGTCACTTAATCGATTTTCATAAAAATATCTTGAAGGAAAATCCTGAATTTGAGGATGCATTCGATGCTGAACAGAAAAAAAAACATCATTGGATGACCTGCTTGCTGGAAGTGCTCAAAAGAACTTCTGCTATACTGCAACATGTCAACTGCCTGTTCACCAAATGCTCGGCCGAGGAAGGTCTGAACAATGTCAGTGAAAATATATATACTGTATTCACTAATACCCTGGCCCGACATTCTTGCTACCTCTGCGAGCTTACCATTGTAAAATTATTTTGAGTAGGCCTCCCAGTTTTGCATTAATCAATGAGCCCTGGAATTGTATCCTAGAAACCATCTTTAATGCATCCACATGAAACGAGTTGCCTTGAATTATCCATCATGCTTGATGAGTCCCATTGATAGGGCTCCATCACGTATCTCTATTTACGCAACGATCTCCATTCATTTTATGGCACTCTTGATGCCTTGGCTTGCATTTGAATCACCCTAGCTCTGCAAGAATGTGTCCTAAAAGAAGCTCACCACATGATCTCCAAAATGAACGAGTCACGAAGATGAGTCGAACTCCTTATCTCTGCCTTCACTTCCACCTGTGCTTGAACCTTTCCAATTCATTGAGACTTTATTGATAGCTCGAACTTTGACTCTCCCTGACTCGGCTTTAACTTCCGCCTGCATCGATCTCTACCGAGATCCTTATAGAGTTCCCTTCATTCGTCAATTTTCAATGAGCTATATTTTGCATTAACAAGACCTCATCGAGCTCTTACAACTGAGAGTCTCTCTACTGAGATCTACCGAGATGACTATCAATTTGACACCGGGTTCTCTATCAACTCGACCCCGAACTCTTCACTGAGTTGAGATCAACTGGGTGCCTTTCATGCTAGGTGATCTCTCATATGCAATTTAGGAAGTATTTTTAATTATTGCATCTCGTTAATAACCGAAGGTGGGTTCCTGGGACTATTATTTCATTTTGAACGTGATAGGACCCCATTGTCCAATCTTGCCATGTGTGCAAAATTTGATAATAGTATGAAATGAATTATTATACCACCATTCTGCCAGTGGCAACCATTGCACCCAACATTCTTGTTTATTTGAAGTAAAACATCAAAGATATCCCTCTAAACATTTATTTACCACCTCAATTTTCCCATATGATTAGGGATGATAAGAGGAACTCTGGGCTAGTTGGGTACCTAGACAAGAGAACAAATCAGTCCAAAAGTTACTTGTAAATATTGGATCATGATCACTTACTATAATTTTTGGCATGCCATGGAGCTTTTGAACTGTATCCATAAAAGAGATGGCAATGGTACTAGCTATGAAAGGATGAGCCATGGCACAAAAATGAGCATATTTGGTAAGACTTTCTACCACAACCATGATGACACTTTTCCCTTCTGATTTAGGTAATTTTGTGATGAAATCCATTGATATCTCTTCCCATCTCTAACTGGGAATAGATAGAAGTTGGAGAAGACCAGGTGTCTTAATGGTCTCACCCTTATTTTTTTGGCAAACCAAACATTCTGACACAAATTTTTGAACATCTCCTTTCAACCCCTCCCAAAATAAATCCTTCTTAAATCTATGATATATTTTTCAGGACCCCAGCATGGCCACCTATTGGAGAATAATGTAGCTCTAAAATAACATGGTGTTTAAGTGTAGAGTTCTTACATAGATATAACCGATCTTTGTACCACAATGTATCCCCCTTCCATATAAATTGATCTGATATGGACAGATCTTCCTGGAGATTTTGAATGAGAGTATGTGTGGTTGCATCTTTCTTCCATTCTTCTCGTGCTTGATCTACCCAATCTGCATGTAGTATAGAGATGGCACATAACAATGCTTCGGCAGACTCATCCCTCCTAGACAGAGCATCAGTGACCAAATTTTCCTTTCCTTTCTTATAAACAATCTCAAAGTCATATCCCAACATCTTAGTGACCCATTTTTGTTGTTCTTCTGAAGATAGACGTTGTTCTAAGAAATATTTCAAACTATCATGATCAGTTTTTACCTTAAAATGTCTACCCATCAAGTATGGTCTCCATTGTTTGACTGCATGTAGTATTGCCATCATTTCCTTTTCATATGTGGGTTTTAACAAATTCTTTCCTTTTAGTTTTCGGCTCTCAAAAGCAATGGGGTGTCCTTCTTGCATTAGTACTGCTCTGATTCCATTTCTTGAAGCATCGCACTCAACTACGAAAGTTTTGGAGAAATCTGGGGTTGCCAATACTGGAGTGGTGCACATAGCTACCTTCAATTTTTCAAATGCCCTAGATGCTTCCTCATTCCACTAAAAGGAGTCCTTCAATAATTTTGTGAGTGGTGCTGCTATACTGCCATAGTTTTTGAAAAATCTACGATAATACCCTGTGAGACCTAAGAAACCTCGTAATTGTTTGAGGGTTCTTGGGGTTTCCCATTCCACCATGGCCTGGATCTTGTGAGGGTCCACCTTAACACCTTCATGAGAAACAATATGGCCCAAGTATTCCACTTCCTGTACCCCAAAAGAACACTTTGAAGGCTTGGCATAAAGTTGATGTTTCTCTAAGACTTCTAAGACAGTATTGACGTGATGTAAGTGTTTCTCCCATGATTTGTTGTAGATGAGTATATCATCGAAAAATACTAAGACAAAATTTCTTAGGAATGGTCTAAATACTGAATTCATCAAGCTTTGGAATGTGGAGGGAGCATTGGTAAGGCCAAATGGCATCACTAGGAATTCATAATGGCCTTGATGAGTTCTGAAAGTTGTCTTATGAATATCTTCTTGCTTGACTCTAATTTGGTGATACCCAGAATGTAGATCTAGTTTTGTAAAATAAATGGCACCATGCAACTCATCTAATAAATCATCAATGATGGGAATAGGAAACTTATCTTTGATAGTGAACTTGTTAAGCTCTCTGTAATTTATGGACACATGCGCCATCTTCCATCCTTGCGATGCACCATCACCATGGGAGTAGAATAGGCACTTTGACTGTGACGAATAATACCCATTTCCAACATTTCCTCCACCATCTTCTCGATCTCACTCTTTTGCACATATGGATATCTATAAGGCCTAATGTTGGGGGGTTGGCTTCCTGGAATCAACTGAATAGCATGATCATGCTCTCTTTCAGGTGGCAATCCTCTTGGTTCCTTGAAGACAACTACATGTTGATTAATAACCTTTTGAAGATCAGGATGCAATACCTTCATTTGCGGTTGGAATTCTATAGAGAATAATCGTGCTACAAAACCTTCAGACCCCTTTTTAAGAATCTTCTGCATTTGGTGAGAACTCACCACTAGAGGATCTTTAGCTTGTAGACCTCGAAGTTCAAATTTTTTACCCTCAGAATGAAAGCGCATGAACAATTCCTGGAAATTTATCTCTATGGTGCCCAAGGTAGTGAGCCACTGAACACCTAAGACAATATCAGCTCCACCCATGGGAATAGAAAACATCGTAGATTCCAATGTGTAATCACCCATCATGATTTTGACTTTATGGCATTTACCTGAACATTGGACTGTGCCACCATCTGCAATCATTACTTGAAATTCAGGTGCTGGGTAGATGAAACAATTTAGTCTTGTTGCCAACTTATGATTGATGAAATTATGTGTGCTCCCTGAATCAATCAAGATTGTTACCTTCTGCTTCTTAAGATAACCCACAACTTGAAGGGTTTGTGGAGTACTAATACCTGATAGAGCATGGCATGAAATAGTGGGCTGAGGATCTCCAGATTCTTCCTCTAATTTTTCCACTTCCTCTGTTGATGTTGCCTCATATTCTTCCTCATCACCAGATCCTTCAATGTAGAACAATTTTTTCTCAGAACATTTATGATTTGGTCCATATTTGCTATCACAGTTAAAGCATAACCCTTTGGCTCTTTTTTCTTCAATTTGTTGAGGTGTCAACCGAATTGGCCGAGGGTAAGAAGGAGACAAGGTGTTACGATCTTTTATGCTAGAAAAGGTCTGCCTTCTACTGGAAAGAAATTTTTCCTCTACTCGACATGCCATGATAATAGAATCAACAACCTTGAGTGGGTTAAACATGCGTACCTCATGCTCAATGTGGTCCTTAAGACCCCCAAGAAATAGGTCATTCAAATACTCTTCTGTAATATCCTCCACACGCAAGGACAAAGTTTGGAATTGATGGACATACTCCTTAACTGAACCAGTTTGGCATAACTTTGCTAATTGGCTGAAGTAATTCTCAGAAACACTAGAACTATAGTGTAATTGAAGCTCTTCAGTGAACACTGTCCAGGTGACATTTAGGCCATTCTTCTGCCTTTGAGCACATAACCAACGATACCAAACAAATTGATCAGGTTCTAGGTATAAGGATGCCACAGTTACCTTTTGTCCTCCTGGGATCTGATGGAGATCAAAGAAATTTTCCATTTGGGTAATCCAATTGAGTGGATCCTTTCCATCAAATTTACACATTTCAACTTTTGGAATCATGCCCCTCCATTGGTGAGAAGATCCACTTGAATGATTAAAGGATCCTCCCTGATTTGAGTGATTTGGATCTGTGTGACCATTTCTAGTAGAACCCATATGACTAGCATTGGAAGTTGTATTAGAAATAGCATTCAACAACTCCTACTGCATTGCATGAAAATCCTTTTGAATCTCACTCCTAAGGCTACCTTTCAGTTGATGAAGCTCAACATTAAGGTCATCCTTACTCACCATATTGTTTACCCTTTCCTGAAGTTGGATGACCACCTCAGATACTCCCAAACCAGTAGAATCTGAAGCCATATCTTCCTTATTTGGGGTCATTCCTGGAGTTTCTTGTCCTTTTCCTTGGCCTCAGGTAGATCTACCAGCCATGACGAAGGATGTGGGCCTAGGGGTAGACTTAATAGGGCAGAATTTTAGGGTTTAGGGTTTCGTAATTTTTTTGGCCGAATATAGGAATTTATAAAACAAAAACCCTAGCTATTTTTTGGAGGGGTTTCTGAAAATATAAGAAATTTGAAAAATTTCCAAAAATTACGCCCTAGGGAGCCAAATTATGAATAAATATAGAACCGTAATAACTTTTGCAAAACAAGTCAAAACTTATTGAAATTTGGAGAGAAGCTTACTTGACTTATTTTTCCTCACCACAAAAAAAATTGCAGAAAAATTCACTACCAATCTTGAGATATAGCCGAAACCTTCAGAATTAGGGTTTGACACCATCCTAGCCAAGATCAAGCTCTGATACTGATACACCACTTGACTTGTGATGAAATTACTTGATTAATTATGATTATCACCAGCAATAGAACACCAAATAACACAATATTGCAGATAAATTCTCTCAATATGAAAGTATAATAGCTTGGCCACTTCGAGGGGGCAACCTCCAGAACATATAATAAGACTCAAATACTCAACATAATGATCATCCACTACCTATAACCCCTATTTATACTATTCCTATGCTATGGCCATCAACAAGGCCGACCAACCAATGATAATAGATCATAAATAAAAGAGATACATCATGATATTAAGTTATGATAGCAAAAAGTTGGCTATATCCATCCCATGTAAGATATATAATTAAGGGTGTAACAAAGGATAAGGAGGTATAGGTGGTTCTAGAGGTAGAGGAAACACAAGAGGTTCTGGATCAAGTGGGAAAGGTCTGCACTAACCCCAAAATATTTACATGGAGATGTCTCTTCATCTTCCAAAGTATAGGGGCATAGAAGATGTTGTTAAACACGTGCACATGTGTGAAATAATATGTGGTGAAAAAGGAATCACGACTTCTGAGCATAGGGCAAGTAAGTTTACCACTATGCTACAAGGGTACGAACACAGTTGGTACAGAAAGTTTGACCCTGATCAGACTTGTGTAGACTATGTAGCTTTAAAAGATGATTTCCTTAAAGAGTTCCACATCCTGGAGTTCGAGCAGAAGAGTATAAGCACGCTTAAGGATATTAAGTAGGGAAATACTGAGAGTGTCAGAGACTATGATGTTTGTTTAAAAATGATTTTATCTAAGATTTCTTATGATATTCATACAAGCCAACATGTGTAATGGTTCGTTGAAGGTTTGATTACACCTTTTAGAAGGGTGCTATCACATAAGACATACATTGATTTGTGCAAAAAACTTAAATAATATTTACATGCTGAGGTATTCAGAAGTATAAACACATGGGTGAGCCCATTTTTGGAAGCATAGATCGTATCTATGGTGAAACAATTGGAGAAGATATCAGAAAATTCAGCACATGAGACACACACGGGGATTTGGTGCATAGATTGTGAAGTGGAAGGTCACACCAAGGATAGTTTTCCATGCATATAATTACGCTTATTACTGCTAGAATGTGATATATGTCATTTGAACCATGATGTAGCCACTACCAATTATTACAACGCGTAATAATGAAGAACGTCTCTTACTACCGTAAAATTTATAGGTCAAAACTCATGATACAGAAGACTACTGCCTGATTGGTCAGATCCATGATTCTATAGATATTGGTGTTTGAAAGATAGGAGTATCATATAACTCTAAAGGTAAGAACACACATCAGGATCAAGATAACAATCAAGTGTGCTATGATCAGAATGAAGGGCGTTTTAAAGGGGGTTATGGCAGGGATCGAGGATACCATGGGGAATCCAGAGGACAAGGCCATGGTGATGGATGAGGTGAGTTTCCTCATGGAACATGTTATACATGTGAATATCCTGACCAATACAGGTGCAAATGTCCTAAAAATATTGCATGTTATTTATGTGGAAATAATCATAGTTATTAGGAATGCCCAGACTTATAAGAACATATTGGTAAGTAGCATAAACAAGAAAACAAGGGCATAGGGATGGTTAGGATACAACACACTATGGAAAATAAGTGGATGCCCAAGTTGGAACTAGAATCTGAGGCATTACCTATAAAGATCACTACCCGCACTGAAGTAGTGCGCGCCAGAGAAGTGTTACAACATAATCCTACCATCACTAAGGAAGAAGTTCTACAAGCATGGTACCCAGATCCTATTCATCAAAAGGAGGTTTATCAGGAAACCATGGAGGCACTCAGAAATATTTAGGGTGAAATACAATGTTTACAAGAGAAATCACGGAAGATAGAGCAAAATAAAGTAGTAGAGATGGTTTTTTTCTGATATGGATGACTTGAAAGAAGTGTGCAAGATGTTGTGCTAGGATAATATCATTCCGTTGTTAGGGAATTGGTTAAAGGGAAACACTCTGAGTTCAAGTATTGAGACTAGATGGCATATCATGTATGCAAACCTTCACCCTCATAGCTTAGACTATGACAAGGAAATCACTCTGAATGTTGTTGTGCATGGGTGGCTTTTAAGTAATATATTGATTGATACAGACACAGAAGTCAATGTTCTTACTTTAGATGTATGGGTACAAATGGGGAGACCTCCATTGTAACCATATTTGAATGTAATGTTCATTGCTAACCAAACAAATGCCACTCCCATAGGATTTATAAAAGATGCATCCATTACCATATAGGGAGCCAAATTCACTGGGGATTTTGAGGTTTTAGTGCTAGTAGAGGTAGATAGCTTCCCAGCTCTACTTGGGAAGCCTTGGTGCTATGTAAATAATGTTGATATTTGGTTCAACAAGGGTTATATCAGTTTTGAAAAAAAGGAGGAAATATTTATTATCCCTTTAACAAATGGAAAATATGTGCCCTACTTTGAGCCTCTGGGTGAGGAATACCTGAATAGGATTTATGTACGCGCATCTAAAGAAGGAATCCATAAGTGGGAAGCTTCACAATCTATTATCAATACTACAAGTGTTTCTTGTGATAATTGGGCTCATAGTACCTATGAGTTTGTAGGGCGAAAAGTAAAGAGTACCTTTATGTGGACCAAAAAACCTCGATATATCAAGAGAATAAGTAACAACTTGATACCTTATTACACTGAAGAAGGGGATCCTTTAGTATTCTTGTGAGCCATGGAGGAATAGTGGAAAGACCAATTGGAGAGATGAAATATGTTAGCATCTACCCTGCGCAGGACAATAGTGCACTGATGGGTGGTTCACAAGGATAATCTTGTAGGATGGAATGAAATTAGGATTGTTCTTTCTACTAGGTTCTTCAGGAGCAATGCACCTACTCAAATATGCACTTATCATGGTAATCAACCTGTTCAACACCATGTTTAGTAGTGTGAGAGACTCTAGACAAAGGGGCAGGAAGCTTTACCACCTTCACTTTGGGTGCACAAATTTTATTCCACTTTACAAGGTTACGCGCATGCTTGGTATGTATATGCAGAACTCCATAGAGAGACTAGAAATTGGTGGATTTGATTGCAGGAATGATCTAAATGTTTGACTAATTCTCTACTAAACCTCCATTAGAAGAGGCATTAAGGGTTATAAAGTGCTTAAATATGGGAGATAGTGCCAAGGTGGAAGAACTAATTTAGGAGTTGTTTGATGAAGAAGATATAGGAGCATGTTTTCCTGAAGAAACAGAGACATATGCCACACTACTTCAATGCACTTGCCTTGAGAAGGAAAAAGGAAAGATGGTCTACATAGTGGATGATGAATAAGTAGAAAATTTGAATGTAGACCATTCAACAGGTAGGCATGAGGTTTTAGACAGTGCAGATAAGACCACACATGCCTATCATGAACCTATGAAAACAAAGAAAGTGAATATCAAGTTAGATGTTAAGCCTAAGGATGCCATAATTGGGGACTATTGGTCTAACTCTGAAGTGGCCAAAATCATTGAGTTGCTATGAGATTATCAGGACATATTTCCTCTGGGGTACCATAAACTCAAAATCATGCATGAATCATTAGGAGAAATGAAAATAAAGCTTAAAGAATGTGCACGCCCGGTCAGAAAGAGACCCTACAGGATGAACCCCAACTTACGAAAAAAGGTCAAAGAAGAAATTGATAAGTTAAAGTCTTGAATCATCAAGCCCCTGGACGAGTCAGAATGGGTGAGCCTAATGGTGATTAGTATCAAGAAAGATGGTCAGATTATGATTTGTGTGGACTACAGGGAGCTGAATACTACATGTGTGACTGATCCCTTTCCTACGCCATTCACCAAGGAAATACTAGAAGGCATTACAGGGCATGAAATATATTTGTTTACAGATGGATTCTCTGGGTATCATCAGGTTAGGATTGCACAGGAGGATCAAGAAAAGACCACTTTTACTACTGAATGGGGTATCTTTTCCTATACTGTGATGCCTTTTGGTTTAAAAAATGTGCCTGTTGTATTTTCACGCATAGTTGTTCAAGTGTTCAAAGATTTTATTCACAACTTCTTGTAGGTTTATTTAGATGATTGGATGGTGTATGGACTTGTTAAGGATCATTTCAACAATCTACACTTGATATTTGAAAAATGTAGACAATTGAGTATTTATTTGAACATCAAGAAGTGTTTATTTGCTACACCATTTGGCACTTTGTTAGGGCACATCATCTGAAAGGAAGGTTTATTTGTTGATCTAGCTAAGGTTGCAGTCATTATCGTCCTAGAGGTGCCCACCAATCAAAGTGAAGTGCGTAGATTCTTGGGTCAGATTGGGTATTATAGGAAATTTATAAAGGGGTATGCTAAGGTTTCCACACCCTTAGAGGAGTTACTAAAAGGAAAAGGGATGTTCTACTGGGGAGAACCGCAACAGTGCACATTTGAGACATTGAAGGAGAAACTTACTACAACACCTATTTTGTGCTTTCCTTCATGGGACCAACCATTTCATGTACATGTGGATGCCTCTGGCATGACCATTGGTGTGGTGTTGGCTCATCCTGGAGAAGGTATTATAGATCATCCTATCTATTTTTCTAGTAGAAAGTTGACTCCTGCAAAGTAGAATTATACAACTACAGAGCATGAAGCTTTGTCGATGATCTATGCACCACATAAATTCAGACAGTACCTGTTAGTAACACCATTTTTATTCTATACCAATCACATGGAAATGATGTGTTTGGTAAACAAGCCCATTTTGTAGGGGCGTATATGGTGATGGGTAATTTTATTCCAAGAATTTGATTTCACAGTTGTGGTAAAACTAGGGAAAAGTAATTTTGGACCGGATCATCTATCCATATTACAGTCGGGAGAAGAAGCATAGGTAATTAAAGATACCATGACTAATGCATAGTTATACAGGTTATAATACACACCATTGGAATTAGAGGACATTATTTTCTTTCTACGAATAGGTATGGCACTAGAAGGTATGAAATACTTAGAAAATAAACAAATTACCATTTGTATGACACCATTTATGTTGATTAGCGGTGACCTGTACAAGTTAGGTTAGGATGAAGTATTGCATCATTGTGTACTAGAACATGAGCACATAGATATCATGGAGGAGGCTCATGGTGGTATTACAGGTGGGCACTATGTAGGTGATGCCACTACACGCAAGATTCTACTCATTGGATTATGGTGGGAGACCCTGTATAAAGATTGTAAGCCATATTGCAAGGTTGTTGATCACTGTTAGCACCTTGGAAAACTAGGTCTAAGAGATGAAATGCCTCTAAGACCTATTACAAGTGTAGAACCATTTGAGAAATGGGCTATAGATTTTGTGGGTCCTATTTCACTTGGAGTGTGTAGGACTAGATCACGCTATATCATCACTTGCACAAAATATTTGACAAGGTGGGAAGAAGTAGCACCTAGAAAGTATTTTAGAGCAGCTATAACAGCCAGGTTTCTATGGGAAAATATTATTACAAGGTATGGATGCCTATTGAGTTTGACCAGTGATAGGGGCACACATTTTCTGAATGAGACAATCATAATTCTATTGGATGAATTCATGATTACACACCATAAGAATACACCATATTATTCTCAAGAAAATGGGACTGTTGAGGCTTTCAACAAGATTTTGAGCTAGACATTGACAAAAATTTGTGATGTTGGAAGAAAGGATTGGGATGATAAATTTTTTGCATTACTTTGGGCATATAGAACAAAATACAAGTAGTTAAACAAGGCCACACCCTTTTAATTGGTATTTGGCATAGAAGTAGTTCTTCCTATGGAGTCCATGTTACCTTCTTTACGTATTGTGTATGCTAGACATTTAGCTGATGAGCAAGAATTAGAAGAATGAATTGACAAGTTGATTAAGTTGGATGAGTGACGAGAAATAGCACATTAGAGTCAGAAACAAGAAAAATCTAGGTAGAAAGCATGGCATGATAGGCACATTAGGGACAAAAATCTTGAGATAGGGTAGATGGTGCTTCTTTATGATTCTAAGTTTATGTGCCATCTAGGAAAACTCAAAGTACATTGGTTAGGACCATATGTTATCACTCACATAATTGAAACAAGAGCTTGTTAGTTAGAAAAGATTAATGGAATACGGTTACCTAGTTACTTCAATGGGAGTAGGCTGAAGCCCTACTATAAATAAGTCTTCTTAGCATTTGTAATAAGGCAGTATTTCCATTTATATTAGGTTTCCAATTATTTATTCCCTTAATGTTTTTCCTTATTCATCGCTATGCTTTGTCAATTTAGTTGGTGTTTTGTGAAATAAGCATGTTTGCGCGCCAGAAGCTAATTACCATTTGTAGTATTTTTATGTGCAGAGGACTACACATACCATTTGTGTGGGATGGTTATTGAGAAATGGGTACACATAAATGAACAAATTGTTATAGTTTCTATTTAAATTTTGAAGAATTGGTGAACAAAATATTTCTTCCAAATAAGGACCATAGATGGAGATAAATGAAGGAACAATATAATGCAAGGCAAGTAGTGGTTGTAGAGACTACCAGGTGAAGGCGTAGTGTTGAGGTACTCAAGTGAATGGGAGTACACTACAGAGAATCTTGTAGCTAGAAGGTAGGAAGGTGCGTTAAAAGGTTATAGTTGAGGCACAAAGATGTACCACACATAAACTATGAACAGGGTCAATTAATGAGGATTTTTGTTAGGTGAAGGAGAAATAAATGTACTAAATTATTCAAAATCTATATAAGGAAGTGATATGATTTCATTTTTACCATTTTAAATCACAAAAATTTGAACGATCCAAGTACAAAATGAGTGGAGTGAATCATGTCGAGGTGTGAAGTGTGTGAAATAAGACGTGGAGAGAATATTTGTGCATAGGAGAATCTTGTGTCCCCATTGGTGAAGTGTTTGAGCAAAGAAGAGTGTTACGAAAGAGCTAGGGCACATGATTTCAAATAGGGCACAAAAATTTGAGCTAGAGTTTGAGTTTGCACGTTACATAAGATAGAAGGTGAGAAATTGAGGACAAAAACTTGTAATTTACAGATAGCACCAAAGAAAGCACCTGCCATAGGAGCCAAGGGGAAGAAGATAGTGAAAGTGGAGGTTGAAATTTCTCCCAAGAGAAATTTCTCGAAGATACAATACCTAGAAGGCGTGATAGTGGGACAAGAATGGGATAATCACGTCCAAAATTGTAAGACAAGTGATTACAACCACCACATATCAGATAAAAAAAGGAATTGGATGTGCTGATGAGTATGAAGATGAACAAGCGCACAACAGAGGACATGCTAGTGTATGATGATGAAAGAGAGAAGTTGTTAAAGCAGATTGGATTTTACCAGTTGTACAAGCTTCCATATTTGAGCAAGTATGAACCTTTGTACCAGTGGATGATGAGAAGGGTACATGAAGACTTTTTCTATTTTGTCAGATGTAGGTTAAGGATTACAGCCACTTTGATTTTGACTATAATAGGATTAAAGGGAACAAGAGTGGATCTAAATAGTGACTTGACAGATAAAACAACCATCCAGGAGACACGAAAGGAGATAGGGTATACCAAGGGTCTGCGCATAATGGATATCAACAAATTGAAGAAATATCTAGTGGTACAGGTAGCTGCACATCTAGTGACCAAATTGAATGATCAAGAGATATGGTCATAGGTGAATACAATGTGGTGAAACATTACAAGGATAATGTCACAGGGAAAAATTTATAACATATCAAGCTACATCGCAGAGACTACCATCAAGGAAGCGTGTACAGGAGAGAAAATCAGTTTTGTGTTATCCTATCATCCCTTATGTTTATAGAGATTGAAGTGCCTGATGGGCCAAAGAACAAGATCTCGGAGTACCCCATGCAAAATAAGTCCCTTGTGGAAAGATTTGACAAGTAATTTTGTGAAGGGTTAATGAGTGGGCCATTTAAAAAGAGGGTGGAGATGTGGTATGACAGGGTTCATGCGGCATTCAAAGAGGAGTGGCACATCCCCAAGGAGTTACCTTCAGTGGTGGGAAAGGGAATACAATTTGCAGTGTATCATATTTTCTACATCATGTAATTTGCAATGAAGGATGGGACTTAGAGCCCCTAGTGTAAACTATTGTATGCCTTCACAATGTGCTACTTCCAGGCATCAGTCCATCTTTTCAATAATGTGTGATGCCTGAACTTTTTTGCAGACAAGGTAGATTGTGACTACCACACTTTTTGAAAGATGTATGTATATTCAGGTCATACTGCCTACATTAAGAGGCTAATTTTAGACATGATAAGAATGAATCTTGTGAGTTTGGTGATTAGAGATAGTGGGGATACACTTATATACCTTCATATTAAGCCTAAGTTATAGGGTAAAAAATATGTGGAGAATGAGTTTGTGCTCCCAGGGCCGCCTAAGGGTAAGCATATAGTGGAGAATGTACTAGCTCCAAAGCCCACTGAACCTATAGAGGTAGATGATGAGGAGGAAGAGCATGAAGATAGTGGTGGATTGGTACATAGAGGATGAAGGAACCCCTCGGATAGGGTAGAATCTGAGCGCGTAAGTACTCCACCCCAAATATAAGAAGAAGGAGATGAAGAATTGGAATTAGGATAAAACCCTGAATAACGCCACTTTAAGAGGGTATTCAAATGAACAAGAACTCAGGGTGCTACTCCAAAATCAGTACGGAGATCACCATGACTCTCTCCAAAGAAGGAGACAACTAAGAAGAGAAGGAGAAAATTGAAGCTAAATGAGGAGGTGGAGGAGTCTAAAGAGAGTGCGCATGGATCTCCTATACAAATAGAAGATGTGGAAGATCCCAAGGACTAAGAATTGAATGTTGAGGAAGAAGGGGTATAGAATCTAGAAGAGACAGAGAAAGATATTGCTCAAGACACTGAGGATCTAACTCTAATCCTTGGAGCTCAGTTGCCTAAGGGGCCGATATCAAGGAGGGAAAGTGGATAGTATGTTGCACTAGTTATGCGCTATGAGGAGGAAACAAGTAAAATTGTCTGCATGTGATTCCAGAATATAGTGGTCCTTAAGGACTTATATGGATGATATTTTATGGACCCTAAAATGGCAACCACATGCGCGAGGAAACATTTTTCATGGTCCATGTAAAATCACATGGACGAGCCTGATTTTGATGTGTGTGAAGAGTCCTGTGTATCAGGGAGAATTAGAAAGGAACCAAAAAATAGGAACATAACCATCAAACCCAAAATTATGTTTGATGAATAGGTGAGTAATTCCTTGGTAAACATATCTACAGAGGTGGCACACAAGAATGTAGATAAAGCTGCCACTATCAAACTGCTAAGAGAAGAGATCAAGGAAAAAGATGTAGAGATTGCACATTTGAAAGGAGAGAAGGACCTAGAGCAGAATAAGAATGGGGTTCTTATCGGAATGGTAGAGGATATCAGAGACCATGTCCTAAAATTGAGACCACACTTTGAGTCCAAGGTACCTAGAAGTTTCCTTTCAGCTATACACTATGTGTGTACCTTAGTCAATTTGGTGATTGAGGATGAACCAGTTTGGATGCTAGCACAAAAGTAACCTAAGAAAGAATTAGGGAAAGAAAAGGCTTCAATAGTGTGAATGATTTCATCATACGAGGCACTGATTAAAAGCTTGTTTGAGGAGCTGAAGAAAGTGGACCAAGTGTTGAATATTTGTGTCACTATGGAGGCAGTCATAAGAATAAGGACCATGGTAGAGGTCGATGAATTCCTAAGGGAAGTGAGCAAATTGATTCTCCTTTGCAAGCTGAGCAACATCATAGATTTAACAAGAAGCCTAGAGACAGATAAATCATCATGTATGTTGTTTTGTAGCCGGGGAGGTGATTCAGCTGGCTCTTTGTCACTCAGATGTTGGAGAAATGGATAGCACCTTCAAAAGGATTTGATCTATCCTCACTACATTAGGTTGTGCCTTTAACCAGGGTGAAAAGACCCGTTTTGTAACCTCTGTTGGTGAAGGAGAATGAAGATATCCTTCTTTGCACAAATTTGAAAGGAAACCTTGAGAAAATATGATCAATGCACCACAATTTAACTCTCACGAGTTGTCACTTCTAAAGAATGGTGATATTTTCTAAACAAGGTTAAGGTTACTAAAGACATTATGGAATCCTGATTGCTTCTGCATATTTTGGCAGTAGAATTTATTCATTTGTGGACATACAGGGAAAACAGGGGTAGTTCAGGTAGGATTCATTGTTTTTGAATAATTTTTGGTGGGAGATTAAGCAGGATAAACTTGATTTTTCCAGATCTTTGAGAACCTTCACAACAATTGGAAAACTAAATGACAGAATGCTTCAGAATAGCTAAAATATTCCTTCAAATAGAAGGTGTGCATCAATAGAGGCCGATATTTTCACGGTTTCACACAATCTCCAAGAATTTAACATGAAGGTTCGAGCTAAAGACTCAATTAAACATTAAAGACCCCTGGTTCTTCATGCCTAGGATACACTCAAAGGCTTATAGAAAATATTTGTCAACAAAATAAAAGTAAAGTGATTTTAAATTGTTTATCTCATTACAGGATGAAGGCTCTTCTCGTAATGAAATTGCAAATGCCACTAAACTATCACAGGGATGAGATCCTGTGTGATTCAAAGGGATTTTAACACAAGATTGCAATAGGAACAAGAAATACTATTTGCAGACATTCTGAAATAAAGCAGACACAAATTTTCCCAAGATTAACACAGATTAATTCAAAGTTGATTAGATTCATCAGCAGGGGAAGGTTTCTTGAACAATCTCAGAGCTTGTCAATGGTTGTACACTTGCAACCAACTTGACATGATCAAATCTAAAACATAAGAGATTAACAGGTTTCTCAGATGGTCTCTCAGGAAGATGGGATTTCTCAAATTTTCTCGTAAGAATTCAACCCCCAACCATTTGCATGACTAAAGCATGATTTTTATAACAATCAGTTTACATCCAAGCTTTCTCTCCAAGAAAATAATATTCGAGGAACCTTTGTTTGTTACATGTTTGATCATGATTTCATGAAAATGACGTTTAACAGGTTTGCAACAAAAAGTTGCCAGTTGTTCAAAAAGGTGAATCATTGCAAATATCTCCATCATTATTTTAACTGGGGCACCCAGTCATCTCCTCTGGCAACACGTTTTTCATCCTTTGCACCTGTAACCTCCATCATTTCATCCTTTTCCCATTCTTTCCTCTGTAACTTTGCTCTGCATCCAGCTTCTCTGGTAATTCACATTTTTGCAAGTGCCCGAGCAATTCCAACTTCAAAATATCAACCTTTACATTCCTTGGACTCACAAATTAAGCTCTAAATCCATTCAATTGCACTTTGCAGACAAAAATGACAAGGAATTTCATAAAAATGATGAAAAACAATGCGTATTTGCATCTCCATGAGTCTTGGAGCAAAAATGGTGTAAAATCAGATGCAATGCACAACAACCGTTGATTCTTCCCTTTCTCAACTTTAGATTAGAGTTGTCCATGTGGAAAAATATGATTTGAAGTGGGCCTGGGGTTGCCTTTTGCATTTTATGACTTTTGGAGAAAATGTGCAATTTTCACATTTTTCCCCGCCCCTCTCAGTATAAAAGGAGCTCTGCCTTTGAAAATTGGGCTCGACATGTGGCTTTAATCTGGGCCTTTGATGGAGTCCTCCAGCGACCTGCTCATTTCTGCAATTTTACCCTTTTTAACAAAAAGGAAAAATTTCCAATTTTCCTCCAGCCACCCGCCTTCCCGATTTTATCTTTTGATGTGGGCCCCAGTGGAGTTGTAGGTCAATTTATAACTTTGCTCCTTTTTTACAAAAGGGAAAAAAACTTCAAAATGCCCCGGTGACCCACCTTCCACTTCTAACTTTTGAAATATGCCACGTGTCCTTCTTTGGGGTCAAAGTAAGACTTTTTCCCTGCCGGGTTCTAACTTTTTGTACAAATGGGTTCACGGTCCCTTCGGGGTCAAAGTAAACTTTTGCAATTTATAACTTTTCTCCTTTTTACAAAAGGGAAAAAAACTTCAAAATGCTCCTTGCCGACCCGCCTTCCTGCTTCTAACTTTTGAAATAAACTGCCACGTGTCCTTCTTCAGGGGTCAAAGTAAGACTTTTTCCCTGCTCTTTCATATTTTTGCTAAGAATAACCAATCAGATGCTATCGGGACCATAGGGCCAATTTGGTATTTTTTACAAATGAGACAAAAGTGGCAAAAATTCACCAAAAAGACCCACCGAGGCCACATCCAATCAAAAGGACCACATTTCTACAGATGTTAGAGATAAATTTGACAGGGAAAACATGCCTGTCAAATAGTAAGATGCAGGGGAACTTCACCATTTGCACCCAGAATTGAATCTTTCTTTAAGGAAAAAGAATTTGGAAATGATACAAGGCCCAAATGTGATCCACAACCATGGAGAAGGATCTTCAACAACATACAAATGAAGAAAACCTTTCACGCATCCATTCGGGGAAATAGAAAATATGACAGAGCCCACAGATTGAAGAATTTTTAGAACAAATGGGGCGAGATCAAATTGAGCACCAACATCGGCTCTGACTCGGGGATGGGCACTCCCTGTGAGTGCCACAAGAACAAATAGTAGACCATGTGCCAAAAATCCATTGGGAAATGGAGTCAAGAACAAGCTTGCAGAGCAGAAAGATAATAACCAAATCCCCCAAGACAAACTGAGAAACCAACAAAAATGGTCACCAGGGACCAGGACAACCAAAACAGAAAAACACGAAAGCAAAATGAAACCAAAAGACTATACACTGTACAATGGTGTGCACCCTGATTCAGAGAAAACAATCAAGGAAAATTTTCAAGTGCCTTCCATTCTGGATATGACCATGCTAAGCAGTTCTGATACATCTTTAACAACTGGTCATATGATTGTTTCTCTTTTCCATCCAAGTTGCTATCTGACCACATTTTTTCAAGCTTATCCTTTGTGTCTATGTCAAGTTTTTCAACATCTCTCGAGGCTGCATCAAACATCAAAGTCCCAGGAAAATCAATCTGCTCAGGATATCTGCATTGATCAATTTCATACTCCTTGAAAACAACATAGCTCACAGAGTTATCAACATCAATGTCTGCATGCAATACTTCATAAGAAGCATTGTTGGGGTCCTCAATGAGATATAACATTTTATTTTCACCAGGTAACTTCACAAGGCTTCCCTCAATTGGTATGGTGGCATAAGACATGTCCATTTGCACACTTCCACCCACACTAATAGCCCATTTTCTTGATAACAACATTCTCCATTTGGAAGGGCAATCAACAATAACAACATCTAGTTTTAAGTTCTTGCCTGGGTAGGCTGCAAGTTGCACTATCAAACCCTTGACACATCCAACCACTGGCACCTCTCTGGAATCCATGGCAGTGCACTTCCCATAAGCTGTTGTTACTTTGAGATCCAACTCATTCATGACCTCAAGAGGCATTACATTACATGAGGCTCCTGAATCAAACATACAGTTATGTAACAGCTTATCCTTAATAATCAGAGTAGTGAAAAATGGATCCACCTTCAGCTGAGACTCAACCAAGGATGTTCCCAAATAAACCTCAGGTGGTTCACCTAATTCCTCCAATGCTTGGGGTTTTTCTAATTCTGCAATGGCAGGAGGAACCTCTACATTGTTTACATTTTTACCCTGGGTGACCTTTTCTTCTTTAAATCCCAAATATTCAAATGCTTTGTTCCTATGCTCAGGGATTCTAAGAAATTCAACAATAGGAACAAAAATCTTGATCTGACTCAAGATTTGGGCTATGTCACAAGGAACATATTTGGGTAAGGCAGTGTTAGGAGGAAGGTTTACAAATTCATCTGATGGCACATGATTTTTCACAGTCTGAGCATGGGGAGGAACACAAGTTTTATTTGGGGTGACAAAGCCTTTTCCAGATGCATCTTTATTAGGGGTTTCCTTAGGGATACTGGTAAGCACTAGAATTTTTGGTTTGGCCTGAGGCCCTACCCCTTTGACAACTTTTCTCCTGGTATTATACTATTTTTTATGGCCAACTACTGCATTCATTAACAATTGTCTATCCTCTCTTCTGAAGGAATTCCTCCATCATACTTTTTAATCATTAATGTCGTTAAGTACTCAAAATCATTATTAGGAAACTCAAAATCTTGTACCATATCAATTTCAAAAGTATGAGTGGGAGGAAGAGGTAATACCCAGTGAATGCAATCCTAGAAATCTTTAACAGTTCTGGCACTCATCAGCTCAGTTGAGGTTGCTCCCTACTGTGAACTTGTAGAGAAATCCATCATGCATGCATCATCATCTATCTCATCATCATCAGTTTCTTCCTCAACTCCCTTTTCAACATCACATGGAGCATGTGGCAAGAAACAACTATCACACCACTCAATTTCATGAGCTTCTTCAATAGCAGCAACTCTGGTAGCTAAAGGATCAGGCACCAATTTGTTTTCCCTGGGTTGGGGCTATCTATTTCCTGATCCCATGGGTCCTTTACCTCTGTCATCAGATCTATGATCACCCTAGGATGATTTGAAAATATTTCTTGACCTTGTGGCTTGTGCTGACCTTGGGAACCTTTTTCCAATCTCCTTCTCTACTCTAGCCAGTTTATAGGATATTTACTTAACATCTCCAGCCAAAGTTGTTACAACCTCCTCCAGATCCACAGACTTACTTGACTGAGGCTTCTCTGGATTGATCAACTTGATACCTTCCCTCTTAGGAGGCTTACCAATTTCCTTGATGTTATTTTCAATCTGCAAAGCCATGGTGAAGGCCTGCCTCAATGTTGTTGGGTTCTTATCCCTCAAATAATAGGCAACCTTCTTATCAAAAGCATCAGAGTATTTTATCAGACAGGAAACATCACTTGGCCTCAGGATCACAGGTAGCCTATTCAGGGTCTTATTGAACCTTGTATTGAAGTCATGAACAGATTCATTAGGATTCTTCTTAATATTTTCAAATTCTGATAAAAGAAACCTAGGGTCTGTTTTATCTCCATACTACAATCTAAAAGCATTCTTCATTTCTGTCCATGAATCAATGGAGTTGTCTGGAAAATATTTATACCAGTCCCGTGCATCCTCCTCTAGAGTATGAATAAACAATTTTATGTACACATCCTCAAATTCAATCTCAAAGTCTTCCATCATATTGACAAAAAATATTTAAGTGTTGATCACCAGTAATAGCATTATTTCCTTGAAATTTAGGTAGTCTATTTCTAACATCTTGGGGCACAACATTTGGATATCCAGCCATACCTCTAAAATCTATAGGACCAAAAGTGTTCACAACAAATGGAGGTCTGGGTGGGGGCTGGGCCATATTGTTTTGGGGAGGTGATCTTACAGGAGAAACAAAATGATGAGGAGTGAGGGGTCTGTGGGGCACAGGAATGCAATTCTCAGAATGAATGTTCTCTAAAAACTCTATTTCTTGGAAGATCCTATCAGCTTTGGAAAACACAGGGACAGAATGAGACAAAATTTTTCAAATACAAATGAAGGACCCTCTCCAGTTGGAGAATTCAGATCTACAAAAAGACTACCTGATTCAGAAGCACTTGAGGAAGTATGGAAATCTTCAATGACAGGCTGATCAGTTTCCACAATTGATAACTCTTTTCTTGATTTCTGATCTCCAACAACTTTCCAGATTCTTCTTCCTTCAGAATTTGTCTTTCCCAATTCTGGAAACAACCTTCTAGTAGGGTCTTTAACAAAGAAATATCTTCTTCCTTCCAGCTTTGCAAAGATTAGTGATAAATTTCAATTGACAGAGGTTAAGACACTGACATTTATCAAAAATTAATTCAACACGGAGTCGCCACTAAGGATTTTCACCTTAGTTGTGAAAATGCACTAAAATTGATCTATCAAATGTCTGTCAACACTAAATTCATGCAAATATTCATAGATCTGACCTTCCTTTACCCATATTTAACATTGATGATGTAAACTTAGTGCAAAAACCAACAAAAACTAGAAATATTGCACACAGAACTTGTAACTTGCACAAATCTTACAGATCTCAACAAAGGATGACATTTAAACAACGTATTTGCACTTAGATCATGTAAGAAACATTACCAGGGCCAAATATAAGAATTCCTTTGAAGATCCCCGGCAACGGTGCCAAAAGTGTTGTTGCCACACAAATAAGTCCCTGGAAACGATGTTACAAATAATCCCTGACAACAACGTAAAGGTGTTGTTGCACAAATAGGTCACAAATAGGTCCCACACAAATAGGTCAAATAATCCCCGGTTGTTGCAATAGGTCCCCGAGCTTCAAATAATCCCTGGAAAATGCCAAAAAGTGTTGGTATCCAAATTGATTCTCCCTTGCAAGCTGAGCAACATCACAAATTTAACAAGAAGCCTAGAGACAGATAAATCATCATGTATGTCATTTTGTAGCCGGGAGGTGATTCAGCTGGCTCTTTGTCACTCAGATGTTGGAGAAATGGATAGCACCATATAAAAGGATTTGATCTATCCTCACTACTTTAGGTCGTGCCTTTCGACCAGGGTGAGAGCACCCATTTTGTAACCTCTTGTTGGTGAAGGAGAATGAAGATATCCTTCTTTGCACAAATTTGAAAGGAAACCTTGAGAAAATATGATCAATGCACCACAATTTAACTCTCACGAGTTGTCACTTCTAAAGAATGGTGATATTTTCTAAACAAGGTTAAGGTTACTAAAGACATTATGGAATCCTGATTGCTTCTGCATATTTTGGCAGTAGAATTTATTCATTTGTGGACATACAGGGAAAACAGGGGTAGTTCAGGTAGGATTCATTGTTTTTGAATAATTTTTGGTGGGAGATTAAGCAGGATAAACTTGATTTTTCCAGATCTTTGAGAACCTTCACAACAATTGGAAAACTAAATGACAGAATGCTTCAGAATAGCTAAAATATTCCTTCAACCAGAAGGTGTGCATCAATGGAGGCCCAGATTTGCATGGTTTCACACAATCTCCATGAATTTAACATGAAGGCTCGAGCTAAAGACTCGATTAAACATTAAAGACCCCTGGTTCCTCATGCCTAAGATACACTCAAAGGCTTACAGACAATCTTTATCAACAAAATGACAGTAAAGTGATTTTAAATTGTTTATCTCATTACAGGATGAAGGCTCTTCTCATAATGAAATTGCAAATGCCACTAAACTATCACAGGGACGAGATCCTGTGTGATTCAGAGGGATTTTAACACAAGATTGCAATAGGAACAAGAAATACTATTTGCAGACATTCTGAAATAAAGCAGACACAAATTTTCCCAAGATTAACATAGATTAATTCAAAGTTGATTAGATTCATCAGAAGGGGAAGGTTTCTTGAACAATCTCAGAGCTTGTCAATGGTTGTACACTTGCAGCCAACTTGACATGATCAAATCTAAAACATAAGAGATTAACAGGTTTCTCAGATGGTCTCTCAGGAAGATGGGATTTCTCAAATTTTCTCGTAAGAATTCAACCCCCCTGACCATTTTCATGACTAAAGCATGCTTTTTATAACACTTGATTTACATCCAAGATTTCCCCCTAAGAAAATAATATTCGAGGAACCTTTGTTTGTTACATGTTTGATCATGATTTTCAGAAAATGACATTTAACAGGTTTGCAACAAAAGTTGCCAGTTGTTCAAAAAGGTGAATCATTGCAAATATCTCCATCATTGTTTTAACTAGGGCACCCAGTCATCTCCTCTGGCAACACATTTTTCATCCTTTGCACCTATAACCTCCATCATTTCATCCTTTTCCCATTCTTTCCTCTGCAACTTTGCTCTGCATCCAGCTTCTCTGGTAATTCACATTTTTGCAAGTGCCCGAGCAATTCCAACTTCAAAATATCAACCTTTACATTCCTTGGACTCACAAATTAAGCTCTAAATCCATTCAATTGCACTTTGCAGACAAAAATGACAAGGAATTTCATCAAAAAATGATGAAAAACAATGCGTATTCGCATCTCCAGGAGTCTTGGAGCAAAAATGGCAGCAAAATCAGATGCAATGCACATAGCAACCATTGATTCTTCCTTTCTCAACTTTAGATTAGAGCCATCCACGTGGAAAAATCTGATTCGAAGTGGGCCTGGGGTTGCCTTTTGTATTTTATGACTTTTGGAGAAAATGTGCAATTTTCACATTTTGCCCCACCCCTCTGCCTTTGAAATCCATGCTTGACACGTGGCTTAATCAAAGGGCCTTTGATGGAGTCACACACTCATTTCTACAATTTTACCCTTTTTAACAAAAAGGAAAAATTTCCAATTTTCCTCTGCTGACCCCTTCCTAATTTTATCTTTTGATGTGGGCCCCAGTGGAGTTACCGGTCAATTTATAACTTTTCTCCTTTTTTACAAAAGAGAAAAAAACTTCAAAACACCCTGGCGACCCGCCTTCCACTTCTAACTTTTGAAATATGCCACATGTCCTTCTTTGGGGTCAAAGTAAGGGAATTTTTCCCTTTTCCAACTTGCGGGGTTGCGGATCAATTTATAACTTTTCTCCTTTTTTACAAAAGGGCCAAAAACTTCAAAATTTCCGTATGAGGACCTGCCTTCACGCTTCTAACTTTTGAAATATGCCATGTGTCCTCCTTCGGGGTCAAAGTAAGACATTTCTTTTCCTCTTTATATTTATTGATTAACCAATTAGATGTTATCGGGGCTACACGGGGCCAATTTGATTTTTTACAAATGGGCAGAAAAAAGTGGCAAAAATCACCAAAAAGACCCGCCGACCTGCATCCAATCAAGAATTAACATGTATCTGCAGATGTTAGAGATAAATTTGATAGGGAAAACATGCCTGTCGAATAGTAAGATGCAAGGGGAACTTCACCATTTGCACCCAGAATTGAATCTTTCTTTAAGGACAAAGAATTTGGAAATGATACAAGGCCCAAATGTGATCCATGACCATGGAGAAGGATCTTCAACAACATACAAATGAAGAAAACCTTTCATGCATCCATTCGGGGAAATAGAAAATATGACAGAGCCCACAGATTGAAGAATTTTTAGAGAAATGGGGTGAGATCAAATTGAGCACCAATTCTTCCATTTGAAGAAAAGGATTTTACAGAGTAAATAATTATTCTTTGTATAGTACTTCTTTACATTCATCCATTCCTTATTCTTTAGTCATTTAATATTACAAGATAACCATTTTCGGGGTGGAAATGCAGTTTAGTGTGGGGTAATGTTGAGTAGACAAAGTGTGATGCTTAGCAGAAGGCACATAGGAGGTTTGCATTGCATGTGAGAACATTGCACATTCAAAGGCGTGAAATGATAAGAAAGGAAACAAACACAAAATACAAGGACTGGTTTAGGACTTATCCATTTTCACATGTACAAGCTATTTTGGAGATAACATGCAGAACACACAAACCGGATAAAGACTTGCACGACATGCATAAGTTATTTTTGGAAAAGTGACTACTAAGCACTTTACATGGGTTCAGACTAATAATAGAATTGCTACTACCAGTTAACTATAAGAGGTCTATTGTTAGTGCACTTATATGTGTGGCTATTATTATAAAGGCGCGTGGCTATTTTCAGCATGCGACATATTTTGGGAGTTATGCAATTGGTGAAGGGAAAGTCCCCACCCTTATAAATATGTAGTGATATGCATAGAATAGAATAACTATTTGTGAGAACTAGATATGAATTACTGTGAGATTACGCTACTAGATCAGATGTGCATGTGATATTATGGTCTTACTCATTGTAATAAGCTTCTGTCTATTTATTATGTTTAATATAATGGATTATATTGGCTGAATCAAGGTATTAATCATGAGTGTAGTAGTTTTTTTCATGATTGACCTCATTATGGTTATTATTTAAATCTATTACTTTATAGATCTAGATCTCGACATGCTCTGTAGAATGTTATATTAATTATGGATTTGAATTCATTAAGTATTCATCATGCTAACATCTTGCAACAGAAACCCTAAAGAGGGGTCTTGTACCTTTGTGTGATTTGGGTGAGCATTCAGTCTAGGCTGAGTGATGTGCCAGTGCACCTAGGTTATTACTGGTAAATTCTAGGTTACATCATACGCACAACTAAAAATCCCTCCAATCAAACATGGAATACAATTCTTAAATTGTGATCCTCTCTTTCTTCGTAGGACCCTTGTTATTGTTCATCTTATGCGATTCTTGAATCATGGTCCTCCCCTTCTTCGCAGGACCTTCTTCATCAATCACCCCCATGAATTATACATTCTTCTAATATAGATGTGAATCAAATTCCTTCTATTCAATCATCTGAATCTACCCATGTGTCGTAATCTGTAGACTTTTGACTTAATCCTACTAGTTTACAGATGATATAACATCATATAGGTAGGTCCACATGACCTTCTTCTACTCCCGAGACATCTAGGTCCACATCTTCTTTGTCCCCCATGTCATCTTCTTCTATCAATCATCATCAAACATTTTCTAATTATTCCACACCAATTGAACCTCTTTATTCCAATCAACCCCCTATGGTCAATCAACAACTCATACCGATAGATATATTTTAGAATAAAGAAACAATCATGGCATTTATAGGGGCACATGAAGATATTCCTCTAGCAAATTATGAGAAAGGATTCTCTTTAGACTTTGATGAATTTACATATTGTGAGGAAAAGGTTAAGTCCTTTTATTAATAAATGGAGGAAGAGCCTAAAATCATGCAAATCAATCCTCCTCTTATTCTTTCATCTTCACATTCTTCATTATGTGATAAAACTCTCGGGTATTGCACTAATCCATGGCCTATCTTCTCATCTCCCAATCACTCTTGGTCCATCACAATTCCTTAATCACAATCTCTAAGGGGGTTAACACCAAGTATCCTGTCATCTTTGTCTAGGTCTGGTTCACCTTCTAGTAGCCCTCCCTCTGCTATTTGTGGGAAATTTTAAGGTAGTCCACTATTGTCTATTCTTGGGACACGTCCAACTAGCCCTTTTTCTTCTATGTATGGGTCACCCCCGAGTAGTCCATCATCTTCTATTCTTGGGCCACATCCTAGTAGCCCATCATCTTACATCTATGGGTCGTGTCCTAGTATCCCTTCTTCTTCTATTCTTGGGTCACCTCCTAGTATCCCTTCTTCTTCTATATTGGGGCTATATCCAAGTAGCCTTCCATCTTCTTCAATTCTTATACCATATCCTTTTTGTCCATCACATTCTCCTTATACCAATGATTGCGGCAAGCCCATCGTTATTTCTCATATTAATTCTAAACATCCACATTCTTCTCCCACTTCCTGGGATCAAACAATTCAAGCATTATCTTATAATAAACATAGACAAGTTTTTTACCAAGCTAATAAAAAAACCAAAGAGCTCCAAATCTCCCAACAACTCCAACGATCATAAAATTCAAAATCAAACGTGATTTTAGAATGCACACCAATGCATCCATCAAATATGGCACACATTTTTGAAACCTATGGATAGGTAACTCAAGCTCCCACATACGAAACCCATGTTTCAAAACAAATCACATTCATTTTTTGAGTGTGATCTCACCATGATCATCTAGATCAGGTATAATATCACTCTTGATAAATAAACGTGCTTGGTATCCCTTATCAAGGAAGTTGCACACATCATTGTTAGATCTTATAAGGAGGAGTGACATTGTCAGTCCCAAATTCCATAACAAATCTATTTAAAAATTGTAAAACAATTGAAAATTACAAAGACAATGAGAAAACATTAAAACACTACAAAAACAAAATCAATGGTACAAAGATCAAACATTGTAATTAGGTATTGCGTACACATGGATGTTATTTCTTCCTTTTTGTTCAGATTCCTCTACAATTCATCCACCATTTTCATCGATTTGATGATATTTTGGTTATCTTATTTTGTACATATTTTGTGACATTTTTCTCTATGTTATCCGTTTGACCTTGGTCTTTGATAACCTTGATAAATTAAAGAACGATTGAACTCTTAGAGATCCTATCACTATCTACATATAATAAACTTGTTGGGAAGAATTTTTGGGCGTATTTTTTGACACTAGAAAATTTCATCATCACAATCACTTCCACATCCTTCCATCAAGCCATCATTGGTTCTTAACCTCTTGTTAAACAAGAGAGCTGAAATGAGTTGTCAGGAAGCAAAAGAATCAAAATAAATCAATAAAAAAGAAAAATCTAAAAGCAAAAGAAAATTGATGTACAACTCTCACTTGGGGTATTTCTAATAATTACTACTGGGGCTATGCATGCATAACTATTAGTACATAAATGTTGTGATTAGAATCAAATGCATCTTCTTCAAGGCTATGGACATTTGGCTGGAAGTGGAGCAATGTACGACTCTCCTTCCATAATCCATTCACAAATCACCTTTCAAACTAAATCATTCCTACACATTGGCCAATGTCTTCACTTACTATCTATCAACTCTTTCCTTCAAGAGGTAATTCATTTCCACGTGAACACGTGGGATTTGGATGAGTAAACATGATTAGTATGTTATTAAATGTTACTTTTTGGACCGTGTTCAAACTCTTTCTTTAGCGCATGTCTTGTCTCGTGATTTATACCTTGGACTAATCACTTTTTCATCGACATCCTTCTAAATATTTTCATAGCATCCTTTGTTCTTAGAAAATCATTTAGAACATCCATGTGTATAAGATGTCCTATTTTCCATGTTTGTAGGAACTATTATCCCCTTTTAATAAGAAAATTCTCTACTTCCTTTCTCTCATGTGTTTCTTGGCCTTCTTACACTAGGGGAATCCTTGATCCCTCATGATTGAACCTATTTTATATTGGCCTTGATCCCCCTTCATCATGTGAATATTTTTCCTTTGAATACTCCCACCTAATTTCTGGGGCATTTTCGTATCTTCACTTTCTTGCACATACACATGGCATTTCTCTCTTGTACATACCATCTATTGTTGGGGGAATCCACACTTATTTCTACTCTTGCACATAGTTTTAGAAAAATTTCAAAATAAAAAACATTCAAATATGTTTCTAAAAAATCAAAAACATTAAAAATCATCCTACAAAACATGACTCTTATGTGTGACGAATCATCTTGATCTACCTCCCTCAACAAATCTAGTTTGCTTACTATGTTTGTACTATGGGGAACAATGAGTTACTTGGTACTGTTGCATAGTGCATGATTGCTTTTTATAGGAGTCAAGTTTCCTCTATTATTCCCCTTGCATATATCCTTGCTTGGGGCACCACTTTTAGCCCTTGTCATTAACTAGCACAGGTCAAAATCAAAGCTTGATAAATAAAATACATTGCATTATGTTTCTCTGTTAGGTTAGCTTATTTACTTTCCTGTATTGCATTACATTATGTATGTTACACAGAGTTAGGCATATTTTACTTTCTCATATTGCATTTCATTTTGTATGCTGCACAAAGTTGGTATTTTTAGCAATGGATATTTGTTCATATATGGATTTTCATGTCATACTACACTTTTGTTCATTCTTTTTTAATAAGGATCAATGACGTCTTTCATAAGAAAAATGATGAAATAAAGTTGGTTTTTACATCGGTAAGATGATAACTATATCCATCTCTTTTCATATTCATTTTTCTTGCATATCACTCTCCTTCTAGCAAACATTTTCTTCAAAAGTAACTTGGGGAAATAGGGATCAATTCTTCTACTTCTTCTATTCTTTTCTTTCATCTTTTTGATTGTCGATCACCCTCTTTCATCACCCCATTGACACTTGAGGGGACATCTTTCATTATATTAAAAAAAAAATTTCTATCTCTTCAAAAATATTATGTATTTGTACTTGTCTACTATCTTTGAAGTGGCATCACTTACACCACCCCAAAGAGGGGAAAATGCAGACACCTAAAATATGCTTACACAGGATTTAATGCTAAGATTGCACTAATTATCCTCTTTCTTGTCATTTCCATAATGATTAGTGATTTTCCACTAATTAGCTAACATTCCTCTTCATATTTGTTAATTAACGATCATTCACTAATTAATTAGCCTTCCTATCATTAAGGATTCCAATAAACGACCTTTCATTAATTAATATCCACTTCTACCTTGGTTAATTAATTATTATTAATTAATTACACTCACTACTCTAAATCAATAAATTATTGTTTATTGGATTAAATTTCTCTAACATCCCAGAAATCACACTAATTTTCCTCTAATCAGCTTCTATAAGCTTATATATACCTAAAAATTAATCACCCTTGATTAATTAAAACACCCCTCAACTCCCATGAGTCACTAATGATAATTTAAACTCTTCTAAATCGACGTTACCTTTTCTAAAGCAACCTTATCGATTCCTAATCTTACTTTACCCTTATCCCACATGCACTAAGATGTTCAACTCTCTCAAACCAAAGGGTTATATAAAGAACCCTCCTCTTACCCTTTCTTCTTACACCTCATTTACATTAGTGAAAACTATAGGCATTTTGATCTAGAACCATTCTCCATTGTCGGAAATAGCTTCTCCATCTTGCATCCATTCTCTCAAATTAAATAGCATAGGAAGATCCAAAAATGGCATTGCAGTCATTTCTTCGTGAGATCTCATTTTCAAATATTGAGGAAAGAACCCCATTTGGATTGCTAAAGTTATCTAAATAGGTTCATTTATTAGTTAGCAATATTAAGGAGTAAGAAATAGCTTAGCATTTAGTTTGAGATTATTTGTGCATTGAAGAAGTTGTTTCTCATAAGCTCTTATCTTGATGGTTTTATAGTAGGTTTTATTGTTGCTTTGAAACTACTTGATGTTAACTTCTTTCAATTATCATGCAAATTTATATATGAACATACAATTGTCAAGAAAAAGAGCATGTAGCAAGACATTTCTTAGAGGAACCAATTAGTCAGTATTGGAAAGAAGAAGATTCAAGGAGCAGGAACTATGTTGTATGTTTTAATTGTCATAAATAAGTTCATTTTGCAAGACACTACCATAAGTCTCCTGGATATAATAAAAAGTGGCATGAATTCAAAAGACAAGTTAAGAAGACTCCAAATATGAAGATCAGTCCTAGGAATAAGACTAAGTTAGCCATTGTTAACACAACTCTTGAAAAAGAAGAATACTAAATGGATATATAAGGTCAAGGAAGTAAATCCAAATGTTAAGGTAGTAAAGAAGGACAATAAAATAGTGTGGGCATATGATGCAAGTTCAAGCAAGACATCAGTAGGTGATGGCAAATGCAAGAAGAAGGAAGATAGTCCCAGTGCAAAGGATGAATGAATTCCTCCTCAAGTAGTACTATATCAGGTATATGAATTACAACATGTATGGCTATCAGGTACTCAAGCAAAAGATGAGAGTTCAGGAGATGTGATGGTCACACTAAGGATGGTATCTCAGAAGATTAATTAGAAATCAAGAACAAGGAAGGGAATAATTAAGTAATCATGTTATTTTGATGTCTTTCTCTTGTTCTGAGGAAGGAGAACAAGATGGAATGCCTTCTCTAGGATTCTAGAAGGTATATAGTAGCATAAGGAAGCATGGTTTGAGTGTCATCAGCCTACAATCCAATTTTTCTCATGATGAAGTTGAATGAGTAAATCATGAAAGCTGCAAGCTGAAGGATGGCTCCAGTGATTGTTGTTTGTTGTCCCTATCAAGCTTTGGCAAATTGTATTGTGCCATATGGCATCGTCATTTTCGGTCAATTTCAATGTTGCAACACCTATTGGACCAATAATATTTCTCCACATAGCTTCCATGTTGTGCTTTTCATAAAGAAAGGAGGTTAGTAATAGAATTCTCAGTTTGAATTAGTTTTCACAATGGATTTGATCTGACATAGTGTCTATATTAGTAGGAAAAGGATGAGCCAAGTCTTCATAGTGCCATATCATTTTGTATTGAATTATCAATTCAGTTTGACTATGAAGTTGTAAGTCAAGCATATTGCTCTTATCTATCTTCACCATTTAAGTATAAAGCTTGAGCCAATTAAAAGGATCCATCTTGCTTCGTGGTGTTAGAATATTTTTTATCTGTTGTTCTTATGCAATCCACTTTTTGCCAATAAGGGCTTTATGCATGTCTTTGTGTTGTCAGACTTAGATTAGCTATTTCATGAATGATTTGTGTAACTAATAGCCAATAATATTTGTCTGAAGTGGCTCCGTATTCCCAGAATTTGTCAATATTGTTCCTTAACTTATTTCTAACATAGTGAAGGGAAAACCAATAGAAAGATGCTCCTATACTTATCTTTTAAATCGCAGTTTGTCAGATTTTTGAAATCTGAGCAATAGCAATTCAGTGTCAAGTCATTTTACAGTTGTAAATTGAATTAGAATGTGTCTCCAAATCTATCCAACTACAAAAGTAGTCACCTTTTTGAATTTGATCTCAGATTTTAGTCAATATTGCGAAAAGTGAGCCATTTAAAAGGCTCCATGTATCTTTTTGACTTAGTCTTTGTTGATTGCATAATGCGAAGTGTGATTTAATATCTATTGACACATAAGTCTATGATTTTTTTTGGTAGACTGAAACCAATAAGAAATCTAGACATTGTCATTAGTTTTTTATACTCAAGGACATATTTAGTTCTTTGTTCTAGAATGGTTTTATTATCTCATTTTCTTTGTACCATGCGGATTCCAAAAAAGATTCTTCATTCCACATTTTTTTTTTAAGTCTGTGAACTGTGAAGTCTAAAGACAATTAAAAATCATGACATATTCTTTCTTTTCACACTTGTCAGACTTTGGTAGACTTGCGAAACATGATTCAATTGATTTTTGACACATATTCTAATTGTGTTAGCAGTGTTAGTCTTTACTTTGAATTTTCATTTAAATTGTGACACTTGTCTTATTTTTTCCCAGACCCAAACTTAATTTCAAGTTTGGTTTATAAATTGTTTAAGCCATTAATTTTTTGACAAGTGGCTTGTTTGACTTAGAATTTTAATCGCATTGTGTCAGAATGTGAAATGTGATCCAATTAATTAAAGACATGTGTATACAGTTCTATCTTTTAATTAATTGGGTTATGTCTATATTATTTGCTGCATTTGTGAAATGCGAGCTAATTGAAAAGTGACACATGTATTTACAATCATTGGTTAAAGTCTTGTCATAAGTTACACGTGTTTGTTTATTTTTGTGTGTTTTTTATCGGTTTGTCCATGAAATAGGGATTTAAATTTGAATTTTTAAAAGTCAGTCTTGTCCACAAAAAGGATCTATTTTAAAGCCAACACGTGCCTTTCTTTTTATTATTGATATGTGCCACGTGTCAAAGCCCCATCTGAGTATGTTTTTATTTAACTTATTTTACATTAAAGTAGCTCATTTTCAGCTTGAGCTCATTTTTGACCTAATGCCAAGTTGTCAAATAACTCGTCGAGATTTACTTGTTTCAATTATTCTTTAGCTGTGAGCCTAAGTTCTCATCAACTTTTTATTTGTTGGCAGTATTCCAAGCATTTGACTCACCTCACTCTGTTGACTTTCAGCTTAAAAGTCGAGCTTGTCGAACATAGCTCTAGCTTTTAAGTTGTGTCCAAGCTAGATCTTAGCTCAGAAAGAAAGTTAAGAGCTTGTGAAAACTCCATGACCTAGCCTGTTAAATTTTATCCAAAATTGACCAATTCAAGATATTTTTTTCATCAAATTTGGAGTTTTTGATGTTTATATAGCAAATTAAAAAGATATGTAGCTAGTCATTTGTCTCTATTTAGCTTCTTTGAGTCATTTTCTAGCTATATTTGTTTCCATTTACCGTCTGAGCATCTAAAATGGCTAGTTCTGTTGTTTTTCAATGGATAAGTCTTAGCTCTTGAATTCAACAAATTATAACATTTGGAAAGTAAGTTTAAAAGCATGTTTTATGGCTAGAAAGCTCTGGGATCTTGTGACTGGTATTGAAAACCATCCCATAGGAAGACAAGCTACCCCTGAAAACCTTAATCTCCTTTCTCTCAAAGATCTCAAGAAGCTCTATCCATCCTATTGCAAAGCATTAGAGATGAGTTCTTGAATGCATATAGGCCATATAGACTCATCTTCAGAATGCATGGAAGTAATTAGAGACCATGCATGAAGGAAGTAGGATGTCTAAGATCATTAAACTTGTTCTAGAGTTGTTTACAACACCCATGAAAGGGGATGAGAAAATTGTAAACTATCTAGCTAAAATAAAAAAACATCAAATCTCAACTAGATGGTTGTAACTGTGAATTGTTTCAATAAAAGATACTGTATTTCATAATTCAAATTAATATTCATGAAAAATTTAGAAATTACATCTCAATTCTCAATTCTAAGTATCAAAATGAGAATGATCTTCCTGATCTAGACACTTTGTCTTCTTTGTTGATTCAAGAAGAGAGAGTCATGGAGAACTTTGATTCAAAAGAGATTGCTTCTCAAGCATTGTTCTCTCAAAATCATAAGTCTTCTCATAAGCCTCTCATACTAGACATTTCAATCCAAATCAGAAATCTAGTATTAAATCTAGATTTAAAACTAATCCTAAGACTAATTCTGTTAAAAACAATCAGAAATTTAAAGTCAAATTTAATGGAACTTGTAATAAATGTGGAAAAATTTGGACACAAAGAGTCTGATTGTAGAGTCAAGATTAATAAATCAGTCAAGAATGCTAAGAACAACAAGCCTAATAATTTTAAGAAAAATCAAAAGAAAAAGCAAGCAAATGTAGCTGAGAAGTCTATTGCTTTGTATACATCCCTTTCAACTTCAAATGACAATGAATGGATTTTTTATATTGGTGCCTCTAGGCACATGACTTGTATTCCTAATATCCTTTTAGATATGGTCAAATGTGAAGAGAATATCTATCTATGAGATAACTATGTCATTAGAGCTAAAGGTTGTGGTAATGTTAAGTTATCTAATGGTTTAATTAGGAATGTCTTGTATGTCCCTAAACTGAAAAAGAATCTTTTGTCTTACTCTCATCTAACCAAAGAAAACTATAAAGTTATTTTTCTATAAGATAAATGGTATGTAAAAGATAAATTTAGTAATGTTATTACTTTTGGGATTCCAAAAAATGGCTTGTATATCTTTGATGGTTTTGTCTCTGAATCTTGTTTTCTTCCTCTTCTAAGAATGATATTCAACTATGGCATGAAAGACTTGGTCATGTAAATTTCAAGAGTCTGTATGATATGTCTAGACTAAATCTTGTTGTTGGTCTTCCTAAGATAAAATCAGATCATGAGACTTGTGAAAGTTGCCTATGTGGTAAGCAACATGCTCAACCATTTCACAAAAATCATGATCTAAATTCCTCTCAGTTATTAGAAATAATCCATAGTGATGTAAGAGGTCCACTTGAGGTTCCTTCTCTCAGTGGTGCATTGTATGTTGTTTTTTTATTGATGATTACTATAGAATGACTTGGTCTTATTTCATTAAGAAGAAGTTTGATGTCCTATCTAAATTTCAAGAATTTAAAGCTCTAGTTGAGAATGCTTCAAATCTGAAAATTAAGAGAATTAGGACTGATAATGGAGGTGAATATGTCAGAAAATCCTTTGATGAGTTTTGTGTGTCATGTGGAATTCAAAGAGAATTGACCACTCCCTATTCCCCTCAGCAAAATGGCATTGCAGAAAGAAAGAATATGACTGTCTTAGAAATGGCTAGGACTATGATTCATGCTTCCAATGTGCCTAAGTTCTTATGGGCTGAAGCTATGAACAATGTTGTCTATATTTTAAATAGACTACCTACAAAACCTCTTCATCAAGCTACTCCTCATGAAGTATGGACAAAGCAAAAACCAAATATCTCTCACCTAAGAATATTTGGCAGTCCTGCTTCCATCTTCATTCCAAAAGAAAAAAGGAAGAAGCTTGATCCAACCTCCTTTGCTTGTATTTTTGTTGGCTATGGCTGTAAAACTAAAGGTTTGAGAGTCTATGATCCATTCAAGCATGACATTGTTGAAAACAAAAATGTTCAAGTCTTAGAAAGAACTTTCTCTGTTGATCCTAATGAACCCTCCTCTGCTGCTCTAGAGATAGATCCTGATAATCCTCCTACTAACATTATGGAAACATAAGTTCAAGAGGCTGATTATCCTGATCTAGATATGATGGAGATTGAGGGGGAGTCATCCCAAAATGTCTTGCAACCTAAGATTCCTAGATGGGCTAAAAATCTTGTTCAAAACTCTCAGCCTGATAATCTTAGAAAACTAACTAGAAGTCAACATACCTATCATGCCTTGATGACCCTCTATGAGGTAGAACCAAAATCCTTTGAAGAATCATCTCAAGATGTTAGATGGCTTCAAGCTATGAAGGATGAATACAATGCTTTAATAAAAAATGACACTTGGGAACTAGTCCCTCCTCCTTCTAAAAGAAGCATTGTAGGATCTAGGTGGTTGTTCAAAATTAAATATAACTCTCTAGGAGAGATTGAAAAATTCAAAGCAAGGCTAGTAGCTCGTGGTTTCACTCAGAAACTAGGTATTGACTATGTTGAGACTTTTTCTCCTGTTGCTAAGATGAGCACTGTAAGAGTTCTTCTTGCATTGGCCACCCAATATGGTTGGGAGATTCATCAAATGGATGTCAAAAATGATTTTTTAAATGGTGACTTAAAATAAGAAATCTATATGAGTCATCCTAAAGGCTTTGAGGCTCCTGACAAGGAACTTTATGTATGTAAGCTTAAAAATTCTTTGTATGGTCTTAAACAAGTTCTTAGAGCTTGGTATGCTAAAATTAACTATTTCTTTCAAGACCTTGGCTTTACTAACTATTGTTCTGATAATGATTTATTTGTTAAGTTTGATAACAATCATATTATCATTATTGTCTTGTATGTCGATGATATTTTGATCACTAGCAGTGATAGAAATCTAATTGTTAGAATCAAACAAAGGTTAAAACAACATTTTGAAATGACTGATTTAGGTTTATTAAATCATTTTCTCGGCATGATTATCATTCAAGATCATAACCTTATTGTTGCATCTCAATCTTAGTATGTTGTTAATCTACTTAAGAGATTTAACATGATTGATTGTAGGCCTGTTGCCATTCCTATTGAAGTTGGTGTTAAGTTTGATCCTAAACCAACTTGTGCTAAATTTGATCCTACTCTTTATAGGAAGCTAGTTGGTAGTTTGATCTATTTGACTATTACTAGACCTGATATTTCTTATGCAGTAGGAGTAGTGTCAAGATTTATGCAAGAACCTTATGAGGATCATTGGAAAATGGAAACAAGAATTTTTTTTGAAATATATCAAAGGAACAATCAATTTTGGTCTTGTTTATTCTTCTTCTAATGATGCACAATTATTTGGTTATTGTGATTTTGATCATGTTGGTGATGTTGCAGATAGGAAGTCTACTTCTGGATATATTTTCAAGCTTGGTGCAAGTGTCATCACTTGGAGTAGCAAAAAGCAACCAACAATGTCTATCTCTTCTACTGAGGCAGAGTATAGGAGTGCCATGGAAGCTGCTAAAGAAGCTATGTGGCTGAAAAGGTTGTTGGATGAGTTACACATGGATGTCAAAGGGAGTACTACTCTTATATGTGACAGTAAAAGCTGTATTGCTCTTACAAAGAATCCATTCCAACATCAAAGGACAAAGCATATTGAATTTCATATGCATTTCATCAGAGAAAAATCCTTAATGGTGATATTGATCTCCAGTTCTATGTCCAACTCAAGATAAGGTTGTAGATATCTTCACAAAACCACTGTGTTCTATCAAGTTTTGCAAGTTTTGTGCCTTGTTGGGCCTATCAGAGTTTCCCTTGAGGGGGAGTGCACATGATAATGCCACCTCTTAACGGCCTGTTCAAACTTCCAATACTTCCTCCAATTGTAATAAGTAAATGTGTCACTATTTTGTGAAGTTACTTGTAAATCCCAGTGAAGCTTTAGTCATGGGTATGCCTTAGCTTATAAAAGGCTCCATAGTCTGATGTAAGTCTTCATATTGTAAAGCACTAGTCTTATGAATCTTTGTTTGGGAAGATCTATGGATTTCCCTCATTGGCATGCTAAGCCTGAATCACTTTTGTTGATTCATGGGTCTGAAACTTGGCATGTCTGATTGTCTTCTCCCACTTAACATTAAGGGGGAGTGTTGGGGTGATAATGTCAAGTGGGATCAGCCACTTGGGCATGCCCCAACATGATTAAAGTTTGTCTAATCAAACTTTAATGTGTTATTTATTGAAGTCTTTCACACTCAAAGAGTGAAGTGGCTTGAAAGCCGATTCACCCACCCAATTTATTGGGTGATCCCTCTTGGGATTGACCATGTCTATGACTGTCTACAATGGCTATGTAGGCTTGTATTAAAGACTGCAAGCTATATGTAGGATGGGTTGTATGTATGATGATAACTGAATGTTTAATCTATTGAACAAGCAAGAGACATAGCTCTATGTAGAATGTGATATAGCTAAGGAGCGGAGTGGAAGTGTTGGGTAAAATTGTATTAGATTCATAATAAAAGACAATGCTTTACTAGTGGAGTTTTTTCCTTCAGGTTTCACCACTTAAATATGGTGTAATATGTATCTTGTTCTTGTTCATTATTTTACTTTCAAGCTCTTAGTTCATTTAAACTCTGTTATTCGCTATCTATTTCAAGCTATTTTTGTCTAATCGACTGCATATCATAATCTATAATCTTTGGCATTAATGGTGGATCTGTGATCTGTGGATTACATTTCCCCTACTAAATCTAACATTGAACTAGAGCACATCACACCTCCACCAACATCCGATCATCTCATCCACAGTTTTAGGTTGACATGACAATACACACATGAAATGTTACCTTAACACTGGACATAATCACACTTCATCTCCAAACGATTAATCATTCCTACCACATTCGGATCTACAAATTTTATTAGATAAGTAAATCATTCTTACTAGTTAATCTTATGTGTTTAATCTTAATCATTTCATTTACTTCTTTCATTTAATTTCTCTCTATCTCATTACTATCTTCTACCCATTTATCACCTTTTCTTCCAACAAAATCCATTTCACCGATCCTATTACAATTTTTACCTTGTTGAGCCTTAATCAACACCTTTCCATCCTTCCCTAAACCTCCTCAACTCTATGTACAATCATAGAGAGGACCAAACTCCCATTTTTAATATTTTCACCAAATTGCCCCTACCGACACCGATTAGCTAACCAATTTTGGTCTATCTCCTATACCAACATCAGTCGACCAACCGATACCGACCTCTGAGACTAGAAATTTTGTCTATAATAGCAAGATAACAAGCTCCCCAAAATAGCCAAAAACCTTACCTAATTTCACCCAAACCTCACATATAGCGTTTACTACACTTACAGACCCAGAACAACCTATTAATCATCCTAATTTAATCTTAAGTATTTCTTGTTAAGTTGAATTCACTTGTTATATGTTAATAGGAGATACCTAAATATTATCAACTATAATAGGTACTATCATTTCATACATTAAGTTGTATTAAACAAAGGATTGAAAACCATTCGAGGAAGCGTCACGCTTCCTGGATCTAGCCTTGTTAGGTAGTCCTCTGACTCTTATTATTTGGTGGTCTTATTGTGTTTATTATACAGGTCATTCCTCCTAGAAAAAGGGAAGCTCACACAATCAGCATGGATCAGAAGTGAACAACACGTGTAATAACTTTTACCGTCTACATAACACATTCATTCCTTCTATGCCTGTTACCTACTTATCTGTTTTATCATATTACTTTGAGGTGAAACAATAAGAAAAAAAAAACTTGTTCTCCTACTCTAATATTATCAAACAAAACCTCTGATAGAAAAATGGATGCAAAGAAGGAGAGAACTCAATACCTGCACTTACCTACAAGTTGCACAACTCCTCCTTTGACGTGTTATATTTTCTCTTTTTTTATTGTGGATTACACTTGCTTTGCTTCATATTTGTGTAGACAATCTTAAGAAGCACCTACCCTTTTCTTGTTCTTAGATTGTTTGATTATTGAAGATGGATTGATTATGTGATCATTTATGATAGATGAATGATGGATTGATTGAGTAATAAAAATGACAGAGCTTGGTTATGGATTTCGAAGATCATTAAAACTAAGTAGCTCTCATGGACGAGGAGAGCCCAATTTATAGTTAACGAGTGGATGATTCAATGGCTAGGATGAAGCAATATTAGATTTAGATCAAAGGTGGAGAATTGATGAGAAGAATGGAGGATTCTATAATGGAAAATTTTGGAATTCGAGAGAAGATTCAATGGAGAGTTGAATGTTTATTTAAATTTTTAAATGGAGGGAAGTTTAGAGAGGCTTATAGAAATATAAGCCTATGGGTTTAGAGGTGTGAGGAATTTATTAGGATTAGGATTAGATTAGGTTGAAAAATGATGATTAGGGGTGTTACATGGAAAGGCTAGATGCAGGGATGTGTAGGGTAGGTGGCAGGAGAGATGTAGGAATACTAAATTCCTATAAAATGTTAATGAAGGATTATGGTGATAATATGATATAATAATGGATTAAAAATATTAATGATGAAAATGGGATATTGGATGAATTAAAAGGATTAATGATGAAATGTTGGGATATTTGATAAATGATTAAAAGAGGAAATATAATAAAATGGAACATTAGATAAATGATAAAGGGTAAATCTGATAAAGGGATTAATAATAATTAATCTTACTATTAATTATTATGTGGATAACTTGATGATGTTGTTTATGGGATAAACTAATTGTAATTAATCATCTCGACATTTTAGATGTCTACAACTCCATTTTTAGTTTCTATGCATGATAGTTTATCCAATTTAGTGGTTTGAAAAAATCGATATACATTATGTTTGTGGGAATAGATGAAAAATCCACACTTTTGAACATATTGATTAAAAAAATACAAATTGCCCCCAAAAAACAATAATGGTTACAATTATGTTATAAGGAAAAAAATCACTTAGAAATTTAACACCTTATTCCTCTAATAACTTTTACCAAAAACATCTCTTGATAAAAATATCCTCTTTAAAAAAATACTTCACTTTTTTTTTTTTTTAAAATACCCTCAATGTATATTTTTAGCTCAATGAACTCGATAGAAGAGAAAACATATGAGTTGCATTGTAGGTGCTCTATTGCATAGAAAGTTAACACCTTATTCCTCCAATAACTTTTTACCGAAAAAAATTCTTGAAAAAAATATTCTCTTTGAAAAAAATACTTACTATTTTAACAAAGTCATTAACAGAAGAACCTGCGAAGGAGACAAAGACATTGGAGGTGCAAATACAACTTATGAAGTTCATCAGAATAGTACATTTTAATGGCACCTAAAAAATTACTTTTATAGTATGCGATATTCCCCCAAATGCATCTATGCTCACTAGGAATGGATCAGGACCACATATCATCCAAAAAAATGCAATTTGTGGGGAAAAGATCATATAACAGAGCCTCAACATTCCTCGTTGAATGCATCGTGTATAAATTGATATATAGAAAATATGTTATCTATCAACAAATATGTATAGATGTTCTTTCATGGGATAAACGTATGAGAGATAGAAAATCTATGGATATGTATCAAATATCATATTTTATTTTTACAAATAATGCCTTCACATTTGTATTACGAGTGATTATTTGAAAAAAAAATTGTAACTGTCTTACACATGGAAATAGGTAATGAACTTAAGTGCTACGTATTAGCCTCCAAGGGCCTAATTAGGAGGCATTGAAGGGCCTGATATCTTGCAAGGAGACTTGGGTCTCAATTGTGCTGCATAGTAAGAATAATACCTAATATTCCGTGCAGAATTTGTATAGTTAGTCCTAGCTCACGAGTTTCCACTATGATCTCAAGACACATAAGATGGATCCAAGATGATAAATGAGAATCAACGATGGTGGTCAGAAGGATTAGTAGGAGTTCGAGGAAAGACAAGACTCTCTATCTAGAATGTTATATTTTTTCATTGAGGAATTCACTTTTTACCTATGACTTAAGTTAGGCTTTAGGAATATAATGTAACTCTAATAGTCAGAGGTGTGTGCAATTATAAAAGGAGACCTAGTATGAGTGCCTAAGAGTGATCTTGCCAACTTATTTGGTTAAGATTTGCCTTCACTGCCTGCTATAGGATTTTGCTTTCCCTGTAGGAGGTGCGGGTCAGGAGATATGATTTTTTTGTATTAGGTTTAAATTTTTCCTCAATAATATACGGTAGTAAGGATGCATGTCTGAGATAAGCATTATTGCCCACTAAAAGAAGCATGTGTATATGTAGCACACATCCCAGTAACAACTATAAATTTGAATTGGAGGGATCACCTATTGTAAATTAGGTCATAGGGCCTCATATGGGATACCCTTTAAATTGTGTTTTCACTAACATGCACCAACTGATACTTGTAAATGAATTTTACGTGATTGATACATGCGGTATAGGCTGGTCATATCCTTGCAAAATTGTATTTTTCTTTACATTCACAAAGTGTGAAAAAGGCCCCGAATTTCTCGATATCATGTTCTTTAAGATATTAAGCAGTCAAAAGGTAACACAAGTAACTGCTCAAATGAATAGTCATAGGATATGTAGAATGTGTCACAATTGAAGTGGATGTAGATTTGCAACATGTCCGAGTTTTATCAAATGGTATCAAAGGTTGTATTAAATTTCTTGAGTATATCCGCAAGAAACACATGGCTAATTATATGTAAAAAGTGGGATGCGTGTTGCACAAGGAACTCAAGTCATATCACTTGGTTTGAAAAGGAAATGGGACAAATTTGTATAGGAGTGTCACATCCAAACTAAAATCACTCAATATATGAGTATATTGTGAGGTAATATCATGAGCCTGTGTTAGTATCAACCAAAAGGTCAGATAACCAGGTCAATAAAGGTGACACAACAAGTGTGTATATTCTACTAATGCGTAGCATATAATGGATGATCATAAGGGTGCCCCTGAGGGTAAGGGTTAGCAACATGTTTTTCTCCACATTAACAACTTAGATTTCATTAGTGTTATGATCAATGCCAAGTGGGGCATTAAATCATTCATGATGCATTCACATTTATTTCTACCACCATTAGTGTTGCATGGATTGTAAATCAAGTGGCCATGCCCCATTTCCTATGAGTATTAGCATCAATGATCTCTTATATAACAATTTTCTTGAAATTTTGTTGCTACATTTGTGATTTTAATAGAAGAATTATCACGTGAACACATCTAATTGATGAACCTGAGCACTTAAAAGGTTGTTGATTTGGATTTAAATTGCTTAGCAACTCACAAATTTTTACTATGTAAGAGATTAGAAACTCCTGTGTGACTCTTTTAGTGGCAGGTTAGCTTAAAGAGAGATAGCTACAATTTTTCACTCAAGAAATTGTTTAAGCACTAGCTGAGGCACATCAAGGAAATCATGTGAACTAGTCATCACGGAGAGGTAGTCACAAGTGAAAACATTGCACAAAATCATTATTACATACATGAATTTATGTGTGGTAAGCTTTATATATGTGAGTCTTAACAATGACTTAGTGGGTCCCCCATAAAAGTGGTACAAGCCCTTAAAGTTTCACTTCAAGATTATCTTGATTTTTGCTTCTAGCAAGTGCTAACCCACCATGGATGTTTGTTTATGCCAGAATTGGTGTGGCATTGTGACATAGAGATATCTAGCCTATTTTATCCCAAATCACCCGAGGCACACGTGGGTGCCGAGTGTCTCCTTTATGTGATTTTAGTGGGAAACATCATCTATGATAGGAATTTAAAGAGAGTGAGTGGAAATGAGACATGCAATCATCATAGAGCTCAGAATGGCTTCTAGACCAATGCAGTCATTCTAGATAGAAAGATACTTAACAGATTATAGGACTGAACCAAAATAGAAAGGAAAATGCATAAGGATTCATACTCATTCCATAAACATACATGAAACAGAACTATGAAGATATATGTATGGACCAGAATCATTAATGATCATATTCAAATAAGTTGGTAACCTCATTACATCCATTAGATCCATTACAGAACATCACAGTATGGCAGACCAAAGTCATACATCATAACTGGATTTACATCCCTTAGCTCTCAAAAATAAAATTTACAATCCCAAGCCCCTTGATGCATCCTTCTCCTATATTTTATCTACCCAACCCAATACAACTCCTCGCAGCATTTCTGTAGAGCTCCGCTCTCTATTGATCTCCTCTTTTTCTTCTGTGGGCACTTGTATTTATAGGCCTCTTGAACTACCAACTCACCTTTCTGAGGCTTCAGATCCATCACCAAGTGTCCCAATGTGGTCCTCCATGGGAGCATGCTCCTCTAGGCCTGAGCTCTCCACTCCTTGCCATGATGGTCTTCTAGAAGCTTCCATCGCAGGGTATATTCCTTCCTAGGCCAACCTGTCACCAGGCTGGCACCTTATCCATTCATCATGCACAGGTCATGATTTTCTTGTGTCCTACCCGATACGCCAAATATGGCTAAGTCCTGAGACCTTGTTCTACCAGTGCATATCACGGGTCCTTCTAAAACCCTCCTAGAACCCTACCTTGTGTGCCTTCTCCTTACGCGCACGCCCACCCCTCAACTTAGGCCTTGCACACTCATGCACCTTTTTGTACTTAGTCAATATTTTAGGGGCCCAACATCACCCCACACTTTACCTATTCTCCGCCCTCATGAACACTTCTTCAAAGAAAAGAAAAGAAAGAATTACAATAGACTTAACGTCTTGGGAAAAGAATAAGGGAATGAAGAATTGGGAAAGATGAAAGAATGGGGAAGTGTTGTTATTACTACAACAAGATAGGAAAATCTCTTTGCAAGTCAGCCTCCAACTTGTTCCAGGCATCAACTTCATTTTGTGCTCTCTGGCAGAGGTCACCGACTAGGGCGCTTACCTCCTCAAAACCCAGTCCATCTCCTCGAGTGTTCATTGTTTCAACCATTCCTTCCAATTCCTTGCCCACATCCTCAAGTGCATCCATCCTTCTTGTAATCTGTGGGTACAACTCCTTCATCTAGTTTTTAATTGAACCTCATAAGGTTTCAATGGCTTCTGACTTCTTCTCAACCTCAGCTAGGATCCTCTCCCACTCCGCTCTATTTCCTTTGTTCTTCTCTTGGAATTCCTTGAGCTCTACCTCATGAGTGGCAACCAGAATACTCACCACTCTACCTCTGTCTGTGTAATTTTCATACGCAACCTCAGTAGTATGGGTAGCGATTTTCACATCAGCAAGAACCTTGCTGTACTCGGAAATGATTGCTACAACCTTCAATTTTTCCTCCTTTTCCAGGCGCACTGCTACTTCTTCCATGGATTCTAAGGCTAGAGGTTTCCTCTCCATGGTGAGGATGTGTGTTAAGTCTTCAAGGCACTCAAGGGAAGATCCATACTTTTGCACGGGTGGTGCTAGGTCTGGATGCTTCAAAACAATGGCATCTGTGATGGATTCTACCTTCTTGTATACCTCACACACCCTTTCCTTTTCTTCCCTTAGTTCACGCTTTAGCTGTGTGCTAATTAGTTCCTCCTGCTTTAAGTCCTTGGTCCTTTCTTCTAGCTCTTCTTCCCTCTTCTCTAGCTCTACCTCTAGAAATTTTACCCTGTCATTCCTCCCAAATAACCTGGCTTCTAGTTCAACTGAGACCTTATTCAACGCATTACAGACTTGTTCATCCAAAATTTGTTGGTGCTCACCAAGGGGTTGTCTCCTTTTGACTCAGGCATCTTCATTATTTCCCCTTGGCTTACCTCAAAATTCTGGCTCATCGATGTGGGACTCAATTTCCCAAGAAATCATTTTCCTCATCCAAGGGTATGCACCTTCTTCATCAAATGACTTCATTGCCAAGAGTTGATCTGTTGGTACTGTGCTTTGGAAGTGCACACACAACACCTTGTTTGGATCATCAATATAGCTCATTCTTGGTCTCTGGATCTCCATGTGCTTTCCTCCTATGTGCATGCCCTTAGGAATAATTACCATTAGACTGGGGCCTCCCGCGCTGCCATGATCTTTTCCTACGCTTTCTTCCTTATCTTCATTCATCACTATTTCAGTGTTGCGCTCCAACTCTTGTTCTACCAAGGCTTCAATGATTTTCATTGCTTCTCTTTCTGTTACTTTTGTTTACTTCATCCTTAGTGAGGCTTGGAGTCCTCTGATCCTTCATGCTAACCTCTTCACTTCCTCCCATGTCCTAGGTGCCCTCCTCCTCCTAGTTTCCCTTCCTTCACACAAAGTGATAGTCATTCTTCTCCTCTTCACCTTCTTCTCCGAATCGTGCACGCTGAAAACAAGTGGTTCTTGGTCTCCTTAGGTTCATCTTCTTCATCATCATCCCTCTCACCCCTGTAGTTCTCCAAGCTCTCTGTGTCCTCTGAATCAACCTCCTTTATCACCTTCTGTTTCTTCCTAACTGGGGATTCCAGTATAGGGGATTCTACTCTTTCTTCTTCCTCCTCTGTGATTTCTCCTCTAGCGATAGGATTTTCTTATTCTAGCGCCTCCTCTCTGACTGGGGACCTCTTCCTACGTGTGTAAGTACTTGTTCTAGCACTTGTTCTTGGGGCACCCACCATTTGTGTACCTTGGACACTTGGTGCCTTTTTCTTTATCTCTTCCATCTCCTTTTTCTTGGGCGTGGTCTTCTTTCTACCTGTTGGGTCTTTAGGTATAGATATCTCATTTTCAAGATAAGCACCCTTCTCAAACTTGGGCCTTATGCAAAGGTATACACGCACTATGGACCTCCCTACAATAGGCAGAGTCAGAGGTTTCATCATCTGAACTTCATGTGATACGTACTTTTCCACATACACACACTTGTTGGGGTAGACCAACGTCCTGCGCATCTCCCTGTGGTCCCGATCCATATTTCCAAGGTCAAACTTCAGCTTCTTGGATTCCTTGAATCTATTTACTCCCACCTAGAAGTACTGAGTGGTGAAGGAAAATGGAAGTTTACACCATGGGCTCATGCTTTCATCAACCAACTTAAATCTGCCAATGCAGAAGTGTTGGTATACTATGAATTCAGCTTCTCCCTCTGTGAGTGCTGGTAGTTGTTCTGGGATCCTCCACTCTTCCCCAAATGCATTCCTCAAGTGTGTATACCACTTCTCAAGATGCACCTTGTGAATGGCCATCATGCTATCACAAGTGTATTTTTTGAATCTCTTTGCGGGTGAGGGGTCTTCCTCTGGGTACTCCCAAACAAACTTATCTACTGCATCTGGCACTCTAATCTCTGAAAACACAATAGTTAAGAGGACATTGCCAAAAAGTATCTTGTCACCTTCTTGCACGCTACTAATGATCTCATTCACGATGTACATGGACAAGTTATAGATGGTGCCCTTCTGATATCCTTCTGCAAACATTGAGCCATGACTTGTTCACTTGCATCCACCTCTCTTGGTCATTAAGTTTGGTTACCAGGCACGTGGCCATTCTCATCACTGGGTCTTGGATATCCACAATATCAAAGTACCTTGACCCCTTCTTGTATGCATATGTGGCGATGGTTTCTTTGATGGCTTCTTTGTCACATAGGTCATCCTCTATACTTTCTCCTTCACATATGAGACCTGTGAATTTTGAAATCAGCTGAGGAGTTATGTGCATCTTGCACCCCGTGAAGTGAAAGTGGTCTTCATGTACATGTGACATTAGCCACTGATAGAGGTGCTCAGGCTTCCCAAAGTAGGGAAACTCATAGAGTTGCAACAATCCCACCTTCTCCAACTTCACTTTTACTTCGCTGCTATAAATGGGTAACCCTTCTAGTGTCCTCTTGTTTTTCGGGCACTAATTCCAGTGCCATTTCCTTTTCAGTCACATTTATGTGATGGTTATAATCACTTACTGTCATTTTTCTTAAATGGGACTCCCACTCCTTTCTAAGAAAAACCCCATCTGGGTACTGCATTTCTGCATATCATTCTTCATTGGTACTTGTGGTAGTTTCTTGTTGTTTTCCCTTTCCCTTTCCCTCTTTAGGTGCTACAGCTAGTTTCTTGGGTGTCATTGTGTAGGTTATCTTTGCACTTCAACTTCTCTTGCTCTGCTTCTCTACCCTTTCCAAGCTTAGATCTCAAACTTGTGAAGAAAATCCTTTTCAACCCATGCCCTAGCTGCCAAACCCTCACTGGAATATCCCTTTCACAAGATGACACTTCTCCACAACTCTCTCTATGCCCGTGAACTATTTCCCTCCTAGTTTGCAGATCCAAACTAGTCACTCACGGTTAAAGTTTTCCAATTTTTCTTCACACGGATCAACTCTAGGAAACCCTAGTTCACAAAATCTCTTCCTTCTTCATATTTGCAATGTCCATAATGAAGTGCTTGACCTTCTATTTATAGTTTTTCCCACTTTTTAACATTAAATGCTACCTCACCTACCACCATACTTCAACACTTAATGCAGATTTTTCAACAAAACCTAACTTTAGCACCTTAACTCACGTGCCCAACCTTGCGCAGACAATCCCCCAACCTTCTGGCATGCAAATAATCCATCTTGATAGAAGACTCTTGAGCACGTGTCACCAACACTGAAGGTACTTTTGTCATGATTTTTACTCTTGCCTACCTCATGTTGTTTTTACACTTCTTCCTCTCTTGTACGTGGATCCACAATGTAGCCTTACCCTGACACCAACCATCCTTTTTCACCTTTCCTTCCATGCACTTCCTTTCCCAGGGCCATCCAACTGGGCTTTCCAATGCAATCCTTCCTGGTGCTTCACACTTTGCAATTTCTTCCACCTTACTCCACCCCACACTAAAATGATGTGTGGTCCTCTGTGCATTCACAACCTTCAAAAAGTAATGAGGTTACCGGTGCCCAAGGTGCAACACAAAACAACAACGAGAAAGGGAAACACAAGAAAAGAAAATGCACTAAAGGAAATCCTAAACTAACTGGCAATACTACCTTATTACAAACACCAAGAAGACTTATTTATAGTAGGGCTTCAGCCTACTCCCATTGAAGTGTCCTGGAAATCTCATCCCATCCAGTGCTTGTAACTGGCATGCACCTGAATCAAGGATGTACGAGATGATGTAGGGACCCAACCAATGCACCTTCAACTTCCCAGGATGGCACAAAAACTTTGAATCATATAGTAAGACCATCTGCCCAACCTCAAACTTCTTGTTCTTAATGTGACGATCATGCCATGCCTTTTGTTTTTCTTTTTCAGTCTTCTGGCTCCACCTGGCTAGTGATCATCTTTCATCCAATTGCATTAACTTGTCAATTCTTTCTTCCAGTGCTTGTTCATCTACCAATCCTCCTGTGCACACTATACGTAGAGAAGGTAACATGAATTCAACTGGTAGGACAGCCTCCACACCAAACACTAATTGAAATGGTGTGGCCTTATTTAACCTCTTGTAGGTTGTCCTATATGCCCAAAGAATGGCTGATACTTTTTCATCCCAATCCTGTCTACCAACATCACAGATCTTAGTCAACGTGTGACTAAGTATTTTGTTAAATGCCTCAGCAGTTCCATTTGCTTGAGGGTGATAGGGAGTAGTTTTGTGATGAGCCACCATGAACTCTGATAATAGAATCCTAACTATCTCATTCAAGAAATGTGTACCCCTATCACTAGTCAAACTCAAAGGGCATCCATACCTTGTAATAATGTTTTCCCATAGGAACCTTGCTGCAGTAGCTATTGTACAATCCTTAGTAGGTGTTGCTTCTACCCACCTTGTCAAGTAATCTGTGTAAGTGATTATATACCATGATCCAATCCTACGCGTGGCTGGTGCAATAGGGCCTACGAAATCTATAGCCCACTTTTCAAATGGCTCAGTGCTGGGAATAGGGTGCAAAGGCATTTCATCTTTTTTCCCAGTTTTCCAATGCACTGACAATGGTCACACGCCTTGCAATATTCCTTTCAGTCTTGATATAGGGTCTCCCACCATAATCCGACCATTAATATCTTACGCGCAGTGGCATCGCCTGCATAGTGCCCACCTGCACTACCTCCGTGTGCCTCTTCTATTATGGGTAGGTGCTCATGTTCTAGCACACACCATAGAATATCATCATGTCCTAATTTGTATAAATCCCCACTAATCAACATGTAGGGTGCGGAGCATATAGCTAACCACTTTTTATCCAATGCCTTCATCCCTTCTGGTGCTACACCTGTCTTGAGAAATACTGCAATATCTTCTAAGTCTGAGGGCATGCACCATAACCTAAATAGTTGTGCATCTAGCATGGTATCCTTCAATGCTTTGTGCATCCTCCCCTAAATCAATTCTAGACAAATGATCAGGTCCGGAATTACTTTTTCCTGGTTTGACAACTACCGTGAACTCAAATTCTTGGAACAATAGTACCCACCGACATATGCACCCTTGTAGAATGGGCTTGTTCACTAAATATTTCAATGCCATATGGTCAGTGTAAAATATAAAAGGAGTTGCCAAGTAAATACTTGTCTAAACTTGTGAAGTGCGTAGATCATTGACAATGCCTCACACTCAGTTGTAGTATAATTCTACTCTGCTGGTGTCAACTTCCTACTTGCAAAGCACAAAGGATGATCAACAATCCCTTCACTAGGTTGTGCAAGTACTACTCCAATGGTGGTTCCTGAGGCATCAACATGAACATGGAAAGGCTTATCCCAAGAAAGGAAACATAGGATGGGCATGGTGACAAGCCTATCCTTTAAAGTGTTGAATGCCTTCTGTTGTGCCTCTCCCCAATGAAAGGCACTTTTATGTCTAAGAAACTCTTCTAAAGGCATGGAGATCTTGGCATATCCCTTGATGAACTTCCTGTAGTACCCCATATGCCCAAGAAATCCATGCACTACACTTTGACTAGTAGGCTCCCTCAATCCCACAATTATTGCAACTTTTGTAGGATCTACCAGTAGGCCCTCCTTACATATGATGTGCCCAAATAATGTTCCAAATGGGGTAGCAAAGACACATTTCTTAATGTTGAGGGATATCCTCAACTATCGACATCTTTCAAAAATCAACCTTAAGTTGTCAAAATGGTCCTTCACTAACCCATATATTGTCCAATCATCCAGGTAGACTTGAAGAAATTTATGGATGAAGTCCTGGAAAGCTTGTACCACAATGCGTGAGAACACATAAGGCACATTCTTCAACCCAAAAGGCATGACTGTATAGGAAAAAATTCCAAACTCAGTGGAGAAATTCATCTTCTTTTGGTCCTCCTTCACGATCCTTACCTGGTGATAGCCTGAGAATCCATCTGTGAAAGAGTAGACCTCATGTCCTGCCACTCCCTCTAAGATTTCTTCAGTAAATGGGGTTGGGAAAGGATCAATGATACACACTACATTCAGGTCCCTGTAATCAACATAGATCCTTATCCTTTCATCCTTCTTGATGTTAATTACCATTGGACTTATCCACTCTAACTCTTCAACAGCTTCAATGATGCCTGACACTATCATCTTATCTATTTCTTCCTTGACCTTCACATGCAGGTTAGGATTCATTTGGTATGGTCTCTTCTGGACTGGGCACACACCCTCCTTCAACTTAATTCTCATTTCCCCTAAGGAATGGTGAACGCCTTTGAGTTCATGATACCCGCGTGGGAATAAATCCTCAAACTCACGTAAAAGATCAATGATCTTAGAGACTTCCCTCTCCAACCAATAGTCTCCAATGATAGCCTCTTTAGGCTCTTCTTCTGAGCTGATGTTAACCTTATTTGTCTTTAAAGGTTCATGGTAGGTGTGCGCCCATTCATCAACACTATCTATGACTTCACGCATCCCTACAGAGTGGTTAACATCCAAGTTCTCTACCTCTTCTCCATCAATAACATACACCATCTTCCCCTTTTCTTTCTCTATACACACGTGCTCAAACTGTATCTCTTCTATTTATTCTTCCTCAAAGCACACCTCTAGGCTAGGTTCACCTAGCAACTCTTGTATTCTATCTTCCACCATAGCACTATCCCCAATGGTAAGGCACTTGATAACCTATAATGCCTTATCCACCAAGGGTTTTGTACTCTGATACTCGAATGTTTGAATGAGATCAGCCGCCAATTCTTGCCAATTACCAGTTTGACGACGCATCTCTGAGTGGATATACCATGTGCATCCACAACCTTGTAGGGTGGAGTACAACTTGTGAACCCATAATGAAGGTGGTAATGCTTCTGTGCTTCCCATCCAGGTTGTCTCACATGCTTGGATATGGAAGGAAGCAGTCTCTTTTCCATGGTAGTCCTTTATAGCCATGGGTGCATTGCTTCTACAAAACCTTATAGAGAAGGAAATTCTCACCTTGTACCATTCCAAGAGGTTCTCCTGATGTGTAGCCCACCACTGTGCCACTATGCCGAGTCAGACATAACTTAACATCCATCTTCGTTCATTCTCCTTCTTCCACTGAGCTTCCATCTCCTACAAAAATATCTCAGGGAAGGCTCCTCCTGAATACTTAGGTAGTTTCTTTCCTCCTAGGTGCTAGACTATACGGGCCCTTTTTACCTTTGTCACTGATCCTCTCAAATGTCATCTGATCAACTCATAGGTCCCATGCACCCAATTATCACATGCCATACTGGTGGTATCACTTAAGACTGAGGCATCCTCAAACTAGATAACTCCCTCTGTGGGATGAATTATCTCAGGATCCCTGATTGAGCACACATATATTCTATCCAAGGACCTCTTCTCCCAAGGGTTTAGTATAGGGTGTTGATTTCCCATCAACCAGGGGTATGATGACCCGTTCCTCCTCATTTTCAAATCTTATGTATCCCTTGTTGAATTGAAGATCCACATTGTTCTTATAGCACCATGGGTGCCCAAGTAATGCTGGGAAATTGTCTTCCTCAGTGAGTGCCAAGACTTCAAAGTCCCCAGTAAACTTAGCCCCCTGAATGGTGATAGTTGCATCCTTTAAGACACCGATGGGAATTACCTTCATTTTTTTTCCATATACAACACATTCAAAGATGGCTGTAATGCAGGTCTTCCCATCTGATTCCATGCATCCAAGGTGAGAACATTGACCTCCATGCCTATGTCAATGAGGATATTACTAAGGAGCCATCCATCCACGACTGCATTTAATGTGATCTCCTTATCATAGTCAAGGCTGTGAGGGGGAAGGTTTACATGCAAGACCTGCCTCTCACGCTCTTCTCTGACGCATGGTACCTTCTCTCTCAACCATGCTCCTAGCAAGGGAATAATATTCTCTTGCCTTAGAATTTTACATACTTCCTTGACCTCATCCAGGTCATCCTTTGGTGCCTCGACCTTCCTTCTTTGCTCCTCCCTCCTGGACTACTCCTTTAGACACTAGATTTCTCCTTGTAAACTCTGAATGACATCCATGGTTTCTTGATATACCTCCTTTTGATGCGTAGGGTCTGGGTACTTCCCATGTACCACTTCTTCCCTTGAAACTAGGTTCTTCTACCTTGGCATTTCCTTTGCACGTGTGACCTCTGCTCTTGTTGTTACCATAACAGGTTCCAAACCTACATCACATGTCACCCGTGGCATCCATTGTGTGTCAGCCTTCTTAATGCTTACCATTGCAGTGCCCTTGTCTTTCCAGTGTTATTGACTCATGTGCTCAAACAACTCAGGGAACTCCTCATACTTGTGCTTCTTCCTGCACCATGAGCACTACAATAAGTCTGGACACTCGCGCTTGTAGTGGTCTGTAGATCCATAATTAAAACAGGTTCCACTGTGGGAACTCACTTCTTCCTCCATGGTTACCACGACCATGGAATCCTCCACAAAATCCCCTTCTACACACGCCTCCATCTGCGCACTCCTCATAATGGTGATCATCACCCTTAGAACCACTTGCAAGGCTAGTTTGGCACACACCAAGATCAATAGCGTCATGAATCTAGTCAATCAGCCTATAGTATTTGGTGTCATGCGATGTGGATGTTATAGATCTTACAATAAAAAGATACATTTTTATGGATTGCAATGTATAGTAGAGGGCACCTACTTGCATCATGGTCCCTGTGAAAATTTTCACAATCCACTATTATAGCACGTACCGAATTCCTAGGTCAGCTATCCTTGACATGCCCCTCTACTTCACAATATGTACACCATATACCATGATGAGTCTCATGGGCTGAGTTCGCAGACAAATTCTCCAGATGCTTAACCATAGAAGTGATTTGAGCTTCCAGAAATGGGCTAACACTAGTGTCAACACTCCCAACAGCTTCAGCGCGTAGGGTAGCTTCCAATGCCTCACACGGGTCTATGAAAGTCTTATGAGATAATGCCCTTCTAAATGGTGTTATCAACCCTCTAACAAACCATTGAGCATGCTATGAAGGGTGAATGTCATAGGATAAATTTGATAGGAGGGTTTTGAACCATGCATCATACTCCCGCACACTCTCTGCCATTCCCTATTGGATCTCCTTGAGAGCATTGATGATCTTCTTACTCAAACTCAAGGGATGTGGAATTCTTATGGGAAGGAATTTTTCAATGCATGTAATCTACCACTATCTGATGGATGTCATACTTCCTATACCAGCTATGTGTGCATGCCCTTGCAACATTTTTTGCAAACTGACTGGCCTTTGGCTACTAGGGTTAGTGATCCCCTTTGTGCACCATACCAGCTCACACTTGTGAACATGCTCCGCAACATCTTCAATACCTTGGTAATCTGGCAAGTGTAAAGACATCTGAAAGAATACTTGAGGAGGCGGTTGGGGTCCTTGTCCTCCTAATCCAGTTCCTTGATTCCCTTCGGTGTTTCCTCCTCTACCGGATCCACTAGATCCACCAGGTCCTGTGCCCATAGTCCCACCGGTTCCACCTCCAGATCCTCCAGCAGCTAGTAATGGGCCTGAAGCGGTCGCATACCTAGAGTCCCCAACATCCCACTGAAATTGTGCACCAATTATCTGTGAGATCATCCCATGTACCAATAGTGTGTCCCACACCAATCCTAGGTGTGTTACCGAAGGATTGTTTATCCACACTTTGTCCCCAAAATTTCTCTCCAAACACTAAAATGGTATGTATAGCCATAGAAGTCCCCAAACGATAAATTTTTATCTCCTGGGAACAAAATCTTCCACTTCCACTGATACTAACTGGGTTAACAATACTTCTCTATTGATCTGGAAAACCAAACGCCCTATGGTTTGGTCACTAGGTGGTTTCAGATGCACGCCAGCGATTCTTCTTCTTTCTCCGTGCAATGAAATCTCATCAGAAGTCAAAGGGGTCTCTCTTATGTGCTTTCCAAGATGGGGTAGCATAGATTACTCAGGTTCTATATCCTCTATATGAACCTAAAATCCTTCCTACAACGTATGCCTCTATAATATCCATCACACTTGCAACCTTGCGTTGTCTACCAATCTCCCTTTCACACTCTTCACTATACTTCAGTTGTCTCTCCTCCCTTTCTTTCTTAGTCACAATGTCTTCCATCTTCCTCCACCCTAGCTTCCTCACCTAGTGCTCAAAACGGTTTAGCCGGCCATTGAAAATGCCTCTAAACTCAAGGTAATAATTAAAATCTTCATTTCCAGAGGAACATGATGCAACCTAGAATTCTTAGTAACACATAGTCATGTTGGCACATCACTCAGCCTAGGTTGAGTGCTCACCCAAAGTGCACAAAGGTACCAGGTCCCTCTTAATAGTTGTAGTAGTAGAATGGTGGTATGATAAAATAGTAAACATATATTTTAGGAACTAATCCATCCATTCCCCATTTAACTCCAACCAGATCTATAAACGCTAAAGGTAAATCATCATAAAAGTAATAACATGCATTGATAAAACACATCACACACTTTGTTCGGTCAATTTCCTTTATCTATTCATTGAACCAACAATACAACAACTTCATACAATACCAGGCATGCATGCATGGCTCTGTTACAATCATCCAGTCGCATGTGTTTCCATCTGTTCTCTATGTATGTCTCTATATATCCTCTTAAGTAGTTCATTACATATATATATAGGGAGGGGAACTAACCCTTCACTACTTAACTCTACCAGAAATAGGTCGCATGCTAATAACAGCCACGTGCCTTTTTACAATTATAGCCATACATGCAAGTATGCTATCTATAGATTGTTGATAGTTAACTGAAGTGATGGATCTATGCTTAACTTATGTCCATGCAAGAGTGAGTTGACATGCCCTTCCAAAATCCCCATGAAGAGTGGCATGCAAATCTCGACATCACTTTGTGTACTTCGCACGCCAATCTCTAAGAATAGAACTGATCTCCAAAATCAAGCCAAGTCCTTGAGAGTCTTACCCTACATCTCCATGCGTGACGCCTTCCTATTACTTCATGCTTTTTCTCCTGTGCCATTCTTCCGCGCGGACTCTGAGTGCAATTTCAACTAAGTGTTTTCTCTGATCAACATTACCCCACACTAATCTCATTGTCACCCCGACAATGGTGATGCTCAAAACTTATACATAGAATGGATAAATAAAGAATAAAGAATTTTGAATAAGAATCTTTGAATAAGAATTTTGAAGAAGATATACACAGCTAACAAAATTGTTTAGGCCTCAGGCCCCTCTGTCTCATCCTGAAGCATTAACTCTGGATATTCTTCTTTGATATCTACTTCCAGGTTCTCCCACACTGTTAGCACTACTCCTGCTATTTCAGGCATGTCTGTAATGATGGACTGCAGCTCTTCCATGGAGAGTTTCCCTTGCTCATTTTGTATTACAAGCATTACACTTGACATAGAGGTTTGCACCCCTTCCAGTACATCCATCCTCTGAGCAATGAGCTTTCCTAGCTCCTCCAACCTCTCCTTATGTGGTGCCTACACCACAACTAGTGCCTCGCACTTCGGTTTTACCAGGACTAGGCATTCAGCACGGCCTAAGGAAGCATCCTTCATCACTTTGTGGACCTCATTTTCTTCCTCCAAGGTTTTCACCGTGATCAGCGCTTCTGGGGCTGTGCATATGGTTAGCGCATGATCGGCCTTCTTCAATTCATCGTAGGTGGCTTGCAGTAGACCTTCATAAGTAGTAATTTTCTTAGCTACTGCAGCTTGCACCTTTTCTGTCTTTTCCCCAGAGTCCTTGGGTTGTGGGGAGACACACGCCTTTTCATCTTCCAACACTAATGTTATCATTGTTTTCACATAGTGCATTACAGAAGGAAATTATTTTGGTACCCGGGATTCCAGATTTGGGTGTACCTTTAGAACATCATCTCCAATTTCCTCTGCCATACTAACAAAAGTGTCATACTTTCTTTTGATCAAGTCCTTTTCCTAGACTAGGCACGCTATCTCCACATCCTTGGCCTTTAATCTCTCTGTCAGTGCCTTAATGGTAGCAAATTTATCTATGTTTCTTCTTGCTACTTCGGAGGATACTTTTACTAGAGCATTGCTCACCTACTCATCTGACATCATTGTTGGTTTGATTTTCATGTGGCACATTTCAGGTGCCTTCTTTAACCGCCTTGACGCACACGATTCTTCACCGACATCAAAGTTCGGGCTCATCCATGTGTGTGTGTATAGACCATGAGAGTTGCTTCCTTGTGCAAAGGGTCGCCTTATCCTTGTGCATGAACACCCATCCAAATAAATCCTTCTACTTGATGATACTCTAGAACTGAGCACGAATGATCAGCTTTGGGTCTTCTGCATACCCCATGGCATGTGCCTTGGCATCCTCCCCTATTCGACGGGATCGGGGTCCTCTTGGAATGGCTGCATCAAGGTTGGGAATACCAGATGTATCCCCACCCTTGTCCTGTGTAGCCTCTGATTGACCCCCTTCTTCTCCTTCCATCTTCTCCTCCTCATGTTGAGGCTCCTCCCCAGTTGGAGATGAAGGCGCCTTCTCCTCAGATTCCTCTGTTTCCTCGCTCAGCCTGAGTTTTCTCCATTTCTTCTCCTCTGGCTCCTTCACCTATTGGGTTCCTCCTTACACCCTTGTGTGCTTAAACACCTTCTTAAATCTCTGTGCACCCTGCTCCTCCCCCGTAGCTCCTTCTCCCTGGGGAGTTTTTGCACACTCCCCCTCCTGGCCAAATGGCTGCTTCCTTCTCCGCACCGATCCACCACTATCTTCGGGTTCTTCATCCTCTTCCTCCTCATCTTGCCTGGGTGCAGAAGGCCTAGGCACCAGAATGTTCTCCATAGTATGCTTTCCCTTCAGTGGCCCTGGAAGCGTGAATTTGTTCTCCATGTACTTGTTATTTTCCATTTTAGGCTTCAGTTGGAGGTATATTAGTGTGGCCCCAATATCCGCGATGGTCACTGTCTCTGGCTTAATGCTTAAAATATCCGAGATGTTATTCTCATTGTATGCATTCCTCCCTGGATATCCATAAGTTTTTCTCAGGGTGTGATACTCACAGTCTACCTTGTCTGCATTAAATACCAACCTCCGTGTGTTGGTGAACCGATGAACTGTAGCTTGGAAGTATTGTGTGGGGAATGCATATGGTAGTTTGCACCAGGGGCTCCATGACCCATCTACCATTGGAAAGCACACAATACAGAAATGTTGGTAGACTACAAATTGTACCTATTTTCCTAAGACTGAGGGAAAATCCTTGGGTATGCGTCATTCTTCCCCAAATGACATGTGGAGCCTATCATACCACATCTCAGTGCGCTCCTTAACTTCCTCTGTCATCGACCCTTTGCAAAGATATTTGTTGAATCACTCAGCTAGAGACTTATGATTCATGGGGTATTCCCATATGTTCTCTTTTGGGCCATCAGGTACCCCGATCTCCATGAAGACTAAACTCAGTAAGATACAACCAAAACTTATCTTACTTCCTTCACGCACTTCCTCGACTATCCACTCTGCAATGAATCTGGTGATGTTATAAGTGGTTCCCTCTGACATGTGCTTGGCCACATGCAACCACATAGAATTGACTTGTGACCAACGCTCTTGGTCATTCAACTTTGTGGTTAGATGTGTTGTTGCTTGTACTACTGGACAATTTTTTAACTTGTCAATGTCCATCCCACGCGGTCCTTTCTGATAGCCCAGCACCTTTTGTGTCTCCAAAATGGCACTTTTGTCAGCTAAGTTGGTCTTAATGTCTTCACCCATTTCCCGTAATCTAGTAACTGTGGCAATGAGGATGGGTGTCAGTCTTACCCTTCATCCTGTGAAGTAGAAGAAGTCCTCATGGACTCAGCTCATCAGCCATCTGTACAAGGGTGCATACTTTCCAAAGTATGGAAGCTCATAAAGTTGGTAAACACCATTTCCCTTGAGTAGTTTTTTCCCCGGCATCATCATATATCGGACATGCCATCTTCAGTGTGCCTGTTTGTTTGAGTGGTGAGCAGGTCATCTAACTTCTTCTGGTTTTCACTGGTTCAGTGATTGTATTCACTTATCTTTCTCTGTCTTATGTGGGTATTCCATTCCTTCCCCACAATAACGTATTCAGGGTACTACATTTTGGAGAAATTGCTCTTTGGGGCCATCTCCTCCTCTTCTTCCACCACCACCTTCTTCTTTTCTTTTATCGGTGTTGCTTTCTTCTTTGGTGCCATTTTCTTACAGGGTTTTGTTTTGTAGGTCAGCTGCTGTGTGTTTTGAGTGATTTACTTCAAACCCTAACCTAATTCCTCCATGCCCTTATTTGTAATTACAAACTTACACACCCTAACTTTGTTGTATTACTCTGCTTTATCAAACCCTTCTTTTAGGGGATCCAAGCCCTTATAATACACAACTCTCTTCTCCGCGCCTGGTTCACTTACTTCGCACCTTGAATCAGTTAGCTTTATGCTCTTCGTGTATAGGCTCTCTATCAAATTCTCGTAGTCGCAAGGGTAAAAATGAAATCGCATCCCATCCTTATATATATTTCTACTTTTTTCTGCATTAATTACTCCTCCACCTACCAAATTCTCCTCATTTATGACCCGTTTTTATCATTTCCGCGTGGTATATTTTCGTGCCAAAGCTATAACCTTCTAGTGTGCCTCTTTACCCTCTGTCATGGACTTCTCTTTAACATGCACCTTCGCACCTAAATACCTCATCACTACATGATCTCTTGGTAATTACCATGGCCACTGCTTACCTCGCGTTATACTTTCCCTTATCCATATTCATTCTTTCTTATCTTGAGAAGCAATCTTTTGTAGTTACCCTTAACAACCTTCTTTCAACACCCACAGCATGATATCTTCACAGCATATCCCTGAGAGTCACCAACAATCCACCCCACATGAAAAGGATGTGCAGTCCTCTGCGCATCAACATGCTTCATATTGTAGTTACTTTCACGCGTGCAAGCATGCTTATTACACAAACAAGAGCTAAAATTGACAAAGCATAGCGACAATGAAAGAAATACATTAAGGAAATGCATAAAGGGAAACCTAATGTATCTGGAAATACTACCTTATTATAAACACCAAGAAGACTTATTTATAGTAGGGCTTCAGCCTACTCCCGTTAAAGTAACCGGGAAACCGTGTGCCATCAATTGTTTCCAACTGGCAAGCACCTGACTCAAGTATATGAGTGATAACATATGGCCCCAACCAATGCACCTTGAGCTTTCCTGGATGGCGCAAAAACTTGGAGTCATATAGAAGTACCAGTTGTCCCACCGCAAGTTTCTTATCCCTGATGTGCCGATCATGCCATGCCTTTTGTAGTGCTTTCTCTTGTTTCTGACTCCATCGTGTGATGGTGCGGTGCTCATCTAGCTGAACCATCTTCACAATCCGTTCTTCTAATGCATGCTCATCAGCTAGACCTCTAGCGCACGTAATGCACAAAGAAGGTAACATAAATTCTAGAGGTAGAACAGCTTCCGCGCCAAATACCAATTGAAAAGGTGTGGCTTTGTTCAATCTTTTGTATGTTGTTCTATAAGCCCAAAGAATAGCTGATACTTTATCATCCCAATCTTTCCTCCCAACATCACAAATCTTGGTCAATGTGTGGCTCAAAATCTTGTTAAATTCCTCAGCAGTTCCATTTTCTTGAGGGTGATAGGGTGTAGTTTTATGGTGGGCAACCATAAACTCATCTAAAAGAATTCGTATTGTCTCATTTAAAAAATGTGTGCCCCTATCACTTGTTAAACTTAAAGGACAGCCATACCTTGTGAGGACATTCTCCCATAAGAACCATGCTGCTGTAGCCACTGTACAGTCCTTTGTAGGTGTTGCTTCTGCCCATCGGGTAAGATAATTTGTACAAGTGATGATATAGCGTGACCCAGTCCTACGCGTGGCTAGGGAGATAGGCCCGACAAAGTCAATTGCCCATTTCTCAAAGGGTTTTACACTCATTATTGGTCGTAGGGGCATCTCATCCCTTTGTCCTAGTTAACCCAGATGTTGACAATGGTCACATGTCTTACAATACTCTTTACAATCCTTGTACAATGTTTCCCACCACAACCCGGCAAGTAGGATCTTGCACGTTGTTGCATCACCTACATAATGGCCACCTACAATACCACCATGTGCTTCTTCCATTATGTCCTTGCGTTCATGCTCCAAGACACAATGGCGTAACACCTCATCTCAGCCTAGCTTGTACAAATCACCACTAATTAATATGAATGGTGCCGTGCGAATAGCAAGTTGCCTCTTCTCTAAAGCTTTCATGCCTTCGGGCCCATACCAGTTCTCAGAAAGACAGCAATTTCCTCTAATTCTGATGGCACACGTTGTAACCTATACAGTTGTGCATTAGGCATGGTCTCTTCTATTGTTTGTGCTTCTTCCCCTGATTGAATTCTAGACAAGTGGTCTGTCCAGAATTGCTTTTTCCTAGTTTTACCACAACCGTAAAGTCAAACTCTTGAAATAAGAGTACCCACCGGCATATGCGCCCCTGTAAAACAGGCTTGTTCACCAAATATTTTAATGCCATGTGATCAATATAAAACACAAATGGTGTAGCTAACAAATACTGATGAAATTTGTGCAAGGCATAGATCATACACAAGGCCTCGTGCTCTGTAGTGGTATAATTCTATTCTACAGGGGTCAACTTTCTACTAGCAAAGAAAATGGGATGATCAATGATACCTTCACCTAGTTGAGCTAGGACAGCACCAATGGTTGTGCCAGAAGCATCCACATGAACATGAAAAGGTTTATCCCATGAAGGAAAACACAAGATAGGCATGGTAGTAAGTTTCTTCTTCAATATCTCAAATGCGCGCTGCTGTGACTCCCCCAGTAGAATGTACCTTTTCCTTAGAGCAATTGTTCCAAGGGCATGGACAACTTTTGCATACCCTTTTATAAACTTCCGGTAATACCCTGTATGACCCAAAAATCCACACACCTCACGCTAACTGGCCGGTGCTTTCAAGCCAATGATGACGGCAACTTTAGCTGGATCAACCAACAACCCTTCCTTGCAGATGATATGTCCTAAAAGTGTGCCAAATGGAGTAGCAAAGATGCACTTCTTGATATTTAATGATATACTCAACTGTCGACATCTTTCAAACATTAAGCGTAGATTGTCACAATGATCCTTAATTAGCCCATAAACAGTCCAATCATCAAGATAGACCTGTAAAAATTCATGAATAAAATCCTTGAAGGCTTGTACCACTATCCTGGAAAATACAGTAGGTGCATTCTTCAATCCAAAGGGCATCACAGTATAAGCAAAGCTTCCCCATTCAGTAGTGAAGGTGGTCTTCTCTTGATCTTCTGGGGTAATCCTAACCTGATGATACCCTGAAAACCCATCTGTAAATGAATATATTTCATGCCCAGCCACTCCTAATATTTCCTCCGTGAATGGCATAGGAAAGGGATCTGTAACACATGTTGCATTTAACTCCCTATAATCAACACAAATTTGAATCCTACCATCATTTTTGATACTTATCACCATAGGACTGACCCATTCTGATTCATCCAGTGTTCGAATGATCCCAGATTTCAGCATCTTGTCAATCTCCTCCTTTACTTTCTCACGCAAATTGGGATTCATCCGATATGGCCACTTCCTAACAGGCAGCACACCTTCCTTGAGCTTTATCTTCATTTCTCCAAGTGATATATGCATGCCTTTAACTTCATGGTATCCTCTTGGGAATAATTCCTCATAATCACAAAGTAACTTGATGATCTTTGCTACTTTTGATTCTGACCAGTAATCCCCAATTATCACTTCCTTAGGTTCAGCTTTTGTGCCTATATTGACCTTTGTTGTCTTCATAGGTTCGTGATATGCGCACGCATCTACATCCACACTGGATAACACTTCACGTGTTCCATGTGAATGATCCACATCCAAGTGCTCAACTTCCTCCTCATCAATTATGTATACCATCTTCCCTTTAGATTTCTCCAAAGAAGCACGCTCAAGTAATATGATATCATCTTCTTCATTCGTAAAGTGCACCCCTATCTCTGTCTCACCAAATAATTCCTGAACAAGTTCTTCCACTTTCCCACTATCTCCTATGGTTAAGCACTTGATAAAACTTAAATCTGTATTCACTGGTGGTGTAGATGAAAAGAAGTCAAACATTTGGATCATCCTTGTAGTCAAAGTTTTCCAGTTGCCAGTGTCACGATGTAATTCAGCATAGACATACCAAGCACGCACACAACCTTTTAGAGTAGAATAAAACCGATGCACCCAAAGTGAAGGTGGTAATGCTTCCTGGCCTACTATCCAGAGTCTCTCACACTGCTGGATATGATGGTGAGTAGGTTGATCACCATGATAAGGGCATATGTTTGTAGGTGCATTACTTCTCGAAAACCCGGTTGATAAGGCGGTCCTAATTTTTTTCCATTCTAAAATATTATCCCTGTGGACTACCCACCAGCGCGCGGCCATCCCACCCAAAGTATATGACAGCATAGTGTGTCATTTAAGTTCATCAGCCCAATTTGTTTCTATGGCCTGTAAGAACCCAGCCAAATCTTCAGATCCAGTATAGCGGGGTATTGTGTGACCTATACATCAAACAGAGTAAGAACCCATCTTGTCAGTAACTGCACACTTAACTTCACATGCCCCACTAGTTCATAAGTGCCATGAGCCCAATTATCACAAGCAATACTAGTAGTATCGTTGATTGACTGAGAATCTTCCCAATGAAGGATTCCTTCCTTAGATGGATCATTGACCTCTGGGTCCCGAATAACACATACATAGATTCTGTTCAGGTCCTCTTCACTTAAGGGTTCCACATATGGCACGGATTTCCCATCTGTCAATGGTATTATGACCCTTTCCTCCTTATTCTCAAAGCTGATATACCCTTTGTTAAACCTCAAATCAGCATTGTTCGCATAACACCAAGGGTGCCCAAGCAAAGCTGGGAAACTATCTGCTTCCGCAAGTGCTAGCACTTCAAAGTCTCCTGTGAACTTGGCCCCTTGTATAGTGATAGATGCATCCTTCAAAAATCCTATGGGAGTATCTTTTGTTCTGTTTTCCATGAACAATACATTAGATGATGGCTGCAATGGGGGTCTCCCCATTTTTTCCCACGCATCCAATGTAAGTACATTTACTTCTGCCCCTGTGTTCAATCAGAATATTTCTCAGTAGCCACCCATCCACAACAACATTCAAAGTGATCTCCTTGTCATAATCAATGCTATCAGGAGGGAGATTCACATGGAGTATTTGTCTTCTAGTCTCAATTCTTGTGTACATGAGTATTTCCTTTCAACCAATTTCCTAATAAAGGAATAATATTCTCCTGGCGCAACATTCTACATACCTCTCTGATGTCGTCAATATCTGATGGGGCTTGTTTGTATCCTTGTGCTCTAATTTCTGAGACTGCTCTTTTAAACCTTGTATCTCACCTTGAAGGCTCCTAAGGACCTCCATTGTGTCCTGATAGACTTCTTTCTGATGAGTTGGATCTGGATATCTAGCATGCAAAACTTCCTCCCTAGTGATTGTCAGCTTCTATTACAGCATCTCTCTTACGCGTGTCACCTCAGCTCGTGTGGTTATCTTAAATATTACCACCTCAGGTTCTCATGTTAACTTTGGCATCCACTGATTCTCCATTGCGCTGTGGATTCTAACCATCCTCACACCCTTGTTTTCTTTCTTGTTTTGCTTACTAAGATGCTCATACAAGTCTGGGCACTCTTCATAACTATGTCCCTTTCCACAAAATGAACAGGAAATATTCTACGGGCATTCATGCTTATAATGGTCAGGTGAGCCACATGTATAGCAAGTTCCTCGAGGGAATTCACTCCTTCCTCCACCTCAGCCTCATCCTCCATATCTGCCTCTATATCCTCATCCCCTTTCACGAGCCCCTTCAAACTGTCCAGCATTCCTGTCATAGTGTGTTTTATTATAATCCCTATCCTAATGCTCATTCTTCCCTTTAGAATTATCAGCCACACTCACCTGTCTGACCCCAATATCAATGGCATCATGGATCTAGCCAATCAATCTACAGTCCTCAGTATCATGGGTCATGGACCTACAAATTTTACAAAAGGAGGATACATTCTTCCTGATCACGCATTGTAGGAGGGGGCAGTGACTAGCATCATGGTTCAAATGGAAAATCTCACAGTCTAATAACAATGAATGTACAGTTCTGTGAGGGAAACTATCCTTAGTGTGCCCTTCCACTTCACAATCTGTACACTAGATCCTTGAGTGCACGTTTCATGAGCTGAGTTTTCTGATAATTTCTCTAACTGTTTCACCATAGCCACTATCTAGGCTTCCAAAAATGGACTAACTCCAGTATCAATACTCCCAACTGCTTCAGCGCGTAAAGCGGCTTCCAATGCTTCACACATATCAGTATAAGTTTTATGCGACAGTGCTCTCTGAAATGGAGTAATCATTCCCCCAACAAACCATTGTGCATGCTGACTTGCATGAATGTCATAAGAGAGTTTGGATAGAAGTGTTTTAAATCACGCATCATACTCACGTACACTTTCAGTAGTGCCTTGCTTTATATCCTTGAGTGCACTTATACTCTTCTGCTCAAACTCGGGGATGTGGAACTCTTTTAAAAAAGCATCTTTCAATGTTGCATAGTCAATACAAGTTTGATTGGGGTCAAACTTCCTATACAAGCTATACGTGCATGCCTACAATGTAGTAGTAAATTGACTTGCCTTGTGTTTAGGTGCCATAATACCTTTTGCGTGCCATAATATTTCACACATATGAACATGTTCAGCAGCATCCTTGATACCCCTGTATTCTGGGAGACGAAGGGACATCTCCATATAAATGTTCTGGGGTTGTTGTGGGCCTTGACCACCTGACCCAGAACCTCCTTGGTTTCCTCTTCCTCCAATACCACCCAAACCACCGGAACTAGAACTACCCATACCACCTAATCCTCCTCCAGAATTTGGAATAGGGCCCATGGATGCACTCCCCTGTGCCCCAATAGTGGTACTATACTAGACCCCTACAGTCTGGGAAGTGGTCCCAGCTCTAGAGGTGATTCCCACACTCGGCACTGCTCACATTTTGTGCAAATGATGAGCTTGATAGCGTACCCCCAAAGAATAAGAAATTTGTATGTGCTGTCATTAGTGTACTTACTATATGCCCTATTTCTATGCTTTCACTTCCTAAAAAAACTACTTTTACTTGTTATACTAGATACTCGAAAACCAAGCGCAAGGGCTAGGTCAACAGGTTGGCTTAGATGCGTGCCCATGGCCCAGGTCATATCTACTGGCATGCTTCCATGTGAGGCCGAAGAGGGTTCTCTGTCATGCTTCCCTAGATGGGGGAGTTCCTGATGCTCTTTCTCTTCTTCCTCCCCATGAGCCTCAAATCCTTCATGAGCCATCTCTCTCCACAACACCATCCATTCTTCAATTTCTTGCCTCTTGCATAATTCCCTCTCACGCGCCTCATCATACTTCAACCACCTTTCTTCCCTCTGCCGAGTTGCTGCTAGGTCTGCCATCTTTCACCAATCCTATTCCTACCCCCGCGCATGGAGATTCTTTAGCTCTCCATGGGTTTAGCTTCCAAGTTCAATGTTACCATTAGTATTTTGATTTCCAGTGGAATACCTTGCAAATATGTCCCTCTAGGATACCGTAGAAACTGGAACTCTGCTACCTCTGGGCACGAATAAGTCAAAATTGAATACTCCAAAATATAGCTATTTAGGACACCAAAACCAGGTATCTACCACGTGAGTCTAGCTTAGGTTAGCATCATATAGTGTTTGAAATTCCTCCTGTGTCCAAACAAGCGTGCGATACCTCCAATTCTGCTTAGATGCATACGTAGTCAACCATTCATACAATTCTACTGGAAAGATAGCAAAGAAGCTTTCGTATAAACTATCATACAGATTCTACTCTACCCAAGTACGTGTGCTAAATCCAGATCCAGTGTCAAACCTCCATGTGTATTCTTCCTCCAAATCCTGAATCCATTCTTCAACGCTTGCCAAGGTTAGCCAGTATGTCTTCATCACAAACCATTCTGAAATAATTGAAAAAGAGGTCCCAGTAACAGAACCAATGATGCAGCCTAGAATTATTAGTAACACCTAGTCGCGCTAGCACATCACTCAGCCTAGGCTGAGTGCTCACCCGAAGCACACAAAGGTACCAGGTCCCTCTTAATAGTTGTAGTAGCAGAATGGTGGTATGATAAAATAGTAAACATATATTTTAGGAACTAATCCATCCATTCCCCATTTAACTCTAACCAGATCTATAAACACTAAAGGTAAATCATCATAAAAGTAATAACATGCATTGATAAAACACATCACACACTTTGTTTGGTCAATTTCCTTTATCTATTCATTAAACCAACAATACAACAACTTCATACAATATCAGGCATGCGCGCATGGATTTGTTATAATCATCCAGTCGCATGTGTTTGCATCCGTTCTCTATGTATGTCTCTATATACCCTTTAAGTAGTTCATTACATATATATATATATATATATATATATATATATATATATAGGGAGGGGAACTAACCCTTCACCACTTAACTCTACCAGAAATAGGTCACATGCTAATAACAGCCACTCACCTTTTTACAATTATAGCCATACATACAAGTATGTTATCTATAGATTGTTGATAGTTAACTGAAGTGATGGATCTATGCTTAACTTATGTCCATGCAAGAGTGAGTTGACATGCCCTTCCAAAATCCCCATAAAGAGTAGCGTGAAAATCTCAGCATCGCTTTGTGTACTCCGCATGCCAATCTTTAAGAATAGACATGATCTCCAAAATCAGCCAAGTCCTTGAGAGTCTTACCCTACATATTTGCGCGTGACACCTTCCTGTTACTCCGTGCTTTTGCTCATGTGCCATTCTTTCATGTGGACTCTAAGTGAATGGTCAACTAAGTGTTTTCTCTGATTAATAGAATAACACGTAGAAATGATCCTCTAGGATCCCGCATAAACTCAAACTCATAAAATTTAGGACAAGAATACATTAAAATAGTGTATTCCTGGGTGTAGTTAGCCAGCACTCCTTTCCACCAATGATCCATAGCACGAGTCCATGTCAAATCTACATCTTGCAGCCTCTGGTACTCTTCTTAGGTCCACGTGCATGATCTATAATACCAGCTCTATCTAGACATATATTCCGAGAGCCATTCATATAGATCTACTAGGAAGCAGCATAATAAATTTTCATATAACTCATGGTAGAGGTTCTCGTCTACCCATCTACATGCATCAAACTCAAGCCCGGTGGTCAACCTCTAAGAAAATTCTTCCTTTGTGCTCTTTAACTATGTTTCAACACCATCCAAGGTTAAACAATCTGTCATCACTCATTGCACAGATCATGATGTATGTTATTTCCCACTACAACTTTGAAAATAGGTTTCGGCAACAGAACCAAGATGTAGTCATTTTTACACCCACTAAAGAACAAGGGAATCCCATGTGCACCGACTTATCACCCAACGGGCACTGGGCACTCACCCGAGGCACGCACAGGTGCCGAGTCTCTCCTTTATGTGAGTTTAGTTGGAAACATCATCTATGATAGGAATTTAAAGAGAGTGAGTGGAAACGAGACATGTAATCATCATAGAGATTAGAATAGCTTCTAGATGAATGCAGCCATTCCAGACAAAAAGATACTTAATAGACTATAGGACTGAACCAAAACAAAAATAAAAATGCATAAGGATTCATACTAATTCCATAAACATACATGAAACAGAACCATGAAAATATATGTATGGACCAGAATCATTAATGATCATATTCAAATAAGTTGGTATCCTCATTACATCCATTAGATCCATTACAGAACATCACAATATGGCAAACCAAAGTCATACATCATAACTGGATTTACATCCCTTATCTCTTAAAAATAAAATTTACAAACCCAAGCCCCTTGATGCATCCTTGTCCTATATTTTATCTACCCAACCCAATTCAACTCCTCGCATCATTTCTGCAGGGCTCCACTCTCTCTTGATCTCCTCTTTTTCTTTTGTGGGTGCTTGTATTTATAGGCCTCTTGAACTACCAAATATTCTTTCTGTGGCTTCAGATTTGTCGCCAAGTGTCCATATGTGGTCCTCCATGAGAGAATGCTACTCCAGGCCTGAGCTCTCCACTCCTTAGCATGATGGACTTCTAAAAGCTTCCATTGCAAGGAATATTTCATCCTAGGCCAACCTATTATTAGGCTGACACCTTATCTATTCATCATGCGCAACTGGGTCACGCTTTTCATGTGTCCTTCCCGATACGTGAAATACGGATAAGTCGTGAGACCTTTTTCTATTGGTGTGTATCATGGGTCCTTCTAAAACCCTCATAGAACCCTGCCTTGTGCATCTTCTCCTTGCACGCTCATGCACCTTTTTGTACTTAGTCAATATTTTAGGGGCCCAAAAACCACCTAATAGCTTTTCCTTTCATTTTCAAGCTTGATTAATTGTAGATAAATAGATGATGCAGGACTAATCATCAATAATTGAGCCCCTCTGGTGGTTGGTCAAATGAGTAGGAAAATTAGGAAAATAGTGGGATTTAAAACATTGTTTATCCACTTTATCGGCTTGATCTCACTCACATCAATGATGTGACTGCAATTTTATTTTAAAGATTCCAAAATAAAAAATGATCTCACTTGCATTATTCTAATCTCAAATGGGCCAAAATAAAATATGCTCAAATTGAATGATCTTCTCTTTGAAGCAACAAATTTGTCCCATTATTGCATTGCACCATAATCTCGTCCCTTGATATCTCATTACCATATGAGCACAAAGTTTTCTCATCTCATTCTAGTAGTTAGATAACATTTGGACTCCACTCATGTCTTTTTTTTCCCACCAGTTGTAATAAGATGTGACTAATCAGAAATAAGTTATAATGTGGTACTCCACAAGTGCATTGTAATAAACCATCAAACTACAACCTACAATGTCCATATATGATATGTGATTAATGAAAATTGCACAATCATTGACGAGCAATAAACAACCATATAAAATGGTGTCTTTGATACAAAAAGCAAAGGTTTGTGTCATAATTAGAAAACCACATCTAACCTATACATCAACTTCGTGTTTGAAAAAGAGGATTTGATCAATTCAAGATGACAAAAAATAAAAATGGCAATGAGCTTAAGAGTAAGCCTCATGTGGTGGTCATTCCCTTCATCCAACAAGGCCACCTTATCTTATTCCTTTAGCTGTCAAATTTTATCACATCGTAAGGATTAATGTTTTTTATTTCACTACATTATGGAATGTTGGACACATCAACCCTCAATTCAAGGAATTCAACATGTGGATGTGAAACTAATGTATACCTCGGTTGTTTTGGGGCTCGACATAAAAAATTACGACATAATTTTGTTGAATATTGAACAAAAAATATTGGTTGGTCCTTTTAAAATGACTGAATCGACATGCGAAAATTATAGAAAAAATGATCCATTTTGTATCATTAGTGATATTTTTATAGGGTGGGATCAAGGAATCAGAGAAATTTTTCATTCCCCTATTCTAGTATTTCATACCAATAAATCAATTATGACCTCGGTAATGCAATCCTTCTTAACATATTCACCACAAAATAAGATGGAAGAAGACAGAAATTATTTCAATATTTCCAATGTTTACTTTGATGACATGTTGTAAAGGTCATATTTCCCTACAATGATGCACATCCAAAGAATTAATTCGTACATGAAACTATGAAGTTTATGTTTGCAACAAGTACAGAAGGTCACGGGATATTTTTTAATGCATTTGACACCTTGGAAGCCACGGAGACTCATATTATTTAGATTATCATAGGAGAAAGTAATGTCAGAATCAATAAATTGTGTCTAACTTATACAACACCTTGGGCATAGTTAAAATCATGGTCATATTGTTGTTTATTACTTCCCTGTCCTATTGGTTCTATTTAAACTGATCTCACTCATTCTATAACAGGTTAAACTTGATGGTTGTTTATATTTTGTTCGATTTAAGATATAAATTATTTACATATATTTGAAATACTATGACATGAGACCTTTATATTACAACTGTAACAGTAGACTTTCATATAGATTTTTATGTAAATAATATAAATATATATTAAAGATAATTATTAAAATATAAAATAGTAATAGAAATAACACAATATTATATCTTTGAAGGGAAATGTTGAAAAACAAACGTCACCCGAAAAAAATTAGACATGCATAGGTGGTCATCAAATTTAACCCCTTATTTTGTATCATTCATTCTTACATTTTTTCATCATAAAAGTAATATCTACCAGAAATTCTGAATTATCAGATCAATTTCTCTTATTGGTCTACGACATGGATGTTGATTTTCTTGTGGAAGGAAATTTTGAGGTATTATAAACGTTCGAGGTGAAAACATGGCTTGAAGTATGGTTGAAATTTGATGGCTGGCCCTACCCGTAAAATAAATCGTGGAAAAATGGAATTCCCATTATCATATTATATCTATTTTAAATAAGATTTTTTAATTTATATGTTTTTCACAGACATAATTTGGATTTCTGGAGATTTATTTTTAATAAAAAATTATTGTTGAATACAAATGTAATGTGGTAATATTTATGGTTTCTGTAAACATATTCACGTCACTTACCACGAATAACTGGTTTTTTTATTAGCGGTAAAGAAGGGTTAAGGGGATCCTACCTAATACAAAAGGTGGATACAAATATAAGAAAATGAGGAACAAAACAAAACAAACCTCTACCAGTGACACTGAAAAACAAACTAACAACGAAACAAACAATTGTCTTGACAAACCTTCGCTTTAGATATAATCTACATTTTTAGGGGGGAGGTAGTTCCTTTGGTTTTTCTGACTCAAAACTTTATATTCCTCTTCTACATTTGGATTTACATTTTCAATGTTATGGATTGGTATCAAAACTTATATGTGCTCTGCAAGGTAATGGGATCCTGATAAGTATTTTGTTTCATTCAATTTAACTTGTTACTCATCTACCTCTTCTGGGTCAAAATATTTCTTTGATTCTGAGTCATCTTCACAAGATAGTGGGTCATTCATGTGAAGATGACTAGAATTAAATTTCTCCCACCAATATATTCTACCTGTAGCATGTTTTCTAACCAAATGTCATTCTAATGTTAAATGCCCAGAGAAAATCATGTTCTACACCAAAAGGAAAACCTTTCATAGTCTAGATTTTGAATCCAAGTTCTATCCTCGACTTTAAGTTCAATAGTGGAAAGGAAATCAATAGAGGTATCCATATAAACCAATATGTTGGCATAAATTGTGTGCTCAAAATATTCAATTTTTGGATAAATAGCTAAACATTTCCCTAGAGTATTACCAATAAGAGTTAAGCAACTTTCCATCCAGAATTGTAGGGGCAAATAAGGTAGACAAATTCACACCAGTTTAACTTAGAAAGTGTCTAAAACCGGGTTTAAAAAAGGGAACCATTATTTCATCAATAGCATATTGGATTCAAATTTCCAAACTTTCCCAAAAATAAGATCCGTATCTGAAGCATTAGCAAATGCAATAATGAGAAAACCACGAGAACTTGGAAAAATATCCATCCTACCTTCCAAGACGGGACCCCATTTCCTATAAATCCAAGAATGAAGTGTTGGAAGACCCAGACATATGTTGTTGAATATACAAATCAATGCATCTTCAAATTGTACCACTTCTTCACCAAAAATAACTGATGGTGTAGATTTAGCATAAGACATTGGTTTTATCAGCTTGGAAACCTACATACTCATGTTTCTGTTACCAACCCCCCTCATCGTATCCTTGAAATACTACACGTGGGAATTAACCTACATACTAGGTTGAGCCTGGGAAGGGGGCTTGTTCTGAAAAGGACCAGATCTAACCCTAGGTAACAATTCATACACTATCGAGCTACCCTGAACTGGTGCTCCAGCAACACAAACCAGATTGGAAGGCATGGGTTTTTCCAAGCCATAGTAATGTTGTACCTCGGTTAAAACACCCTCCTCTAAAGAAACCTCAAATCTTTGGGATGAAATAACAACACTTCCCCCATTTTTAAACACCTTCTACACTCCAAAACTTCCTACATGGGCCATAGAAATAGGGGTCAATTGTTTTGAAGGGACAAGGTTGTGTGCAACATTCTACAAACCTAAAACCTGGGCATTATTCTTCCCTACCATATTAGGGCTTATAATATTCACACACTCTTATGTCAAAACTACATCCATTTCAATATCTTCATGGAAATATTTCTTTGCATCTGCATCAATCTTGTCAACGGATGCACCAGAAAAAATGCATTACTAGGGCGGGAGCCAAAAATAACTACATATGTTTTAAAATTGCAAAAAACAACTAGTGAATTTTTTGTGTTAAGATATTTTGGCTGTAAATTTTTAGAAATACATGAGGAAACAAAACCCCTCTCCACCAGTTCTCTGTTGATTCTTTCACATGCAAGTGTCATGTTTCACCTCAAAATTAAATTATATAAAATAGATAAGTGGGTAATGGGCATAGGAGGAATACTTGTTTTATGTGAACAGTAGAAGACATTATGCGCACTATAGAATTTTGATCCAAGTTGATCGTGTTAGCTACCATTTGGCTAGGAGGAACCACCTGTATAAGAAACACAATAAGACCACTGAATAGTATTAAATAGTAAGATTCAGAGGATATCCTAGAAAGGCTAGATCCGGGAAAAGTAATGTTTCCTTGAATTACTACCAATCCTCTACTTAATACAATTTAATGTAAGAAATAACAGTTCCTATTGTAGTAAATAAGATTTAGGTATCTCATATTAACATACAACAAGTGAATTTAACTCAATAGGAAATGGTTAGAATTAAATATAGATGATTAATGGTAGGTTAGTTAGGGTTTGCAGGTGTAGGGGTCTTGGCTTGATAGGTGAGGTCTGGGTGAAATTAGGTAAGGTTTTGAGCTTATTTTGGGAAGTTGATTAAAGGCTTATAGGTCAAAAGAAATGAAATCTTAAAGAGACCAAGATATCAGTTGGTTGACCGGTGCCGGTATAGGAGATAGACTGACACCAGTTGGGTAACCGGAGTCGATAGGGAAAATTCAGTTCAAATGTTAAAATTAGGAGTTTGAACCTCTCTATAATTTTACTGAGATTGAATGGTGTGTTGATAAGGTTGTGATATTGTTAAGAAGACTCAGGTATGCTGAAAAGGAGAATTGGAAAGGGTGTAAAGGCTTGGGATAGGTTAAATAGTGGGTTGGTGGGAAGAAGGTGATATACGGGTAATGGAAAGAATGAAATACAGAAATGAAACTAAGGATCTACACTTGAATAAGCATAAATGATAAAATCACAATACTTACTTGGTATGTTGCAGATCCTGTGAGGTGGAGGTGGTTGGTGGTTGATCGAAGAAGACATTTTGGGTCTAGTGTCATGATAGTACAACTCGTGTGCTCCCATGAGTATTCCCACTCTCATGGAAGGAGAACCAATGCTTTTCTTGGGCACTATGGTTGTGTGTGTTGTTCATTGTAGATGCTAGGAGGGCTTGAAGATTTGTGCTTGAATGCAATAAGGCCTCCAAATAACTAAATGACCAACCCACTGTGGGTAAAGGGTTGTAAAATTGTATATAAAGGAACCAATGGTGGTTAGGTGACCGATGCACCGGTCAAGGAAAAACTAACATCGGTTAGGGTGAAATAGTCTCTATTTACCAAAAATAGGCAGATCTTCCTAGATTTGACATTTTTCCAAGTTGGGTCTACTTAGGGAAGTGAATTTCTTGTTGAGAGAAGGTAGGAAGGTCATAGAAGAAGTCCAATTAGGTTTAGAATAATTCTTAGTTAGTTAGGTCAAGTGGTGACTCAACACTGGGAGTGATGAATCAGTGCTGAGAGTGATGACTTGGTCACTGTGAGTTAAATGCCCCTGGAATGGGTCCAGGGTGAGGTGTCATGATGAGGTGGAGGTGTGAGGATGAAATTAACTTAAATTAATTAAATTAATTAATAATGTGATGATGAATATTAATATGGGATGAAGGGGTCATGATTAGTTAAATGTGTTATGTTAAATAATTAAAGGGGACCAAGGGGAGTGTGACCCAAATTTGGTGTCTACATTTTCCCCCTTTTTTGCATAGCTTGTATTGATAAGACACGCTGACAAAAATAAGAATTCATTTCTCCAGGTATATGTGGAGGTTAGGTTGCCCCAAGTGTGGGTGGAAGTGATCCCTCTGAAACTAGTAACTAATGAGGTGTTAAATGAATTCAGTGAGTGGTTTGATAAACGGGTAACTGATGAAAATGAGGGTGGGTTGGTTGTAGGTAAGGGTAATTTTGAAATCAACACAATAGGTAGTGGACACATCAAATGCACACACACACACACACACACACACACACACACATATAGATTACGATAAGGTACCAGGTTGAAGAGCTTTTAAACACTACATTGTCAAAGGTTGATATATTTATCCAAACAAGGTTGAAGTGGTTTAGGTATCCAAGGTATAGGATATGGTCCTGAAACACAACTAGGCCAGGTGTAGGAATGGGATATAGGTTTTGTTCCAGGGTACCAAAGGTATGGTCAGGATAAACAACATGGCATTAGGTAAGGTAAGGTCATTAGGCTGAACAATACGAGTATCACATCGCAAGGTATAATGAGTACACTAATTCAAGTGTCACAAAAGGAGAGTTTATGGTTACGTGATTTAGGTAAGGTCGTAGGTAAGGCCATGGTATAGGGGAAAAACATGTCCCTAAGCTAATTAAATGACGGTTAGTTGAGAGTAATGTAGGTCATGATTGAGTATAGGCATGGTTGAGTCGAGGTAAACTTTGGTAGGTATAGGGAGTCAAATATAGGTATGGTGGGTTAGGAATAGGCAGTAGTGGTTTAGTTAGGTATAGGCATGGTGGAGTCTAGGTATAGGCTGACATGGTGGAGTCAGGTATAGGCATTTTAGGAATGGTAATTCTACACCTGGGCATGGTTTGGTCATGTATAAGCATGAGTCAAGTAATTTCCAAGTTATTGATCTTATGGAAATAATGTATTGTATGTATGTTGTGGTTAAATTTCCAAGTAATTAATATCATGGAAATATTAAATGATTAAGTAGAATATGGTTGATGTTATAAAATGGTAGGTATGTATTTTTTTATGATATATTAATTTCCAAGTTTTTGTTGTAAAATGGAAACTAACTAGGGTAGAATGTGAATGTAAAGGGGGGAAATTGGTTAGGGGTAAAAGTGGTCAAGATAATCTCCAAGGGCCCGATGCCCTCAGAGTGTTGCCTACATAGCCTCAGTGAAAAGGGGCCTCAGGCCAATGTAGTTCTTCCCATAAGCTAGGGAAGAATATGATAAGGGAGATGAATGGGTCGGTAGGTTTTAGGCATGATTGAGTCTAGGTCATTTAGGCATGGTTGAGTATAGGTTGAATAGGCATGGTTGAGTCTAGGTCATTTAGGCATGATTGAGTATAGGTTGAATATGCATGGTTGTCGTCTAGGTTGAATAGGTGTGGGTGATTTTGGTGGAAGAGGAATTCCTAGAATGTAGGTGTCAAAGGTTTAGTCTTGTGAAGGAGGATCAATAAGTAAGAAAAGAGGTGAATGGTAAGAGGAGACAAAAATCACCTAATTGGTAAGAACCGTTATGAGTCTATCATATCAAAGATTGGTCTTATGAACGTAAGACCCTAAATGGTTGCATGATTGACTATTCTAAGGGTGAAGAAAGTCACATGACCATGAAATGTCACATTTGTGGCACATCCCTTGAGTAGGTGGAAGATGAGAAAGAAAATATGGTGAGATGAAATGGGTTGTTTTAGTGTAACCTTGGTGTGAGACAACATTTCTCTTCTGCAAGATATCCAAGACTCAGAATAGGCAATTCTATAACAAAAAATTTATCTCTTTATCTTTTTGCTTTTACTTTATAGACTAGTCGATATGGGAAGTCTATGTGGGATGAAAATAATATCTTCTTGAGGTCTTCATGAAGCTGATCAATGCGGGAAGCTTCAGAATGTTTTTATTTTATTTTTATAGAAATAGTCTTCTTTTTTGTGATAGAATACATACAATATGGCTAGCTTTGTATAGTTGTCCTTCAAGGGAGAAGTCTATTTATAGCAGTAAGATAGAAATATAGATTTCCTTTTTGAGGGATTCATCTATTTGCTAGAAGTTTGACTCAAGGAGTTTAAATTTGAAAATCTCGTATATTACTTTTGATTTTTTTTTTTAAATTTTAGGTCATAGACAAGACTATAGAGAAGTATAGGCTTCTTTTATCAAGACAAAACCATAACACACAGGGGTTAGCTATGAAAGAGAGCTTTTAAGTGATAAACAACCATGGGATTCCATCCTTAGAAGGACTAAAAGTATCCATGAAAATCATATCATGAGTAGAGCCATGGTACTCATATTGAAGATAAGGCTAAAAGGTGATGGGTAATCACATGATTCTTGTTTAGTCATTGATCCTTAAAATAGGTAAGTGGAAGGTGAATGTTTCTCAAGGGACAAGACATTTAATAGAAATAAGGTGATATAGGACTTGATTCAACAATAGAATGGTTGAAGATGCAAGGCATTGAGGGGCTCAGGTTTGGGTTTACCTTCGAGTGAAGATAAATGATAAGCACCTGATCCATAGGCATGAGTAATGATATAGAGGTCCAAGCCAATTAGGAGAAATTGCCCCATTTACTTTTCTTCCACTTTTGTTACATGTTTATTTTCCTTCAGGACGAGGTTGCTAACCTTGAAGGTTCATTCTTGGACACGTTTATCGTAGGCATGTTTGATACATTTTGGTAGATTTGGAGGTGATCGAGAGCATTTAGATGGTGTTCATCTAATAAATCAAGCTGTGCCAAATTATCCTAGAAAAAATCATCATCATTGAGCATATATTTGAGTGAGATATGAAGAGATGGAATTTGGACTTTGAGAGGCAAGACAAACCTTTGTACCATAGACCAAAGAGAAAGGTGTGGTAGTAGTTGAGGTGTGAATACTAGTGCGATAAGCCCATAAGGAAAAAGGAATGTGTGTGTGCCAATCCTTACCAGTATCGTCAACCACTTTCATAAGAATTTTATTTAGAGTTTTGTTATTTGATTCAGCTTGGCCATTTGTTTGAGGATAATAAGGTGAAGAAAAATTGAGTTGAATGCTGAAGGCATCACAGAGTTTCTGTAGGGTTTTGTTTTTGAATTGTTTTTCGTTATCAGTGATGAGGTGGTGAGGAACACCAAAGTGAAAAATGATGTGATGGTTGATGAATTAACATATTTTATCATCTTTTATAGAAAGAAGAGGTATGGCTTCCACACATTTAGTGTAATATTTGGTAGCAGTAATAATCCATTGATGACATTGGGAAGAATGAGGGTTGATCTCTTGAACAAGATCCAAACCCCATTGAGAGAAAGGAAAAAGGTCTCGTGCAACCTGTAAGGTGTGACTAGGGGTGTGATGATGATTAGCATGTTGTTGACACTTCACAAAAAACTTGACATGGTCACAAAATTTGTGGTTTAAGGTTGGCCAATAATATCCCAGATGAAGGATGTGCTTAGTGACAGCTAAGGCACTGAAGTGACCTCCACAAATCTCGTCGTGAACTTCCTTGATGATGTATGGAATTTCAAAACTTGTAAGGCATCGTAAGAGGATACCATCTAAGTTGTATTTATAGAGAATACCACCATGATGACATAGTGAGAGACACTTCTGAGAAAGGCTTGTTTCCCATTGCGAGTAAGATCTGGAGGCAAAATTAAAAGAGAAAGGTAGTCAGCAAACTGCTTATATCAAAGGTCACTTGGGTCAGTCTCAATGTTTCCTACAAAGTTTATGTCTTGGATTATATAAGAAGGTGATTGAAACCTTTCTAAAATAAAAATATTTTTGAGTCGGAGGGAGAAGTGGATGTCAATTGGTTGATAAGACTCTGTCAGTAGACAATGAAATATGTGATTGATTTGTCTTCATACTGTCAGGTTTAATAGAGATCGGTCATGGTGACTTTCTTGATAACATTGATTGAAAAATGGTCTAAGAAAGCTTGGGCTACTTGATTACAAGAACAAATGAAATGTCTAGGTAGTCATCTATACCAATCCAATGTTGGTCCTATCAAATACATTGGGAAGGTTCATAGAAGCAAAACATCATCGTGGGATATTAGGTAGCACCCATGTTTAAATGGCCGCAAGTGTTGCTGCAGGTCTTGTTTACTGTTGAAGCAATTGAATTTAAGCATTTCCCAATGCACAGGGTAGGGATGAATGGGAATAGATGGATGGATATGCTCGTTACAGATTTTATCATAAGTTAAAGAATTACGGGAGCCAGAAACAGATGTTTCTAAGGTCTACATATTTTCCATCATCATCTTAATCAGGTCATTAGTAGGTTGTGATGAACGGGTGCCCCCTGTAGAAAAAGGGGGTTGATAATGAATGTATGAGGTGGGTGGTATGCTAGAGTATGGTGGTGCTGAGTATGAGAACTGCACAGGAGGAATAGATGTAGAATGCACATAGCCAGAATAAAGGATAGATGAGGTTGGGGGTTATTGGTAGTATGTGTAAGTGGGTGGGGTAGTTATAACAACTCTAGTGGTGATTAGGGGTAAGGACTGAAGGATAGAAAGGACGAGGTTCAAATGTTTCATTGTTTTCTTTATGGATTTGACGAAACAGATAAGGTGATGGGCCAAGGAGGAATACATGTTGCGATGGTCGGTTAGAGGTTATGCATGTGTTCTAAATTATTGATCTAATGCTGACTACGAGAGCTTCCTTTTGGCTAGGAGGAACTACCTAATTTATACAAAACAAGACCACAAAAGAGAGTTAAACAATATATGCCAGTGGAATTCCTAGTGTGTGCTAGATCTAGGAAGTGTGGTACTTCCTCGGTGGTAGTCAACCCACTGTTTAATATTGTCCTAAATAAATATTGTCATAAATAAATATTGTCCTACTGCAGTTGATATGATTTAGGTATCTCATCCAAATACAATAAACAAATATAATATAACAGGCTAAGTTATGATCATATCTAGAAGTAGGGTAGGTAGTCAAGGTGTTGGAACAGGTCAAGGTAAGATTATGGGTAGCTTGGGTTACTTGGATGTAGGTTATTAGGTTTTTGTTATTGGCAGGATTACCAAATACAGAGACTGACGTTGGTCAAGTATGACCGATGAAGGTTTAGAGAGAACCGACGACGATCATGGATAACTGGCGTTGGTATAGGCGGTATGATAGAAACTCAATGAAACTTGGTTTTGGGGGTTTGTCTAAGATTAAAGAGAGATGGTAAGGAGAATGGTTAGGTCTGTGAAGGTATTGGGAGTACTTAGAGATAATCAGGAATCGAGTATATGTGATCAAATGATTGTGGGTGGTGGAATGGTTGGGTTCATAGGGAGGTAAGATTGGCGGGATAAAAATGTAAATAGAGGCTGATAAACAGAAGCGAAGAAAATTTGTAAACTGAATAAAGATGAAATGATGCAAGTTATAAGCACACTTAATGGTGTTGTAGGTTTGATGGCTAGATGTTAATAATGGTTGATTTGTGAAATAATGCTCGATGCCGTGATCGTGCTTCCCAGAATGATACCGTGAATGCAAATACCTTTGAATCAGTCTTGGTGTTGGCTATGGCTGTCTGGAGGTGTGAAAGGGCTCTGGTTCTTGCTTGCATGCAGATATCCTTCATTCCAAAACTTGAGAATGTGTCCATCCTTCGAAACAAGGTTACCAAAATGAATATATGGTAACTGACCACGGTTTAGGGTTGACCAACGTCGATTAAGGCGGGAAATCCTAGGTTTTCTAAAAATGACAGATCTTGGCCAAAATGTTGGCTAACTCTATTTATTCTAGTAGATCAAAATGGAATGTTGTGCTTAGATAAGCTGGAATGTGGTTAGAGGAAGAATAGGCATGTGATTTTAGGGTTTAACTAAGTCTTAGTTAATTAAGGTAGGTAGGACTAAGTCTTAGTTAGTTATGATGAGTGAATATTGAGACATAGTAAAAGGGAAATATGCTAAAAATAGGTTTGTGATGATGTGTCTAGGTGAGGGGGTGGGATGAGGTGTCTAGGTGAGGGGGAAATTAGTTTTAATTAATGTAATTAAATAATGAATGAAGTGAGGATGAGTACTACTTTAATTATAAATAATTAAACTAATATTAATGTGGGGTAAAAGGGTCATAGTTAGGTGAATATGTTTAAGTTGGCTGTTCGAAAAGGGACCAAGAGGAGTGTGACCCAATTTTGGTGTCTACACATGGATGGCATTGAGACCTTTGGTGATTCACCATAACTGAAGAATGATTTATACATTGTTTTGGGGATCTTCCATTAATGTTATCTTTTATCACCCCGACCCCTTTTTCTTTCTGTGTTCTTTTGTATTTTGTCAGGGCTAAAACTTTTCCTAAGTATGGAGCTGAACACGGAGGGTATCCACGTGTCCCTTCAATGCATTTTGGAGAAGGCACAAAACATCAAGAACCTTCGAGTAGTGAGAATCCTCAATGTGGCTAAAGCATGATTAAACAACCCCAAGTGGGTTAAAAAGTCAATAGATAAAGTGGACGAGCGCACAAGCCTCCACATGTCGCCCAGGTGCAACTTCAAAAGGAAAAAGAAAAGGAGAAGCCTTTGGGCAGCGCAGAGTCTCCACGTATCATATAAAGAAATTTCCATTGTCCAAGGAACCAATTAAAGAAGCGAAGGGCTCGAGGTTCGGTGGAGTAAATGTGATCACAGGTCCCAAAACATGCACTTAAGATCTACTTCAAAGTTTGAAGATCTTGTAGGTAAAAACTAAATGCCAACGGTGAAAATATTAATGGAGGAATGTTAAAGCAAGAGCCACGATGTCTATATAAGAATGTTCTTGTGTCAGTAGTAGGAGGAGGAATAGAGAAAAAGAAATTTCAAAGCTCTGAAGGAGTAATTTAGGTTCATTCTATTATGTTAACTTGCCTTAGAAAATCTCTATTGTAAATGAATACTATAATTTGTGCCATTTTGGCCTTATGTACTGTTTTCTCTATTAATAAGAGTTCTTGTTCTGTGCACTAAAATTTTGCAACCTTCTGTGTCCTCTATGTCTTCCTATTTACATTTTTAGTTTTAGATGAATGTTTGAATATCTATCATGCTACACACCCTTAGAAATTTTACACAAATCTATTCATTCACTCAAGGTTATCCTTTAATGTTATCCGACCTTTGATAATTTGAGATATCTCTGGAATAGTTTATTATGCTCAAATCTCTTCAATTAATATAGTATATATTTCAATAATATCTCTGTGCGCTTTAGTAATAGTCCCGGTTCTAGTCACCTGTAGATAGGAAAATTCAAACAATATTTATAGCATACCATTTATGATGTGTAATCTCTCTAATATCCTTATCTCAACTCAAAGTAGAGAAGAGCTAGCTTCTGTAAAATCAGGAGGTTATCTTAGGGGCCAAGCCCCACATCTCTAAGATTTCCCAAAGCTTTGGTGATTAATCGTCAACAAGACCTAAAATAATAAGAAGAGGGAGATGCAGAGGAAGGAAAGTTGGACCACTCAAAGAATAAAATGTATTATTCTCGGCGGAGCTGTAGTGGTGCAAGAACCTTCTAGAAGGGAATCTTAGAATAAGAAAAGAAAAAGAATCTTCGCAAGAAGGTCACAGTTGTCACTAGTTGAAGTGAAGAGTCGAATTTAGAAACAGTGGGTGCCTCGGTAAGAGAGGAATTAGAACAAGAATTTGAATAGAAGTTGAAAAGGGAGAAAGAAAAATTAGATGCGAAAGCTCAGGAAAAATAGAAGGAACTCATATATGGGGAAGAAGGAAGTAAGATCCCGGTCAAGGAAATCATGCCGGTCTGTTATCCCGTAAAATTGACAAGGGAAATTTTACCGATAACCATACCGAAAATTTTGTTCCGATCCCTCATTAGGGATCCCTTGCGTTCGAAACGTTGCAAAATCCCTTTTCCGGGAAATCTGGTTTTCTGAACTTAGTCATTTTTGGTCTTTTTGGTTGGGCGCATGGAATTGCTATGTAACATCACTTTTTGGTGCGCCCCCTTTAAAACCTTTGGCGCGTATTTTCCTGTGTCAACACATCTTTTGGTGCGCCTTGATATGTTGAGTCTTCCCTGCGTGCGCCAAGGCGCATGCACCTTCGTGTTAGCACACCTTTTGTTGCGCCTCCTTTTGGTGCGCCACAGGTGCACATAATATCATGTCGACACCACTTTTGGTGCACCAAAGGGCACACTTAATTCCATGCTGGCAAATGCTTTGGTGCGCCAAAGGGCGCATGCTTTCCTATGTCGACAGTAATTTTCATGCGCCCTTTACAAAGTTGGTGGCGCATTTATTACTGACTCACATATATATATATATATATATATATATTTACGTGCCTGCAAATGTCATTATCACCAGAGCATCACGTTTTTATTCTCTGAGCCTGTCAGCCCCTGCCTTGTCGTTTTCAACGCGTTGTGGACCCGTTGCACGTTTTTCACTATTTATCCGGTAAGAGGTTCTTATCTCTTTCGTATGTTTTACGTTTTTGGTTCTTGGGTGCTTGTTGGTTTGGTTTTGGATTGAAATTTTGAACTAGCCCCCCCCCCCCACCTTGCTGTCTTTCCATATTCTTCCCCCTCTTTCCAGATCTGCTGGTAGAGGAAGTTGTTTTGAAAGCATGGTGTAAATCCCTTTTGGTTAAACCATTTCATTACCCAAGTAACCTTGGAAAAGAAATGAAAAGAGAAGCTAAACCATGTAAAAACCCCTCTGAGGATAATTAAGCTCTAAAAAAGACTCTGTTTTTCCCTTTTCACGACCTGCAACATTTGCGCCTTTGGCATCTGTCACCCCTGCAACATGAATAAAATCCACGCCAATGGCACACCCAGCATGCCTGTCACATCAAAAACTTTCACGCCCTCAAGGCGCGCCTCCTTCACATGCTGCAAGCGCTAGCCTTGCGCCCTCCTTAGGCACCTCAACCTTATTTGTTACATCACGTATACATGCGCCTCCTTGGCGCACCCTGCATCTGTGCAACATCAGCTTAATCTGCGCCAAGTGCAAAACTTGGAAGGCGCAGGTGCTTTCCTCGTTGCAAAAACATCATGTTGTGTAAACCCTCCATGCGCCGCGCCAAGTTGCCTTTGGCGCACGAAAAGTTCCTGTTACACAAACCATACATGCGCCAAAGGGCGCACCAAATCCCCATGCAACATGAAAAATCTATGCGCCTTTGGCGCATCCTGTCTCTATGTAACACGATGTCTCCATGCGCCCTTTACAAAATGTACCCTACAGTATCCATGCGCCATGCGCCTTTGGCGCTGATTTAACCTTTGCAACACCTCTTTTCTGTGCGCCTTACCTATTTAGCCCTGTAAGCTACAGCTTTCATGCGCCCTGCGCCCTGAGCCTCAAAATCACTAACTCTTTCTTCTGTTAACATTTCAATGGAAGATCAAATGGCTAATACAACCTTTTTGGATTGGGTCTCGCTTCTTCTTCGTGCAGATCAGCAACTAAGCTCGAAAGAACATATGTCTACATCAAGCAGGAGACCTACCAAATCCAAAGGCAAGGCCAAACTTACAGAAGAAGAGATGAAATACAAGTATCAGAGAGTCAGAATGCCTGACTCCCAGGCCGAATGCGACCTAGATATCAGGACTCAGAGTTGGGTCACATTGATATGGAGGAATTCTGGGTCAGAACTCAGAAGGTAACTAGAAGTCCATGGATGGAAAAACTAATAGGCAGTGCCCTACACTTCGCCGGAGGAATCCCAGTCAGCACCATCAACAATGAATTCATGATGGTGGTCGCCTGGTGCTACAACAAGGACACAAGGTGTGTCGTAAATGACAAGGGCGAGGTCGTCATTAACCTCACTGCCCGCCACTTCGAAATAATACTCGGCATCCCTCATCACCGGCACTTTGTGGCCGTCAGCCAAGAGGATTGTATTAAGGCCTGGGATGATAACAAAGATCAGTGCATGCAGCTGATGAACGAGGTCTATTTGAAAAATAAAAAGGTGGTGACCCGATGGCCTCAAACCATCCACCGCGGTGACTTCTCAGAGGAGCTCAGCGACACCATCACATTCCTGAGCAGGGTTTTTGGGCTTCCTGACACCCACTTTTTCCATAAATGGATGCTGCGGTACTTAGAGACCATGAACAAGAACGTGCCCGATCAGCGCTTTTATTGGGGAGAAATAATAAGCAGCACAATCTCTGAGCAGCTTCAACAATTCCTTACAACGGGAAGATTCTATATGAACTCCTATGTTGTCTATGCTGCAGCATCAGAGAGAGACTACCCAGGCCTGATACGAAGTGGAGTTTGGCCTCAGGTCAAAATATATGAGTACTACCCGGAATTGAGGCTGGAGAATAGCATCTCTCAGTTCACAAAGATTAATGATGTGTTTTTCTATCACATCATCTGCTGTTGAGGCCAAATATGACTTATGGTCGCACGACCAAGAGCATAGTGGCAGCTACTGAGAAATGGGGGGCCCTGTTCACCCAATTTCCCACATTCACCTATCTGAGGGCGCCAACTTCTTGGGAGAGCCGACCAGACTGCCGAGGTATGCTGGGCCTAAGCTGATTTTGCTGGAGCTGTCAAGACAGCTGATCACATATCACGAGAAGTGCCTCAAAAGAAAGAAGGGTGGAACTCCTTTCCCCCTCACAGTAGGCCGATATACATGCCTTACCCACCACAAGGCAAAGGACATGTTCGCAGAGCTGGAGCTGCTCAATTTGAGACATGATTTCCCGGCCAGGCCTACCTTCGACCCAAGGAATTGTCTGCCAAGGGCAAAGCTCGATCCAATCCACATCCCTCAGATCGAGGACATCTACATCGACATCATCCATGAGGTTGAGCTCAGGAGAAAGGATCATTCTCGCTTAGCCTTGGTAGAAATCATCCAATATGGGGTAGCAATTGTCCCCAAAGGCTTCCAGACTACGGAAGATGAAATAGACCAAGTATATACTAATACGGATGGGGCCAATTGGCCTTTTCCGGCCATTGATAGAACTAAGGCACCTCAGACGATTGAGGAGAGGGTCAAGGAGACTCTGCGCAGAACAGAGCATTGGTGCCGGATGAACGGGTTAATCTACCTCGGGGTTGATTTCACAACCTCCCCATTGGGTAACGCACCTCCTTGATCCAAACAGCAGCCTAAAGGTAAGGGCAAAGGCATAGAGGGTGAATCCAGCACCACTCAGGAAGAAGCTCCAGCAAGTCCTCCTTCCGCCGCACCCGAACAGGTTATAACTCTGGCTTCACCAGAGAAAGAAGCAGAAGAGGATGTTCCAATAGGCCCATCCACTCAGGATGTCGGCATTACTACAGCAACCGAGGTCCCTTCTATCCCTTCTTCTTCCCTTCCTTCCCCTCCTCGAGTGACTCAAGCGGCCATTCCTTTGGTCGTGTCCTCTCCCCCTTCTTCTACTCCTCCCCCCGCTTCTTCGTCTATCTTCTCTTCCCTTGCGGATCTTTCCTCCTCCATTTCTTCCCTCATCTCTGAGCTCCCTTCCCTTCCTATGTCTTCCGCAGCTGCAGTATCCCTTCCTCCCATGGGCACTTCTTCGGCTATTCTCTCCATGCCGCCTCCACGTGTCTCCACGTTTTTCCCCTCCACTACTATAGCTGCCCCCTTTTCCGTTTCCGGCCCTTCTCCCATAGGTCCAGCCTGGATCTCCCAGCAGCTAAGTCAGCAAAAGAGGAAAGTTCCCATCGCTCCGATGGACTTTTCTGTAATCCCATCTAAGGGGGCAAAGAAGCAGAAGCCCGTCACACGCTTCTCTCAAAGTGCTGCGGGAGAGAGGGTTATGGAGATCGCGTACCCCAATCCCCTCAAGGAGAAAAAGGATCTGTCTCCGACAATTTTACTGTGACCCAAGTCACAATGGGGACATCTTCTGAAAGCCTTCAGGGGGAAGCCCTTTCTGTAGTTGACGCCCTCTGCAAGAAGCTTCAGGAGACAAAGGAAGAGAAAAGGCAATTGAAAGAGCAAAACAAATATCTGCTCCAAGCCTTACAGAAGATGGGTAGTGCGCCTCCCACAACTGCCACCGAGACTTCTGAGCTTCTCAGCCAGGAGAAAATTAATGAGTACGCAAAGATCGGCGAGCAGGGTATGGCCGTTTCCGCTTGGAGGAGCCAAATCCTCAAAGACAGTGAAAAATTAATCGCCGAGTTCTCTAACTTGTATTTGAACATCAATAAGGTGAATAAAGAGCTCCAAGCATTAGCGGGGCCCATATCAGAAGAGCTGGAACATGCTAGACTGCAGCACGAGACCTTCCAACAAATGTTCGACTGTTCAGTCGAAGATCTGGTTAAGTTCGGTGTCTTCGGCCATCCCAGGGCCCTCAACAAAATCATGTCCACTTTGGACTACTGGGTGGATCAGCTGGAATTTGTCTTAGAAAAGATTGACAAAGTGAAGGAAGAAGCCCTGGACGCGATGCATCAAATGGAACGGATCGTTCTTAACATGTCACTGGGGTTACTTACTCCTTCCTTCACTTTAAGGAAAGCTGATGAAACCACCCAGATCTTTAAAGAGATCATTTCTCAAGGGATGGGGCCAGAGGTCACTTTTGACGCAGAGTCTATCAACAACCTGCTAGCCTATCGAGACTTCATTGGGTTACTCATTGAAGCGGAAAAAGACTATTCCAAGCTCCCCGAGAAACTCATAGATGAGCGGGAAACTTGTGAGGTGATCAGTGATAGGCACAAGGATCCTTCCCAGGATCAGCTAGGGCCAATGATCAACAAGTTTATGGAATACCGCTCTCAATTCCATATCTCATCACCTGAGCAACAACAAAAGCAGTCCACCCCCTTTCGGCCGCAGGATGACGACGACGAGTAGCTTCTTCTTCTTCTTCTTCTTCTCTCTCTCTCTCTTCTTCGGCTTTCTTTTCGAGAATATCTGAAGTATGTTGATACAAATGATGACATCATCCATGTTGCATCATGGGATGATGTCATCCATCAAGTTGTAAAAAGTCAACATGACTTTTAGATATTTTGTAAATATCTTTGTAAATAAGTTGTTGGCTCCTTTTTGCCTTCTTTTCTCTCCTTCTTCTATAAATACCCCAATACTTGTTGTATTATGGATGGATGAATATCTTTCAGATGAAAAATAGAAGTGAGGAGAAAAGACTTTGAGCTTTTTGTAACAGAAGGAAAATATTAATACAATATTTAGACTTTGTGCTGAATACATGTGTTATGTGCATTGGATCTTTCTTACGTTAGATCTGTGTGTTTATTCTGTTGGATCCACTTCTATTTTATTGTCATTTATTTATCATCAGTATTGCTTTGCTCATTTATGCAAATAGGTTTGGCTCTGTTTACTACCAATCCCAAAACATAAACCTTCTGACCTTTCTGCTTTGGAATTCATTTCTTTTCTCCCTTCGGACCTGCTCTTTCTTCATCCCCTCTTCCTTTCCTTTCTTTTCACAGTCGGAAACACCCCTACTGGGATGAGATCCCAAACCCCCGAAGGCAGAATTTGTGAGACTTGCACAGATTCCTGCTGGTAGAATAGCAATAAACCAGTTTCACTTTGCTGACTCAAAGAGGGGCTATGCCCTGCACACTGTTGGCTCGTTTATCCATAGATCTGCCCAAGCGACAGATTTTCGGACCAACAGTTTTTGGCGACTCCGCTGGGGATCGAATAGATCTATCAGATCTATGATGGTGGTAGGATAGAAAATCAGAAAAATAAGAAAATTGCTGCCTGTTTGCAAATCTGCATATTTTGTCAAAAATCTAAAATTTTTGCAAAAAGTGACTCAAATTAAAAATTTTTCTTCTGAGAGCCATAGATCTGGCCTAGTTGGGGACCTTTAGTTCACTGAGTTTTTATAAAAATCAGTTTCTTGCCATAGATCTGAGTTTTTGACTGTTTACCAAAAGTTTGAAACCCTTTGAAAAAAGTCAAAATTAGATCCGAAAATCAGCTTACTAATCTTCTCTGCCATTTTATCCTCGCTGTTATTTGTCATTAACCGCAATCGGTTTTCTGAAGAGGATAGTTTTTAAATATTTAGAAAAGTACATGCTGCTGGTTTTTTCCAGAAAAGCCAGAAAATCAGCAAGTACAACCAAAAAGAAAGTTTGAATCTGTGCGCTATTAAATCGCAGATCGGAAAGACACACTGGCAGGTGAACCCTTTACGCGTAGTAGGAGAGCTCGTGGAGAAACTGATCCTATTTTCAATTTACTTCAGAGGCACAATTTCAACGTGACACTGGCACATTTTTCAATCGCTAAGCTCGGCCAACTGGTCATCCAGGAGTGTCTCACCTCCAAGAGGAAAAAATGGGCTTTCGAAAGCTTTTGGAATCCAGGTCACCTTGATAGTGCCTTGACTACTAAGTAGAACCGTGCCTAATCCTAAGCCCGTGATGTGTCTCCAGATCCATTCAAAGTATAGTGGTACCATGGGGATCTGCTATAGGTCTGTTGTCTGTACATATGGATTCACCTGGACAGATCTAAGTGGTGAGTAGACGAGCCAATCAGTGAACCAGAGCTTAGCTCCTAACTTTGAGTCGGCTAAGCGAAACTTGTCCTTTGATAGCTATTCTGATTAACAGGATTCGATGTCGAATTCTCACAGATTAATAGCATGATCGGGGCATTTGGGATCTCATTCCAGTAGAGTGTTTCAGGCTGCTGATTTGGAAAGTAGATGATTTGACTGGATCAGACTTTAGAACAGATCCGAAGTTTGAAAAGTATTGAATTCCAAAGCATGTAAGTGTCACAAGATTTATGTTTTTGAGAAGGTAAAAAAAATGAGCCAAGACACTACTTTTTCCATGGGAGTGTAATTAAGCTCATACTGATGAGCATTAATGCTCGGCTTAATTATATATGAATGTCTTGTTCATATTAAACACATAGACATCGTGTTGTGCCAAGGAAGATCTCCCAAGGTGTGCATAACACAGTTGATATGTAGCACAAAGTCTTAAGATTTGCATTCCCAGAGTTCTTCTGTTACCAGGATAGGGGGATGCATCTGATCTCTCCTCACTTCTATGTTCATCTACAAAAATCTTCATTCCTGAATGACAATTAGTGTTCCAGTATTTATGAGTATATGATGGATTGAAGAAAAGCAAAAAGGAGCTAACTAGTATGTTATATAGATATCTTACTAAATGGCTTGAAGTCTTTCCTTGTAGGCTTCTAAGCTATTTGATGGATTACATCATGTGGAGGAATTTCAACCACGGATGATGACTTTATTGGATGCAATCTCGATTTTGTGGCATTTCAACAATAAATTTGAGTAGTTTACTGAGATGTGATGCCAGAAGAAGAACACTTTTTAGAAGATTGAAGCCTGTAGCCTTATATTCGTCAGAGTCTTTCGAAGATGCGGAAAAGAACCATGGGGGTGTTTTTTGCCTGAGTTTTGGATTTTGCTCAAGAGATGGTGCATCGACGTAGTATTTAACCCCATGTCATGTATCGCTACTCATGGAATATGATGATCATATCTCATTGATTCCAAGTGGATCTCAACATCCATTTAAAGGCAAGTAATGGGCGTGACTTGATAGCCCGAATGTGCCCCAGGGCGTCAGTGAAAGTTGTTAGTATCACTCATCTTCTTTTGAGAATTTTAATTTGATTGATAGCTATATGGGGCCATCCATGAGAGACAAAATTCTTATGCCTTCACAGTAGACTTCAATGATCATTAGTTGCAATGCATTGGTAGTGGAAAATAATCTTCCCAGGGAAAACCTTGTTTATGTGACAAAATTTGGTACAAATTTGGATGATGGCCACAAAGTGCTTCGGTGCCTGACTGGGATGCCAAGTATTCGAGATCCAGTCAGAATGACGGGCAGTAAAGGTTTATGAAAACCTGGGACTTGCTGTTGATCGAGGAAACCTTGTGTCCTAAATTGATAAAATTGTACAATCAGGAGGTACAAGATTTCATTGTATGACAGTCGCTAACGAAGAAAAATAATCCACTGAAGGTAATAATTTCAATCTCACATATAGCTTAATGAGAAGCTTGTCCAGCTATGGACTTCTTGTATCTCTCTCCCTTGGGACCCAGATTTCCTTTCCTATAGTCAACGTGAAGAAATGGTGAGTCTCTTGACATCCATACTGCAGTCAACCTGTAAAGAGTTCGTGAGCATCCTGACACAAGGAAATTCAGACTCCCAAATCTGCTCTTCAGTAAGCTTAGCCTTTAAACTTGGTTTGCTAAAGTCTCATGCAAGAGGTAGATATGAACAACTTTCGAACTCACTTGCATGATCAAGGAGGAAGAAGAAGCGAGATTTTCCCTATGGAGGAAGACCATGATGAATGCTCGCCACTATGATGTGTTCATCCCTAGAATATTCTTGCAGAAGAAAGAGTGTATATATCTTTCCCCCCCAAGTAGCTATAGACAAGCATGAAGAATATGGAACGTGCAGGCCAAAGAAGCTCAAAGCCTGATGTTTATTGCGCCAGAGGGTGTTACAAAGGTTAAAGGGTGCACGAAAGGCGCAGTGTCGACATGGATAAAAGCTACGCCTTGGCATTTTAGGTAGAAGGGCGCATGAAAATTGTGTGTTACTTTGGGATTCGGTGCGCCCTTTGGCGCGTGGATGGATCGTGTAACACTGACTTTTCGTGCGCCAAAGGGACATGGCGCGGCGCACGAAGGGTTTACACAACATGATGTTGATGTAATCGGGGATGAACCTGCGCCTTTATTGCTTCATACTTGCGCAGGTAAAGCTTGTGTTGCATGGAAGCTGGGTGTGCCATGGGCGCATGGAAAAAGGGATGCAACATGGATGGATGGTGCGCTATTGGGGCGCAGGTTTAACACTTGAAGCACGCGAAAAAGGCGCGCCTTGAGGGCGCATGAGCTCATTATGCAGCAGGCCGAAAGGGTGTGCCATTGGTGTGGATTTTGCTCATGTAACAGGGTGGGTAGATGCACCAAGGGGGCGCAACTGTTCTTAGTGTTGCAAGACGCACCAATGCGCCAAGGGGAAAAGACAGTGAACAAACCTTCTTTACAAAGGGGGGTTCATTATGATGTAGGTTCTTCTATCCCTGACTTCTTATTTGAAAGGCTCAGCTGGGTAAACGAAACGGTTTAGATCAGGAGGGCTACGACCACTGTTTCAAGAAAACGTCCTTCTCCAGCAGATCTGGAAAGAGGGAGGATAGCATAGGGGGAGGGCAGCCAACTTTAAAACATATATTTTAAAGACCAGACCAGCAAACATAAAAACCAGACCACCACAAAAATACCAAGAACCGAAAACACCAAACACACAAGGGGGAGAAGAACCTCTTACCTGATAAATAGCAAAAGTGTGCAATGGGTCCACAAGGCGAAGAAATCGATGGGTAGGAGCTGACAGGTTTAGAAAAATCACGTGCTTTGCAATAGTGAAAATGACATTGGGCGCGTAAAAAACCTATATATATATATATATATATATAGGTAAACCTGCCATTAATGCGCCAACCACTTTTGAACTGGCGCATGAAAATCGTTGTCGATAGGAGAAAGCGTGCGTTGTTTAGCGCATGAGAGTATTTGACAACAGGAGACGAAGTGCGCCTTGCGTGCCAAAAGCATTGTCGACATGAAGTTATGTGCGCCCTTTGGCGCATCAAAAAGCGGAGTAACAAAAGTTGTGTCAATAATAAGGCGCATGCGCCTTGGCGCACGCAAAAGGAGAGAGGAAGAAGAAGAAGAAGAAGAAGAAGAAGAAGCAGCTACTCGTCATCGTCATCCTGCGGCCGAAAGGGGGTTGCCTACTTCTGATGCTGCTCAGGAGATGGTGCTACTTATTATTTCTCCCCAGCAAAAGCGCTGCTCAGGCACATTCTTATTCATTGTTTCCAAGTACCTCAGCATCCATTTATGGAAGTAATGGATGTCAGAAAGCCCGAAGACCCTGCTTAGGAAAGTGATAGTATCGCTAAGCTCTTCTGAGAAGTCACTGCGGTGGATGATTTGGGGCCACCGGGTTACCACCTTCTTGTTTTTTAAGTAGACTTTGTTCATTAGTTGCATGCATTGGTCTTCATTGTCTTCCCAGGCCTTGATGCACTCTTCTTGGCTGACGGCCACAAAGTGCCGGTGGTGAGGGATGCCAAGTATCATCTCAAAATGACGGGCAGTGAGGTTTATGACTACCTCGCCCTTGCTGTTTTCGACACACCTTGTTTCCTTGTTGTAAGATTATGCAATCACCATCATGAATTCATTGTTGACAGCGCTGACGGGGATTCCTCCGGCGAAATGTAGGGCACTGCCTATTAACTTGTCCATCCATGGACTTCTTGTAACTTTATGAGTTCTAACCCAGAATTCTTCCATGTCAACGTGACCTAATTCTGAGTCTCTGACATCCATACTGCATTCAGCCTGTGATTCAGGCATCCTGACCCTTTGATATTTGTACTTCATCTCCTCCTCTGTAAGCTTAGCCTTTCCTCTTGGTTTGGTGGGTCTCTTGCTGGATGTAGACATATGTTATTTTGAACTCAGTTGTTGATCTGCATGAAGAAGAAGCGAGACCCAATCTAAAAAGGTTGAATTAGCCATTTGATCTTCCATCGAAATGTTAGCAGAAGAAAGAGTTAGAGATTTTAAGGCTCAGGGCGCGAGGTGCATGAAAACTACAGCTAACAGGGCTAAATAGATAGGGCGCACAGAAAAGGAGTGCTGCAGAGGTTAAATTGGTGCCAAAGGCACATGGCGCATGGATACTGCATATTGCATTTGATATAAGGGCGCATGAGAATTGCGTGTTACATTGGGATTCAGGATGCGCCCTTTGGCGCTGGATGGATCATCTAACACTGACTTTTCGTGCGCCAAAGGGACATGGCACGGAAAACGAAGGTTTTACACAACATGGTGTTGTTGTAATCGGGGATGCGCCTGTGCCTTTAGCGCTTCATACTTGCGCAGGTAAAGCTTGTGTTGCATGGAAGCTGGGTGCGCCATGGGCGCATGGAAAAAGGGATGCAACAGGGACGGATGGTGCGCTATTAGGGCGCAGGTTTAACACTTGAAGCACGCGGAAAAGGCGCGCCTTGAGGGCGCATGAGCTCATTATGCAGCAGGCCGAAAGGGTGCGCCATTGGCGCAGATTTTGCACGTGTAACAGGTCGGGTCAGATGCGCCAAAGGGGCACAACATGTTCTTAGTGTTGTAGGACGCGCCGATGCGCCAAGGGGGAAAAGACAGTGAACAAACCTTCTTTACAAAAGGGGGTTTCATCTATGATTTAGGTTCTTTTATCCCTGACTTCTTATTTGAAAGGCTCAGCTGGGGTAAACGAAACGGTTTAGATCAGGAGGGCTACAACCATTGTTTCAAGAAAACGTCCTTCTCCAGTAGATCTGAAAAGAGGGAGGATAGCATAGGGGGAGGGCATCCAACTTTAAAACATATATTTTAAAGACCAGACCAGCAAGCATAAAAACCAGACCACCACAAAAATACCAAGAACCGAAAACACCAAACGCACAAGGGGGGAGAAGAACCTCTTACCTGATAAATAGCAAAAGTGTGCAATGCGTCCACAAGGCGAAGGAAAACGATGGGCAGGGGCCGACAAGTTCAGAACGATCACGTGCTTTGACAAAATTGAAAATGACACTTGGGCACATAAACCACCTATATATATAGAGGTAAACCTGGTCATAAATGCGTCAACCACTTTTTCAACTGGCGCATGAGATTTGTTGTCGAAACGGAGAAGGCGATGCGTTGTTTGGCACATCAAGAGCATCTGCCAACATGAGATAAAGCGCGCCCCTGGCGCACCAAAAGCTATTATCGACACGAAGATTATGTGCGCCCTTTGGCGCACCAAAAAGTGGAGCAACACAAGTTGTACCAACAATAAGGCGCATGCGCCTTAGCGCACACAGGGAAGAGACTAAACATTCTTTGGCGCACCTAAAAAAGTTGTGTGTTGACATTGAAAACCATGCGCCAAAGGATTTTTAAGGGGGTGCATCAAAGGTTAGTGTTACAAGGATATTTCATGCGCCCAGCCAAAAAAGGCTCAGAAAGACTAAGTTCGAAAACTAGATTTCCCGGGAAGGGATTTTACAACGTTTCAAACGCGAGGGATCCCTAATGAGGGATTGAAACAAAATTTTCCGTATGGTTATCTGTAAAATTGCCCTTGTCAATTTTACGGGATAACAAGCCATCAAAATCCATATATGAGGTTTACCACAGGGTCTTGTTGTACTTACATTACCCTCTACGTAAACCGAGAGAATATCCTAATAAAGTCGACTTATTAGCGAAAATCAAAGCATGGATTCCCACATATCTGCATTCATTATGTCATGCAGTATCCTGGATGTAACTCACAAGGATGTGTCGGTTCACCTTTTTCTAGAAACTCTACAAGGGCCCGCAGTTGAATGGTTTCAGCATTTGTCGGCCGGATCTATTATGAGTTGGGGCACCTTGCGGGATGCTTTTGAAGACAGGTACAAACCTTCAGAAGATGCATTTACATTATTATCATAGGATCACTCACAATGAAGAAGAAGGCAAATGAAACCATGCTTAAGCGATTTTATCGCTAGGTTCAATGCATTAAACAATCGTGTCCCTGTTGCCATGCTTCCAACACCGGAAAATCAAAAGTGTTTCTTCGTAAACGCTATGAGCTCGAAAGTTAGTTTCTTGCTCCTTCAAGAATGAGTGGCCACCTTGATTCTCACCCAAGCCACTGCCATTCGAATAGAAGATAATTTGATAATATCTGGCGAATTGAAAAAGGAATCATCCAAGCCTAAATCTTTGGGCCCTTCGCCCACTACTTCGTCTGATCCAGCCTTTCAAAAGATGGCAGAATGACTTGCTTGCATTAAAGAAGCAGTTGGCCCAGGCCTCCCCCAGTTCCTCATACCGGGATATTCCGCGGAGGAATTTCGTTCCTAAAAATGTTTCACAAAGTCCGCGCTTACCCGCAACTACTCCGCGGTTGGCGCTTGAGGCTCCTCCGGTCAACGCTCTGGCCGAAATCGAAGAAGAAGAGCAGTATTATGAAGAACCTTCATCTCATGGTGAAGATGATCAAGATGTCGGTGAACCGACTGGTGACTCTACTATCGGGTATATGGAATTTGATGAGGAAGAATCTGATGAAGAAGAGGGTACCCAGGGATATGCAAGCGGACAGTCATACACTTGTTTTTACTCGCTCGCAAGGAAAAGAAGTGGAAGTTGCTGCCCATGTCCAGCAGGAGAAGGCCATGTCAAATGCGCCTCCGATCATTGCTAAAAGAGGTAATCCTCTTCCTACTCAACTCCCTGGCAAATCTTTTACAAGGAAATCCTTTCCCCCCATCTCTCCTCCAAATCAGTCCTCTCATGTTCCTACCAAGACCAGTAATCCTATTCCACCATCGCGAAGTGAGGGACTCATTCCTTCACCAACGCAACCCTTGGCCGCATTTGATATCATAGATCATGCAAAAAAGACCAAGATCCAAATGTCTGAAGCTGAGTATCTTCAGTCAAATCCCGAACAGCTTGTAAGATTGACCAAGTATATTCAAAGTCAAGCTGTTGTATCTAAGCAGGTTTCCCCAAAAGGAATCCTTTCCACTCCCCCTGAATCCCACATAAATGTTGCCTCAACATCTGCATCAGGCAAGATAGAGCCTTTCTATCTCTCCCTCCTAATCAATGGTCACAAGTTGAGTAACTGCATAATTGATTCCGGGGCTTCTGATAACGTCATGCCGGCAAAATTCGCCCATGCTTTGGGCCTCACTCTTACCAAGCCTTTTGGCAGATGTTATTCCTTGGAAACCAAGCAGGTTCCGTTGATTGGCCAAATCAAAGATGCGCAATTTGCATTTGCGGCATTCCCAGAGAAGAGAGTAAAGATGACAGTTCTCGTTGCTGACATTCCAGCAGCCTACGGAATTTTGCTGGGAAGAAGCTTTTGCAGCGAAGTTGGTGGAGAGATTCATATGGACTGGTCTAAAGCTAGAATTCCCGTCAAAGGTGTAATGCAGACTTTGGAGCCGGAATCACAAAAGAAGTACTTGGTTACTAGCTCTGAGGACCCCAAAGCTCAAATCCTTTTTGAATCATCAGGGATGGGGAACTATTTCTTGTCTACCGAGTCTGACAAAATGGTTGTTCTCGTTCAAGAAGGAGATCTTAATAAGATCTGGACCTTGCAGTTCGATGGCAGCTGTGCAACCAGCGGATGTGGCGCCGAAGCCGTGCTAATATCTCCCGAGGAAGAAGTCATTCCTCTCTCTTTCAAGTTGCAGTTTTTTAACACAAATAATACTGCTGAGTATGAATCTTTGTTACTTGGCATGCAAGCCGCAAAAGAAAGAGGGATTAAGAATCTGAAAGTGCAAGGCGATGCGGAGCTAGTTGTGAATCAAGTTAAAAGGATTTACCAAGTGAAGAATGAAAGGCTCAGGCATTACCGTAATGCGGTATGGGACAGCATTGAAGAGTTTGATGCTTTTTCGATTGAATCCATTCCAAGAGCCCAAAATGACATGGCCGATTCATTGGCTGTTTCAGCATCCCTCATGCTCCCTCACCCAGGTTTGAAAACAAACAAATACACCATTGAGGTGGTTTTCCACCCGAGCGTGCCAGACAATTCTCAGCACTGGCAAGTATTCAACGACGATAATCAACTCATTGCCTTTCTAGAGAAGGCGGAAAATTTTAAAGAATTACACTTTGAAGGATCTACTTCCACTTGCCGTGAATCAGTCACCGATCAAGACGATGAATCTGAAGGGAACGACGGCATATGTCAGCTCAAAGGAAATAAAATTCCAAAGGGCCTGGTTTCTCTGGAGCGGTTGTTCGACAGGCATGACTATTTTGTGAAAAAGAAGAGGCGAGATGACCCTGACTCATCCCCAGAAACCGAACCGGTCAATATAGGTTCGGTAGAGCACCCACAATTTGTGAACATTGGAAAATGTTGCACGCCTGAGGAGAAGCGGAAATTTGTCAAGTTGCTGAAGAAATATATGGATGTGTTGGCATGGTCCTATGCCGATCTAAAGTCTTTTAAGCCAAAGGACGTTCAGCATGACATCCCGTTGAAAGAAGATGTCAAAGCCTTTCGCCAGAAGCAGAGGCACTATAATCCTAAGATCTCGGGTACTATCCAGGCCGAAATTCAGAAGATGCTGGATGCGAGAATCATCTTTCCTATCCATCACAGTACTTGGGTAGCAAATATTGTGCCAGTGCGCAAGAAAAATGGCGAGATACGCATATGCGTAGACTTTCGCAATTTGAATCAGGCTTCCTTGAAAGACAACTACCCACTTCCGATAATGGATCAAGTTCTGCAAGTAGTAACTGGATCAGAGATGCTGTCCATGCTTGATGGTTTTTCAGGCTACAACCAGATTGAGGTTTCACCTGAAGATCAATTTAAAACAGCATTCACTACTCCCTGGGGTACATTTGCCTACAGCAGGATGCCTTTTGGCCTAACTAATGCTGGCGCCACTTTTCAGCGGGCCATGGATTTTGCATTCAAAGGTATGATGGGGAAAGTCATTGTGGTTTATCTAGATGACTTAACCGTGTTCTCTAAACAACGAAATGATCATTGTGATCATTTGGAGCAAGTATTGGCCAGGTGCCGAGAACATGGGATTTCCCTAAACCCAAAAAAGTCTGTTTTTGGAGTCACGGAAGGAAAGTTGCTAGGGCATGTGGTTAGCAAAGAAGGAACAAAGATAGATACCGAAAGAGTTAAGGCTATTCAAAGCCTTACTCTGCCTACAAGCAAGACTGGTGTTCATTCTTTCTTCGGAAAGGTGAACTTTCTCAGGCGTTTTGTTCCTGACTTTGCTGAAAAGACTCGTCACATATTGAACATGATGAAGGGGTCACCAACTTTCAGATGGAGCGAAGAAGGGAAAAGGTCGTTTGAAGAAATAAAAGCTTCCGTTGCTCATGCACCAGTCCTGGTATGTCCCGATTTCTCCAAGGACTTCATCATGTATAGTTACGCATCTGAGCATACTGTGTCCGCAATCTTGATGCAAAAGAATTCGGAGGATGTTGAATCTCCGATTGCGTTCATGAGCTCTCCCCTCAAGCCTCACGAACTAAAAATGTCTCAACTAGAAAAGCATGCCTTCACCGTTGTCAAAGCAGTGAAGAATTTCAGGTATTACATTCTAAACTCTCATACGGTGGTGCTGGTCCCTGACACGGTGGTAAAATCAATTCTAACTCAACAGGAGTTAGGAAGCTTGCGAGGAAATTGGATCGCAAAGGTCCAGGAGTATGACCTGGATATTAAACCAACCAAGCTGGTAAGGGGCAAGGGCCTATGTCAGCTTATGGCTGAAAACAAAGATTCAGAAAACCCTGATGAAAGGGGTGACTACACCGATGAAGCACAGGACCGGCTGGAAAAACCCGATTCACTGCCTCTGGTCCTATTTGTTGCGACTAGCGATGAATGGTATTCCGATATCGCTTTCTTCCTCACCTACGGTGAATGCCCAATGCACCTAACTGCAAAGGAGAAGCGCACTATAAAGCTCAGAGCAGCTAAATATGTCATCTGGGATGACGGTTTATATAAACGTGGGATAGATGGCGTCTTTTTGCGATGTGTTGACAAACCACAACAGGTAAAGTTACTCGAAAGTTTTCATAATTCAGCCTGTGGGGGTCATTTCTCTTCCTCCGTGACAGCACATAAGATCATCCGAGCCAGGTACTATTGGCCGACGCTCTTCCAAGATACAGCCACCTGGGTGGCAAAGTGTGAACCTTGCCAGCAATTCGTCGGCAAGCCCAAGTTGGCTGCTTTTCCCCTTAGGCCTGTCATTGTCAACGAACCATTCAGGCAATGGGGAATTGATTTTATTGGTGCACTCAATCCTCAATCGAGTGCCGGACATAACTATGTCCTTACAGCAACGGATTACTTCACCAAGTGGGTGGAAGCCATACCTGTCAAGCATGCCACTTCTGAGGTGGTTTGCAATTTCATTAAAGAAAATATCATTGTCAGGTTTGGCGTTCCAAACAAAATTGTTGCTGATAATGCTTCTAACTTCTCCTCACGAGAAGTTATTAGTTTTTGCTATGAATATGGGATAACTTTGGCTCACGCCTCAGATTATTACCCTCAGGGAAATGGTCAGGCGGAATCCAGTAACAAGAACTTGGTGACCATCATACGAAAGTTAGTGGATGAGAATCAGCGAATGTGGCACAAGTCTTTGTACGACGCTTTGTGGGCCGATCGTATTACTCCCAAGAGGTCTCTCGGCATGTCACCTTTTCAAGTGTTATATGGCACTGATGCCGAGCTTCCCATTTCTGCTGAACTTCCTGCTCTGCGCTTGGCACGAGCTATCGAAGATGAAACTTTCCAAAATTCTCTTGAAAAGAGAATCATGTATCTGACAGAGCTCGAAGAAAAGAGAGTAAGAGTGGTCGACAGGATCACCGAACATCAGAATCAAGTCAAGAGATTATTCGATAAAAAAGCAAAGCAAAAGGATTTCCAAGTGGGAGACCTCGTCCTTCTGTGGGACAAGCGAAGAGAGCCGAAGGGCATGCACGGAAAGTTTGATTCCCTGTGGAGAGGGCCCTTCAAGATCAAGCAGCTCAATGGAGAGAATAGTTTCTATCTCTCATATCTGGATGGAACCGAGCTCCCGCTTCCTTATAGCGGGCAACACCTGAAAATTTTCAAGAAGTAGAGCTTGCTCTCTTCTTTATACAGTTTGCTTTGGTTGTGTGTTTGTTTTCATCGTGTGTTTGCTTTCGGTTTGTTGTGTGTTTCTTTTGCTCTCCCTCCGGTCGCCCTTGTTTTTGACTCTGTTACCCAATGGATAGGCACATGAGATCTGGGATTCTCTACCCCCAAGTTTGCTCAGGGATAGTCCCCAGAAAGAGCCAGCTGTTATCCCGTAAAATTGACAAGGGCAATTTTACCGATAACCATACCGAAAATTTTGTTCCGATCCCTCATTAGGGATCCCTTGCATTCGGAACGTTGCAAAATCCCTTTTCCGGGAAATCTGGTTTTCCGAACTTAGTCATTTTTGGTCTTTTTGGTTGGGCGCATGGAATTGCTATGTAACATCACTTTTTGGTGCGCCCCCTTTAAAACCTTTGGCGCGTATTTTCCTGTGTCAACACACCTTTTGGTGCGCCTTGATATGTTGAGTCTTCCCTGCGTGCGCCAAGGCGCATGCGCCTTCGTGTTAGCAACCCTTTTGTTGCGCCTCTTTTTGGTGCGCCACAGGCGCACATAATATCATGTCGACACCACTTTTGGTGCGCCAAAGGGCGCACTTAGTTCCATGCTGGCAAATGCTTTGGTGCGCCAAAGGGCGCATGCTTTCCTATGTCGACAGTAATTTTCATGCGCCCTTTACAAAGTTGGTGGCGCATTTATTACTGACTCACATATATATATATGTTTGCGCGCCTGCAAATGTCATTATCTCCAGAGCATCACGTTTTTATTCTCTGAGCCTGTCAGCCACCTGCCTTGTCGTTTTCAACGCGTTGTGGACCCGTTGCACGTTTTTCACTATTTATCCGGGTAAGAGGTTCTTATCTCTTTCATGTATTTTACGTTTTTGGTTCTCTGGTGCTTGTTGGTTTGGTTTTGGAAATGAAGTATTGAACTACCCCCCCTTGCTGTCTTTCCATATTCCTCCCCCTCTTTCCAGATCTGCTGGTAGAGGAAGTTGTTCTGAAAGCATGGTTAATCCCTTTTGATTAAACCATTTTATTACCCAAATGACCTTGGAAAAGAAATGAGAAAAGAAGCTAAACCATGTAAAAACCCCTCTGAGAATAAAAGCTCTAAAAAGAGACTGTTTTTCTTTTCTCCTTGGCGCATCTGTCACCCCTGCAACATGATCAAAATCTGCGCCAATGGCGCACCCATCATGCCTGTTGCATTAAGAACTTTCGCGCCCTCAAGGCGCGCCTCCTTCACATGCTGCAAGCGCTAGCCTTGCGCCCTCCTTAGGCGCCTCAACCTTATTTGTTACATCACGTATACATGCGCCTCCTTGGCGCACCCTGCATCTGTGCAGCATCAGCTTAATCTGCGCTAAGTACAAAGTTTCGAAGGCACAGGCGCTTTCCTTGTTGCAAAAACATCATGTTGTGTAAACCCTCCGTGCGCCGCGCCAAGTTGCCTTTGGCGCACGAAAAGTTCCTGTTACACAAACCATACATGCGCCAAAGGGCGCACCAAATCCCCATGCAACATGAAAAATCTATGCGCCTTTGGCGCATCCTGTCTCTATGTAACACGATGTCTCCATGCGCCCTTTACAAAATGTACCCTGCAGTATCCATGCGCCATGCGCCTTTGGCGCTGATTTAACCTTTGCAACACCTCTTTTCTGTGCGCCTTACCTATTTAGCCCTGTAAGCTGCAGCTTTCATGCGCCCTGCGCCCTGAGCCTCAAAATCACTAACTCTTTCTTCTGTTAACATTTCAATGGAAGATCAAATGGCTAATACAACCTTTTTGGATTGGGTCTCGCTTCTTCTTCGTGCAGATCAGCAACTAAGCTCGAAAGAACATATGTCTACATCAAGCAGGAGACCTACCAAATCCAAAGGCAAGGCCAAACTTACAGAAGAAGAGATGAAATACAAGTATCAGAGAGTCAGAATGCCTGACTCCCAGGCCGAATGCGACCTAGATATCAGGGACTCAGAGTTGGGTCACATTGATATGGAGGAATTCTGGGTCAGAACTCAGAAGGTAACGAGAAGTCCATGGATGGACAAACTAATTGGCAGTGCCCTACACTTCGCTGGAGGAATCCCAGTCAGCACTGTCAACAACGAATTCATGATGGTGGTCGCCCGGTGCTACAACAAGGACACAAGGTGTGTCGTAAATGACAAGGGCGAGGTCGTCATTAACCTCACTGCCCGCCACTTCGAAATAATACTCGGCATCCCTCATCACCGGCACTTTGTGGCCGTCAGCCGAGAGGATTGTATTAAGGCCTGGGATGATAACGAAGATCAGTGTATGCAGCTGATGAACGAGGTCTATTTGAAAAATAAAAAGGTGGTGACCCGATGGCCTCAAACCATCCACCGCAGCGACTTCTCAGAGGAGCTCAGCGACACCATCACATTCCTGAGCAGGGTCTTTGGGCTTCCTGACGCCCACTTTTTCCATAAATGGATGCTGCGGTACTTAGAGACCATGAACAAGAATATGCCCGATCAGCGCTTTTGCTGGGGAGAAATAATAAGCAGCACAATCTCTGAGCAGCTTCAACAATTCCTTACAACGGGAAGATTCTATATGAACTCCTATGTTGTCTATGCTGCAGCATCAGAGAGAGACTACCCAGGCCTGATACGAAGTGGAGTTTGGCCTCAGGTCAAAATATATGAGTACTACCCAGAATTGAGGCTGGAGAATAGCATCTCTCAGTTCACAAAGATTAATGATGTGTTTTTCTATCACATCATCTGCCTGTTGAGGCCAAATATGACTTACGGTCGCACGACCAAAAGCATAGTGGCAGCTACTGAGAAATGGGGGGCCCTGTTCACCCAATTTCCCACATTCACCTATCTGAGGGCAGCCAACTTCTTGGGAGAGCCGACCAGACTGCCGAGGTATGCTGGGCCTAAGCTGATTTTGCTGGAGCTGTCAAGACAGCTGATCACATATCACGAGAAGTGCCTCAAAAGAAAGAAGGGTGGAACTCCTTTCCCCCTCACAGTAGGCCGATATACATGCCTTACCCACCACAAGGCAAAGGACATGTTCGCAGAGCTGGAGCTGCTTAATTTGAGACATGATTTCTCGGCCAGGCCTACCTTCGACCCAAGGAATTGTCTGCCAAGGGCAAAACTCGATCCAATCCATGTCCCTCAAATCGAGGACATCTACATCGACATCATCCATGAGGTTGAGCTCAGGAGAAAGGATCATTCTCGCTTAGCCTTGGCAGAAATCATCCAATATGGGGTAGCAATTGTCCCCAAAGGCTTCCAGACTACGGAAGATGAAATAGACCAAGTATATACTAACACGGATGGGGACAATTGGCCTTTTCCAGCCATTGATAGAACTAAGGCACCTCAGACGATTGAGGAGAGGGTCAAGGAGACTCTGCGCAGGACAGAGCATTGGTGCCGGATGAACGGGTTAATCTACCTCGGGGTTGATTTCACAACCTCCCCATTGGGTAACGCACCTCCTCGATCCAAACAGCAGCCTAAAGGCAAGGGCAAAGGCATAGAGGGTGAATCCAGCACCACTCAGGAAGAAGCTCCAGCAAGTCCTCCTTCCACCGCACCCGAACAGGTTATAACTCTGGCTTCGCCAGAGAAAGAAGCAGAAGAGGATGTTCCAATAGGCCCATCCACTCAGGATGTCGGCATTACTACAGCAACCGAGGTCCCTTCTATCCCTTCTTCTTCCCTTCCTTCCCCTCCTCGAGTGACTCAAGCGGCCATTCCTTTGGTCGTGTCCTCTCCCCCTTCTTCTACTCCTCCCCCCGCTTCTTCGTCTATCTTCTCTTCCCTTGCGGATCTTTCCTCCTCCATTTCTTCCCTCATCTCTGAGCTCCCTTCCCTTCCTATGTCTTCCGCAGCTGCAGTATCCCTTCCTCCCGTGGGCACTTCTTCGGCTATTCTCTCCATGCCGCCTCCACGTGTCTCCACGTTTTTCCCCTCCACTACTGTAGCTGCCCCCTTTTCCGTTTCCGGCCCTTCTCCCATAGGTCCAGCCTGGATCTCCCAGCAGCTAAGTCAGCAAAAGAGGAAAGTTCCCATCGCTCCGATGGACTTTTCTGTAATCCCATCTAAGGGGGCAAAGAAGCAGAAGCCCGTCACACGCTTCTCTCAAAGTGCTGCGGGAGAGAGGGTTATGGAGATCGCGTACCCCAATCCCCTCAAGGAGAAAAAGGATCTGTCTCCGACAGATTTTACTGTGACCCAAGTCACAATGGGGACATCTTCTGAAAGCCTTCAGGGGGAAGCCCTTTCTGCAGTTGACGCCCTCTGCAAGAAGCTTCAAGAGACAAAGGAAGAGAAAAGGCAATTGAAAGAGCAAAACAAATATCTGCTCCAAGCCTTACAGAAGATGGGTAGTGCGCCTCCCACAACTGCCGCCGAGACTTCTGAGCTTCTCAGCCAGGAGAAAATTAATGAGTACGCAAAGATCGGCGAGCAGGGTATGGCCGTTTCCGCTTGGAGGAGCCAAATCCTCAAAGACAGTGAAAAAGTAATCGCCGAGTTCTCTAACTTGTATTTGAACATCAATAAGGTGAATAAAGAGCTCCAAGCGTTAGCGGGGCCCATATCAGAAGAGCTGGAACATGCTAGACTGCAGCACGAGACCTTCCAACAAATGTTCGACTGTTCAGTCGAAGATCTGGTTAAGTTCGGCGTCTTCGGCCATCCCAGGGCCCTCAACAAAATCATGTCCACTCTGGACTACCGGGTGGATCAGCTGGAATTTGTCTTAGAAAAGATTGACAAAGTGAAGGAAGAAGCCCTGGACGCGATGCATCAAATGGAACGGATCGTTCTTAACATGTCGCCAGGGTTACTTACTCCTTCCTTCACTTTAAGGAAAGCTGATGAAACCACCCAGATCTTTAAAGAGATCGTTTCTCAAGGGATGGGGCCAGAGGTCACTTTTGACGCAGAGTCTATCAACAACCTGCTGGCCTGCCGAGACTTCATTGGGTTACTCATTGAAGCGGAAAAAGACTATTCCAAGCTCCCCGAGAAACTCACAGATGAGCGGGAAACTTGTGAGGTGATCAGTGATAGGCACAAGGATCCTTCCCAGGATCAGCTAGGGCCAATGATCAACAAGTTTATGGAATACCGCTCTCAATTCCATATCTCGTCACCTGAGCAACAACAAAAGCAGTCCACCCCCTTTCGGCCGCAGGATGACGACGACGAGTAGCTTCTTCTTCTTCTTCTTCTTCTCTCTCTCTCTTCTTCGGCTTTCTTTTCGAGAATATCTGAAGTATGTTGATACAAATGATGACATCATCCATGTTGCATCATGGGATGATGTCATCCATCAAGTTGTAAAAAGTCAACATGACTTTTAGATATTTTGTAAATATCTTTGTAAATAAGTTGTTGGCTCCTTTTTGCCTTCTTTTCTCTCCTTCTTCTATAAATACCCCAATACTTGTTGTATTATGGATGGATGAATATCTTTCAGATGAAAAATAGAAGTGAGGAGAAAAGACTTTGAGCTTTTTGTAACAGAAGGAAAATATTAATACAATATTTAGACTTTGTGCTGAATACATGTGTTATGTGCATTAGATCTTTCTTACGTTAGATCTGTGTGTTTATTCTGTTGGATCTGCTTCTGTTTTATTGTCATTTATTTATCATCAGTATTGCTTTGCTCGTTTATGCAAGTAGGTTTGGCTCTGTTTACTACCAATCCCAAAACATAAACCTTCTGACCTTTCTGCTTTGGAATTCATTTCTTTTCTCCCTTCGGACCTGCTCTTTCTTCATCCCCTCTTCCTTTCCTTTCTTTTCACAGTCGGAAACACCCCTACTGGGATGAGATCCCAAACCCCCGAAGGCAGAATTTGTGAGACTTGCACAGATTCCTGCTGGTAGAATAGCAATAAACCAGTTTCGCTTTGCTGACTCAAAGAGGGGCTATGCCCTGCACACTGTTGGCTCGTTTATCCAATGCTTTAGATTTTCGAACCTACACGATCTAAATGGAAGGATATAAGGGAAAGTAATTGGATGACACTTTGTAACTTGCGTCAAGGATTATCACTAGTATCCTATTGACAAATATCAATTCCAAAAGCACTCCCAAGGGTTAGTTAACATATGCTCAAGGTGTAAAGTTACAGTGGTGGACATCTAAGGTCCATCCCTACGTACAATATCTGAAGCAACTCAATGAAGGTCATTACGACTGCTAGATTTCATATCATGGTACCAATAAAAATATAACATGATCATAGGAGTTATGTCTTATCAAGATTGAAAATGTCATTCTGAGCATTGTGCAAAGGTTGAGTTGGAATCAACATAATCATTCGGTTAGGAACATGTAGTTGAGGCCAACCAAGCATCTCGACTACTGACAATGATGGGTACATTCAAAACTAATGCTGAGATTACCCCACTATTTTAGTGTTAAGAGATCATGAGTAAACCCATAGGGATGTGTAGGTGTAGCTATATGCACTTGACACAAGATAACTTTTGAAGTGATAATTACATGATTGGTTGATACCACCACTGTTCGCACCTGAGGGAATGTAGTACAACAATTGGAAAAGGAGCATGAAGTAGAAATATTACAGAAGGTTCTAACTAGGGAGAGAGGTAGTCCATCCTCAACCACACAGGACAGCATATGATAGATCCTTGGTGTTTTTGTAAAGAAAATCTTGGAGTGAGTCCCTTCCTATAGGTTAGCCACGCCAGGGTTTTTAATTATGTTTATGAGGTGAAATACTTACATGATCATGGTTGGGAGTTATACAAGTAAGAACAACATATGTAACAAACACTTTTGTCATTTCTAGACAAGAAAGAACATATTTAAACATTAAATTTATGCTTCATTGATTGTAAATACCAAGGGTTTAGAATACGTACAACTCTAGATCTGAAGATCCATTCGATAACTTTCATAAACCATGTGTACCATAAAAAGAGTATACAAACCTTCCCCTTCTTACTTTCTATTTCTAGAACTTCCATTACAAACATCTACAGTTCCAGATCCTCTTGTTTGCACTATCCTGAGCACATCTAGAAAGTCTACTTTTTCCCACCCTGAACAACTAATGTTATCTCTCTTTGTTAGGAAATAAGGGATAAGATATGTGGAACAATCCCACTACATAATCACAATAATAGAGACTAATATGTAGAAAATATTACAGATCTGAAATAACAGTGCAGAATAAATAAAACGAACACAATATAGAGATAGTATTTAATGTGGTTCATCCAATTTGGGCTACGTCCACCAAGAATCGCTTGCTCATATTTTATTACAAGCCACCTCTCTCTCAATACAATACACAGATCTGTTTGGAGTTGTACTCAACAAACTCTCCTTGAATTCACACCCAAATTCACAACACATCTACAATACATTTGATTCATCAACCCTACCATATGCAAAAAAACACATAAATAGGACAACTACGTAAGAATTTTGATACAATATTGTGGGTATCTAAAACCATGGGCCAAAACTATGGGTATCATAAACCTATGGGTCAAAAATTCCACCCGTATGAGAAGAGCACATGGATCCTGATAATATCATGGAACCATTTTTCATATGCCCTAAAAAATTACCCATTTCTCATGGGTTAATGTGCCACCCAGAAAAATTTGCTTCAGGGGCTTCAGCCTAGCCCTAAACCCCAGACCTGAAAACCGGTGAGCATAACTGTCGTACAGTACTTTTAGTGTAACAGTCTTAGAAGGTGTACTTCACACTCTAACATGAAAAAAGGCTCCACAAACATAACAATATCCCACTTGGAGACTAGTTTTCCTCTGAGAAAGATTCTCAACCCTTCACTGTCGTTTGTGAAAGACTAACCAAAGCTGAACACAGATTCAGTTTCTCCCTTGTGACTACCTTGGTCATCATCTCTGTAGGCTTTTGAATGGTATGAATATTCTCCAGCTTCAACATCTCTTCCTCCAAAGTTGTCCTAATGAAAGTGGTACCTCAAGTTGTATACGCTTCATCCTAGAGTGTAAAGTAGAGTTCTTAGCTAGATGTATAACACTCTGACTATCACTATGTAACTTTCCTTTGTCCTACTTATGCCCAAAATCCTCAATAAATTGTTCTAACCAAATCATCTCTTTTTTTTCCTCTATGGAAGAAACATTCTCAGCCTCTTTGGTTGACAAAGCCACAAGCTTCTGTAGTCATGAAATCCAACTCACTGATGTCCCATACTATAGTGAAAATATAACATGTTGTGCTCCTCCTGCTATCTACATCTCCAGCCATATCTGAATCTACATAACCACGTAAATGTGGTGTCTGAATCTACTATAATAGAAAATTATCCCCATGTTCCCTCTCAAGTAATGAAGGATCCAATTGACTGTCCTTTCAGTGATCTTTACCTAGATCACTCATAAATCTACACACTAGCTCCCACTGCATGGGCAATATCAGGCCTAGTGCACACCATTAGCATACACCAAACTTCCAACGACTGATGAGTAAGGTACCTATGGACATCTGATTTCTCTCCTACTCTATTTTGGGAACAAAATCCTTTGATAACTTGAAATAGTTTGCCAAAGGAGTCCCAATTGATTTAGCCTCCTGTATATTAAACCTCTCCAAGACCTTCTTAATGTACTCTTCCTGAGATAAAGTTAGCTTTTGTTCCTTCCTACCCTCGAGTATATCCTCATACCAAGGATTTGTTTGGCTACCCCCAAATCCTTCGTATCAAAGGAGTCACTTAGATGCTTCTTGAGTACTTTCATTTCCTGCATGTTTTTTCCTGTAACCAACATGTCATCTAACATACAAGCATAGGATAATATAACTTCCATCTTGAAATTTCTTTGTACACACACAATGTTCAGAATGGCATCTAATATAGCCTTGTTCTATCATGAATCTATCAAATTTATAATACCATTGATGTGGAGCTTATTTCAGGCCATACAATCTCTTCTTCAATTTGCACACCATCTCCTCTTTACCTTTGACCCCATAGCCTTCAGGTTGATGTACATATATCTCCTCTCCTCCTCCAAATCACCATGGAGGAATGAATTCTTTACATCTAACTTGTTCTAAGAGAAATTCTTCTGACTGCCACTATTCCAAGAATAGTTTTAATAAAAATCATTTTAACTATAGGAGAAAAAAACTCATAAAAATCTATACCTTTTTTTTGACCAAACCCCTTGACCACCAAACAAGCCTTGTATCTTTTATTTCCTCCTTATTCCTCTTTAACTATATACACCCACTTGTTCTACAATGTCTCTTTTTCCTTCAGGAACTTCACCAAATCCCAAGTCTAGTTATCCATGAGAGTCTGATTCTCCTCATATATGGATTGCTTCCCACTTCTTACTTGGCATCTACCTTTATTGCTTCATAAAATCTCTCTGGCTCTCCACTATCAGTGAGTAAGAATATAATAAAAAGAAGGAGAAAAATGTATCAGGTTCTCTTCTTATCCTTAGAAGACCTCCTCAATATAGGAGTTTGGGGTTCTTGTTGAGTCAGGTTCCTAAAATGATTCATGTGTCACTTTCCCATCCAAAATATCCTCTACCACTGCATATTGTTTCTTGGATTCTTCCATGTTTTTCTGCATAGCTGCTGCTTTATACATAACTTTCTCATTAAATACCACATCCCTAGATCGAATGATTTTCTTATCCTTAATACTCCAACATTTATATCCAAAGTTCATCACCACCATAACCAATGAAACTAAATTTTTCTGATTTAGCCTCTAGCTGAGTCATGTCATCCTTATTTATATGAATAAACACCTCACATCCAAAGACTCTAAGTAATGAGTAATCAAATTTCTTACCATACCAAGCCTCCACAGGTATGTCTCCATCCAAGGCACTTGAGGGTCTTATTGTTTATCAAGTATAAACAGCTGTGCTCACCTCTTCTTCCCAAAAAGAAAGAGGTAGTCATGCATGTAACCTCATGCTCCTAGTTCGTTCCATTATTGTTCATGTTCATTCTTTTCTGACACCCCATTCTGATTGCAGAGTTTCCTAGAACCGTATCTTTTGCCTGCGGATTTCCATTCTTAGAACAATAATCATCAAACTTCATTGTTGCAATACTCCCCCTCTATTATCTAACCTAAGACATTGTATCTTAAGACCTATTTCATTCTCTACTAAGACTTTCTATTTAACAAAAGTTTCAAATACATCAGATTTGTTTCTCATACAATATAACCCAAACTTTCCTTGTTGCATCATCAATAAAAGTAACATAATAATTTGAACCCCCATAAGAGATGATACCTATATGAGTGAACCCCCAAACATCAGAATGTACCAGCTCTAACTTTCTCTCTTTCTTTGTAGGTCCAACCTTGAGAAACATTACATCGTTTATATTTACCCATATATGCAGTTCTCATAGAGCTCCAAACCTATTTCTGTATATCTAGGACAAATCCTTATTTATAATCTCCATGCCCTTATGGCTCATATGACCGAAGCCTATAGTGCCATCAATGTTGTATCTACTATCTGAAGCCATAAGATTACAAACATTAGTGTTATCAGTGGTTAAATACAAGGTTCCAACCTTCTTACCTCTTGCCACCACAAGAGAACCCTCTTGGTAACCTTTCTAAGAGTCCGTTGTAAATATCACAGTTCAACCATCACTTCACAATTACCCCCGTCGATATCAAATTTCATCCTTAATGTAGGCGCATGTCTGACATCCTTTCAATAGCCATGTATTCTCATTCTACATCTTAACTTAAACATAACCTTTTCCAACCATGTTGTAAGGCTCATCATCACCAAGAAAAACATGCCCAAAATCCCCTTGAACATAATAAATAAAATAATGCCCATGTGGAATAGCATGGAAAAAAGGCCCTTGAATCTAAAACCCAAGATTCAAGTAATATTATGCAAAGAAAAGAATCAAAGCATCCTAACATACATTGCCCGATTTCCAAATTTTCCTCCTTGTTTTCTTCCTGTTGTTTGTTCTTTTCCCGAAGCTCCCAACAGTTCTTTTTTACATGCCCAAACTTTCCACAATGCCAGCATACCATCTTACTCTTGGGATTTTGACCTTGCTTAATCTTTCGATTTTCATACGCTTTCCTCTATTCTTCTATCTCCCTCTAGTTTCCACTGTCAAAGCATTCCATGAAATAGAAGATTCCAACCCCCGGAGGCAGAATTTGTGAGACTTGCACATTTTCCTCGCTGGTAGAATAGCAATAAACTAGTTTCGCTTTGCTGACTCAAAGAGGGGCTATGCCCTGCACACTGTTGGCTCGTTTATCCATAGGTCTGCCCATGCGACAAATTTTCGAACCAACACGATCTAAATGGAAGGACATTAGGGAAAGGAAATGGATGACACTTTTTTCATCAAGGAAGATACTAGTTTAGGGACAGACACAATTACACCCACTCCCAAGAAATAGAGAACAAAAACTAAGGTGTAAAGGAAGTGGTGGACACTAAGGTCACCCCACGTAGACTATGTGGACAACCCTATGTAGGTATTACGGGTGCGCTTTCATATCATGGTACCAATAGAGAAATTACATGTTTGGGAGTTATTGGGTCAAGATTGAGGGTGTCAAGGACAAGGAAAATGTTGAGTTGGAATTTACATAATCATTCGGAGGAACCTGAATTTGAGGTAAGCGAGCATTCGATTGAAATAATGATATTAAAAAATAATCCTGAGAATAAGTACAAGGCAATAGATCTGAATAATTTAATTGATGTGTAGGTGTGCAACGCCTTGAATAAGATTTCTTTTGAAGTGATAAGGAGAAGCTTGGATGGTACCACCACTGTTCGCACCTTGGTTGTAGACAAAAAGGAAAAGGAGCATGAAGTGGAAATATTACAGAAGGTTCTATAGGGAGAGAGGAGAAGAAAGAAGGAAGCATATGATAGATCCGGTGTGCTCGTAAAGAAAATTTTGGAGTAATTCCCATTCCGCAGTCTAGTCATACTCGAGGGCAAATTATGAGTATCACCTGAAATACTCAGACGATCAGAGTATAAGGATTCTCGTTGTCAATATTTGTAACAACCACTTTTGTCATTTCTATTCTAGGGGAATATATTTAAACATTAAGTTTATGCTTCATTGATTTAAATACCAAGTATTTAAATACCAACATAAATCTGAAATCCATTCGATAACTTTCATAAACCATGTGTACTTTTATGAGAGTATACAAATCCTATTTTATCCCCCTCAAACACTCTTTGCGATTTTGTTTGCTCTTTATGAGCACATATACAAAGTATACTATTTCATTCTAAGTGTCTACTGTTAGGAAATAAGAGATAAAATATGTGGAATAATCCCTTACAGAATCGCAACAGTAAAAACTAATATGCAGAAAATATTACAGATCTTAAATAAAAGTGCAGAATAAATAACACAACACAGAGAGACAAGATTTAACGTGTTTCACCCCAATTTAGGCTACATCCACCAAGAACACTTGCTCAAATTTTATTACAAGCCAACAGTCTTCACAATTACAATAATCAGATCTTGTTTGGAGCTACGCTCAACAAACCCTCCCGAATTCACACTTGAATTTGCACACACTATTCACCTTCACAAAACACACTCATCTAAATCCTATTGTATGTCCATCTATTTCATAAGTACATCAATAGGTAGCTGAAGAGGTGGTTTTACAAAACAATGGGTACCGAAAAACCATGGGCCCAAAAACAACCCATAACGGTTACCCATTACCCATGGGTTAATAAACCACCCATGAAAAATTACTTCGGGGGGGCTTCACCCCCCTGAACCCCCTTGACCCGCTCACCGACGAGTGGGACCGCCGTAAAAATATCCGAGTGTAACACATGGAAGGTGTACCAAACTCTAACATGAAAACAGGCTCCACAAACATAACAATCTCCCACTTGGAGACTGATTTCCACTTAGCAAGCTTCTCAACCCTTTATTGTCATCTGTGAAGGCCAGCCAAAGCTGAACATAGCTTTAGTTTATCCCTTGTGACCACCTTGGTCATCATGTCTATAGGATTATGACTGGTATGAATCTTCTCCAACTTTAAGTTATCTTCCTCCAAAGCTATCCTAATGAAGTGATATCTCAACTGTATATTCTTCACCCTGGAGCGGAAATCAGAGTTCTTAGCTAGGTGTATATCACTTTGACTATCACTATGTAGCTTACATTCCTCCTGCTTATGCCCTAGCTCCTCAACCAATTGTTGTAACCAAATCATCTCTTTGCTTGCCTTTGTGGCAACAACATACTCAGCCTCTGTGGTTGACAAAGCCACCAGCTTCTGTAGTCATGAAATCCAGCTTACTGTTGTCCCACCTACAGTGTAAATATAACTTGTCGTGCTCCTCCCGCTATCTACATCTCCAGCCATGTCTGAATCTACATAACCATGTAAAGTGGTGTCTGATCTACTGTAGCACAAAATTGTCCCCATGGTCCCTCTCAAATATCGAAGGATCCACTTTACTGCTTGTTAATGCTCTTTACCTGGATCACTCATAAATCTACTCACAGCTCCCACTGCATGGGCAATATCAAGCCTAGTGCACACCATAGCATACATCAAACTACCAACCGCTAATTAGTAAGGTAAGTTGGACATCTAGTTTCTTTCTTGCTCTATCTTGGGACACTGCTCCTTTGATAACTAAAAATGGCCTGCCAAAGGAGTCCCAACCAGTTTAGCATCCTGCATGTTAAACCTATCCAATACCTTCTTAAAGTACTCTTCCTGATATAAAGGCAGCTTCCTTTCCTTCCTATCCCGAATTATCCTCATACCAAGGATTTGTCTGGCTGCCCCCAAATCCTTCATATCAAAGGATTCGCTTAGATGTTTCTTGAGTACTTTTATTTCCTACATATTTTTACCTGCAACCATGTCATCAACATACAAACACAGGATAATATAACTTCCATCCTAAAATTTATTTGTATACACATAATGGTTAGAATGACATCTAATATAACCTTGCTCCATCATGAAGCTATCAAAATTCTTAAAAAATTAACATGGAGCTTGTTTCAGGCCATACAAGCTCTTCTTCAGTTTGCACACCATCTTCTCTTTACCGTTGACTTCATATCCTTCTGGCTGCTACATATATAGCTCCTCCTCCAAATCACCATGGAGAAATGCAGTCTTTACATCTAATTGTTCTAAGTGCAAGTCTTCTGCTGCCACTATTCCAAGAACAGTTCTGATAGAAGTCATTTTTACTACAGGAGAAAAAATCTCATCAAAATCTATACCTTGTTTCTGTGCAAACCCCTTAACCACCAACTGGGCCTTATATCTTTTCTTTCATCCTTCGTCTTTAACTCTGTACACCCACTTGTTCTACAATGCTCTTTTGCCTTCCGGTAGCTTCACCAAATCCCAAGTTTGCTTCTCCATGAGAGACTTATGCTCCTCATCCATGGCTTGCTCCCACTTCTTACTGGCATCTACCTGCATTGCTTCATCAAAGCTCTCTGGCTCTCCACTATCAGTGAGTAGTAAATAATAAAGAGAAGGAGAAAAACGTTTAGGTTCTTTTCTTACCCTAGAAGACCTCCTCACTGTAGGAGTTTGGGGTTCCTGTTGAGTAGGTTCCTGAACTGGTTCATGGGTCACTTTCCCATCTGGAAGATCCTCTACCACTACATATTCCTTCTTGGATTCTTCCATGTTTTTCTGCAACTATTGCTTATACATGACTTTCTCATTAAAGACCACATCCCTAGACCGAATGATTTTCTTGTCCTTAATACTCCAACATTTAAATCCAAATTCATCACCACCATAACAAATAAAAGTGCATTTTTCTGATTTAGCCTCTAGCTTAGTCCTATCATCCTTGTCAATATGAACAAACACCTCACATCTAAAGACTCTAAGAAATGAGTAATCGACTTTCTTACCGTACCAAGCCTCCTCAGGTATGCCTCCATCCAAGGCACTTGAGGGTCCTCTGTTTATTAAGTACACAGCTGTGCTCACTGCTTCTACCCAAAAATAAAGAGGCATTCCTACATGTATCCTCATGCTCCTAGCACATTCCATTATTTTTTTGTTCATCCTTTCAGACACCTCATTCTGCTGCGGGGTTCCTGGAACCGTCTTTTGCCTACGAATTCCATTCTTAGAACAATAATCATCAAATTCATTGTTGCAATACTCCCCTCCATTATCTGACCTGAGACATTTTAACTTAAGGCCTGTTTCATTCTCTACCAAGGCTTTCCATTTAACAAAAGTATCAAATACATCAGATTTGTTTCTAATACAATAAACCCAAACTTTCCTTGTTGCATCATCAATAAAAGTAACATAATAACTTGAACCCCCAAGAGATGATACCTGAGCTGGCCCCCACACATCAGAATGTACCAGCTCTAACTTCCTCTCTTTCTTCGTAGGTCCAACCTTGGGAAACCTTACTCGCTTCTATTTTCCATATATGCAGTTCTCACAGAAATCCAAACCTAGCTCTGTATATCCAGGAAAATTCTTCTTTATGATGTTCATGCCCTTATGACTCATATGACCGAGCCTATAGTGCCATAATGTTGTATATGCATCTGAAGCCACAAGATTACAATCATTAGTACTATCAGTTGTTAAATACAAGGTTCCAACCTTCTTACCTCTTGCCACCACAAGAGCACCCTTGGTAACCTTCCAAGAGTCAGCTGTAAATATCACAGTATAACCGTCATTTCCCAATTGCCCCACTGATATCAAATTTCTCCTTAATGTAGGCACATGTCTGACATCCTTCAATAGCCATGTATTCTAATTAAACATCTTAACCTGAACAAAATCTTTTCCAACTATACTGCAAGGCTCATCATCACCAACAAAAACATGCCCAAAATCCCCTTGAACATAATAAACAAAATAATGCCTATGTGGAGTAGCATGAAAAGAAGCCCCTGAATCTAAAACCTAAGATTCAGTAATATTATGCAAAGAAAGAATCAAAGCATCCTGGCATACATTACCCGATGCCACATTTTCCTCCTTGTTTTCTTCTTGTTGTTTTTTCTTGTCCTGAAGCTCCCAACAGTCCTTCTTTGCATGCCCAAACTTTCCACAGTGCCAGCATACTATCTTGCTTTTAGATTTTGACCTTGCCTGATCCTTTGATTTTACATGGTTTCCTCTATTCTTCTGTCTCTCTCTAGTTTCCACTGTCAAAGAATTCCCTTAAGTAGAAGATTCACCAGAGATTTTTCTTTGCATTTCCTTGCTTAGAATCACCCCTACAATATCCTCAAACTTCAACTTTGAGTTAGCAGGAACCAAGTTGCTTACCACCATTACCAGGCTATTCCAACTCTCAGGTAAAGAGCACAGAACTAATAAAGCCCTAACTTCTTCATCAAATTCTATAATAACTGAAGCTAGCATATTTACAACCGTATTAAAATCATTTAGATGATCTACTATTGAAGCATTTTCATACATCTTCATATTAAACAATTTTTTCATTAAAAATATCTTATTATAGGCAGAGGATTTTTCATACAACTTCCCTAATGCATCCATCAGTTCTTTTGTAGTCTTTTCCTTTGAAACATTAAATAATATCGAAAATGTAAGACATAGCCAGATCGTTCCAAGTGCCTTCCAATCTAAAAAATCCCATTCCGCATCTGTCATACTCGAGGGTTTGTTCACCTTCTCAGACAGTAGAGTATAAAGATCATTCTGATAAAGGTAATCTTCCATTTGCATCTTCCAAAGACTGAAATTATGAATGTTGAATTTATCAACCCTAGATCTTCCATTATCTACCATAGCTCCCACTCAAGCTAAAAAACTTTCCCTGTGATTCAACACTTCAGCAAACCAAAACCAAGCTCTGATACCAATTGTTAGGAATTAATAATATCTAATGCAGAATAATTCCTTAGAATTGCAATAATAAGAAGTATGAATAGAATTAGTGAAATGAAAAATGCACAACATGAAGACAATATTTAACGTGGTTTACCCAATGTTGGCTACATCCACCAAGAACACTTGCTCAGATTTTATTACAAGCCAACAGTCTTCACAATTACAATAATAAGATTTTGTTTGGAGCTGCGCTCAACAAACCCTCTCGAATTCACACTTGAATTCACACACACTATTCACCTTCACAAAACACACTCATCTAAATCCTATTGTATGTCCATCTATTTATAAGTACATCAATAGGTAGCTGAAGAGGTGGTTTTACAAAACAATGGGTACCAAAAAACTATGGGCCCAAAAACAGCACATAACGGTTACCCATTACCCATGGGTTAATAAACCACCCATGCAAATTTTCTTTGGGGGGGCTTCACCCCCCCAAACCCCCTTGATCCACTCACGGCGAGTGGGACCGCCATAAAAATATCTGAGTGTAACACATGGAAGGTGTACCAAACTCTAACATGAAAACAGACTCCACAAACATAACATCTTATAGGAATTAAAGAGAGGATTATCACATGTGGTTTTAGCCATACTATTGGAATGATTATGAGTGTGCTGGAGAATCTCAGTATGATGTGGTAGACCAAAGTGACTACTATGGGTAATGAGCATGAAAGAAAATGAAAGAAAAAGTACACAAAACCTATAGCCACTAGGAATAGGAAAAATAGATCTGATAGTGGGCATGCAAGGATCAGGTTCACCAAATCATTTAACAAAATTTAAATATTTATCAGAGGAATGAGATCAAAGATATAATATAAAAAATACACAAAATCTAACATCTAATGGAAAGTAAGTGCAAGTAATGAGAAGATGAGAGTGACTTAACTTGTATCTCACTATTTGGAGTGATTCTAGGTTGGAGTACTGATGAAACTGGCTGGATCTGAGTTTTCCTCATCTGGAATATGGGGATCTTCAAATCTACTAGACAATAACTCCTAGAAGGGGATAGTATTGCTCAAATGCTAGTGTCTATACTTAACGCTAGTGTCTGTACTAGGCACTAATGTCCTAACATTCATTCTAGATCTAATCTTTTTAGGGTTTGATAATATCACCTTCACTTTTCTCTTTGTCGCTCTGAATTCATTGTAGGGTTTCATTTTCACACCTATACCTAAAAAAAAAACCCTAGCTACCTGCATAAGGATCAAGCACACTTTACAAGGAATAAAATATGCATAGCTTAAGTCATACTGACCTTGGTGGTCGCCCCAATATGATTATCACCAAGTGTTGCACTACATTTCAGACTCAATGTAGTTCTAGTGTGTGTATGTGTAATAGAATTGTGTCCCTTGAAGCTAGGTTTCCCTTGTGTCAGTCGTGGGTTGGAACTATTTCACCCCCAAAATGAATTTGTGAGATGGAATTTAGAAATTGGCCCTTCCTATGCAATGAATGATGCATCCCAAATGATGTCCATGAATGTTTCTCTCTTACCCAAACAATAGATAGGAAGTAATAGCCCAAATTATCCAGCCCCTTAAAATAGTAAGTCCCTATTGGGCACTAGTATCTAGGAGGGTTCAAAAATAAGACAGATAATACCGAGCTAGGTCACATGTTGTGCAATTTCCAAAATCAAATGTGTAGTTCCAAGAAAGCAAATGATGAAAGTATACCAAGATAAAACAATGTAAACACACACAAAAAATATGTCTTGTTAGTATCTAGTATTATTGTTTAGGAATCATGCATATAATGACATACTAGATGCGTGATGTAAAAATAAGTGCGTGCATTTCGTCTACAATATTCTCATTTTGTCGTTTCTATATTTTATTTTTAGTTTTTTTGTTAATCATGACTTAATATCTAGTCTTGTTTCCTTTCCCCTCTTCCCATTTTCTCTTTCCCCCAATTTTTCTCTCTCTTGCCCTAGCTTGTATGTTGATAAGGATTAGTCTCTTCAAAATAATTTATATTTTACTATTTAATATTCTTAAACAAGGTACTAAATTTTTTTATCGGAATGTGTCATTAAATTAATCAACATTTAATGCATATGGTTACAATAAAAAGGGTGGATGGAAAGATTCAAGACCTGATATCATGTCGGTAAACCACACAGATCACTACCTGCAAAAATACCACTTAAGAAAACTAAATCATCAAATTACAAAATGACATAAGGCATGGATTCAAGCATAGGTAGCAACAACATTAGGGGGATGTGGTTCACAAGGAGGGATAATCCCCATCTAGATGGCTCATAAGTCGGGGGTCTAACACAAACTAGTAATCTAATGTTTGAGGATATTACAGAGCCAAAGGCACCATGATTTCATATCCAAGTTGTAGAGAAACCACAACAATAATTCCACCTTGAACCAAAGAGGACCAATAATGTGGAGGAGGAGAAAACAAGCTAGCACAACATTTCCCCTGAGGTGGTGGTGGGCTCCAAGGACCCTACCAGATATAAAATATCCTGAAAACTCACTAGAACAGATTAATTTCCTTGTTGATTCTTTTGGTTTTTCTAGTTAGACTGCTTTATCTCCTAGTGTATATTTTATAATAAAATCATGCATCAAGATATTAAAATAGCTTGACATTTCATTAGGATAGAGTTTTCATGTGTGTGTGTACGTGTGCACATTTCCGTGTCTGCGTGCATGTGTGTGTACGTGTGCACGTCTCTGTGTCTGTGTCCACATGCGTGTGTAAGTGTGTGTGCATGTGTGTGTATGTTTGCGTCTCTCTCTCTCTCTCTCTCTCTCTCTCTCTCTCTCTCTCTCTCTCTCTCTCTCTCTCTCTCTCTCTCTCTCTCTCTGTGTGTGTCTCTCTCTGTGTGTGTGTGTGTGGATTCGTGTGTGTGTGTGTGTGTGGGTTCGTGTGTGTGTGTGTGTGTGCACGCGCATGTGTGTGGGTGCATGCACATGCGTGCATGCATATTTCAGCTAATAAAATTATATAGGATATCTCTTATGTGATTTATTATTGTATGATCATATCAATTGGTATCAAAGTTGTGTGAGAGCGACCTTTTGTATCTTGTCTTTTAAAAAAATTTGGTATACCTTAAATAAATCACTCATTTTAGGTTTTCATAGATCTAGCCTCCTTGAGGATTATCTTTGGATATCCTTTTTAGATCTTCTTCTACAGGAAAAAAATATAGCCTCCTTAAGGTTTCCACCTATTAATCTTTGTTATATTTCTATTCTTTTTTCACGCGTCACACAACAATACTTTAGAGCTCGTTTTCAAAAACTTCAATTTAGATTTTTTTATGGCCCCTAAGAAGGATACACACCGAGAGGAAACTTCTAAAGAGTTAGTGAAAATGAGTAATCTCCAATATATTTTTCAAATTCAAGAAGAAATCCAAAACTCCATTATATAAGATTTAGTTTCAGCATTTCAAACATTTCTCCAGCACACGTTAGCCAATATGCATGTGGCATAAACTTTGGATTTCCGACTCAAAACTAAGATTTTCATTCCAAATTTTTATGGAAGATTTGACAATGAAAAGTTGGAATCCTAGTTCAAAACCTTCAAGCATATTTTAAAACTCATCTTGATCTGAGTCAACGTCAAAAGATCCAGATGGTTGAGGTCTATATGTCATACTTATCCCTCGACTATTGACATAATCACCAGATAACGTAGGCCAAAAAAGAAGAGAATATTAATCAATCGAAAGAAATCCAAGAAAAATTCAAGGAAATAATTTTTCCATGTCTACATATGAAACATGTTATCTCATTGGTTGTGACTCCAACAAGATCTAGATTAATCACTTCGGCTATACACACACACACACACACACACACACACATATATATTCAACAAACTCTATCCAAAGCTCAATATTTCAAATGCAGAAGAGGTACTTGTTAAATTTATTTCAATCCTTTCCCATGTTCTTCATAAATAGTTAGTTATGTTTGAAGTTGAATCTTTAGATAGGGATTTTAAGCTTGTAGTGGCTATACAAAATAATCTAGGTCTAAAAATGGGATGCAACAAGTTACCTCTAAGCCATCGATAAATACTAATGTCAAGCAAAATTTTCCCAATCATTCCTTCTTTATTATGAATACCAACAAACAATGTTGTGGTTATCATAAGTGTTGGAATCATTCAATTGAGGAGTGCAGTGTACTCTGAAGTAAAAAGGAATGAAATACTCCCCTTATAGAGAGGAAGCAAGAGAAAGTGGAAGAGGTGTAGGATTTTTCCATAGTACAACTTGAGAATCTTATAGAGCAATGCAATGCAATTTATTATGGATAATTAAACACTTACAAGATACAAAAAATATGGTAAGATGTATAAGTTTACTTTTTCTTCAAGTACTAAATCATATTTCATTTCAGGTAACACTATTGTTAAGAAGATAAACTTATCAAAATATGTGGCACATTATATAGACTGACAAAGTAAGGAGGATAACGAAGGTAATATGTCACCCCCTGATATGAGAAATTTGGTCGAGATTTATTCATATTTTTTTGAAGAACCAAAAGGTTCTCCATCTTTCATAGCTATCAATCATTCTATAGACTTGGTGTCAAGGCCTTTGTTACCAACTTTTCCATCATATCACCTCTCACAAATTGAAACTACATAAATAGAGAGACAAGTACAAAAAATTATGGAAGAAGGGAAGACTCAACCAAACACCTCTCTATGTTGATCTCCAACTTCGATTATCCCCAAAAATGAGAAGGGTGAATGGAGGATGGTCACTGACTATATAGATTTGAAAAAATAATTGTAAAGAATTGATCTCTTTCCCAGGAATGAATTCCTTCCTGATGATACCAATGGAGCTCGGTATTTCACTAAGATGGATATAACTTCTAGTTATCATCACATATGAAAAAATCCTACTAATCATAAGGAAACTGCTTTGAAAACTAAATCTAGGTTTTATGTAACACCCATGTTATGATTCATCCAAATTAAGAGGAAAAGTTTATAAAACATAAACCCCTTAAGTACAATTAATGCCTTCAATGATTTCATCTTACAACTGATAACCTATGATAACTGTGTGTAATTGTAAGGGTCTACTAGATTTTCCTGATCTCCCTTAATCACTCTACACGAGTGTGTATATCTTGTATACTTTTGGTTAAACATTTTTATAGGTTATGAGAACATGTGCATCTCCTTAGTGTCAACCTAGTAAATTATTTATGTAAATTCAATCCGGATCCAGACATTGTTGATTATGGGAAATGGTGAATAGAGAATGTAAACAAAATTTACATTACTATGGCCGTAGTTTTTAAGCATTGTTTTGCAAGCTCATGGAAGCAAGTACAAAAGAAGATATAGGCTTCAACATGTACCAAAAGTGCGAGCTTTTTATTGATGTTAGATTGGTGGAAGAGGAAGCAATACTTAAGATGATTCATGCAAAGTACCCAACTAACAAGTATGAACACACACAAGTGATTGCAAAGACCACCATGCAGAAAGAAACGATAAAAACAAAGCAAGAGAAGCTAGAGATGTATATATGCAAGTTCCAGAATTCCATACTGGAACACATGGACGAGATTGATGACACAAGAACATAACTAATGGTGGTCATTAAGGAGCTGAAGAGTAGAGTTGAAGAGATGACTCATGATCAAGTGTCGAGGATTGTAGAGGCTGCACTTGGAAAAGAATTGAAGGAAATATAATAATGGAAGAAGGTTATGGAATAGATAGATGCAGAATGTCAAGAGATCTTCCATCCACCTGTGCCTTAGAAAATTTACTGGGTATGATATTTCTTTTTGGACACTGAAATTTTTCTATATCCTTCAACCATTTTCGTTTTTGAGGGATTGAAGAATTGTTGGGGACTGAAATACAGTTAGTGTGGAGTAGTGTTGCACCCTAAAATATGCTAAGTAAGAGTGGCGCGAGAGTTTTGGATGCGTGGAAGGTAGGCACGAAGGCATGTGTAAAAGTAGATCATGAAGCACGTGGAGGTTTGTGCCCGATCAGATTATATTCCAGACTTAGCCAAATTTTAAGCCATGGGATAAAAATAGATGATGAATGATTAGAGTGGCGTTCAAGAAACATTTCGGTATTGGACTAAGGCATTAAGACTTAAAGGTGAAGAAAATTCTATTTCGGGATAAAGCACATGCAACAAGAATATTAACAGTCATGCAAATATTTGAACTAATAATAGGATGTAGATCTAGTGTTAAATATAGAGAAGATCTATTATTAGGCAAAGCTTGCATGACTTTTGTGAGCATGTAGCCTATTATGAGAGTGCATGGGTGGTGAAGGGAAAGTTCCCAACCCCTATTATATGTATTGATTTGCATAGTTTAGGGGTGTTGAGGTAAGATCAGACTTGTAACAGAGTTATGTTGCTGGTATGATTTTGCACGCATGACTTTCTAATGGTAGTTATGATGTATTCAACTACTATTTTTTGTGATGACTTAATATAATGGATCGTTATGGATGGATATTGATTGTTGATGTATCTTCTCAAGGTTATTGTATGATGAATCTAGTATTAATATTTATGTGATCTATATGTTTACTTATTATGTGTGTTTCTAAATTGAGCTCATAGATCTGATTGATTGAATGGAATATACACTTTGGTTATAGAAAAATAATATAATATTTCAAGCTAAATATTCACTAGTATTTAACAAACAAAATAAAAACATTTTGAGTCTAATGTCCTCTAGGTTATGCTTAAACATAACCTAACAAATTATATTGTAATCTTAGAAGTCACTAGGTTTTAACAAATTAAATTACGTTGTTTTGAGCTTAGCGACCTCTAAGTTAATCAACGACATTAAATTTTGAGATCTTTATAGCAATCAAGACCAGTATAAATTAGTTGAATTTTTTGTATGAATTTAAGATTTGGAATTAAGATATTTTGAGCTTAGCACCCGCTAGGTTATGCCACCACATAATATTTGGAGACTACTGGTGGTTTAAGATATTTTGAGCTTAGCAACCACTAGCTTATGCCACAACATATTATTTGGAGATTGTATTTACTAGGGTTCAATAATTCATAGTTACGATATTTTACAGTAGTTAACAAATTACAGGAAGATATTTTGAACTTAGTTGACACTAGTTTAAACAATGACATAATATATGGAGCTTACGATCGATAGGATTAAACAAATTAAATTAACATATTTTGAACTAAGCGGAGACTAGGTACTTCCATAATATATTATTTCGAGCTTAGTGGTTGTTATCATTTAACAAGTTACTAAATGATATTTTGAGCTTAGCATCCACTAGCTTATGACACAACATAATATTTGGAGCTTAGCACTCACTAGGTTTAAACAAAATAAATAAGATATTATTAGCTTAGTTGTTGGTGGGTTACACCAAAACATAATATTTGGATCTTAGTGGTCACTAGGATTTAATAAATTTGAATCAACATAGTTTGAGCTTAGTGGCCACTAGGTACTTAAACAATATATTATTTCAAGCTCAAAAGACAGTAGCATTTAACAAACAAAAGAAAGATATTTTGAGCTACATGGCCACTAGGTTATGCCACAACATGTTATTTGGAGATTTCATTCGCTAGGGTTTAATAATTCATAATTACGATATTTTACAACATTTAACAAATTAGAGGAAGATATTTATAACTTTTCTGGTGTTACTCCCACAATATAATATTCCGAGCTTAGTTTTCACTAGCACCTAACTAGTAAGAGAATTATATTTTGATATTAGGAAACAATACGTTATGCCACACCATAAATTTTTGGAGCTTAGTGGTCACCAGGTTTTATCAAAATAAAGTAGGATATTGTGATCTGAGAAGCCACTAGGTTATACCAAGACATAATATTTGGAGCATAGTGATCTTAAGGATGTAAGAAAACAAATTAAGATATTAGGAGCTTAGCCACGGCTACGATATGCCAAAACATAATACTATTTGGAATTAGAGTAAAAGTGGTTTTTTGAAATGACCCGCATACTTGTACAAAAAATCCCTCATGGCTAGATATTACAATGAAACAAGAAGAGAACAATCTTGTATGTAACAAAAAACAAAAAACCAAAAATTCCCAAACCAGAAAAAGCCAAATTACATTTTATGGATATTCATGAGAGTAGTTGCTTCATCCTTAGCATCAGCAGTAGGGCTTCCTTCAACCAACACGTCCACTAACTTAATGTGTTCCAAGAAGTCTTTGTTGATTTTCATCCAGGTCATGTCCATGTGAATTTTCCATTCCTTGATAGTAGATATTGAGTGTAACATAATCTTCAATGGCCTCATGTGGGTCAGGTGAGATCTTCTCTAAATGCTCATGGTGTTCCAAAGCTGCAGTGGGGGAGCCCATTTTCTCTGACAGAGGAGAAACATGGTAAACCGAGGAGAGATCCCATAACACATCAGGAATTTCTGAGTCCATGCTAACTTCCATGAAAAAAGGAGGGGGTAATCCACACATGCTTCCATGATCAGGTGAGTTGAGTTGGTTGTAGCCATTACAATGTCTAGGGAGATGAGAGGAGAATCCAGAGAAGCATCGAAAAGAGGTGGAGAGGAAGTAGATGTCAGGTCTGAAAGAGGTTCAGAGACCATATGAGAGTTCTCTGAGGGGTCCAAAGGGTTAAGATCCTCCAGAGAAGATGAGGGAGAGATAAGAGTGAAATAATGGGGGGAGACCACCAGACCACTCTGGCTAATGATCATGATGTCTGAATCAGAGTCGGAAGGGAGATGAAGGTGGTGGTGATGGTGATGGAAAGAGGGAGCTGGTTGTGGAGAGGAGGAGGGAGGACACGATGCTAATTTCCTGGATTAGAGGGGAAGCATGAGATTTATTTTTAGAAGCTTCCATTTTAAAGAGAAAATACAAAAGGCCTTGGTGGAGGAAAGGACCTTCCTCTTCTCTAGCCATTCTAAGGGACTACTCAAGCGATTGAAACAGAAAAAACACAAATTTTACCTTGTGATCATGTTGAAAGATGCACAAGAAGAAAAATATGAGGTCCATAGATCAATTTGTAGCATCGTCACTCTAGCATGAAGTACCTCCTCGATTTCTCAGCAACCCTATCCTAAGGTTGTGGAAGTGAGTCCCATCCATAGCCCAAGTGATACATTCTCATATTTTCACCAGGACACAAGAACTCATCCATCTCCTCCTGAAGTGAGTGTTTAAAATAAATGTCTCCCTCCATAGGGAGCCCCATCGTCAGCCACAATGGACTCTGTCAAAATAATAAATTTAGTCTTTCCCACTTTGACTCTTCCTTTCTTCCAGGTTTCCAGCACACTGCTGGTCACTCAGACAGAGTGACCAGATAATATTTCCATAAATGACGTAACACCACCATCATGAAAAATATTCCATACTTCTGGGTCATCCTTGACCTCTTCATAGGAAGAAGGCTCAATGCATTTGATGGTGCCACCCATAGTGAACAGGGCTATTGTGACAATGATTTCCAAAGGCCCGATATAGATGATGCTTAAATAGAGATGTCAAGCACCTTCATTCCAATCTTCAACACATGTCTCCAAGATTTCTAATTGAAATATTTCCTAATTAGTAATAGTCATTAATTTATCCCATCCATCACATGAATGTAATCTATCAATGTCATAAATTCCCAAAAAATCCACACATGTTGTATCCTCTTGCCACCACCAAAAGAGGTTATGCCTCAACATAACCTAACAAATTTTATTGTAATCTTAGTTAATGTTGAGGAAACCATAACATTAATTATTTAATGTTATTTCAATTACTTCTTTTAGTAGAGGTTGAAAGTTTGAATGTTAGTGATATTAGATGTATTTAGAAAAAATATATATAATAAAGGAAGCACCTACAAACAAAATGGAGCAAGGTGATATAACTAACATTGCTAGACATGATTTCATATTGTATAGATTATCAGACAACAAATCAGAAAGCAATATCTTATTAGAATTTCTTTATTGACACATCTATTTGTTACATTTAGGTTCTCCAAGGTTGTTCATACTGCACATGGAAATGAAGAGGGTAAGCACAAAGATGTTACAGGGAGCACAAGAAACACTTCTGATGGGCATTTGTTTGCGAGATTTGGTGAGGTGATTTCACAAAACACTGTTTGACTGGAATGAGACTGGGACAATGTTGTTTTCAAAAAAAATGCATCCCACGAGTCCTCTCTATCCCTGGACGGATAAGCCAATTTTCAAGTAAACAATGACCAATTCTTCCTTTAACAACCCATATTTTTTTCATATTAATTTAGTCCACTTAGAACCTGTAAAATAGATAAAAGTGTGCCTAATTTTTTTTTAAAGGAAAAAATTGGATTTTGGGAATTTTTTTCCTTTTCCACTTGCCCAAGAGGAATGTTTTCATCAAAACTAAATCAATCCACTACCGATACTAGTAGTAGTACACTCTTATGTTAGTCTTCTAATTGTATAAGGTTCCACAAAGAAAAAGAGTTGAAGCAAGCTCGTGTTGATATAATTTTTTCTACATTTGTCAGAGAGCAACGTGTGTAGTTCAGACCAAGATAAACTTAAATGTAGATATAATTATAGGTACATGACAAGAATAATATGCTTATTGGGTTTGTGTTCTCTTTAAATGCTTTTCTTGCGAGATCCCAGGTCATGTTGACATGGAAAAGCATAAATGTAGGCCCAATATTAATCTTGTGATGAACTTCCACCTATTTGGAAAATCATAAATGTAGGCCCAATATTAATCTTTTGACTAGCCTCGTGGATGTTAAAAGTTCTTCTATTGAACTCTTACATGACTTCAAACTAGTGTGGGTACATATATTAACTTGAATCAAGATTGTTTTGTTCCAGGTACAGTTGGTAGTTGGTTGTTTATATTATTTTGAGCTTAGTGGTCACTATCATTTAACAAGTTACTGAATGATATTTTGAACTTAGCATCCACTAGCTTATGACACAACATAATATTTGGATCTTTGTGGTCTCTAGGTTTCAACAAAAGAAAGTAAGATATTATTTGGATCTTAGTGGTCACTGGGATTTAACAAATTAAATCAACATAGTTTGAGCTTAGCGACCACTATGTATTTGAAGAATATAATATTTTGAGCTAAAGAGTCACTATCATTTAACAAGCTAAAGAAAGACATATTGAGTTTAGTTTCTGCTAGTATCTCCAGTGTTAATCTTGTGATGAACTTCCACCTTGTTGGAGGATTGAACTGATATAACAAAAAAAGGTATAGTAGTTGGGGATTGAAGTGAAATTTGTAACCTATTTTTTAAATTTGTTACTACTCGAACAGAAGTGTGACTAGCCTCGTGGATGTTAAAATTTATTCTTATTGGAAGGATTGATTTTTTTTTAATTACTACAAAATGCCTTTTATGTTGTACTTATAATATGTTGTTGTTTGAATGAAAAATATTGAACATGTTTCTAAAATAGTTTGATGTCTTTTAAACATCCTAGATCAATTGTTTTCACAAAAATGCTTTTTCTTACATGCATTGATGGAGATCAATGACTACAATTCTTAAGTATAACACCTGACATATCAGTTATTGGACCAAACATATTCATTTTCAGAACATATGTTGTCTTGCAAATGGATTTCTGGAGGAAAAATTGGATTAAGGATTTACTCCCCAAGGTCAACAAGTTGAAGTCTGCCTGCCTTAACTGGAATTGAATTGTAAATATTGGAGGACGAAAATTGTATTTATTTGAAAGATTTGTTAATTACTACAAAATTCCTTTTATGTTGTACTTATAATATGTTGTTGTTTGAATGAAAAATATTGAACATGTTTCTAAAATAGTTTGATGTCTTTTAAACATCCTAGATCAATTGTTTTCACAAAAATGCTTTTCCTACATGCATTGATGGAGATCAATGACTACAATGCTTAAGTATAACACCTGACATATCAGTTATTGGACCAAACATATTCATTTTCAGAACATATGTTGTCTTGCAAAGGATTTCTGGAGGAAAAATTGGATTAAGGATTTACTCCCCAAGGTCAACATGTTTTTCTGGTTAGTTGTTCAAAACAAGATTTTAACCCTTGAGAATATGAGAAAGGATACAATTAATAATTGGACCTTAAGAAATATCCTTAAAGATACTAAAGAACAAATTTTGAGAGAGTTTGATAAATGAAATTATTCATACCCCTAGAAAGGGTAATAAATGTGTGGATCATCTTGCCAATTTAGGGGCTAAATGTAGTAATTTTAAAGTGTGGGAGAGGGGAGATGATATCACCAATGTTATTAATCTCATTAATAACATTAAGTACCTATGTGTCAGTGTCTCTTTTCCCTCATTGGGATGTCATCCTTGTTCTTATGGTTAGCAGGACCCTTCACATGTGTAGGATATATGGTGGGATTTGTATTAATTTTTCTCTTACGATTCATTTTGGCCATTGTTTCTTCCATTTTCAATCTCAGTTGACTAAAACCATGGGAGGTGGTCATTTGAGAACCAATCCCATGAGCTATGGTGCCCTGAAGGACAACCCCTCCTTGTGGCACATTCTGAAAATTGGGGGTTTAGGAATTTCATCTCAAAAATCATGGGGTTTGATCCTTATCTTGCGTTGGAGTTTGGTCGGGCATGGAACAATGGCAGCATGGTGATCCACAACATGGAAATTTAGGTTTCAGAGGATTCAATAGCATAGGTGACTGGAATGGAGATGGATTTCTTAAAGATATTCAAAGACCACACCAGACGCAAACATGAAATTGAGACTTTCTTCTGTGGTAAAGAAATGGTTTACCTGCTGGTAGATGATATAGCTAGATTCTGCATCCCTGATATTTGGAATACAGTCTTCCTCCACCTTATGAGGTACATTACTCTTGAAGTGAATTATAGAAAGATATTTACTCACCATCTTACTATGCTTAATATGTTTAGGCATAAGATTGTTATGAGCCTTCCCTTTTTCTTGTTTATGTCACTCTCTGCATCGAGTGAATGATTTTCAATAGGGAAATATTGATCCCCCATTACACCATGGTCTAATTATTTTTCTTTTTAAGAATGGTAAACCAGTGGTGGTAAAGGAATTAGAGCCCAAATCTAGGGATTCAAATGACAATTGTACTCTTGTTGACCATATGAAAAACTGAGGAGAAAGAAGAGTATGACATCTCAGGGGAAGGGAAATCTTGGTACTGGGGCTGTAGGTTCTCTGATTGATACAAAAGGGGAGTCATCTAAAGGGAAAGAGAGAGTGAGATGGGTTGGAATGTGGATTTTGATAAAATTTCTCTCAGGGTGAGTCAGGTGGAAAGGGATATGGAGGCCTTAGGAAAAGTTGGAATGGATATGGGAAACAATGTCATGCATTGCATCGATGCCTCTAAGAAAATTTTCATCACCCAAAACTCTATCAGGGTGGATATGGTAGAGATCAAAAGTTTGGTTTTGGAGTTGCAGGGGCATGTGGTCAAGCTGGAGCAGGGACACAAATTTTGTAGGTATAATCTCCACCTCAGTAGTTCTGATGAGGAAGATTAGGTTGAAGACGACATCCCTATCATGAGTGAGCAGGATGATCAGATGAAAGGATAGGAAGAGCGTCAACCAAAGGAGTACAAATGTTTGAAGACTAACTAGTCCCTTGGCTCTTGGAGATTTTGTTTGACTATTTGTGGACTGTATCATTTGGGATGTTTTCCCCTCCATGTTTTGTGATTTTTCCTTGTATTGATCTGTTGGACTGTAGTTTGGGATAAGTTGTTTTAGCCCTTTTTGTCCTGTTTATTTTTTGTTCCTTCTTGGTGATGCTCACGATGCATTCTATTGTAAGGTTTCTGGGTGCCTTAATCCCTGTATAAAGTAGCCAATCATTATGTTCACGTATATTTAATAAACCTTGTTAATAGTAATTTTGTTAATGACATTTTAAATTAAACAAGACAGAGTGGCAAGTTCATGCCTCAGGGTTGGGAGATGTGCTAGTTGTGTGATTGTTTTAAAAAAATTTTCTATAATTTTTTGCATTAGGTGCTTTATATTGCTAAGAATAACCACTTTCAAATTTTTTCTAGAAAGTAGAATGTACCAATACTTAATGTATAAAATATGCACATACGGTATGCCGACATCCAAAGACTGCTAAAAAATAGAATGCCCCTATGTAATGATTTTGAATGCATAAAATATGTATATACTGTAAGTACCCAATTTAAATGTTGCACATAATGTAAATACCCACGTTAAAATTCAGATAGAAGACAAAAAAAAAAATAAAATTATGCATCAAATATATAATTCTTTGGAAAAACATAGAGCGATCTAGAATCATATTATGCTTGAAAATATTGCAGCAATATAGGTGGCATTTTGAAATACATAATATGCTAGATTTTTCAGGTGCAATAAAAAAACCACCATGATTTTACAAGTTGAACATGCCTACATAAAGATAAAAGTTTGTTATTAAATGGAATAGCCGAAATAAATCAGTTAAAAGATTTATCACAATAGCAGTAACTAATAATAGTATTATTTTTCTTGTCTTTAACACAATATAATCCATATAAAAAAATTATTGTTAAAAAATTTAATACAAACATAGAAAAATTGTATTTTATAAAATTTAACTTACAAATCTAATTTTTATTGCAAACGGGGATAAAGCAAAGATTAAACTTTTTGACTAGAAAAAACAAAATAGTAAAAAATATATAAGGAGTGGGATGGGATTTAATTTAGAAATGTTTATAATGTGATTTGTTAAATAAAGTTTATTAATTTTTATGAATAGTGTACTATTTTGGATGTGCCACTTGTCCAAGCATGCAAATAAATCTTCCTTTTTGGATAAACATTAAATGCAGTGAATATTTTATTAACATTTTTTTTTTCTAAATCTCATATCTTATTTAAAGATTGGACAAATGTCTTTCTTAGAATTTTGATTTTTATTAAATAGAATAATCAATGTTGCAACAAGGCCTCATATTTGTCAAATCAGTACTAACTAGCAAATAAAGAAAAATATAAATAAGTTTTGTAGATTAAAAAATTATTTAAATAAAATATAAACATTAGAAAGTTGAAAAGTTATAGAATTTTTTATTTTGATTGGTGGATTGAGGAGAAATTATTTGTTTGAATGAAAGGTATAGAATTCCTACAGGAGGCAAGGAGCTAATAAAGTAAGATGTTTTGAGCTTAGCACCCACTAAGGTAACCTAATACTTCCACAATATAATATTTTGAGCTTATGGATCACTAGCATTTAACAAGTCAAAGAATAATATTTTTAGCTTAGCTTCCACTAGCTTATGTGACACCATAGTAATTGGATATTATCGATCGATAGGATTTAACAAAATAAAGTAAGATATTGTCATCATAGAGTCTGCTAGGTTATGCCACAACAACATATTTTGATGTACAACTACTATGTCCATTTTTTTGTAAAAGGGTGAATATGGGGGTTTTGAAAGGACCCACATCCTTTTACAAAAAGGCCCTTAAGGAAGAATATGACATTGAAGCATAGAAGAGAGAAATCCCATAGGTAGAAAAAAGACAAAAAAGCCACATAGGCATGACCCAAACAAAGAAAATTTACATTTTGTGAATAGTTTTGAGGATAACTGTTGCTTCCACAGTAGCAGCAGTGGTGCTTCTGTTAAAGATAATAAGCAACATCTTAGAGTTTCCTTGTTTATCAAATTCTCCTTTCACAAATCTTGTATTCATTCTTTTGTTCTCCAAAATCTGTTTGGTTCTCCTACTCTTGCATTACCATATTTTTTCACAAATAGCTCACTGTAATCCAACACCAACACATTGAATGGAAACTCATTCTTAACATGAATATCTTCTAAAATATTGTCATTGACAATGTCAACAATGTCGTAGCCATTGAATTTTACTGAGTATGTGCAGTAGAGGACTATTTGTGGACAACAATAAGGCCAACTAAATAATATCAACTTTATCAAATACATCTTCTCATCGATTCCTGCACACCACCATGACCATAAATCAATTTTGATATTCACTTTTTTATTGCACAAATTGAGCCACCATCCATACCACCAGGATTCTTTTTCAAAACACAACAGAACAAGTTCTTGGCAGGTGTTATGGGTTTGTAAAAATTCTGTAAATTTTCCTCTCATGTTATTATGGATTAATCTGCATCATTTATCTATCAAGATGTGCTCCATTCCATCCTCTTTCACTTCTCTAACAAATGTTTACTATATTACAAAATTATTTATTTGATAAAAAAACTACCTTCTACAAAATATTGAATAACAAAACTTGCTTCCATTTAATTATCTACAAAATCCCTACATGGATATAAGCCCTATTCAGCTATGGAAAATTTTACATTAATAGAATTTCCTAATTTTTGATGGATTGAAGGTGAGAACACATACCAATTTTTGGCATGGAGAGGAAATCAAAACATTTCCAGAAATCAAGCACAAAATTTTTGATGCTTTCCCTGGTGAGATTTTTCTATTGATGAATAAAGTGTCTCACTTACACATTGACGAAGAGAATAGAAAGGAAAATGTTAAAAATATAAACTCAAAAACTATCTATTTATAGTGATATGTAACTGAAAAATCCAACCACCAATTTCATTGGCACACAAATTTAAGAGGGCACATGTATGATTTTACATTGCTTTACATTAAATGGATAATTAATGGCTGACAACAGTTACATGCTCCAAAAGGTGCACATATTTTGAATGGCACATGTACTTTAAAATGGTGAATTTTACATAGTTCATTTTAATGGCTAATTAATGTTGAGGCAACCAACATTAATTAGCATTTTTCCTTACAAAATGGTTATCATTAATACTGCATTTGGTATTGTAAAGAATTAATGTAAGAATTTAATATTATAATTTTTATACTGTAAATAAAATCCCTTATATAATTCAGGTAAAATAAAGCCCTTAATTCTTGTGCTTGCACTTTGACGTGAGACTCTTAACGCCCGTTTAGACATTTTTGTTGATTGTAGCCATAAAATACTTACAAATATTTGTAATAAACATCACACGCGACTTGCATATTTAATATTTGACCATCAATTTTTAATATATATTTATATATAAATTATGAAAATTTACATCAATATATATTAAAAATAATGAAATTTATATAGAATAATTAGTATAAATAACACTGTTTTGTATTTTTGAAGGGTAGTGTTGAAAAATTACCATTACCAAAAAGTTGTTTGACAGGTGAGTTATCGCACTTAGCTGTGTGAATCAAGACTCACACTTAGTCGTGGAATCAAGACTCACACTTAGAAGTGTGAGTCAAGACTGGCACTTAGAAGTGTGAGTCAAGACTCACACTTAGAAGTGTGAGTTAGATTGAACTTAGAAGTGTGAGTCGAGAGACTTATAAGTACTCGAGTGTGACTTCGAACTTAAGTGCACTTAGACGTGAACCAGTCACACTTGTAAGTGTGATGATCACTCGCACTTATACACTACTTACAAAATTTATAAATGACAATTCCATATTTTTTTAACTATGCTTAATATATACGAATAATTTTTTTATATAAATGTATATAAAAATTGATGGTCACCTTTTAAACATGCAAGTCACACATGCTAGTTCTATAAAATATTTGAAAGTATGTTACATCTAAAATCACGAAAAACATCTAAACAACCATCAAATTTAACACCATTCAAGGATGTTAAGTTCTAAAATAGATGACATCTATCTTAGAGTATAATTTGGATAGGATTTTCAACATCAACATTTATTGATTTGAATAAGGTATGCATAAATAGTCGTATATGTATGATGATATTAAGATTGATATGTGGCATAAATGACAACAATCACTTATGCACTATCTTGAATGCTACCCAAATTCTACATTTTTTCAAGATTTAGATTGAAGGAGGTTTAAGAGATGTTCATATGAGATGTTTATTGTTATTTTGTCATTGTGATTTCAAGCATTTGATTTAACCTTGGAATTGTTATTGATGTTTCTCATTTTCAAATTCTCTATACTAGGTTTAAGATTTAAGTGGCCACACTACTAATTTTATCTTTTTATGTGTGGATATAGTTGAAAATGAACTTTTGTATATGAAGGAGGAGCATATGTGGATTTACCCTCCAATGGTGTGTGATAGTTGTAGAGGGACTAGTATATCCATCTAGAACTACACTCCATTGCATAGAGAAATGGAGTCTAGCTTATTCATTGTCACAATAAGTATTGTATTCAATGGCAGAGTGAGATTTCCATACACAATTAATGGTTGTGAAACCCTGGAATAAAGTGAAAACAAGGGATAATTGTACTGATGTCATGGAATCCCAAGAGCACCCATTATGGATACAAACAATCTTGGATGAATGGTGAGAGGAGGGAAGTAAATGGAAATACAGGAAAACACAAAGGGCACTAAATGGAAATACAAGAAAATAGAAACAACTGCCAAGTAATGTCACAACTATTGCATTGATATCCATAATGTGAGAAATTATGATATATTGCAACATTTCATTGATATCCATAATGGTGGGAGAAATTCATTTTTCTCATTAAGTGGGAACATTTGTCATGTTTCAATCACCAAGAACAACTTATTCATAAATGTGATGAGTGCAGAGCTTAAGAATAATTCTTTGTGACACATATTTATTCTCAATTGTAACAATAAATCTATTAAATTGTTAAAAATGTGTTCAAGAGAAGTTTTAAAATGTTGTTTATAAATTAGTTACAATTATTTCAATGTTTGAAGTCTTTAATAATATAAAATATATATTGAAGTGGGAAATTGTAATTCACAATATTAATAAAATTATAATGTAATAAAGTTATGATAAACAATTTAGAAAAATATTGAGTGTGACATGCTTGATAAGAAAAAATAAAAAAATATAATGACATCATTCATTCTTGAATAGGTGGCATGTACTTATTAATATTTTATTTTGAAAATGAAGAACAATTCATTTGTACACTTAAAAAATGTTGATGTTAAAGTTGTCATAATTGTTGTGTCACTTGTTAATTGAAGATTTTTCCTTCAAATATTATTGAAAAATATGTACTTGAATACGACCCATAATGTGTCTTATCATGAAAAAGTAACCAATAGAAAATCAAGTAAATCAATTTTATTGATTTTTAAAATTATGAAATTGTTTAATTTATATTCCAACATTTGAAATATAGACATTACAAAAATAAATGTCTTTGATTGGAGGATATGGTAAGAACTAATAAGTTGTGGTGAAAGGTATAGTAACCTGCCATGGGTAGGAACAAATAAACTATGAAATCCATGTTTCAAAACAACGTGTTTAACGTAATTCTTAACTCTTTGTTGTTCTGTATGATTTATAGACTAGAAAAGCATAAAATTAGTTCACATTATCTAGATTATCTTCTATTTTTAAATCCTAATGACCACTAATTTCCATCACAATGATTTCCATTTTACAAACTTATCAAATAAGTGTTGAGAAGATGTATCTTATCCGTTGTTATGCTTATGTGTCTTATCGACCGCAAGGATTATGTAGCTTATCAACTACTTATATAACTTAGCGGGTGCAAGGATTATGTTAATTAGTGTCCACTAGGGTTATGTAGCTATGCACTTCCATCATGTCAGTTTGTGGTCAATGAAGCAATATTATGATTGGTTCTTGAGATATTATGACTTTGTATACCTAGCTGAGATGAATAGAATTAATGGAGGTTATTTTCCTTGATCTACAGTTCTCCTAGCATGAGATTATGATGTGAAAATACCTAAGATCCCTCCATTCTGATTATATTACATGATATGAACTAGAAGTGTGTTCCTTGTATTAAAAAAGAAGACATTATTTGGAAGCATATGTATCTAGTAGAGTATGTGTGCTCTAATGGAGTCTTGAATAAAAATGGTGATTTCCAGATCTTATCATGGATATAGATAGAAATCATAAGGCTCTTGTAACGTACAAAAAACTTCATGACACATAGTGCACTGATAGGATGGCTAGAAGACAAAAAGAATTCGCAAAAGAAGAAGACAAACTAAAATGATCATTACAAATCACAGTTTTCAACATGTTTGACTGAAAATGGAATCTCATTAGAAGTTTCATATGAGTAACGAGGAAAGGATTGATTTTATGATCCTCATAGGTTTAACAAATTCCATGAAAAGTTCTGAAAAGGATAGTACTAACAATTAACATCTTCCAGATGTAATGATGACTTTTTGGTAGTTTTAGATTATGTCACTTAGATCCTTGTTAATGGTTTGAAGTATGTATATGTAACACCTCTTTATTACACTTCTAAACTAGGAATTTTTTAACTCATTAATTATAGTTAAGGCCTTCAATGAATTTAATATGAAACGATTAAATTCCAGTGCACAAGAGTTATAAATTCCTTGAGTTGTTATACAGTGAAATGAGTAACATCATTTCAAACACCTGCCAATTATTTCAGCATTAATTAATTATCTTAATGCCTTCAATGATTAGTCACTTAAAAAATATTAATCCCACATTAATTAATGTTCATAATCCAACCAGACAAGCTTTGATAACCATGTGTGACTACAAGGTTTCAGATCCTACTCAATCTCCTAAATGCTCCTCTCGAGGTGAGATATCCAGTATAAGATTTGGTTATACCTTTTAAAAGGTTCAGAGAATGTGTATCTTCTTAGTGTAGCCTCCCAAGAAAAACATAGAAGAAATGGTGATTATTAAATAAAATCACTCAATTGCATTACCACGGACCTAGTTTAAGGAATCACGTTAGCTATAATGGTTTCATGACTGTACACAAGCCACATGAAACCTATCCCTCCATTTACAACACAATCATCTCATTCATAGTATCGAGATTATATTCCATTTCTTAAGTTATTAAGTTCATAGTTAATAACTTAAGAATTCATTAATGTCCTTAATTCATTATCAAGTTGATTCAACTTCCTAATATTGATAAGTACATTTGTACTTAACCAATCAATCACGAAGTACCTTTGTACTTTGCTCCATACCATTGTGATTTGGTTGTTCTGTGGTGATACTCAACCATCTAGCTGTATTTCACTACTGGTGGAAGGCAACAATTATTCTCTTGGAGAATAAATCATATAATTTGATTTATGGTAACTCTCATACCCAAGACCATAAGTATAATTCACCATTATAGTTAATAAGATAATATCCATCTATATGATTTTATTTATATTAATGGATTTATTTTCTTATATTTCCACTAACTATTGAAAATTACAATTATAGTAGTATTATTACTTCAACATAAACAAAATTATAAGGTTTATAACAACGGATTCCATAATAGATTCAAAATCAGAATGTCATTGATTTAATTAATCACTTTCCAACTGTATATCAATACTTATTATAGATTCATAGAAAAATTTAAACATTATCATTATGGGAATAATAATTATTGCAATACAATATGTATTATCAAAGATAATACTTTATTATTAACTGACAAGCTTGTCTTTCCATCATTAATATCACAGAGAAGTATTACCATTGCTTCTTATTCAAATACAATACAATTAATTGCATTTCTCAATTCAAAACAAAATCATCAATTGATAATCAGTAATACATGTCCACAACAGATTAGTAAAATAATCTCAACTTGTTTCAAACATCAAGCCCTACTAAAATACAATTTTTTTCATCTTTTCATAACAATAACAACCTTATAGATTTCATCAAGACATAACAATGAGCAAAGGTGTAAGTTATGTCTTCCTTCATAATCAACATGCAATGTTAATAACCTGCATGGAATAGATTCCATTGTACATGGTCAGTTCCTACCGAACTGACATGATAATATCTATTTCCCACTTAATAGTTTATGCCTTTTAGTATTTGTATAAATGAAATTTTGTAATTAATTACATCATCAAAATGACTTACTAGAACCCAGGACAACATTTGTAACATCTCAAAATATTTACTTTGCATTCACATACAATTCACTTCCTTCAACTTTATTTACATAAGGAAAAAATTGTAAGTGACAGTTTACAATTCAACTTATCATCAACCATTCATTATTGACTTAGATCATATGTACATAACTATATCGATATTATATAATCCACATATCTTATATAGATAAAAAAATAGTATTTAATCTCTTAATTAAATACATGTATCAATAGTATTTAATCACTCAAATATAAACCACTATTAATGTTAGCAAATATTACACCCATTAATAAAGTAATTATATCTTATAGATGTCCTTAAGATTAACTTATTACCACATCTTCATATGCCTCATAATAATATAATTGTCCCACATTAAGGAATGGGTTACAGTCAATAAACTATTTCATGATTTGAAATCCATCAAAGAAGACCTTTTGACTAGCCAAGACCATCACCTCGTGGTCTACATAATCATATCATATCAATAACTCTAAGCATAGAGGGTACATGGTTCGATAAAAAAATTAAATCTTATATACCTTCACATTTATGAAGTATCAAACCAACAATTTTTTTACCTAATGAAGTCAAACAAGACTTCCCAAGGGATACCCACAAATCCATCTACACCAACAGATAATAAAGAAGGAATTATAACATAGAAATACAGTACAAGGATACCCATGCAGATCAATCAACCCATTAGACTGAAAACAACAACCATATAAGTAACCTATTTATATTAATAGAGTCTCAAGTTCAAATGAAAAATAGAGAAGATTCCAAGAACAACAAACATAGGATACCCAAGCTCAAATTTGAGGATTCAAATTAGACATAAATATCTATATCATATGCTACCCATATTATTTTGGGTTTTACTTTTATAAAACCAATACAAGCCTCATATATATATCATATATGTATCAGAAGATTTGAAGAGGATAACTATAGAGAATATAGGGTTACTGGGTTTCACTAAAACATCACCCATAAGAACTCAGTAACTAATTAGGATTTCACCTATTGCAAAAATCACAAGAAACAATCATTCCATTCATGGTATCTTTTAAAACCCAAATAAAGAAATCAAAATGAAATATACAAGTTTGGTGTATTTCCTAGAAACCTATTTCAACCAATATCAAAGAAAACTTGTAATACCAAATATCACAGTGCTCATAGGGTAAGGAAATAGTTACACTATTCAAATTAGAATATTTGTATAGGAATATAAATATAAGGTCAAGGCTATGGGTAAAGCTAAAGACACAAAATCATACAAATAAGATGATTTACGAATATATATAATCACAGGAAATATAAGGCTATTGGTTATTATGTATATGTATTTGTTAGCAATCAAAAAAGAGTTAGAACTAACACCTACTAGTTATAAAATAAAGATAAATCAAATTCAATGCACCATCATGCTTAGAGCTTAAGCAAGACTAATTTACTAACATTCTTACATTAGAACATGAAAAAATATTCAAACTAACATGTTAATCCATTAATCTCTATCCCTATTGAATGCTAATAAAATGAAATGAATATATTTAGATCATTAACAATCAAAGGTTTGATTGTATGTTTGAATCCCAAGGTTTTCAAGAATGGAGTCCTGTCAATCCATGGATACAAGACCATTTGACATATCCCCATATGAATTCAAAACTTTGATGGATGAATACAAGAAATAGAAGTACCTAGCCTCTCCAATGAAGAATGCTCCAAGATGACAAAATGGCTATAGTGTATTTACTATATGCTTCACTTTTGTTTCTCAAGGAATAGGTGTAGGTGTAAAGGTAGGAGGAGGGATCTTTATGGATAGAGGGATCTCTACATCCCTCTATATGTGGGATAATAGAGATGTTGAGTTAGTTGTGGATAAGGGGGGTTTAGAAAGGGTTGAGTTAACTTTAGGAGAGTTTAATTTGTTCTTTAGTGACTCATGGGGATAAAGGGGGTTTATTAATTAACCAAAGTGTTTAATTAATAGGTTTTCAAGGTTATAAATTCTTTTTAGAGGAATATTAACATGATTTAGACTATAGAAGAGAATTAAATCAACTAAATAATGTTTTATTGATTTAATGAAAGGGGAAGCTAATTAATTAATAATAATTAATTAGTCTAGATAGAAGGAAGGATTAATTAATGGGAGGTTGTTAATTAGGGTATTTGTTGAATATAAGACTTAATTAATTAATGTGATGTAATTACTTAATGATGATAGGAGAGAAAATGAGCACTATTGACGATATGTCGCCAATTTACGGGAAAGGGGATAATTAGCACAATTTAAGTATTTAAATTATTTTAGGCTAAATTATAGGTGTCTACATTTGTCCCTCTTTAAGGTAGCGTAGTGATGCAACTTTAAAGATAGTAGATGGATACAATTTTGAAGGGGTAGAAGAAAAAATATTAGAAGTGAGAGATGCCCCCTCGAGTGTCGATGGGGTGATGAAGGAAGACGACCGATGATTGAAAAATGTGAGAAATGGATAGACGAAAGGAGAGGAGAAGGATGCCCTAGGTGAAGCAAAAGAATAGTGTTGATAGGAGGGTGATGTAGAAGAAATATGGGGGAGTAGAGAGAAGAACTAGCTTTCATCCTGTGCATTGGAACAACTTCAGTGTCATCATATTGCTAAAAGATCTATGTGGCCAGTCCTTATTAAAATATAAGCATATGAAAAAAGTAGAATGACATGAAAAGCCATACTATGAACAGTTTTCCATTGCTGAAAAACACCAACTCAATGCAACATATAAAAAAGAATGCAATATGAGAAGGAAATAAGCTCATTTAATAGGAAAACAAGTACAGACACACATATTCTAACCAACAATGGTCAAAACGGTTGTACAAATGTTTTATTATCAAGATGAAGATGTCCATAGGGTCGTGATTGAAGACAAGGGTTAAAAATGATGCCCCAGGAAAGGATACATGCAAGGGAAGATGATGAAGCACACTATATCCAATGAAAAAGCGTAGTACACTATGAAACATTAACAAGAAACTATATGTGCCCCAAAGTACTGATAAAGAAAACAGGCTAGCTTTGAAAATGGTTGTGAATTTGATGATCCACAAGTCGTGTGATCGGTGAAGATGTGAAAATTTCCAGTAGGATATGGAAACAATACCATGCGCAAGACACAAGTTTCAGCCACTATAAGCGGGTTTACCGATTTTTGTAGGTTTTATAATTTTTAGGATTTTGTTAAAGAATTTTTCTTTATTTTTTAGATTTTGGATGTGTGTATATATATATATATGGTTTTTGTTTTCAAATTGTCCAAATTGGTGGATGTGAGACACGTAGAAGAAAGAAGAAGAATTAGTATGAATCACCCAGACGTAAGAAAAATGCCCTAGGGGGAAGAAAGAAGAAGTAGGTGACAAATAATGTCCCCATACAACTAAAAAATTAATAAAATAATTATTCGATGGAGTGTGGAGAGGAAGGAAATCACCTAGGAGCAATAAAAATTGTCCTAGTGAGAAGAAAGGGGTACCAGATGGCAAAACATTCCCCAACATGATGAAAAATGAAAGAAACATAATTATTTAATTAAAATAATTATTGATAGTGAATATAAGATAAAACAACAGTCAAAATAAGCCTCTAGGTATAACAGACGACGAAAAATGGATTTGATATGGAAGCTTACCCCTACTTCATTTGATGGCCATACCCACATCATTACAGCTACTGAATATTTTACCAAGTGGGGGAAGTTGTACCTTTAACCTATATTTCGAGTGCTCATATCTCAAAGTTCATCATGAATCATCTTATTTTCTGGTATGGCATTCTTGTAGCAATAGTTATTGACAATGGAAAATCATTCAAGAATAATACCATGAAAGATCTATGTAATTGGTTTTAAATAAGATTAAAGTGGTCTACACTGTATTACCACCAAGGAAATGGACAGGTTGAGGCCACTAACAAGACTTTGGTTTGAATCATAGAAAATATGGTAAGTAGGATAGGTCACAACTGACATTTGCAAATTCATCCTGCTCTTTGGGCTTATAGGACCTCTATTCGCACTCCTACTGGTGTGACACAATATTCCCTAGTATTTGGAACAAAATCTATCATCCCGTTAGAAATCGATCTTCCTTCCCTATGAATCTCTCTTAGGGATTATCTGGACAAGGATGAGGATTACAAAGTGGCTAGATTGGCAGAGTTGGAAATCCTGAATGAGAAGTACATCCACGTCCAAAATCATCTTAAAGTGTATCAGAACATATTTTCTCGCAATTACAACAAAAGAATCATACCTCGTTAGTTTGAGGTTGGTATTTGGTCATGAAGGAAAATTAGTTCAACACAAGGGCGGAAAGATAGAAGAAAGGAAAGTTCAAACCGCATTGGTTAGGTCCTTATGTCATTGTGGCCAAATATGGCACAGGGGCATACAAAATTTCCCATCTTAATGGTGACGAGATCTGTGAACCTATGAATTTCATTCACCTTAACGGTTCTATGCTTAAACATGGTGTGAAAATAAGAAAAGCAAACAAAAAATATAGTAAAAAAGATCAAAATACAAAAAAATTAAAATAAGAGAAAAAGAAAAAGAGAAAACAAGTCATCCATAAGTGAAAACCATGCAATTGTGGCACTTTGGATAGGTCCTTGGATGAAAACCGGTTTCCGACACCTAGGGAGGATTTGTTTTTCACAAGCATCTTACATCTGGAGGGTACTTTTACTTAGCCTAAGGCTAGTTTTGTATCTGTATATGAGATCCCCTGTGAGCCTATTCTTGTTAAGCCTTGATCCGGATTTTTTTCCTATTATAGTATGTGAAGGGATGGTTTCTGTCTATTCCTCATCTCATGTTGGGGGAACTTCTACAACTTCATCTTCCTATTTATAAGCACATGGCACTTGCCCTTGTATATTTCCTATCTAACATTGGGGGCATCCACGCTTTCTTGGTTACCTGTGCATAGCTTCAAAAATGTCAAAAAATATAAAAACATTCAAAAATGTTAGAAAAATATAAAAACATTTTAAAACGTTTGAAAATGACAAAAACAATAGAAAATCGTTTCACAAAAACACAAAAGTAGTAGAAAAGTGCTTCACAAAACAATCTTGCAAAAACATTAACTTTAGTCTATTTCCTTTGTCTTGTTTCTTGCTTTTCTTATTTTCTTGTATAGTTGCTTCATGTTTGTACATTTGTATAATTTGTTTCTTAGACATACTTTGTTAGGATTCATATTTTCTTACTTTGATTAGATTTATTCTTACTTGTGCATATTGAAGTGTGTTTTTGTATGCTGGTGAATAGTGGTACATTGTTGTATTGATTCATTATGTTTTTTTATCATTTGATTGTGTTTTCTTGTTGTATGTGCATCATTTTGTTATCACATCATCACATCTCCATCAATATCATCACATCTAACATCATCTATACATCATATAAAAAAAACTAAGCATACATCATACATGAATGCTAAGTTAATCATCACATATCATATCATCAAATGGGGGCAAGAGGGGCAGAAAATGTCAAAATCTATCCCTCCCACACCAATATCATTATATCATCTCATCCACTAAACCTAACACATCACATGAGAAATACATTTGATATCATCTACAGATCTATCAACTAAAAATCAAAGTGCATGCGATACATCAAATATCAGAATATATATAAATATGAAATCAAATTAGATAACATCATTACACATCCATAAATCCATATAATTAATCAAAACAAAAAATAAAATCCATCATCCCATAACACATGTATCATGTCAAAAATGTCCATATATATATATATATACACACACACACACACACACACACACATGTGTAGTATGTCTATCTCAAGAAAGATATGCATCATAAATACATTAAAACTACCTTCATCAGAGGTATATATCAAAGAATGTCGTACATAAAAAATGTTATACATCGATCAAAGAATGCTACTGCCTTCATCAGAGACATATATCAAAGAATGTCGTACATCAAAAATGTTGTACATCAAGCACATGATGCTCATAGCCTTCGTCAAGAGGAAAATGTATCAATACATTGATCACTCAATGATGATTGGAGCCCTCAGATGGGCTAGTTGGTCTACCCCATGGAGGACCCATAGAATATGAGTTAGGTGGCCTTACAGGCTACCCCCGTGGCTACTCCACTAAGGCCTGAGGCCTCTCTAACCTCATCACTCTACTCGATTGCTGACTATACGAAGCTTCCCACCGCTTAGTCGGAACTTCCTCATAATACAAGGATCGGTAATAAGAAGCTCTGCCCTCTACCATAGCCAAGTCTCTGTGCATGTGGGTCATCACTATTTTGTCATCTATACATCGGAAGGATGCTATTTCTTCTGATAGTCGAGCAACCTTGGCCTGACCCACTACCCACTCTACCCTTAGTCGATCTATCTTTAGTATCACAGGTTATAGTTGAGCCTATGTCTGCTATAGCAGGCTCATCACTTGTGCCATCTAGGCTACCATCTTTCATATCTGCTAAAAGTGAATGGATCCATCTCCTCCCTAGCTAGCTTGGGCTCTGGCCTGGTCCTACTCTGCCATCACGACCAGAATGTGAGAGCAGGCCTGATCCCTCTCTGTTGTAACATGTTGTAGTTGTTGTTGTATGGTGGCTATCTATACCATAGGCTACACCACAAGGGCATGTCCCTGTACCTATTTAGAGGATTGTCCCTAATCTCACAATCTAAGCTTAGGAACCTATGCATGTGCTTGTACTGGCCCCTATTGTCTTTGTCCCTACACTTGTGATGCACCCTTCCCGTCATGTGGTTTCCCATCAAATGGATCATCTGGGTCATGGGCTATTATACCCTCCCCCTCGTCCCCACTATAAGGGAGCTCTAGCGGTGGCTGAACGCCTACCTCCCATGCCTCATCGGTTATTATCAGGCATCATGGTAAAACAGTGGCATACTAATCCATGTAGTTAGTTGTAGTACCCAGGTCTCTAATCTGTCGGGCTGGGTCCCATGCCGTTGGTACCACCTATAAAAAGCTAGCCCTAGCTCGAGCCACCTATATACGTAGCCCCATATTCTACCTCTCTGCATCTCGGTGGGCATACCACACATTTGGCTGTGGAACCCCCTACACCCTACCCAGATGTCGCTAACATCAGTCCACCCTGTACAACTCTATGATGTAAGTAGGACTACCAAGAAGAAATTGCTCCACCACATAGAAACTGAGCTCTACTCCATCCTTAGGCCATTGTATATGCATGTAGGTTCTCCATACAGTATCTCTGTCTAGAAGCTCGTCAAACTCTCATTGATAATGGTACACACTTCCTAGGTGCCCTCGTACGTCATTACCTACAGAAACCCAAGCCATGTATGTCAACTCCTCCAGGACTCGAGCATGCAATGCACCTACAGGGTGCTCGATCGCTATGTGATCCCAAGACCAAATCTGTAATAGGGAGGCTAGCCCCACCATCTTTTAACAGTGATAGGTAATCAAATGTAGATCCCAGTATAGATGTGCCAGTATGCACTGGCCCCAGTAGTATCTCTTGCCACTGAATACTCCATGTGCCAGCATCATCAAACCCATTGAAAGGATGTCCCTGTCTTATCAGTGAGAAAAAAGGAACTGATAAGTGCCATAACGTAAAGTGGCCCCGGTGCAATGTTGGATCAGCTATACACTCATGCAACGAAACTTTCATGCCATCATGGGGTATCTCATCACAGTCAAACAAGTTGCTAATCACTTCCTTGATCCTCCCAAGGTCACTCATGTACTCGATCATCGAACCTATAATAGGTAAGCATAGGATCTTCCATACATCCTATAAAGTAACTAGCATCTCTCCTATCAGGAGTCTAAAACACTGGCTCTCACTATGCCACCGCTCAATCAATGCGGTCAGTAGACCATGGTCTAGTGTGATGGAAGGCATATGAGTGACAAGGCCGAGGCCCATCGCCTCTAATAGTATAGCCATCACATGTCGATCTCATTGGTGCATGCTCCCCTCTACCTCTGCTATGCAGGTGTGTCATTCTCACGTCTGTAATATGGGAAACCGTCTCTACAAAACAAAACCATTCCATATGTCAGCTACTAACATTTCTTCTAAGTGTCATCCTTTTTAGCATTATTTTCTCTCATTCGTCTATTCTATGTGCTTGTGTGCCCTTTAGGGAATGTGTGCACCCTGTGACGTGTGTGCTCTCCTTTTGGCGTGTGCACGTGTGCGAATCTACCTAGGGCAGTTGTGCCATTTTGTGTGCCTATGCATACACATATGTGTGTAGGTGTGGTGTGTACACTATCATTTTGATACACGCGTGTGCGCGCATCTACCTAGGGGTAGTTGTGCCATTTTGTGTGTCTTTACATGCACGCATGTGTATATATGTGGTGTGTGCACTATCATTTTGGTGTATGTGTGCACACGCATGTATTAAGGGGCATACACGCATGCGCGTACACACCTCTTGGTGTTTGTGCCATCATTAGGACATCTACGCCCCTGCGCATGTGTGTCTGCACCATACCCTAATCTAACCCCCTATTTTAGCATTAATTAAGGGCATTAATTATGATAATTGACAAAGATGGTTAGGCTACTCACAAATATGCCATCGTCGGAATGTTGATCGTACCCCCAAATTGTGTCACCGCGTCTCAGGCGGTCTCGTGCTCTCACCATCATCCTCATCACTATTAGGGTCTCATGGTAAAATTTTGACAGCAGTTGGTAACAAATGAATTGGTCGCGGTGATTTACCCCCACCCCCCGGGTGGGGTATATCATGTCCCCATTTGGAAAATGGCCATGGGGTCATGATGGGTTGCAATGGCTGTGATGGGGCATGGATGAAATTTCCATACTTTTGATAGATTACACACTTCCACACATAGTTACAACAGTCAGTTTCCATGGTAGGCCAATAGTAGCCTACTCTCAACAATTTCTTGGCTAGAACCATCCGGTTTGTGTGGGCTCCACACACCACTTCATGCACCTCTTTAATCACTTGGACCAACTCTCTCTTATCAAGACAACGTAATAGATTCCCATCGTAGCCATGACGATAGAGCATACCTCCTAAGAGGGTATAGTGGGATATAATTGCTTCCCTTTGACACTATCAGATACTGATTTTGATACTATTGATCATATTATGGACACTATTATGTTTTGTTTTAGTATGATGGTTAGATGTTAGATCATGGATTATTATTGATCTGGATTCAGTTAGTATACATGATGATTACTAGAGACATTTTGATATGTGGATGATGATAAATTGTTGACATGGACATATTATAGATGTTTATTTGGACTTGTGACATTTGATATATTGAGTAGACCTAGTATGGAATAGTATAGATGATGATATAGTTGATTTATGAATTAAAAATGATAATGTTGAATTCTTGATATTGTTGTGATTCATGTGTTTAGATGATCTTGAAATGTTGTTTATATCATTTTGGATGTTCTGATATGGCCACGAGGCCGAAGGAGGTATTTACATTTTTGCAGGTTAAAAATCACAACAATGTCGGGGGACTGGAGACTAACCATATTAGAATTCTGGGTGAAGTCAACAAGGTCACCATGGCAACTATTTTTGTGTGTGTGTGTTTGTTAGGGATTCCCATGGGGGGGATTTCCATTATATATGACCATGGGATATGTATTTTATTAATGTGTTCCTTTTTATTTATTGTTGTATGTATTTTATTAGTAATGTGTTCCTTCTTGTAATTAATTTAAATGTGGTAGATTAATGTGAGAGATCATATAGTTAAACTTTAATTAAATTAAATTGGGGACATGGAATGTAATTAATGAAGTTGTTGATTTTAAATATTAATGTTGGAAGAGTGTGTAAGAAATGTGTAAGAAGGTGTAAGAATATGTAAGAGTTATGTAAGATAGATTTTTGGAAGGTTTAACACTTCATCTCCTTAGGAATTCGAATTTGTCCTTGGAGGCCAAATTTGGAGGCTTGTGGGACAAGTTAAACTTGTCCCACACCTCTTAAAATGATTCACCAACCATACCTATGGTTTGGAGGTTAAATTTAGGCATTTTTATTGCATTTTGAAGTGACAATTTGTAAGTTTTAATTGCACTTCCCTTACATATTTTTAATTCAGTCCTTTTGGAGTATGGGTCATTTTGGAGTGTGTAAGTCATATTGTCATTTTATTTATTGTGATTTGGTGAGTGATGTTGATTTCCTCTTAGGATTGAGGAAGAATTATGTGGAATCCCACATGGATCCACATCATCCTCTTTTCTTCCCTCTCCTTTAAAAGTGAAACTCCTTGCTTGTTTATGGTTGTTGAAACATTGTTGTTTCCTCTTGGGGGTGCATTTTTTTTTTTTTGTTTTTGGAGCTTGTTGTGGAGGAAGTTGGAGTCTTTTGCATGCTTGAACATTGCTGGTTTTGGACTGCATTTGACATTTTGGAAAGCTTGTGAGCTTGGAACAAACTCCAGTATGGAGAGGTAGGATCTTGAGCTTGTTTTTATGTTTTCTTTCTCTTGCATGCATGTTTAAATGGTGAATGTGTTTTGTGTTCTTGGCTGGTTGGGTAGACTGCTTAGGACATGGTGTAGGAGAAGGCTATGGGGATTTCAATGGGGGGCATAAGGGATTGCCAATGGCACTGTTTTATTGTGGAGGGAGTTTTGGATTGGGATCCACCTTGGAAAAGAAACTGCTTGCATTTCTTACTCTTGGGGGGGCATAAGGGAGAAACTTTGGGGGGGGCATAAGGAGGGGTTGGGAGATATAAGGTTTATGGGATTTGATATGTTTATTGGCGGTATGATTTTGGTGGATGCCCAATTCCAAATAGGGAGGCATAAGTAGTTCCCCATAGTTCTTGCTCTTGTTGGCTTGCTTGATCAAGCCTATGTGTTGTGTGAATGATTTCAAATGCAGTTGTGAACTGTTGTCTTTGCTTGGACTGTATTTCTTATTGTTGTATGCATGTGAAGAATGTTGCTTGTTTGTTGTAGAAGCCATTGTTGCCATGAGTTGATTTTCATTCTCTATTTCAATATGGTTGGGGCTCGGGGGCCAATGAGGAAGGATGGCTTCTCCCTTTCTCATTGGATGTCTTGGTTGGGTGGAGAGCATTGCCTTTCCCCCTTCCTTGTTGTGATCAAAGATGAAAAGATGGAGAAATCAGCATGCTACTATTTTGGAGCAAGAAGAATACAGTTTGACAGTCCCATTCTTTTGAGTAAATTCATTATAACCTTTCCCACCTTGAGTGGATGAGTTGTATAATTTTTGTAATGTGAAGTTATTGTATTGTAATGGAAGATTGAAATTTGAATTGAGAAATGTAAAGAGATTTATAATTGTCATCTGTTTTGGAAAAGAAATGAAAAGGTTGTTATATGTATCATATGTAATATTTTGAAATCAAATGGAAAGGAGAAAGTTGTAAAATTGTATTTGATGAATCAATGAAAAGAATTACATTCTTTTCTCAAAATTGTATTGTGCATTGGATTTGGATTTGCTGTTAAAGATTGTAATTTGTTGTTTGGAAAAGAAGAATGCATATGAAGAAAGACAATGTTATATTCTCTTGGAAAAGTTGCATATTTGAATTGAAATCTTGAACTGCAATCTAATTAGAAATGAATGGTTGTTTTAATCAAGTAAATGGATTGGACTAGTTTAGGAATTATATGCACATTCAAATGACAAAATTGTAAACCAATTTAAAAGAAACAGTTCACAGTTTTAAACTTCATTCTGGTAATTCACATTTTAATAAAAATGAGCAGTTCAAACTTATCCCAAACAATAAGATAAGAAACATTAAAATTTATACTTAGTATGACTTAGAGAACTCAAATTGACCTCAACATTTAAGAATGAACCTTCAAACTTATAAAAATCCAATTTGGAACTTGCACAGTCGTTTTTCCGTCTATTGCCAGAAAAATAAAACCTTGAAATCAATTGAACAAATTGACTTCCCTAAAACACTCTAAACCCTCCCTAGACTAATCCTCCATGTCTGTTTGACATGTTGAGCGAAGGAGGAGTTCTAATTTAACCAAATTGAGAATTTGAAAACTGTCAGTTCACTAATTAAAACCCTGCAGATTGTTTTCATTAAATTTACCTCTCAAACTTCATCAATTTCTAAAATTTATGATCCATGTGCAAAGAGGGCATCGAGAGCTTTCCAAAAGTCCTTGTTTTCCCAAAACCGAGCTTTCTAGCTCAAGTTATGGCCATTTGAAGTTTTACTTCAATTTGGCATTCAAAAAAATAATAAGATTTAATCTAACTATAGAAAAATTTAAATTTTAACTTTGGAAAAATTTCCCAAAAAGGTCCACGGCCCCCGCCATCCCGCAACCAATCGGGGCCTGCCACGTGGCACCCTAGGAGGGGCAGACCAAATTTAAAAACTTATCCCTTTGAAAAATTTGCCTTGGGAAAATTTTCTCATTTTACCCCACCACCGGCCGGCCCGCAACCAATCACACGCTGCCACGTGGCACGGTGGAAGGGCGGACTCGAAAATTGAAACTTATGTTTTTGAAAAAAATTTCTTGGGAAAAATTTTCATTTTCCCTCCGCCGGCCCACAGCCAATCAGAGGGCGACACGTGTCCTCTAGGGGCTGAGGCGGAGGCGCGGTTCATTTTAACTTTTTATCCTTTTGAAAATTTTTGGGAAAATTTTTCATTTTGGCCCCGCCGGCCCAGCCAATGAGAAGGTGCCACATGGCACTTTGGGGGGGGGGGGGGTGGCAGCGGGTGGGGCGAACCCTTTGTTGTTTTGAGTTTTGGCCCTTGGGAAAATTTCTAATATTCCTCCCACGGCCCGCAACTCCGCCTCCTCCCTCAGACTTTGTCCTTCTCCGGGTGCGCGGACCTTGCACACCTTTTTCTTCCTTTTCTCCTCGTTGGTCACAAGGCCTAAATCCACCCATTGCTCCGCCCTTCCCTTCTCCTTTCCTGCTTGGCGCTGGTCTCGACACGCGTCCACCCGGGGACCTGCGGGGGCGTGGAATGTTTTGTACCCTTGAGCTTTGCGATGGGAAAATTTCCCTATGCCGCCCCGTGACCTGCCAAACCACCCAAGGCGCATTCCCCCTCCTCTTGCCATGTGTCCCTCTAGGGAAAATTTTCCCTAGGAACTCCGCCCACTCATATCTTGAGTTCTACAAGGAGTTAGGAGGACTTCCTTATATCACCGGAAAGGTGAGAAAATTTCCTATCCATTGGGAATGGTTTAGGGAAATTTTGGAAGTGTTAAGTAAGAGAAAAATCTAGTTGAAACTCTGAGCCTGTTAGAGAGCAGGTATGGGGGTAAATTACTCCCTGAACCTAACTAAAACATGTAACCCTAAAATTTGAACCCTATGAACTTAATATAAGTTAATACAGGAAACTTGTGTTTTGGGTAAATAGGATTTGTTCCGAAACCTATTAGTGAAAATTGATGTATGTAACCTAAATGTAGATACTTCTAGTAAAAAAAAATTATCCCATACTTTTCTAGTTAACCCTAGGTTGTTTCTTAGGTCTCAAGTGGTTGTTGAAACATGGAAAATCTAAGTTCATAAGGAAGACAAAAAAGTTGATAGTAATGACAGGATTAAGAAGAAAATACCTAAGAATCATATAAGACAAATTCAAATACTGATGAATCCTTCTAAAAAATCAAAAAGTTGAAAGAAAACTAGAGGAAGAAAAGAGGCTAGAAGAGTGGGCTCCAAAAAAACACAAAAAAATCCATTTGAGCAAGAGCTCAAATTTTTACCAACATTAGAAGTCTAATGCCGAGAATCAAGATGTGGTTCATAAACCTTATGATGTAACTATCGGTAGTTTGAGTCCATTATTGATGTAAGGGTGTCTTTCAAATTCAATAAGAAGACTTTAATGAGCTTCATCTATCTCTAGAAGTCATAGTATATTTTCCCTCTAAAATGGAGGAAGCTTGAAAAGTTGTTGATGGTTTTGAAATATTGTAAGGATTGAATAAGATTATATAGGATTTAAAACAGTTAGCATGCATAATGAGTCCTAGTAGGTCTTGTAGTATAGGTATTTTCACCCTTTGTAAAAATGGATCTCATCTCAAATGTTATCTAAGAAGGCTAGTTCTACGTTGGAAGATGGGAGAAACATCTTAGCTCACAGATACTTGGGATTGAGCTTCATGGTTTATTTCAAGACTAAAAATCAAGGCATTGAGACCTATTATTATGTTGATGTGGTGTTGAATAAATTAAAATAAAGTGAATAAATAATTAAAAAGTTTGAATGAATAGGTCAGAAAAAGTGTGGGGGAGAGTAGAATAGAAGGCCTCTAGGCTTGTATCTTGTAATGAAGACTGTGTAAGGAGCAATAAAGAAGTTATTTAAGGTCAAAGTATGTTCCCTAATAAGAGATTTTTCTTGATTTCATACATAAAGTTCTAGATTATTTTATATGTTGATGTTTTATTTTGTAACAAACGGTGATTAATCCAGAAACCGCTTCACATGCATTTCTTTGGGTTCAAATGGTCCTTGTACTCTCACTAGTTTGTCAGAAATATTATATTAATAACAATAAGGCATTTTGGACCTATGTTCATGGGATAAAGTTTCTTACCATTGGAACATCCACATAAGAGGTAAATTTTTATCATTGAAACCATATCATGGAAAATCACTGTCATTTACCTTTGATAGGTAGCTCCTACGTTTTTAAGGAAAAATGGCATTACCTGATAACAAAAAGTACCCCAGGGAGTTGTGAAGTTTGTCTTATGTTGATATTCGCCAACTATCTTGATTTGATTCTAGCCTAAAAAGCCATCCATAAGAGATAACATTTCATATCCTATAGTTGAATCAACAAGCATATATATATTAGGCAATGGAAAATCATCCTTTGGGAATGCCTTATTTATGTCTCTGAAATTGGTACAGATTCTGATCCCAACAGGTTTCTTCTGTACAGGGATGATGTTTGATATCCATTCTAAGTAATCAATGGGATGAATGAATCCTTCCGTGAGCAATCTTTCTAACTCTTCCTTAAATAGGAGAGCCACCCTCAGGTGCATCTTTCTATGATTTTGCTTGATAGGCTTGGCATCTACGTGTATAACTAATTTGTGCACTACCAAAGCTGGGTCCAAGCGTGGCATATCCTTATAGGACCATGCAAACACATCTATAAATTCCCCCAACAACATGGTGAATGTTTTCTGTTCCCATGCTAAGAGTGAAGCTCCCAACTTGACTATTTTGGGGTCATCTTCTGTGCCAATGTTTACATCAATAGTCTCTTCTACTAGTAAGTTTGAGAAATCCTCCATACACATAGGATCCAGAGGAAGGTTGAGATCTTCATCCAAGGATGTCTCCACAAGATTTTCATCCTTGGCATGGTCACTTTTATTGTACTTTGATTTTTGTAGTTGTTTGTTTGCTAGCGCCTCAAAGAGGTTTTCACTGTGTGATTTAGACTTTGACTTTTGTTGAGGCTTTTCATTAGAACTTTTTCCCTCACATTTTCTTAAATTTTTCTGACCACGAAGCTCAACTTCCTCTCTAAAGTAGGCACAGGTATATAATTCAATGTAAAAACCCTTTTTGTTATCTACAATGGGGATTGTATCCTGAATGCCCATGAATTTTGTAATAGATTCATCATTTTCAAAGAGATATAGCGGCACATGACGTTGTTGGTCCCATTCGACAAGGCAAGGGCAAACACATTCAATTTTAGGTGTAGTAGGGGTTACGGTGAGGACATCGGTATTCATGAACATGTTTGTGGAGGCAAGATCCTCATATTGGCTATAGTGGGAATCTATATCGCTATCCAAATAGTCAAAGCTATCTTCGCACTCAAAATAGGTGGCATCTTGATCATTGGGGTGTGACCCATAGGGTTAAATGTCGATGTCATACCTTTCCATCTTAAAATGTGGGAGAGGAACTATTTCTCATTGTCCTTGCTCATTCCTTCCACATCCTAGACCTTTATAGCCCATGGAATACATCATTCGGCTAGATTTCTCATACTCAGGGGTTTGATAGCAAGTTGGCTGAGTATATTCTGGGACCCAAGTCATAGGTGGATCTAAAAATTTCTCTTCAGCCAGCAACCCTCCAGGTAAGAATGACCCAATAGTTTGCGCATCTGTAGGCCATCTGAAACTATAGTTGGGTCATCCTCTAGTTTTAGGTGACAATGAGAGGTCTGAAACTAAAAGGGGTTGTTACACATTATACTCCCCACAACCATATTCCAAAACCTTCATATCCCATGAATCAAAAGGTGAAGTTGATGTAGAGGCATCATAGGCACAAGAACTAAGGGAATCTGAATCTATTCGGGACTCCATGGCTTCAGATTGAAGAGGAACAACTATATCAACAGAGGGACACATATAGGCACCCTTACGTGTAGAACTATTGAGAGTTCTACATTGAGTGAAGGGCTCTGGATATTCTTGTATCATGACAGTGTGTCCCTCGTGTTTCAATTTGATACATTGATGGAATTTTGATGGCACGACCTACATGGCATGAATCCATGGTCGGCCTAGAAGCATATTATATGGTAGTTCTAAGTCCAGGACATCAAACTTCGTTTGATGACAAATGGGTCTGACTTCCATGGGAAATGTGATTGTGTTTGCTAACTCTCTTTCCGCATTGTCATAAGCGGTTATGGTAAGGAATAAGTGTAGGTGTAAAGGTAGGAGGAGGGCTCTTTATATAGCCCAATGAATATAGGGATCTCTACATCCCTTTGTATGTGGGATAATAGAGATGTTGAGTTAGTTGTGGATAAGGGGGGTTTAGAAAGGGTTGAGTTAACTTTATGAGAGTTTAATTTTTCCTTTAGTGACTCATAGGGATAAACGAGGTTTATTAATTAACCAAAGTGATTAATTAATATGTGTGGAAGCTTATAAAATATTTTTAGAGGAATATTAGCATGATTTAGACTATAGAAGGGAATTAAATCAACTAAATAATGATTTATTGATTTAATGAAAGGTGGAGGTAATTAATTAGTCTAGATAGAAGGAAGGATTAATTAACGGAAGGTCGTTAATTAGGGTAATATTTGAATAGAAGACATAATTAATTAATGCAATGTAATTAATTAATGATGATAGGAGAGAAGATAAGCACTATTGACGATATGTCGCCAATTTGCGGGAAAGGGGATAATTAGCAAAATTTAAGTATTTAAATTATTTCAAGATAAATTATAGGTGTCTACAGTCATCACAATTTTCACCATAATAAAACTCATAAGTAAATTGTATTATTCTATTTAAAATATTGCACAAGAAACAGTCCACAAAACACTATTTCATTTCTGAGATTTCATGCAAGCCCTTATACAAGTAATCAAATCGAAACAATAATACTAAAAATCGATATTATTTCATAAAAACCCATTTTACAAAACCAACAAAAGCAACTACATAGATTTTATGTGCACAAATAATAAATGGAGTAAGCCATTAAGAGAGAGATAGAGCTCATCATGCCTGATATTTAAATCCTTATTCTTTTGATTTTGTTTCCAAGATTTCTTTGTAAACATAGCTCAAAATATTGATTTAATAGAAAATAAAAACCTCCAACATTCTTCATATTATTTATAGAAATAGCTATTAATGTTTCCCTAGATTTTCTCAACTTAGATGCAAAAATTATATGCATCAACAAACATTAACGACCAATAGGCACAAAAATAGGAAATCCTTGAAGCTTGCAAATCTCGACAGAACCTCCCCAATAACAACAAAAATCAATGGTAAAAAAACCACACTTTCCCCTAAATCCACCTTGTCATTTCCCTGAGGTGGTAGAGCTAACTGTAGGACATTCAATGCATGACATGCAAGTACTGGTTTCCCCCATTCATCTACCTTTCAAAATTTATCAGTGCTACATAAATTCACTTAACAATGACATGCAAATAGTTAGCCATAAATTTAGAAAAGACCTCCAAATTTGGTTAATTCCCTCTCAATTTGTTGATGGTGGTCATTAAATTCCCCCATCAATGTCACAGTCAGCACATGCTATGAAGGAGGTGGGTGCCAACTCACCCTTATTAACTAGGCTTATATTATTTCAACAAAATCAACTTTAGTTAATCATTCATAGATCGCTTATTATCTATGCCAATGCTTGATAAGGTTAAATTATAGGGTGCTCAACATTAGTCCCCTAACATAGTATTAGAAATACAAATTTAATCAAATATTCATTAACTTAATATTACCTTAGTTTAGCACTATGTAGGCCCCTTACCATCTTATCATTATTCCATGATCAATAAACATAAGTTTCAAAAAAAAATTCAAATAACCTTTCTTAAACACGACACAATTTGTGGGATGTGACATATTTCCCCCCTTAAATGAATCATCATTCTGATTGTTTTTATCTCATTAATAAAAATCAGAACAATCAAACATAAGTTATATCTAATAATCTTGAAATAACAATCAATATTTTCCATAAGCATTTACAATTTTTAGATCAGAAAATCAAATTTAGTGGCTGTAATAGCCTTTCAACAACAAAAATATCATACAGTCAGATACATGACATAATTTTTGTCATAACAACCAGTCAATCATGTAATATTGTTTAATATATATATAAAATAGTAAAAAACAAGCCATATAACACAAATACAAACAATGAAAACATTGTTTTCAATTTCCCACAAGTCTTCTCAAGTTGTTTTGTTTCGTTACTCACTTGTTTTTCCAGACCTTTGTCTTGTATAATTCCTAGAAAAAATTGTAATGCCCCCATCAATCTCCCTTTTCTGAATATTTTAATCTAAATACTTCCATGGTTTTCACCTTTTAGATATCTTCATCATGAATTAATGGTGAATGATTACTTAAATCATCAAAATTATTCCTCTATTTTCCTTTTAGGCTTGTTATTTCCTAGAATTCTAGGTACTAGTTATATTATGTATCATCAAAAACTTTGATTTATGTCAGAACAGTCAAAGTTAATTACTATGTATTAAGTCCTGTTGAGTAGTAAGACTTTGGTACTTAGTGAAGAAAATACATAAGGTTCATGTGGGAGAATAGAGCACATTCAAAGGCATGGAAGCATCAGAGAGGATCACGTGTAGAACAGAGACAGATTCAGGACTTAGCCATTTTCATGATGAGGATCTATTTTTGGAGATAGCGTGCGGAGCACTCAAACCGATTGGAGACTTGCGCATCACACATTGGCTATTTTTGGATGATTGTCTATGAAGCACTTTGCATGGATGCAGGATAAAGATAGAATTGTGAACTGATAGTTGATAAAGAAAGATCTATTGTTAGCATTCTTGCATGTAAGCCTATTTTTGTAACGGCGTGTGGCTAATAATAGCATGCGACCTATTTTGGGATTAGATAAACAGTGAAGGGAAAGTCCCCACCCTTATAAATATGTAGTGAACTTTGTGTGTGTAGTGTGTATAGAGAGAGAGAGCATAGATATACATGTGAGAACTAGGGTATAGTGAGATTATGTTGCTAGATCTGTTACACGCATGAGCGTATACTACTGTTATTGTAATGAAGCTTCTGTGTATTTACTGCAATTAATATAATGGAGATTATGGACTGAAACAAGGTGTTCTCATGGTTATAATTCAGTATTGCATGCTTAATTCCATTATGGTTATCTATTAAATTCTGTTATGTTCTAGATCTAGACCTAAATATGCACTATTTGAAAGATATATTAGCTATAGATATGAATGATTAAAGTCTTCACCATTCTAACATCCTACAATAGAAACCCTAAAGAGGGGCCTGGTATCTTTGAACACTTCAGGTGAGTGCTCAATCTAGGTTGAGTGATGTGTTAACATCTTTGGGCTTGTGTTGCTGAATTCTAGGTTGTATCATTGGTTCCATTTTTGGGACCTCTTTTTCAGTTGTTTTTAGGATGGTTCATAATGAAGACATACTAGTTGACCTTAGCAAGTGTTGAGGAGTGGATACATGATCTGGAAGAAGAATATGCATGCTGGTTCAGCACTGGATCTGAGTTTAACGCACATGTGTGGTTGGAATAGAACATGCATGAAAATTTATATGAGATCTTATTTTCTATCTTTCTAGAAGAATTGTACGAGTGGATGATTGCGTATGCATCTAAGCAGAATTAGAGGTATCGTACATTTGTCTAGACATAGGAATAATTTCAAGCCCTTTATGAATCTGATTTGATTTGGACTCAAGCTATGGATACGTGGTCCCTTGGTGTTTTGAAAAATTATATCTTGGAGTACTTAATTTCCACTTATTCATGTCTAGAGGTAGTTGAATTCCATTTTTTATGATATCCAAGGGGAACTTACCTTTAAGGCATTCCACTGGTGATCAAGATCCTGATGGTAACTTTGAATTTGGAGAGTAAACCAATGGCTAACTAAACCCCACCATACACATGGGGGAAGGATCAAGTTTGGTGAAAGATGGAAGACCTAACAATAGAAAGGAAGAGAGAGGAAAGGTGGCTTAAGTATAATGAGGTGCATGAGAGGGAGGTAGAGAAGTAGTGGGAGGTTGCAGAGAAAATGGCATTGTGGAGAAAGATAGTTTGGGAAGGAGTTGAAGTTCATGCAGAAGACATGGAACCCGAGCCTCAGGAAATCCCCCATTTGGGAAAACATGATAGGGAACCCTCCTCAGCCTCATGTAGAAGTGCCAGTAGAGATGACCCAGGTCATGGGTGCGCATATGAATCCACCTAGAAACCTTTCCCTTGCACTTGGTTTTCTAGCATCTAGTACAACAAGTAGTCAACAAGCTAATTCAAGTAGTGGGAGAGTAGGAGTGAGTCTTATGAAAGGCACAATGATGGCAAAGCAAATGAATTCATTGTTATATGGGAGTACCTTTTTGGGTGTATCATCAGCATAGAATATAGGTGCGCTAATTTTTGGACTAACTTCTGGAAGTGGTAATGCTTCATAGACTATCGGGGTACAGTTCAGTTCTATTGTTGGGACACAGGGAAGTACATCTTCTGGTCCAACACCAGCTACAAGTTTGGGATCAGGAGGCATAGGTAGCTCTAGTTCTAGTGGATCTGGTGGTTCTGGAGGCAAGGGAAACATAGGAGGTTCTGGATTAGGTGGGAAAGGTCCACACCAACCCCAGAATATTTACATGGAGATGTCTCTTCATCTTCCAGACTATAGGGCATAGAAGATGCTACTGAACATGTGCATATGTGTGAAATAATGTGGCACACAAAAGGAATCATGGCTTCTTGAGCGTAGGGAAATCCAATTTTCTACTACGTTACAAGGGCACACACACAGCTGGTACAGAAAGTTTGACCCTGATCAGACTTGTGTAGACTATACAACTTTAAAATATGCATTCCTTAAAGAGTTTCACATCCCTGAGTTTGAGTAGAAGAGTATAAGTGCACTCAAGGATATTAAGCAAGGCACTACTGAGAGTGTTAGAGAGTATGATGCCCATTTTAAAACATTGTTATCTAAGCTTTCTTATGACATACACACAAGCCAACATGCACAGTGGTTCGTTGGGGGCCTAATTACCCCTTTTAGAAGGGAATTATCACATAAGACATACATTGATCCCCATGAAGAACTTGAAGCAGCATTACGTGTTGAGGCAGTTGGAAGTATAGATACTAGGGTGAGCCCATTTTTAGAAGCACAGATCACAGCTATGGAAAAATAGTTGGAGAAACTATCAGCAAATTCAGCACATGAGATGTGCACAGGGATTTGGTGCACAGATTGTGAAGTAGAAGGTCACACAAAGGATAGTTGTCCTCACAGATCAGTATGCTCATTGCTGTTGGATTGTGAGATATGCCATTTAAACCATGATGCTAGCCACTGCCCATTATTACAACATGTGTGATAAGGAAGAACATTTTAAGCTACTGTAAAATCTGTAGGTCCACGACTCATGACATGGAAGACTTCTGACTGATTGGTCAGATCCATGATGCTATAGATATTGGTGTATGACAGACAAGAGTTTCAGATAACTCTAAGGGAAAGAATGAGCATCAGGACTAGGATCACAATCAGGTGCGCTATGATCGGAATGAAGGGAATTTTGAAGGTGGTCATGGCAGAGGTCAAGGATACCACAATGGATTTGGAGGATGAGGTCGTGGTAGTGGAAGAAGTGAGTTCCCTCATGGAACATGTTATACATGTGGATCTCCTGACCACTACAGGCTTGAATGTCCTCAGAATATTACATGTTATTTTTGTGGAAATAACCATAGCTATGAGGAGTGCTCAGACTTATATGAGCATCTTAGTAAGCAACATAAACAAGAAAACAAAGGCACATGGATGGTTAGGATACAACACACTATTGAAAATCAGTGGATGCCTAAGTTGGAGGCAGAGTCCAAGGAGCTGTAAGTGAAGATCATGACCCATGACTGAGGTGGCACATGTCAGAGAAGCATTGCAGCAGAAGCCTACCATCACTAAGGAGGAGGTTCTACATGCACGGTACCTAGATCCTTCCCATCAAAAGGAGGTCTATCAGGAAACCATGGAAGTTCTTAGGAATCTTCAAGGTGAGATACAGTACTTAAAAGAGCAATCATGGAAGATGGAGCAAAATAAAGTATCAGAGATGGTCCAAACTGATATAGATGACTTAAGGGAAGTGTGTAAAATGTTGCACCAGGAAAATATCATTCCATTATTAGGGGATTGGTTAAAGGGAAACACTCCATGCACGTAAGTATTGAGACTTGATGAAAGATCCTACATGCGAATCTTCCCCCTCATAGCCTAGATTATGAAAAGGAAATCACTCTGAATGTTGTTGTGGATGGGTGGCTATTGAGTAATATACTGATTGATACAGGCACGGAAGTCAATGTTCTTACCTTAGATGCATGGGTACAAATGGGGAGACCCCCATTACAGCCATCCTCTAATATATTGTTCATGGCTAATCGAACTAAGGCCACTCCCATCGGAGTTTTGAAAGATGCATCCATTACCATACAAGGGGCCAAGTTCACTAGAGACTTTGAGGTTTTAGCACTGGTAGAGTCAGATAGCTTCCTAGCTCTATTGGGGCATCCTTGGTGCTATGCAAATAATGTTGATCTTCAGTTTAACAAGGGCTATATCAGTTTTGAAAACAAGGAGGAAAGAGTTATTATCCCTTTAACAGATGGAAAATCTGCGCCCTATGTTGAGCCCTTAAGTGAAGAAGATTTGAATAGGATTTATGTATGCACCATCTGAGATCCAAAGATACTTGAGCCAACTAAAGAAGGAATAATTCAGTGGGAGGATGCATAGTCTATTAGTGATACTATAAGTGTTGCTTGTGATAATTGGGCTCATAACACTTATGAGTTGGTAGGACGTGAAGTAAAGAGCATATTTCCTAGAGGTAGAAAACCGCGTTATGTCAGGAGAATAGGTAACAACTCGGTACCTTGTTACACCAGAGAAGGAGATCCTATGGTATTCCTACGCACATGGAAGAACAATGGATAGACCCATTGGAAAGAAGAAATATGCTAGCATATACACTACATGGGACAGTAGCACACTGGTGGATGGCCCACAAGGATAATCTTGTAGGATGGAATGAAATTAGGATTGCTCTTGCTACTAGGTTCTTTAGGAGCAATGCACCTACTCAAATATGTACTTATTATGGTAATCAACCTATTCAGCACCATGTTCAGAAGTGTGAGAGACTCTAGATAGAAGGGTAGGAAGCTTTACCACCTTCACTATGGGTGCACAAGTTTTATTCCACTTTACAAGGATGCGCACATGCTTGGTATGTATATGCAGAACTCCATAGAGAGACTGGAAATTGGTAGGATTTAACTACAGGAATGACCCAGACATTTGAATTCTTCTCTACAAATCCTCCGGTGGAAGAAGCATTGAAATTCATAAAGCGCTTAACTATGGGAGATAGTGCCAAGGCTGAAGAACTCCTTCAGGATTTATTAGATGAAGGAGACTCAGGAGCACATCTTGTTGAAGAAATAGAGGCGGATGTAACATTACTTTAATGTGTTTTCCTTGAGAAATAAAAAGGAAAAATGGTCTACTTAGTGGATGACGAAGAAGTAGAAAATCTGGATGTAAATCATTCAACAGGTAGGCGTGAGGTATTGGATAGTGCAGATACAACCACACATGCCTATCATGAACCTATGAAGACAAAGAAGGTGAATATTGGATCAGAGGCTGAGCCTAAGGAAGCCATAATTGGGGACTATTGGTCAGACTCTGAAGTGGAAAAAATCATAGAGTTACTAAGGGATTACCAGGACTTATTCCCTAGGGGGTACCATGAACTTAAAGGCATGCATGAATCATTAGGGGAGATGAAGATAAAACTTAAAGAGGGTGCACACCTAGTTAGAAAGAGACCCTATAGGATGAACCCCAACTTGCACAAAAAGGTCAAAGAAGAAATTGAAAAAATGTTGAAGTCTGGAATTATCAAGCCCCTTGATGAGTCAGAATGGGTTAGTCCAATGGTGATCAGTATCAAGAAGGATGGATGGATTAGGATTTGCATGGACTATAGGGAGTTGAATGTTGCATGTGTGACTAATCCCTTTTCTACTCCATTCACTAAGGAAATACTAGAAGGTGTTGTAGGGCATGAAATCTATTCATTTATAGATGGGTTCTCTGGGTATCATCAGGTTTGGATTTCCCAGGAGGATCAGGAAAAGACTATGTTTACTATGGAATGGGGTAGCTTCACCTATACTGTAATGCCTTTTGGTCTGAAAAATGTGCTTTTGTATTTTCACGCATAGTTGTTCAAGCATTCAAGGAATTTATTCACAACTTCTTACAGGTCTATTTAGATGATTGGATGGTGTATGGATTAGTTAAGGATCATTGTGACAATCTATGCTTAATGTTTGAAAGATGTAGACAGTTGAGTATCTCATTAAACATCAAGAAGTGCATATTTGCTACACCATTTGGGATACTGTTAGGACACATAATCTGTAAGGAGGGTTTTTTGGTTGATCCAGCCAAGGTTGCAGTCATTATAGGCCTAAGGGAGCCTACCAGTCAGAGTGAGGTGTGTGGATTTTTGGGTCATATAGGATATTACAGGAAGTTTATCAAAGGATATGCCAAAATTTCCGCACCATTGGAAGAGTTACTGAAAGGGAAAGGTACGTTCTACTGGGGAGAACCGTAGCAGTGTGCATTCAAGACGTTAAAGGAAAAACTTACTACCATGCCTATTCTACATTTTCCTTCGTGGGACCAAACATTTCATGTACATGTTGATGACTCTGGCATGACCATTGGCACAATGTTAGTTCAACCTGGAGAAGGTATTATAGATCATCCCATCTTTTTTGCTAGTAGAAAGCTAAATCCTGTAGAAATAAATTACACCACTATAGAGTGTGAAGCTTTGTCAATGATCTATGCACTACATAAATTCTGCTAGTACCTACTAGCTACACCATTTGTCTTTTATACAGATCACATGGCATTGAAGTATTTGGTAAACAAACCTATTCTACAAGGGCACATATGTCGATGGGTGCTCTTATTTCAAGAATTTGATTTCACAGTTGTGGTAAAACTAGGGAAAATTAATTTTAGACCAGACCATCTATCCAAAATATAGTCAGGAGAAGAAGCACAAGTAATTAAGGATACCATGCTAGATGCACAGTTATACAAGTTACAACAAGTGCCATTAGAACTAGAATATATTGATGTCTTTCTATGAACCGAGGGATGGCACCATAGAAGGAATGAAATCCTTGGAGAAGAAACAACTTTCTATATGTGCAGCCCCCTATATGTTAATTAGTGGTGACCTTGTACAAATTAGGTCTGAGATGAAGTATTACGTCGTTGTGTATTAGGAACATGAGTGCACAAATATTATGGAAGAAGCTCATGGTGGTATTGCAGGTGGCCACTATGCCGGTGATGCCACCACACGCAAGATTCTACTCAGCTGGATTATGGTGGGAGACCCTGTATAAAGATTGTAAGGAATTTTGTAAGGCTTGTGATCATTGTCAATGTCCTTGGAAAACCAGGTCAATGAGATGAAATGCCTCTAAGACCCATTACTAGTGCATAACCATTTGAGAAATGGGTTATAGATTTTGTGGGTCCTATTTCACTAGCTACACATAGAATTAGATCATGTTACATCATAACTTGCACATATTATCTGACAAGGTGGGAAGAAGAAGCACCTACAAAGGATTGTACAATGACCACAACATCCAGGTTTCTTTGGGAAAATATTATTACAAGGTATGGATGTCCTTTAAGTTTGACCAGTGATAGGGGCACACATTTTCTTAATGAGACAATCATAATTCTATTGGATGAATTCATGATTGCACACCATAAGACTACACCCTATCATCCTCAGGAAAATGGGACTGCTGAGGCTTTCAACAAAATTTTGAGCCAGACATTGACAAAAATTTGTGATGTTGGAAGAAAGGATTGGGATGATAAAGTATCTGTAGTACTTTGGGCATATCAGAACAACATATAAAAGGTTGAACAAAGCCACACCATTTCAGTTAGTGTTTGGCATGGAAGCAGTTCTTCCTATGGAATTTATGTTACCTTCTTTGCGTATTGCGCACACTGGAGGTCTTGCTGATGAGAAAGCATTAGAAGAATGCATTGAACAGTTAATCGAATTCAATGAACATCAAGCCATAACACATTGGAGTCAAAAACAAGAGAAGGCCAGGAAGAAAAGCATGGCATGATAGGAACATCAAGGGACAAAAAGCTTGAGATAAGACAAATGGTGCTCCTTTATGATTCTAAGTTTTTGTGCCATCTAGGAAAAATCAAGGTACATTGGTTGGGGATCTATGTTATCACTCACATAATCGAATCAGGAACTTGTCAGTTAGAGGCACTTGATGGAATACATGGTTACCCGGTTACTTCAATGGGAGTAGGCTGAAGCCCTACTATAAATAAGTCTTCTTGGTGTTTGTAATAAGGTAAGTGTTGCCATTTATATTATGTTTTCAATTCTACATTCCCTTAATGTGTTTCCTTCTTTGTTGCTATGCTTTGTCAATTTAGTTGGTGTGTTTGTGTAATAAGTGTGTTTATGCGCTAGAAGCTAATTACTATTTGAAGAATTTTTATGTGCAGAGGACTACACATACCCTTAGTGTGGGGTAGGTTATTGATATCAGGTACAAGACTGATGGAAATAAGTCATGCACATGAAAGGAACTAGCTTATACAGGTGCTATTCAAGGTTGGAAATATAAAAAAAGAGAGATTTCTTCTGGACACAAGGACCATAGATAGAGAGGAATGAAGAAACAAGTATATTTTAAGGTAAACAGGGGCCAAAAAGACTATAAGTAAAAGGCCCAATGATGTGGTACTTAGGCACATCAAAGCACGTTTAAGAGAAGTCTGCATCCAAAAGGTATAAGATAATGTTAGAAGGTTATAGCTTGGGCATGAATATGTACCGCACTGAAATAATGAAAATGGTCAATTAATGAGAGGATTGTTGGTAGGTGGAGGAGTAATAAATTCACTAACTTTTTTAAATTCTATATAAGGATGGGATGCAAGTTCATTTTTACCATTGTAATTGTGAGAATTTGAAAAGGGTTAAGTGCAAATGAGAAGAGTAATCATACTAAGGTGTGAAGGGTGTGAAACTAGACATGAAGAGAAGGGTTGTGCACAAGAGAAGCTTGTGTTCCCATAAGAGAAGGGTTTGAATGAAGAAGATGTGTTACAGACAAGATAGGGAACACGATTTCCACTAGGGCATAAAGATTAAACTAGGTTTTCAAATTTATTGATTATAGAGAGAAGAAAAGAGAGATTGTTTTCAAATGGCACCAAAGAAAGTACCCACAACATGAGATAAAGGGAAGAAAAAGGTTAAAGTGGAAGAAGAGATTGCTCCTGAGAGTAATTTTTAGAAATACAGTATTCAGAGGGCATGATTGTGGGACAAGAATGGGATTCCCATATCCACCAATGTAAAGTTAACGAATACAACCATCGAACATCAGATAATAAGAAGGAGCTCAGTGCACTACTGAGCACAAAAACAAAAAAGTGCATGACAGAGGATATGCCAGAATACAATGACGCTGGTGAGAAGTTTCTGAAGTAGAATGAAGTCTACCAACTATATGAGCTTCCATATTTTGGAAAGTATGAACCATTGTATCAGTGGCTTATGGGTAGAGTCCACGAGGACTTCTTCTACTTTTCCAGACGAAGGGTAAGAATCACAGCTTCTTTGATTTCAATGGTGACAGAACTAAGGGCCTTAGGGTTGGATTTGGATAGTGATTTAACTAATAAAACCACAATCCTAGAGACAAGGAAGGAGTTGGGTTATACCAAGGGTCCGCGTGGTATGGACATTGAAAATTTGAAGAAGTACCCAGTAGTGCAGGTAGCTGCACATCTTGAGATAAATCTAAATGACCAAGGAAAGTGGTCATAGGTAAACACAATGTGGTTGCATGTTGCCAAGAAGATGTCTCAAGGAGTGGTCTACAACATTATAGATCACATAGCAAAAGGATGGGTGACAAAATAAGTTTTGGCGTTATGTTATTGTCCTTAGTATTCATGGATATTGGGGTGCCTATGGGCCAAAGGAGAATATTTGGGAGTACCCCACGGAACACAAGTCACTTGTGGAAAGGTTTAGCAATTATTTGTGTGATGGATCAATGAGTGGACCATTCAAGTAGAGGGTGGAGATGTGGTATGATAGAATCCATGCGGAGTTCGAGGAAGCATGGCGCATACCCAAGGATTTTCCTTTAATGGTGGGTAAGGCAGTTTAGTTTACAGTATACCAACATTTTTACATTACGGGATTTGTGATGAAGGATGGGGCTTTGAGCCCATTGTGCAAACTACCATATGCCTTCACAACAAGGTATTTCTAGGCATCAGTTCACCGGTTCTCAGATGCATACCTCTTAACCTTCAATGTAGACAAGGTAGATTATGACTACCACACTCTAAGGAAGAAGTATGTATATCCAGGGCACAATGCATACATTGAAAGACTTATTTCAGATATTATAAGCATGAAAACTGTAAGCTTGGCAGTTGGGGACACCAGAGTAGCACTTGTGTACCTACAACTCAAACCCAAGCTGGAGAATGCTAAGTATGTGGAAAATGATTTTTTGCTCCCAAGGCTGCCAAAGGGTAAGCATACAATGGAAAATGTTCCAACACCCAAGCCAACAGAAACAATTGAAGTTGATGATGTGGAAGAATAGCATAAGGATAGTGGTAGTTTGGAACACAGAGGTAGAAGACAACCTCCAAATAAGGATGAAGCTGAGTGCACAACTACTCTACCTTAGCCACAAGAGGGAGATGATGAGGAATTGGATGCAGTCTAAGGAGATCACCGATTCAAGAGAGTATTCAAGAGAACAAGGACCAAGGTGCTACTCCACAAACAGTGCATAGATCACCTCGACTCTCTCCACAGAAGGAGACAATTGAGAAAAGAGTTGGAGGAAAGTCCGCCCCATTCTCCTACACCTCCAGAGAACATATAGGAACAAAAAGATGAAGAAATGAAGGATGGAGAAGAGGAAGAAAAAGGGGCAAAAGAGACAACAACAGAGACTACTCAGGACATAACATCACAAGTTCCCAATCTTGAATCCCAAGTTCCTAAGTAGCCTAGATCAAGAAGAACAAGTGGGGAGTATATTCCACCATCCATGGGCTACATCGAGGACATAGGTAAAATTTTCCGCACTTGTTTCTAGAGCACAATGGAACAAAAGGAATTATATAGCTAGGAGTTAATGGATGAAGATGTGGTGACAATGCACACAAGGAAGTAATTTTCATGGTCAATGTAAACGCACATGGATGAACTAGAATTTGATGTATGTGAGGAGTCATGCATGTGAAGGAGGTTGAAAAAGACACCTTAGGCTAGACACATAACAATAAAGCCTATTGTTATGTCAGATGAACAAGTGAGCAATGCTTTGGTGAAAGTCTCAATAGAAGTTTCACGTCAAAATATAGATAAAGATGACAAAATTAGGGTGCTAAGGGAGGAAATTAAGACTAAGGATGAGGAGATAGCGTGCCTAAAATAGGAAAAATAATTGGCACAGAAGAAGAACATTATGTTTATCAGCATGGCAGAGGAGATTGGTGACAATGTCATGAGGGCTAGGCCACACTTAGACCCAAAGGTACCCAATATGTTCCCTTTGACAATACATTATGTAATTACATTGGTGGACCTATTGATTAAAGATGAACCTCTATGCATGCCTGAGCTAAAGGATCCATCACAGGAAGTAGCGCGAGAAAAGGCTTCACTGATGTAGAAGATTGCATCATATGAAGGATTGCTTCAGAGCTTGTAGGAGAAACTCAAGAAGATAGATCAAGTGCTGAATATTTGTATAGATCTTGTAACATCCCCATTTTAAGATACTAGAACAAGGGAATTTTTTTTTTTTTGATAACGTTCTCTGTTATGAATTATAAAATTCAAACACACGTTCAAGTTTTAACAATTGTTCTCTGCCCAAACAACACAGTTTGGAACACACAATTTCCTTTTAAAACTAATGTTCCATGTTCGCATATTTACAATATGGAACACACATTCAATGCCATTCAATCCTACAACAAATTCTATATGCTGCTGTAAATGACTCGAGGAACTGCTGATCTTCCATTTTCATGGCTCAGAGTTTCATCGATCCTTCATTTCATGACTCGGCAACAACCGATCCTTCATGTTTGTTTATGCATAGTATATTATATATACCAGTTCTCTTAACCATTTCTGGTTATCGAAGTGATCCATTTAAGAAGCCTATCTGAATATCTATTACTGATATTCATCTGACATCCTACATCTTCAATTAAGTGATAAGGACAACGCAACCAACACTTGCGATACTTTGGCCAAATATTTTCACATGGTTTGCATGATCATATTCCTGGATGTGATACACATCAATGGAATACATCCTTCAATTCACTTCACCTGTTATCTAGAATGGTCTTTCCTAGTTCCTACCAGTCCTCTCAGTTTAAGATTAGTTTTAAACTTCCAATTTCTAACTAGCAATATGAACAAATATAGGAAGGAACTCCTGGTAACTAAAGATACGCAGACATGCGGTGTCATTCCCCACGACTCAGTGTGTCTAGTTATCTTTAGTATCCCGGAGTCACTCTGTATACCTGATCATACTCCTATCCCTTACCAAGAACTTCACATTCAACCTATGTATTCTTAATGTTTTAATTCAGGAGGGCATTGTAATATGTTAGCTATAACATTGTGTCGTCATGAAGACCCCATCTTCATGAAGACACCTTATTGTAGCTGGCGTATGTCAATGTCCTACGGAATCCTTCCATCAAGAGTACACATCCTGCTCAAGTGATTTGGATATGATCTTAGTATTTAAAAATCAACTCTCAACAACCATGCTGATCCCTTTATCCTCGTTCCCATTACAGTTGTATATAGCTAAGAGAGACTAAATCCGTCTTCTAGCTTGCTATGCATCTTCTTTGTACCGAAGGGTTGCATTTTCTCTACTTGGTTCTCTTCTTAATCATTGGATTAAGCAGCCCGTTACCGATGGATGTGATAAGTTTAACCTATTAAACTTAACCAAGATTTTCCCTACTGTAACTAAATTCATAATTCTATCTTATTAGACGTCATTTAAATGAGGTCTAATTCCCAATAAATGTATTCATCTAATTCCCAATAAATGTATTCATTTATTCTCCTTAACATTGCATAGTTAAGGTCCATTAGTTAGGGATATACTTATCCCCTACCCTTTATTCTAAAATTAACATACAAGGTCATTAATGGAGTTCAAAAGCGAAGTTCTATTTCTCCGAAGTTAATTGATATTCCTTAGCTTCCAAGCTAATCCTGAATACCTATTAGTTATGGAATCATATTCTTCTTAACCCTTTTTAATGTCAATTAAGAATTCATCTTTACCCAAGTATGATCTAATTGCGCATTTCAACTTAAAGTTGTAATAAGGTAAGAATAGATATCAATTCCCATTTAGCATCCATCCATGGACAATTAAATAAATCCAAATCAGGAATAACATTATGTTTCCAATTTAATCATCAATATCAACTGATATAGTCATTAAAATATCACACTTGTATTTGTATTCATCAATTCATGTCATAATCCATACATTTACCAATCCCACTAAATGGGCATTGTTTACATAAAACAACATTACAACTCATAGATGGAAGAATATACTTTCTTCTTTTCTTAATTCCTCGAAGAGGAATAAAAGTAAACAAATACAATTCATCTTCAACCAATCAAGAAGCATCAGAAAACAACCATGTCTTCATTCTAATCAAATTCCATCTGCAAAATTATTTGCACAGGTCAGTTCAATGAATAGAGCATATTAAGCGCTTGTCATTAAACTGAGGTGCTTCAATTAACTATCTCAATAAAAGAACCCTGCTTTTATGAAACGACAGTAAGAAATCAATCAAGAAATAGGCACCAAAGAATGATCAACATAACAACTGAGCCATCAAAATACCATCACAATCAGCCAAAGAGCTGCTGTCCCATTTTCCACATAACCGTTACAAGTTCCAAATTACAATATTTGTAAGGTTAGGAATACAAGTAGCATACTGCTGATATAAAATATTGTTATCCTTTCCACACCTTTCATTAATAATAAATGCAAAGGTTAAAACTAACTGAAACGTAAACCCATTACTTTCCTTTCAGTTCATGCATCATATTAGATTCCAAGCAATCAAGCACAGACGAGAAAGAAAACAACAATGCAGATAGTTGCTCATATCTAAGCACTACAAGAATCATTATTAACGAATTACAGATTTCCAACTGAATGAAAGAAGAAAAGATAATTTTTCCAAGTCATTCATCCATATCCCTATTTCTTTCCTCATGATTGTCCCAAAATTGAATCCAAACGAGACACAATCAAGATAACAGTTCAGAGTGAAACTTACAAAATCCATTCAGAATTCACTTTCTGACAGCAAGAGTAATTTCATTCATAATAAGCTTTAAATGAAAACAAGGAAGAATTCATCATCCTTATCCATACTTCATTTAAATCAGGATCATATGAATATCCAAAACATGTTAGTACAACATTGTATTTATCATAGATCAATTAGTATAAGGATGCATACTATGTATTTACTGTACTAGAAGAGCCCATAATTTCTTCACTGTATTGTAAACCAGATAAACAGTTATGCAATCATGTAATCAATTATTCACATGATTTCCTAATCCTATGAACGCATACAGTTCAAGATGAAATTTATTCATGGCTATTACCTACAGCAAGACCAATCATAATGCTATTTCCATAATTCAAACAGCCCAAAGAGAAGAATTCATTCCTTTAACTATTCAACTAAGAAACAATCATTTTCTTCAACTCAACAAGAATTACTCATGCCGATTTCATTTTTCCTTGAATGACAATGCAAATATCAGAAGACCACACGAAAACATTCAAAATTTCCGTTTGTACAAAAAAATAACAGCACTCAGAAACCATCTAAATGTCACTGTAATCTTTGTCAAATTGAACTTATAACGTTCATCAAAACCAATTTACTGTTTCTTTTGAATTGAAAACAACATAAAGAAGAATTCATGTCCCTAAAATTTCATTAAGAATGATCATTTTGCTCAGAATGAACTAAAAACACCCAAGTCATGTTTATCCAAGCATGACAGCTCAACTTATAAAGATAACAGAACAATCGCTCATATTGAAAAGTAACTCACCTAACCTGTGCAGTTCCAATCCAATATACCGCAAACAATGAATATCCAAAATACCGCAAACAATGAAATAACCAATTTGAGTTCTATCTTGATCAACAATTAGTTCCAAAAATAGCATTTTCCTTTTTCTTAATGAGATACAAAACTCAAAATATATATATTCATATATCAATACCTCTGTCAAGGCAAACCCGCATAGGGTATTAAATATATAAGCTTGGTGCAGTCAAGATAACTCAAGTAATAACCCAAATTTCTATGTTTTTCCATTTACTTGTACAGAAAACAAGCCGAGATAGTAATCGTGACAACAGTTCAAACAGGAAGGCCGAACAACATCCATAAACACAACGAAAATCATCCTATCCTCACAGCAACGAGGGAATGTAATCATATGCAAGTTCAGAAGAAAAACAGTTAACCTTTCCTACTTCCACGAATACCCAAAACGTTATTCGTTCATTTCTTATGCAAGAAAAAGGGACAGTAATAAAATATTACCATTTCTTCCTTTAAATCGAGTTCATAAGCTCAATGAAACCCATATGCTATTTCTAACATAATCCAAAACAGCAGAAGGAAAAAGGATCTTATTTCCTTTTAAAGATTTCAATATAGAAACAACATCAACAACTCGTACATCCTGTACATTTTTCATCACTGAAATTCATATAGCAAAAGAACAATTGCACAGCAGTGAAAACAACCCACACAGTCTGCCAGTTCTTTATATAACACTTAAGCAGAGAAAAACCCATCTCAAATTCCTAAATACCATCAACAACCAATACAAAAAGTTCATATTCCAACTCGATTCATTCAAAGACAAATCAAAACATAACAACTAGAAACGAATTTACCTATCATTTCCAAAAATGACAACAAGAATCGACTAAATCCAAATCGCATCAACATTACAACAATCACATAAACCCAAAACCCAAGAGCAGGGTTGTTTTAATGAGACGTTTAAAAAAAGAAAGTATTTTTAAAGAGAAGGGATTAACATGCCTACAATTTCTTTTCCAAAACTCGAAGAAAACTGTGTTTGCCGAAGATATTTCCTTCCTCGGTGACAGCACAAGCTTTCCAACAATTCCTTTCCTCTTCAGGCTCAGCAACAACCTCCAAATCTTCCAAGAATAGTGATAAATCCAAATAAACTGGTTCGACTGAACCAAACAAAAAAACCAAATGCAGAGCAACTTCACCAAATCCAAATCGACACAATAACAATCAACATTTCCCTCCTATGCCTTCCAAGGTGAGCTGGTCGCGAGGACCAAGAACATTTAATGCATTAAAGGCTCTACCTTTTTCCAAATTTCCACGCCACTGCCAACTTGATTTGGCGAATTCTAAATTTTGAATTTCACATGCAAAACCAAATTTAGCTCCATGTCCAACTAAATACCTCTGCCACTTACCTGCCCTCGCCAAACTAGCGTTGTCCACGTATGGACTCCCCATTTAATGCCATTGAATACCCCTTCATCCTTATCCTCTCCCTCTAAGGGTTTGCGTGTCCCCTTTAGGTTAGGATTAGTTTAGGATGTTTATTAGTATTCAACCTAGGTCATAGTTTAGTTTTAGGTTATTAGGACTTAGGTTTATTTCCTTTTTTTTTTGTAATTTAAAAATCCACTTAGGATAGTAGTTTAGGATATATGTTAGAACTTAGGATTAGCTTAGGATTTAATCCTTCTAACCACTAACAATAACCAACCTTCACCCAATCTTCCAACTGACACTCACGTCAATGTTGTGCAGGACGTTTCGTCCTTTGTTTCACATGCCAAAGCCACCTGTGTCCAGACGCTTCCTGTCTCACGAGGTCTTAAGTTCGACAGTATAGGGTTCAAGAATCAAACCTTTCTCGTTATCATTTACGTGCCAGCTACTCATACCAGCAATCAGGCGCTACACATTTATATCATCCTCAGGTTCGGTTAAAGAGTAAATCGACACAAAAATCACAAGAAGACTACAACATACTTTGGATCAATGAAATTGATTCAAGGTGTGCTGTCAATCAGCAAAGAGAGTTTAGCAAGTATATGACAATTTTTCGTCACATCAGCAAACACACAAGCATAATAACTGCTGTCCTATGCAATAAATTACAGCATGCAAGAATCTAAGTTAGCAACACATTCTCTTAAGATCAGAATATATCTTAATATGTTTTCCTTCATTTCAGTAGTTATAATAGTATGGAAAATATTCACCAAGATAACTTACAAAATCAGAGTGTTACAGATCTAGAGGTTATTATACGGACCAGGACCATTTTAGAATACAATGAGGTCTTGAAGGCCATGAATATGATACATTGGGTTGCGCAGAATGGTTAGCATTTGTTAAGTAGAAGCATGAGGCCCTTCTAGCCACTCAAGAACCTCATAGGGAAAGGCTAGATGATCTTGGTAAACTCATCGCTCAAAAGATGGACTTGTTACAAGGGATAATGAATGGCATGTCCAAAATCATGTTGGTCTTACAGAATGAAAAAGGAGAGATTACAAGGGATGAATTAGAGTCAATTGCAGTGGATATTCTAGAGAAAGTAGAGGCTACACTCAATGAATGAAAAACCTTATATGCGGAGATAAAAGAGGAATATATAGAATTGATTATTTAGGTTTCTGAAGAAGATACCGTAGGTTGAAGACATTCCTTCATTCATCAAAATTATTTCTATTCTTATATACATATTCTTTGATTCATTTTTGGAGACAATCATTGCCAGGGTGGTAATGAAACCAGTGAAGGGTAATTTTGATCAGTCAGACTCGTGAAGAAAATACAAAAGGTTCATGTGGGAGAATAGAGTACATTCAAAGGTGCATAAACATCAGAGAGAATCACGCACATAACAGATATAGATTCGAGACTTAGCCATTTTCATGATGAGGATCTATTTTTGGAGATAGCGTGCGGAGCACTCAAACCGATTGGAGACTTGCACGTCACACATTGGCTATTTTTGGATGATTGGCTATAAAGTGCTTTGCATGGGTGTAGGCTAAAGATATAATTGTGAATTGGTAGTTGATAAAGGGAGATCTATTACTAGCATTCTTGCATGTAAGCCTATTTTGGTAACGGCACGTGGTCGATAATAGAATGTGACCTATTTTGGGATTAGATAAGTGGTGAAAGGAAATTCCCCACTCTTATAAATATGTAGTGAAATTTGTAATAGATATATATAGAGAGAGCATAGATATATGTGTGAGAACTAGGGTATAGTGATATTTTGCTACTAGATCTGTTACGTGCATGAGCATATACTACTATTATTGTAATGAAGCTTCTGTGTATTTACTGTAATTAATATGATGGAGACTATGGACTGAAACAAGGTGTTCTCATGGTTATAATTCAGTATTGCATGCTTGATTCCATTATGGTTATCTGTTAAAGTCTGTTATGTTCTAGATCTAGACCTAAATATGCACTGTTTGAAAGATATATTAGCTATAGATCTGAATGATTAAAGTCTTCATCATGCTAACATCCTACAAAAATAATGCTAAAGACGGGCTCGGTACCTTCATGTTCTTTGGGTGAGCACTTAGTCTAGGTTGAGTGATGCTCCAGCATGCCTAGGATTGTATTACTGAATTCTAGGCTGCATCAAGTCCTTTAATAAATATTATACTCCAAATTCCGTGATGAGGCTAAAAAAATTAATTTCAGTGTTGCATTGACAGCCATATATTTGTAATTTTTTTTCATATGCAAAGAATAAATAACATTTTTTATTCTATTTTAAGCTATTCACAAGATACCAAAAGCTCAGCTGTACTAGTATTAAATTAAAACAATAATAAGAAGTTCTACTCAATTTAGCTTAGTTTACGTTAGGAAATCTTGTTCCTTTATTTTATCTTATTAGTCACCACAACATTGTTCTGCTACTTTATGGAAATTGTAGCAAGTATTTCTTTTTAAAATCATTCTCGTAGTCTATATTTGCTACCACATTATTTTCACCACTTCTTCGTAAAATTTCAGGTGGAGAAGAGCTAATGCTCTTGTATAATTTTTCTCTTTTTGAGTTAGAATTTATTACAAATCTCATTCTAGCTTGATTGGCCTTCAAATTACTGTTGTTATAGAAGATAGTCCTCTCCCATCTACTTTATCCACCCTTTGCGGGTTTTTATTTCATGTTGGATTTAAGTTCTAAAATGTTTCCTCTTGATCATTCAATGATCAAGAAACTCCCCTATAGATTTTTATCAATAAGTTAAAATTATTTTACAAAGAAATGATCATTTTCACACTTGAACAGTTCTCGAAGCAACCTCCAGGTCTCATCTGTTAGGAAGGAATGTTATAGTGTTATCTAACTTTTTTAGCACTGAACTTGAAGCATAATTTGGTTTGGTTTGCTATCCATGGTACATCCTTCTCACATTAATTTTATTTTGTTAATAAAATCAGAATTTAGTAAGCATAAGGACCCAATTAGTCCAAGATCTAAAACCTTCATCTCTGATACCAAAATGTAACACCTCTTTATTATGATTTTAAACTAGGAAATTTTTAACTCATTAATTACGGTTAAAGCCTTCAATGAATTTAACATGCAACGATTAAATTCCAACACCCAATAGTTAGAAATCCCTTAAGTTGTTATAATTTTAAATAAGTAACATCATTTCCAGCACCCGCTAAATTTTTCAGCATTAATTAATTATCTTGATTCCTTCAATGATTAATATCTTACAAAAAATTAATTCAACATTAATTAATGTTCATACCTACTTGATCCCCTAAATGATCCTCCTGAACTGAGATAGCCCTTATATAATTTGGTTATACCTATAAAAATGTTAAGAGAATGTGTATCTTCTTAGTTTAGCCTCCTAGACAGAACATAGAAGAAATGGTGATTGGACAATGTAATAAGTAAATTACATTACCATGGCCATAGTTTAGGGCATCGTGCTAGCTAGCCTGGTTTCATGACTACACACAAGCCACATGAAACCTATCCCTAAATTCACTGCACAATCATCTCATTCATAATATCATGATTCTTTTATGTTTCTAAAGTTATTAAGTTCATATTTAACAACTTAATCATTCATTAATTTCCTTAATTCATTATTAAGATGATTCATCCTTCTAATACTGACAAGTATATTTATACTTAACCAATCAATCACAAAGTACCTTTGTACTTTGCTTCATACCATCGTGATTGGTTTTTTAGTGGTGGTACTCAACCATGTAATTGTATGTCACTACTGGTAGAAGTCAGTAGCTATACTCTAGGATAATAATCATATAAGTTGATTTATGGTAACTATCCTACCTATGACCATAAATATAATTCACCATTATAGTTAATATGATAATATCCATATATATGATTTTCTTTATTCTACTAGTTTTCTTTTATTAGATTTCCTCTAATTATTCCAAACCACAATTATAGTAGTATTATTACTTCAACATAAACAAGATTATAAGGTTTATAACAAAAAATTTGAGAATAGATTCACAATCAGAATATCATTGATTTGATTAATGACTTGCTAATTCTATATAAATACTTATTAAATAGTCATAGAAAAATTTCAACATTATCATTATGGGAATAATAATGATTGTCATACAATATGTATTATCAAAGATAATACTTTATTATTAACTAAAAAAATGCCTTTCCATCATTAATATCACAACGAAGTATTACCATCGCTTCTTAGTAAAATAAAATAAAATTAATTGAATTTATCAATTCAGAACAATATCATCAAAAGATAATCACTAATACATGTCCACAAAGTAAAATACAATTATTTTCATATTTTCACAACAAGAACAACCTTATAGATTTCATCAAGACATAATAGTGAGAAAAGGTGTAAGTCACGCCTTTATTCATAATCAACCTACAATGTTAATAACATTCATGGAAAATATTTCATTGTACATGGTCAATTCAAACCCAGATGGGATGAGAATATGTATATCCCACTTAACAGTTTATGTATATCCCACTTAACAGTTTGGGATGTTACCATCCAAAAACTTGCCCAAAGTCAACCTTTGACTTTTTAGATATTTTGTAAATAGTGGTTGGTTTGTTTTTGTCTTCTTTCTCCTTCTCCTTCTATAAATACTAGAATACTTGTTGTATTCCAGGTGGACATTTTTTTTATGAAAAAAGAACTGAGGAGAGAAAGACTTTGTACTTTCTTGTATCAGAAGAAATATTAATACATATGCTCAGACTTTGTGCTCAATATATGTGTTATTTGCATCAGATATTTCTTAAGTTAGATCTATGTTTTTATTCTGTTGGATTCATTCCTATTATCATCATATGTTCATCAGTATTGCTTTATTTATTTATGCAAGTAAGTTTGGCTTTGTTTACTACCAGCCCAAAGCATAAACCTTCTGACCTTTCTGTCTTGGAATTCATTTCTTTTCTTCCTTCAGATCTATCTTCCTCCGTTCCTTCCCTCCTATATTTCTATTCATTGTTGGAACTATCTCTACTGGGATGAGATTCCAAACCCCCTAAAGTTAGAATAGTGTAGATTTGCACAGATTCCTACTTGATAGATTAGCAATAAACTAGTTTCACTTTGCTATCTCAAAGAGGGGCTATGCCCTACACACTATTGGCTTGTTCCCCCATGACCTGCCCAACCGAAAGATTTTCAGACCAATATTTTTTAGCGGCTCCACTGGGGATCAATCTAAGGAAATAATTAAAAAACTGTAAAAATCACTATCAGTTTGCAAACTAAGGAAATAATTAAAAAACTGTAAAAATCACTACCAGTTTGCAAATTTTAACTTTGTTAAAAATTAATTTTTTTGCAAAAGTGATCAAAACTAAAAATTTCCTTATACAAATCCATAGATCGAGACCAGATAGGAGCTTTTAGTTCGCTGAGTTTCTATAAAAACTTGAATATTTTAGTAGATTTGAGATTCTGACATTTTATGATATTTTCAAAACCTTGCAAAATTTAAGTCAAAGATCTGAAAATCAGCTTTCTAAATCAACCCACTTTTTATCCTTATTAATCTTTGTCAGAAAACCACAATCGTTTGTTATTAAAAAAGGATCAAATTAAAAATTAAAAAGTACATGTTGCCAATTTTTGCTAGAAAAATTAGAAAATCAGCAAGTAAAAACAAAAATATTGTCATAAATATGCTCTTAATTGTTATGGATCTGAATGGCTACGTTGGTGGGTGAACAATTTACTCGTAGTAGGAGAGATACTACCACTTGAGACCAAGAAACAAACTAGGTTTAGCTAGGAAAAATTATGGAGTAATTTTTTTTTAGTTAAAGGCATTTGCTACGAGGGTTACAAGGTCATAGTTACCACAAACCAAGTTTAGGTTATCAAACAAGATTGACATAAAAAAATTATTCTGCAACATCTTACAACAAGTACAAGGTCAAAACTAGGGATTAAATTCCTCACTTAGGTTAGGAGAGTAAATTCTCACTCCTCCCTGCCCTAACAGGCCTACAGGGTTCAACTAGATTTTTCACACACTTAGAGTCATCAAAAATTTCCTAAATCATGCTCATTGGATAGGAAATTTTCTCACCTTTCCAACCATATAAATAAGTCCTCCTAACTCCCAATAAAACTCAAGTTATGGGGCGGCGGAGTTTTCGGGAGAAATTTTCCCTTCCTTAGGCGCAATGCGCAAAACACCTCTGCGCGCCTGCAGGGGTCGACGAAGGGGACACGTGGTGCCATCCGATTGGTGTGGGGAAGAGCAGAGTGGTGGAAAATTTAAGGATTTTGAGAATTTAGGCCAAAATCCCAAAGGAAAAATTGGACGCGCGCCTCCGCCGAGGAAATCCCCATGCCACGTGTCGAGAGGCTATTGGTTGCAGGGAAAAATTTCAAATTTTTCCCTAGGTCCAAACCTAAGGTTTTCTAAAGGAAATTTTTCCTTTCCTCCTCTGCCATCGCCAAAATTCCATATGGCCTCCGATGATTGGACGTGGGTCGACAGAGCAACGGAGGGAATTAAAATTTTTAGCAAAAAGGGTTTTAAAAGGCCAAATTGTTCGTGTGGGCCTGTGCGTCTGCCTGGACACGTGTCAACACCCCATTGGTTGTGGGGGTGTGCGGGGCCATGGAGGGAAAAGTAAAATTTTTCCCAAAAGGAAAAATTTAAGGTTTCAAATTTTCTTTCGCGCCCGCCATGCCACGTGTCAGCACGTGATTGGCTGCGGGGCCGCGGAGTTGTGAAGAAAATTGGGAAAATTTTCCCAAGGAAATTTTTTTCCAAAGTTAAGTTTTCAAGATGAGTCCACCCTCCAAAGTGCCACGTGGAAACTTCTGATTGGTTGAAGGGTTTGCGGGGTGGCAGAATTTTTGGGGAAATTTTTCCAAAGTTCAAATTTTGATTTTAATATAGTTAGATTTATTTTTGGTTGGCCATTTTGAAGTAAAAACTTCAAATGGCCATAACTTTTGATAGGGAACTCCATTTTGGGAAAACAAGGACTTTCCAGGAAAGCTCTCAGAGTCCTCTTTGCACAAAAATCATCAATTTTGGATTTTGGTGAAGTTTTGAGGGTCAATTTTAAGAAATCGATCTGCAGGGTTTTAATTTTAAAACTGGCAAGTTTTTCCAACTTACAATTTTGATTAAATTTGAACTCCTCCTTCACTCAACATGTCAAACAGACATGGAGGACCAGTCTAGGGAAGGTTTAGAGTGTTTTAGTGAAGTCAATTTGTTCATTTGATACAAGTTGCATTTTTCTCCAACAAGAGAAAAAACGACTTAGGCAAGGGATTTGATTCAATTTTGAGTTTAAAGATGTTTTCTTGAGGTTTTCTTTGTCAAATTGGATTCCTCAGTCTTATTAAGTATAAATTTCAAGTTTTTAATAATTTATTAAGTATAAAGTCAAACTGCTCATTTTTTTAAATGTGCATTACCAGATTTGAGTTTAAAACAGTGAGTTGTTTCTTTCAAATTTGTTCATCATTTTTTTTTGGTAATTTGGATGTGCATATGATTCCTAAGCTTAGTCCAATACAGTTCCTTGATTAAGACATCCATTCAATTCAAAATAAATTACAATTCAGATTTCAATTTTAAATGCACAATTCAAATGATAACAATACAGTTTAGCTTTCATTCACGCTTTTTCCTTTCCAACACATTCCAATTTCTTATTTTCTTGACAACAATCTCAATTCCAATACAAATCATACAATTACCATACAAATTTAAAAACTAATTCATCCTTTATTGATAATTCAAATAACACTTTTACAATTGATTCTTTCCAAATTTGAATTTATCAAATTTCAATTTACAAAGCATGGAATAACATTCACATTTTCTTTCCAAGTATAAAACAGAGAAATATAATTCTTCTTTACATTCTCAATTTCAATTTCAAACTTCTATTCAATACAAATAACTTCACTATTACAACATTTATACACTCATCCACTCGAAGTGGGAAAGGTTACATTGAATTTACTCAAAGGAAAAGACTGTCAAACTGTGAATTTCTTCTCCAAACAGTAGCATGCTGATTTCTTCTTCTTTTCAACTTTGATCACAACAAGGAAGGGGGAAAGGCAACACTCTCCACCCAACCAAGACATCCAATGGGAAAGGAGAAGCCATCTTTCCCCATTGGCCCCCGAGCCCCAACCATATTGAAATGGAGCATGAATAACAACACATGGCAACATAGGCTTCTTTCACATACAAGCACATTTCTTTCACATGCATAGAACAAAAAATGCACAATTCAAAACAAGACAGTATTTCCAACTACATTTTAAACATTTCAAACAACACAAAGGCTTCTTCAAGCAAGCCAAACAAGAGCAAGAGCTATGGGGAGTCTCCTTATGCCTCCCAAGTTGGAATTGGGCATCCACCAAATGCATACCACCAATAACACATCAAATCCCATAAACCTTATATCTCCCAACCCCTCCTTATGCCCCCCCCCCCCCCCCCCCCCCCCCCCTCCCTTATGCCCCCCCCAAAGTAAGAAATGCAAGCAATTTCTTTTCCTAGGTGGATCCCAAACCAACACTCCCTCCAACAAAGAATAAGTGCCCTTGGCAATCCCTTATGCCCCCCATATGAAATCCCCATAGTCTTCTCCTACACCTTGCCCTAAGCATTCTACCCAACCAACCAAGAATGCAACACAAACACCATTCAATAATGCATGCAAGAAAAGGGAAAAAAAGCAACATATAAAAAGGAAGAATTCCTACCTCTCCATACTGGAGATTTGTTTTCCAAAACAGTAGTTCCTTGATGCTCAAAATGTAGTTCCAAAACAACAAGAAGAATGCATGCAACAAGAATTCCAAGCTCCTTCCACAAAGCAAGCTCCAACAACAATAAAATTTGACCCAAGAAGAGAAAGAGCAAAGTTTCAACAACCCAAACAATGAGAAGGAATTTGAATTTTTAAAGGAGAGGGAGGGGAGAGGATGATGTGGATTCCAAGTGGGAAGCCACATCATTCTTCCTCAACCCCAAGAGGAAAATCAACATCAACAAATAAATCACCATAAATAAAATATGACAAAATCACTTACATACCCAATTTAACCCATACTTTAAAAGGAATGCATTAAAAATATGTAAGGGAAGTGCAATAAAAACTTACACATAATCATTTCAAAATATAATTCTAAAGATTAATTTTACTCCAAAACCATAGGTATGGTTGGTGGATGATTTTAAGAGGTGTGGGACAAGTTTAACTTGTCCCACAAGCCTCCAATTTTGGCTTCCAAGATCAAATCCGAATTTCAAAGAGGATGGAGTGTTCTACACTCAAAAATCTGACTTACACAATCTATCACTTCACTTACACATCTCTTACATCCTCTTACACACTCTTACAAAATGCATTAATGCCTATGACTCCATTTATTACAAACTTTTGACATAATGATTTATTTATCTATCATATGGTTATACATAATATAAATCAAATTTAATTAGTAACCAAGAAAATAACATTATTTTTACATTCCACATCCCAATTTATTTAATTAAAATTTAACTTTATGATTCTCATTAAAATATCACATTTAAATTAATTAAAAGAAGGAACACATTACAAATAAAATACATACAACAATAATTAAAAAGGGACACATAAATAAAACACCTATATCCCATGGTCACAATAATGGAAATCCCCCCCATGGGAAATCCTAACATAACACAACACACAAACTCATAACACAGTTGCCATGGTGACCTTGTTGATTTCACATGGAATTTCAATATGGTTAGTCTCCAGTCCCCCGACATTGTTGTGATTTTCAACCTGCAAAATAACAATACCTCCTTCGGCCTCGTGGCCATATCAGAACATCCAAAATGATATAAGCAACATATAAATATCAAATCCAAATCACAACAATATCAAGAATTTAACATTATCATTTTAAATTCAATTTTGCCACTATATCATCATCCAATGAATCTCTATACTAGAGCTACTCATAATATCAAATGTCACATGTCTAAAATCAACATCAATAACCTGTCCATGTCAAGCAGTATATCATCATCCATATATAATAATGTCTCCAACAATCATTAATCATAATAGCATCCAGATCAATACTAGTCCATGATCTGAATCTAACCAGATCTAATAAACATAATCCATGATCTAACATCTAACACATCATACTAAAATAAAACATAATAATGTCCAGAATGAGATCAACAGTAGCAAGATCAGTATCTAAATAGTGTCAAAGGAGAAGTGGGCACTACATCCCCCTCCCCTTAGACTCGACTTCCTCCTGGAAGTCACTGGAACAAATGTGGAAACTACACTCGTAACATAGTAGCATCCTCCCAAGTGGCTGCAGTCTCATCATATCTATCCCACTGCACCCGTACCTGATCAATCTCTCTACCTCGAAGGCCCAGGGTCCTGTGATCTATGATACAGACGGGCTCCACTGTCACCTGTCCCTGATCCTACACCTACAATGATGTCCAGTCCCAACACATGAGAAGGATCTGCAATGTACCTCCTAAGGACAGAAACATGAAACACATCATGTACGCGAGACAAGCTGGGTGGCAATGCTAGATGGTAGGCCAAAGGGCCAATACGCTCCAAGATCTCAAAAGGACCAACGAATCTAGGAGCTAACTTAGAACCTTTTCCATAGCAGATAGGGCTCTTGTGTGGCCTAACACGAAGGAACACCTTCATGCCCACATCAAAGCTATGATCAATCCTATGCTGATCCACATACTTCTTCTGCCTGTCCTGTGCCTCCTGTAATCTCTGCCTGATCAACACTACCTACTGCTCCATGTCCTGCAAAAGAGCTGGCCCAAGAGATACTCTATCCTCCAACCTGTCCCAGCTAAGGGGTGTCCTACACTCTCTACCATATAATGCCTGAAAAGGAGCCATGCCTATAGAACTCTGAAAACTATTATTGTAGGAAAACTCCACTAAGTACAGGTACTCCTCCCACTTAGACTGCTGATCCATCACGTACATCCTGAGCATATCCTCTAAAATCTGATTTACTCACTCAGTCTGTCCATCTATCTCAGGGTGGTATGTTGTGCTGAAATTAATCCTCATCCCGAGGACATACTGCATGGTAGTCCAGAAATGTGAAGTGTACAAGGGATCGCGGTCACAAATGATCTTCCACAGAATCCCGTGCAACCTAACAATCTCATCCAAATATACTCGTGCCACTACTCTAGCTATATAAGTGGTCTTCACTAGAGAAAAGTGAGCTACTTTTGTCAATTTATCCACCGTGACCATAATGGCATCGTGGTGATATCTCGACATAGGTAGTCCAACAATGAAATCCATGGAAATGGTGTCCCACTTCCATTCCGGTATGGCATGAGGATAAAGAAGACCTGTTGGATGTTGATGCTCAGCCTTAACCCTCTGGCACTCTAAACACCATGACACAAACTGAGCTACATCTCGACGAAGTCCTCTCCAGTGATACAACTGTCGCAAAGTGGCGTGCATCTTCTTCACCCCAGGATGGGCTGAATAGGGTGCACGATGTGCCTCTACCAAGATGTCCTGCCTCAATCCTCCATCTCTAGGAACATATATCCTACCTCTGTGTCTGAGAAGACCATCTACCTCTAAGGTGAAACCATCAAACTTCCCCTCAAGGGGTCTCTGTGACTCTATCTCTGCTCGTACTGTCATGTAGAAGCTGTCAAGAGGAAGCTGTTGAAGAATCCTACTCCGTAAATCTGTGCTCACTGTAGTGGCCATAGCCACATGTCTCCATCTACTGAGAGCATCTGCTACTACATTCTCCTTCCCCTTCACATGCTCTATCTCCATGTCATACTCACAAAGCAACTCCATCCAACACCGTTGACGAGCATTTAGATTGGGCTGCGTGAAGAGGTGGTGAAGACTCAAATGATCTGTCCTGAGTGTGAATCTCCATCCAAGAAGGAAATGTCTCCATCTAACCAAGGCATGCACAACTACCACAAGCTCAAGGTCATGGGTAGGATAATTAAGCTCGTGATCCTTGAGTTTGTGAGACTCAAAAGCTACAACCCTGCCATCCTGCATCAACACACCCCCAAGCCCTGCTAAAGAAGCATCTGTGCATACAAAGAACTCACCCTGTGGATCTGGCACTGCAAGAATGGGTGTTGTAGTGAGGCACTCCTTCAGTGTCCTGAAGGCCTGCTCACATCTGTCTATCCAAACAAACTTCTTCCCTTTCCTCTGAAGGGAAGTGATAGGGTGCACAATCCAAGAGAAGTCCTAAACAAATCTCTAGTAATATCCTACTAAACCCATGAAGTTGCACACCTCAGTCACTGTAGTGGGTGCTGGCCAATCCATAATGGCTCTAATCTTGGAAGGATCGACTGTGATACCTTCCCCAGAAATAACATGACCCAAATACTGCACCTCTGTCTGGAAGAAAGCACACTTCTCCAAGTTCCCGTAAAGCTGCTGCTCACGAAGACACTGAAGAACCTGTCGAAGGTGCCCCTCATGCTCCTCACGTGTTCATGAGTATATCAAAGATGTCATCAAGGAAGATGAGCATGAAGTGATCTAAAAAGGTTCTGAATACCCCATTCATCAAACTCATAAACACTGCAGGGGCATTTGTTAAACCAAAAGGCACCACTATGAACTCATAGTGCCCAAACCTTGTGCGGAAGGCAGTCTTATGGATGTCCACCTCTGAAATCCTCAACTGATGGTAGCCTGACTTGAGATCAATCTTAGAGAACACCGTGGCTCCCTTCATCTGATCAAATAAGTCATCAATACGAGGAAGAGGGTAACGATTCTTGATCGTCACTTTGTTCAACTGGCGGTAATCAATGCACAACTGCAATGATCCATCCTTATTCTTCATGAAAATCACTGGTGCACCCCAAGGGGATACACTAGGATGGATAAGGCCCTTCTCCAGAAGGCCTTCAAGCTGTAACTTGAGCTCACAGAGCTCCGGGGTGGTCATCTGATAAGGTTCCCGTGAGATAGGCTCTACTCCTGGGACTAGGTCTATATGGAAATCAATCTCACGTGGAGGTGGCATCCCCGGTAGCTCCCCTAGAAAAACATCAGAAAACTCTCTCAGGATGGGATGATCATCTAGCGATGGTCCACTAGACCCATCCTCTGACCTGTCACTAACTGTAACAGCGTACATCTGACAACCCCATCGCACACACCGCTTAAGCTGCATAGCGGAAATGGTACAAATAGAAATGGGTCTCCTGACCCCTGTAATCACCAACTCAACTCCAAGATCATCCACACAAGTTATAGTCTTGTGATAGCAATCCATCCTGGCCCTATGTGTAGATAACCAATCCATGCCTAATATAACTCCATACGAGCCCAAAGGAAGAATACAGAGATCTGAGGTGGTGGTGAAAGGTCCCAAATCCACTACACACTCCTTAACTAAGGAGTCCACAGAGATCTTGGCTCCAGAAGCCATCTCGACATCCCAACTATGACCCTGCCTAACTGCCACCAGCCTGCATCACTCTACTAAAGATGGGGCAATGAAAGAATCAGAAGAGCCAGAATCAAATAATACAGAGATAGGAATACCACCAATGCTACCTGTGGTCTCAATGACTGTGCTCTGGTGCTCTACCTGGCAGTTCTCAACCACTGCATAGATCCTATGGCTACATCCCATGTCACCAACTGTCAGCTCAGAAACTAGTGCCTTACCCTTGTTAGGGTTCTGAGGGAAATCTCTCCAGAAATGTCTAGCTACTCCACATCCAAAACAACCACCTGATCCTCTCCAAGGAGTTACACCCCCAGTAGGTGCCCTAGAAGCCTATGGTGTGGATCCTGATGATCCAGCTGTAGTCTGTTGTGGCCTCTACTGGTGAGCTCCAGCTGACTGAGCTCTAGGTCCACCCTGTGTCCTGATGGGACCCCTAGGAGGAGGCCCCATGCTCTGACCTTTCTATGCATCAGCTCTCTGAGGAGGTCTATATGGTGGGCGGGATTTTTGCTACTGTTACTGCTATTATGGCCTAAAGGATGACTATGCTGAATGCTACCCACCATGAGGTAGAGGTGTTGAACCTCTCGATCTACCATCCTGCATCTGCTGAATGTGGCTCCTGACTCGGTCTCTAGCCTGTTGGGTTTTACCCCAAGTCTCCTCTGCAATATAGGCCTTCTCGATGGCCTCCGCTAATGTCTGTGGGTAGTGAATCCAAACTACCCCTCCAATGTCCAAATTCAGGCCCCAGATGAACCTGTGAATCCACACCTACTCATCCTACATATAATCTACATACTGAAGTAGATCTAGAAACCTACTCTCATACTCTACTACAGAAAGGGTAGCCTGTCGGAGGTCATGGAACTCGTCAATCCTCTGCTGGATGAACCTCCGTGATAGGTACCTACTCCTGAATCTCTCCTCAAATAGCTCCCAAGTCACTATCTCTGAATCTACATGGAGCTTCTACTCCTCTGTCCTCCACCATACTCCTGCTCCATCCCTCAGTAAATGGATCGCAACACGAGCTTTCATGTTGCTAGAACAAGGACAAAGCTTGAAGCAACCACTCAAGCTCACTAGCCAAGCCTCTGCCTGAAATCCACCTGTATCACCTGAGTAATGTGAGGGCCTAAGCTTTAGGATCTCCCTGATGTGATCCACTGTTGTGGTCTGTCAGCCTCTAGGCCTCTCTGCAAGCTCATCCCTAAGCCTAGGGCTCCGAGACCTCTCTCTATGCTCTGGAACTCTGTCACCCTGTCTCCTAGGTGGTGAATCCTCTCTAACTAACTCCACATGGGAGTTCTCTCCTCTATGCTCCTCACTGAGTGGAGGAGGTGCATGTCCCTCAATAGAAGTAACTCTGTCATGTCTGCCTAAGTGCCCTCCTACTGATCCTCCGCATAGAGCGGCATTAACATCCTGAAGGGTCTGTAGAATCTGAGGTAGAATGGCTGCTACACCCTGATCTGGTGGTGGTGGTGGTGGTGGTGGAGGTGGTGGTGACTCTGAGCCTCTGTGAATGTTCCTCTCACTCCGTCTGAGCCTCCTGCATAGACCAAAGTGAGAGTTAGTTCATTACTTTTAAGTCTTCTTCAGTTTCTAAGTTTACTATCATGTTCAATTTTCAATCAGTTCTGTTTTCTAGATTAACAGGTTTACTAGTTTTTTTTTTAAGTTTCAAGTCTCAATTTTCTAGTGTGCCCAATGGTCCAAGCCTTTGAACCACTACTCTGATACCAAGTGTGATGCCCACTTCAAACTACCACTTGAGACCAAGAAACAAACTAGGTTTAGCTAGGAAAATTATGGAATAATTTTTTTTTGTTAAAGGCGTTTGCTACGAAGGTTACAAGGTCATAGTTACCACAAACCAAGTTCAGGTTATCAAACAAGATTGACCTACAGAAATGGTTCTACAACATCTTACAACAAGCACAAGGTCAAAACCAGGGATTAAATTCCTCACTTAGGTTAGGAGAGTAAATTCTCACTCCTCCCTGCCCTAACAGGCCTACAGGGTTCAACTAGATTTTTCACACACTTAGAGTCATCAAAACTTTCCTAAATTATGCTCATTGGATAGGAAATTTTCTCACCTTTCCAACCATATAAAGAAGTCCTCCTAACTCCCAATAAAACTCAAGTTATGGGGTGGCGGAGTTTTCAGGAGAAATTTTCCCTTCCTTAGGCGCAATGCGCAAAACCTCCTCCGCGTGCCCACAGGGTTGACGAAGGGGACACGTGGCACCATGCCATTCGATTGGCGTGGGGAAGAGTGGAGTGGTGGAAAATTTAAGGATTTTGAGAATTTAGGCCAAAATCCCAAAGGAAAAATTGGACGCGCGCCTCCGCCGAGGAAATCCCCATGCCACGTGTCGAGAGGCTATTGGTTGCGGGGAAAAATTTCAAATTTTTCCCTAGGTCCAAACCTAAGGTTTTCTAAAGGAAAATTTTCCTTTCCTCCTCCACCATTTCCAAAAATTCCACATGGCATCTGGTGATTGGACAAGGGTCGGCGGAGCAATGGGGGAAATTAAAGTTTTGCGCCAAAAGGGTTTTAAAAGGCCAAATGGCTCGCGCGGGCCCGTGCACCACCCGGACACGTGTCAACACCCCATTGGTTGTGGGGGCATGGGGCCACAGAGGAAAAATAATTTTTTTCCCCAAAAGGCCAAAATTTAAGGTTTCAAATTTTCTTTCGCGCCCGCCATGCCACGTGTCAGCACGTGATTGGCTGCGGGGCCACGGAGTTGCAGAGAAAATTGGGAAAATTTTCCCAAGGGAAAATTTTTCAAAAGTTAAGTTTTCAAGATGAGTCCACCCTCCAAAGTGCCATGTGGAAACTTCTGATTGGTTGAAGGGTTTGCGGGGCGGCAGACTTTTTGGGGAAAATTTTCCAAAGTTCAAATTTTGATTTTAATATAGTTAGATTTATTTTTTGTTGGCCATTTTGAAGTAAAAACTTCAAATGGCCATAACTTTTGATAGGGAACTCCATTTTGGGAAAACAAGGACTTTCCAGAAATCTCTCAAAGTCCTCTTTGCACAAGAATCATCAATTTTTATATTTTGTGAAGTTTTTGAGGGTCAATTTTAAGAAATTGATCTGCAGGGTTTTAATTTTAAAACTGGTAGTTTCCAACTTACAATTTTGATAAAATTAGCACTCCTCCTTCACTCAACATGTCAAACAGACATGGAGGACCAGTCTAGGGAAGGTTTAGAGTGTTTTAGTGAAGGTTCAATTTTCTCAATTGATTAAGTTGCATTTTTCTCCAATAAGAGACAGGAAATGACTTAGGAAGGGATTTGATTCAATTTTGAGATGGTTAAATTGTTTCCTCAGGTTTTCTTTGTCAAATTAGATTTAATAGGGTCCTAGATTATCAACTTATAATTTTTTTTGTTGATTACGAATTATAAGTGTGAACTACTCTTTTTATTAAATGTGAATTACCAGATTTGAACTTTTAAAACAGTGAAGTTGTTTCTCTCAAGTTTTAATCATTTTTTGTAATTTCAACATGCAAATGATTCCTAAACTTAGTCCAATGCAGTTCCTTAATTGAAACATCCATTTAATTCAAACTAAAAGCAATTGATTTCAATTTTAATATACAATTTTGCAAATAATATAACAATAACTTTTTTTTATTTCATTCACTTGCCTTTCCTTTCCTTTCAAACATTCCAAACACAAATTTCTTATTCTTTGTCCAAAAAAAATCTCATTCATGGAAAGCAATACAAATCCAGTATACATTACCATACAAATTTAAAAGAACCAATGCCATCCTTTATTGATAATTCTCAAAATACAAAGTATGGGATATCATTCACATTATCTTTCCAAAGTAAAAACAGAGAAATATAATTCTTCTTGTGCCTTTCTCAATTCAATTACAACTTCTATTCTTCACACAATAACTTCACATTACAAAGATATATACACTCATCCACTTGAAGTGGGAAAGGTTACATTAAAATTTACTCAAAGAGATGACTGTCAAACTGTGAAATTCTTCTCCAAACAGCATTATGCTGATTTCTTCTTCTTTTCAACTTTGATCACAACAAGGAAGGGGGAAAGGCAACGCTCTCCACCCAACCAAGACATCCAATGGGAAAGGAGAAGCCATCTTTCCCCATTGGCCCCCGAGCCCCAACCATATTGAAATGGAGCATGAATAACAACACATGGCAACATAGGCTTCTTTCACATACAAGCACATTTCTTTCACATGCATAGAACAACAAAATGCACAATTCAAAACAAGACAACAGTTCCCAACTACATTTTAAACATTTCAAACAACACAAAGGCTTCTTCAAGCAAGCCAAACAAGAGCAAGAGCTATGGGGGTCTCCTTATGCCTCCCAAGTTGGAATTGGGCATCCACCAAATGCATACCGCCAAATAACCCATCAAATCCCATAAACCTTATATCTCCCAACCCCTCCTTATGCCCCCCCCCCCCAAGTTTATCCCTTATGCCCCCCCAAAGTAAGAAATGCAAGCAATTTCTTTTCCTAGGTGGATCCCAAACCAACACTCCCTCCAACAAAGAATAAGTGCCATTGGCAATCCCTTATGCCCCCCATATGAAATTCCCATAGTCTTCTCCTACACCTTGCCCTAAGCATTCTACCCAACCAACCAAGAATGCAACACAAACACCATTCAATAATGCATGCAAGAAAAGGGAAAAACAACATATAAAAAGGATAAGAATTCCTACCTCTCCATAATGGAGATTATTTCCCAAAACAGTAGTTCCTTGATGCTCAAAATGTAGTTCCAAACATAGCAAGAAGAATGCATGCAACAAGAATTCCAAGCTCCTTCCACAAAGCAAGCTCCAACAGCAATAAAATTCGACCCAAGAAGAGAGAGAGAAAAGTTTCAACAACCCCAAACAAGAGAGGAATTTGAATTTTTAAAGGAGAGGGAGGGGAGAGGATGATGTGGATTCCAAGTGGGAAGCCACATCATTCTTCCTCAACCCCAAGAGGAAGTCAACATCAACAAACAAATCACCATAAATAAAATATGACAAAATCACTTAGATACCCAATTCAACCCATACTCCAAAAGGAATGCATTAAAAATATGTAAGGTAAGTGCAATTAAAACTTACACATAATCATGTCAAAATATAATAAAAAAGATTGATTTTGACTCCAAAACCATAGGTATGGTTGGTGGATGATTTTAAGAGGTGTGGGACAAGTTTAACTTGTCCCACAAGCCTCCAATTTTGGCTTCCAAGATCAAATCCGAATTTTAAAGAGGATGGAGTATTCTACACTCTAAAATCTGACTTACACAATCTATCACTTCACTTACACATCTCTTACATCCTCTTACACACTCTTACAAAATGCATTAATGCCTATGACTCCATTTATTACAAACTTTTGACATAATGATTTATTTATCTATCATATGGTTATACATAATATAAATCAAATTTAATTATTAACCAAGACAATAACATTATTTCTTACATTCCACATCCCAATTTATTTAATTAAAATTTAACTTTATGATTCTCACAATAAAATATCATATTTAAATTAATTAAAAGAAGGAACACATTACCAATAAAATACATACAACAATAATTAAAAAGGGACACATAAATAAAACACCTATATCCCATGGTCACAATAATGGAAATCCCCCACCATGGGAAATCCTAACATAACACAACACACAAACTCATAACACAGTTGCCATGGTGACCTTGTTGATTTCACATGGAATTTCAATATGGTTAGTCTCCAGTCCCCCGACATTGTTGTGATTTTTAACCTGCAAAATAACAATACCTCCTTCGGCCTCATGGCCATATCAGAACATCCAAAATGATATAAGCAACATATAAATATCAAATCCAAATCACAACAATATCAAGAATTCAACATTATCATTTTAAATTCAATTTTTCCACTATATCATCATCCAATGAATCTCTATACTAGAGCTACTCATAATATCAAATGTCACATGTCTAAAATCAACATCAATAACCTGTCCATGTCAAGAAGTGTATCATCATCCATATATAATAATGTCTCCAACAATCATTAATCATAATAGCTGAATCCAGATCAATACTAGTCCCTGATCTAACATCTAACCAATCATACTAAAATAAACATAATAGTGTCCATAATACTCCATGACCTAACATATACACATCATACTAAATCCAAAACATAATAATGTCCAGAATGAGATCAACAGTAGCAAGATCAATATCTAAATATAGATGTGTTTAGTATGTCATGTAGCATTCTAGATGTGACTCATGAGGACGTATCGATGCATCTCTTTCTGGAGACCTTGTAAGGGTCTATAGCAGGGTGGTTTCAGCATTTACCAGCTGCATCCATCACCAGTTGGGCCACATTGCGGACTGCATTTGAAGACAGATACAAACCTTTAAAAGATGCATTTTCATTATTTGTTAGGAAATATTTATATACTGCTTCACATATTTATGTGTGTAAATAATAATTACGTGTTTAATTATTATTGTTGAGAGATTATTGTTAGAGATGTTATAATATATTGTTTCAACAATATATTATTATATTTATTGTTATGTGTGGGTTACGTGAGTTATTCTCACCCCAAATAATTAGGCTTAGTTGAGATTTTGTAGTTGAGTTAGTTTCCTATATTCTAGGGAAACTCCAGCCTATATATTAGGCTATTGTATTGTGTGAAATATATAGAAGAAATAATATTATTGTGTGTTATTTCCTGTGTAAATCTGTTGCTGCATTTATATTTGGTATCAAAGCACTACATTCCTATCAATGTTGTGCCTGTGATAGAAAATTTAGTGCAATTGTAAGGGGAAATCATTTCATTTGGAAATGCCCCTGTTGATGAGTGTTTTATTTAGATGCCTTTAGTAAATCATGGGTTTGATTTCATAGTCTCAGTGTGTTCTATGGCATTAAATATTCATCTATCATTGGGTCTTCTGTCAAATCAGTCAAACAAAATTTAATTGGTCTATTTCCTTTGCCCATAGTTCAGATATTCTATGTATTGCATGCTTGATCTGTGTCATCGTCTCAGAGTTTTTAGAGTGAGAGCTGTCTGAATTGAAGAGGGCATATTATAATTGTTTGCTTCAGTGCGAAATCTGATTGGCTTGATTCTCATCTTGTTAGATCTCAGAAAATTCAACTGGCAATGTGTTTGCATGTTTGTGAGCTTGATTTGTTGGATCATTGGGTGAATAAGCACAGGAATCCATCATTTTGCATTAATTCCCTTGAGTTCAGAATCACCTCTCAATCATGTCGTTTATCATTCCTAATTTACATTGTAAGCAAAGGTTCTGCATTGGATGAGACGTGAGACTGAATTTCATTGACAATTTCATGCCCGCTTCTTCCTGCTTGGAACGTGTTGTATGCATTTCTAAATCGATCTCCAATGTGGGTATAACTGCTTGCATGAATTCGTTGCTGCTATCACCTATGCATTTTTCATTTGCATCCATTCAAAAGAAATCATGATTCCTTATATACAAATATGCCAACCTCATACAGCAAGTTTTGGGAGATTAATGGTCGACTGTGATTAAAGTTTGCGTACACATCTACCATGTGGCACCAGACTGGAGTTACGTTGCCTTTTTTTGGCAACATATTTGTTTCCAACGTCCTCGAAACTGAAGTTCATCGAGCCAGAGATAATACTAATAAGATGGAGTAGTGGTAGATCGTTCAGAGATAGATCTCGCTCAAATATCTTCTCTAACCATGCAAGCGTATTACAATGGTCAGATCTGTTTCATCTCAAAAATCACACATTCTATAGTTCCTCAATGTGAATTTAAGTTGTCATTTTAGTTCATTTTCTATAAAGTCATATGTTATTTTTATATAAGACAATCTGTAATTTTTAGTGGTCATGTCTAATCTTTGAGTAAAATTGTATTAATTGGTGTCACTAGGTGTATTCTAAATAGTATTTAGTAGTTGTTCAAATTCATTAGTCTTTATTAAAATATATCCTATATTAACATTAAATGTGTTGAGTCATTTTAAGTCACTATTGTAAAATTAAAAGTATTATCATATTAGTAGTTCAAGTCTTTATAGTTTGTTATTAATGCCATTCCTGATTGTTAATGCTTATCATGTTTAAAATTGAGTCATTAGTCAATTTTATATTCCTATAAAACGTATGTCACTTTCATGTCGTTTCGGTATTGCTTAATTGTGAAGTCATTATTGTGTTTGTAAATTTGTTGTCAAAGAGTCAAATTTTTTTTTGAGTCATACATAATCATTGTGATAGAGTCAAAGGTTGTTCATATTTTTTTCCAAAGTTAAGTAGTATCTTGTGTCAAGTCAAGTATTGTAAAATTGTAAAAGTCATTTTGTAAAGAGTCGAAAACAAATTTTGTAAAAAAATAAAAATAAAAAATAAATCTTGTGGATTTTTCGCATATCAACGAGATGCACTATCGATTGAATGTGGTGTCCATTGTGATAGGGAGACAAAATTTCAATGAGAAACTGAGCCATGATCAAATCCAACTGAGTTGAGTTAGCATGAACACCAGAGGTAGGAGGCATCGGAGGTTGGAGGTCATTCAGCGACCTCTCGTCAGTTGCCAACGACGGGGCCGCATATCAGCTTTGGTGACAGGTGTGTGTGTGCAGTTTGATTTTAGTGCTTCCAGTGTGGTGTGGTCAGTGTTGCAGTGATCTTGTTTTCAAGAAGTAGAAATTTCACATTGAGGGGGGGAACATGATTACAATGTTCCATTTCCATTATGTCAGTTTGTTCTATGTGTGTACGAGCAACAGATTTCAACAGAATTTCCTATGTTATTCCCTACAGTGAGATGTGATGAGGGCTAATAATAGTACTTGGCATATCATGATGTGGTTGTAGGTAAACCACTTGAAAACCTTCATTTTTGGTTTGTGGTAAACCAATAGCAAAACCACCATTCTTGGTTGTTGGTAATCCATTTGTAAAACCATCACTTTGTGGTTTGTGGTAAACCAATTGCAAAATCACCATTCTCGGTTTTTGGTCAACCGTTTGCAAAACCATCCCTGAGGTTTGTGATCATCCTGTGAAAATCACCAGATCATGAGCAGGTGCAAGTACAAAGACAGGTTTTCCCCATGTTCGCACTAAGGGGGGGAATGTTAGGAAATATTTATATAGTGCTTCACATATTTATGTGTGTGAATAATAATTACGTGTGTAATTATTATTGTTGAGATATTATTGTTAGAGATGTTATAATATATTGTTTCAACAATATATTATTATATTTATTGTTATGTGTGGGTTACGTGAGTTATTATCACCCCACATAATTAGGCTTGTTGAGATTTTGTAGTTGAGTTAGTTTCCTATATTCTAGGGAAACTCCAGCCTATATATTAGGCTATTGTATTGTGTGAAATATATAGAAGAAATAATATTATTGTGTGTTATTTCCTGTGTAAATTTTTTGCTGCATTTATATTATTATCACAAATCAGTCACATGAAGAAGGAGGCCAATGAAACCATAAATAATTTTATCACTTGATTTATTTCACTGATCAATTGTGTGTCGCTTGCCATGATGCCAACATTAGAGAATCAAAAGTGTTTCTTCTTGAACACCATGAGTTCAAAAGTAAGTTTATTAATTTTACAAGAACAAAAACCCACCTTGGTTCTTACTTAAGCTATGGCCATTTGGATAGAAGACAATCTTTTGATATCCAGTGAGTTAAGATGAGAGTTTTCAAAATCAAAGGCTTCAACTTCTTCTCAAGCTACCTCATCAGATCTAGCATTCTAGAAGATGGCCAATGACTTGCTCTCATTAAAGAAGCAATTGGCTCAAACATCATCTACTGCTCCATACCAAGATATCCCACGAGGGAACTTCACTCCCAACAATGCCCCCTAAAGGCCGTGTTTTCCTGCTGCTTCTCCAATGTTAGCAATTGAAGCCCCCCTGGTTAATGCCTTGGTTGAAATCGAAAAAGATGATATAGATTATGAAGAACCTTTGTCGCAAGGTGAAGATGATCAAGTTGTCACTGAACCGACCGACGACTCTACTATTGGGTATATGGAATTTGAAGACAAGGAATCTGATGAAGAAGAGGGTTCCCAAGGGTATGTGAGCAGACAATCATACGTAGTTTTCACTCACTCATAAGGAAAAGAAGAAAAGTTCGCTGCTGAAAAACAAAGGGAAAAGGTTGTGGTAACTCCTCCTCCAACGATCTCTAAGAGAGGTAATCCCCTTCCTACTCAACCTCTTGTTAAACCTTTTGTAAAGAAACCTTTTCCTCTTATTTCTCCTCCAATTCAGCCTTCCTGCAACTCCATAAAGACCAGTAATCCTCTTCCACAAATGTAAAATGAAGGAATCGTTCCTTCATTAGCGCAACCCTTGGTCACATTCGATATAATCAATCATGCCAAAAAGACCAAGATCCAAATGTCTGAAGTTGAATACCTTCAGTCCAACCTAGAGCAACTTGTAATATTAACTAAGTATATTCAAAGCCAGGCTGCCATCCTTCCTTCCATTTCAAGAAAAAGAATTATTCCCACCCCTCCTACATCTCACGTAAATGTCACCTTGAATTCTGCATCGAGGAAAATTTAACCTTTTTACCTATCTCTCCTGATCAATGGTCATAAACTAAGTAATTATATAATTGATTCTGGAACTTCTGACAATGTTATGCTAGCAAAGGTCACCCATTCTTTGGGCCTCACACTTACTAAACCTTTTGGCAGATGCTACTCCATGGAAACCAAATAGGTACCATTGATTGGTCAGATCAAGGATGCACAGTTTGCATTCGCAGCATTCCCTGAGAAAAGGGTAAAAATGACTATTCTCATAGCTGATATTCCAGCAGCATATGGGATATTGCTAGGGAGGAGATTTTGTATAGAAGTCAGTGGGGAAATTCATATGGATTGGTCCAAAGCTAGGATTCCTGTTGAAGGAGTGATGCAGACATTAGAACCAAAATCACAAAAGAGATATCTAGTCACGACCTCCGATGACCCTAAAGCTCAGATTCTTTTCGAATCATCAGGGATGGGAAACTATTTCTTGTTCAATGAATCAGATAGAATGGATGTTCTCATCCAAAAAGAAGATCTCAAAAAAGTATGGACATTGTAGTTTGATGGCAGTTGTGTGAAAGTGGATGCGGTGCTAGGGCTGTTCTAATATCTCCTAAAAAGGAGATTTTCCATTTTTCTTTCAAGTTAGAGTTCTTCAATACAAATAACACTACTGAGTATGAATCCTTGTTGCTTGGCATGCAAGCTACAAAAAGAGAAAGGAATCAAGAATTTAAAAGTGCAAGGTGATGCTGAGCTAATTGTCAATCAGGTAAAAGGGATATATCAAGTAAATAATGACCGGCTCAGACACTATCACAATGTAGTATGGGATAACATCAAGGAATTTGACACTTTATCAATCAAAGTAGTTCCACGACATCAAAATGACATGGTTGATTCATTGGCCATCTTAACCTCCCTCATGCTTCCTCACCCAAGGTTAAAAATAGATACATATACCATTGAAGTGGTATTCCACCCAAGTGTGCCACATAATTTGAAGCACTGGCAAGTGTTTAATGATGATAACCAACTTATCATTTTTTTGGAGAAAGATGACAATTTTAAAGAACTTCATTTTGATGGATCAACTTCTGTGTGTCGTGAGTTTCTCACTGGTCAAGCACATGAATCTAAAAAAAAAATGATACAACTCAAAGGAAACAAGATTCCAAAAGGTTTAGTTTCCTTAGAACGGTTATTTGATAATCATGACCATTTTGTCAAGAAAAAGTGACAGGATGATCCTTCCTCTTCTTTGGAAACTAAATCCGTCAATCTGGGTATTGTGGAACATCCTGTTTTCGTGAACATCGGGAAGTGTTGTACGCCCGAGGAAAAGTGAAAATTCGTTAAGTTTCTGAAAAAGTATATGGATGTATTAGCATGGTCTTATGCTGATCTGAAATATTTCAAGCTAAAGGACATTCAGAATGACATTCCCCTCAAGGACGATGTCAAGCCTTTCCGTCAAAAGTAAAGGCACTACAACCCCAAAATATCAGGTACCATCCAGGTTGAAATTATAAAGATGTTCAACGTGATAATTATTTTTCCAATTCATCACAGTACCTGGGTTATAAATATTTTGCTCGTGTGAAAGAAGAATGGCGAGATACACATATGCATGGACTTTCGCAACTTGAACCAGTCATCCTTAAAGGATAACTTTCCACTACCAATAATGGATCAAGTGCTACAAGAAGTAACCAGTTCAGAAATGTTTTCTATGATGGATGGTTTTTCAGGTTACAATCAAATTCAAGTCACACCTAAAGATCAATTCAAAACAACATTCACCACCCCTTGGGGTACTTTCACCTACAAAAGTATGTCGTTCAGTTTGATCAATGTCGGGTAACCTTCCAACGAGCAATGTAATTTGAATTCAAAGGTGTGATGGGAAAGGTCATCGTAGTTTACCTAGATGACCTGACCATGTTCTCTAAGGAACGAAGTGATCACTGCGATCATTTAGAGAAAGTCTTGATCAGATGCCAAGAGCACGAAATTTCCCGAAATCCCAAGAAGTCAGTTTTTGGGGTCACAGAAGGAAAGCTGCTGGGACATGTCATCAGTAGAGAGGGAACTAAGATAGATGCTGAAAGGGTCAAGGCTATTTAGAGCCTCACTTTTCCTACAAGCAAGATTGGTGTTCACTCTTTCTTCAGAAAGGTAAATTTTCTTAGATGCTTCATTCCTGATTTTGCTGAGAAGACTCGTCAGATATCTAATATGATGAAAGGGTCCTAAACATTCCAATGGAGTGAGGAACTCAAGAAATCATTTGAAGACATAAAAACCTCCATCACTCATGCCCCTATTCTGGTATGCCCTGACTTCAGCAAAGACTTCGTCATGTACAGTTATGCATCTGTGCATACTATGTTAGCTATCTTAATGAAAAATAACTCCGAGGATAAAAAATCCCCAATTACTTTCATGAGCACTCTGTTTAAGCCTCATGAACTAAAGATGTCATAATTGGAAAAGAATGGCTTTTCCCTGGTAAAGGTAGTCAAAAGTTTCCATTACTACATTCTGAATTCTCATACAGTAGTGTCAGTTTTAGACATGGCTGTAAAGTCTATCTTGCTTCAACAAGAGTTAGAGAGCTTACAAGGAAATTGGATCACAAAGGTCTAAGAATACGATCTAGACATCAGAAAAACCAAGCTGGTAAGAGGTAAAGGCCTATGTCAGCTAATGGCTGAAAATAAAAACTCACAGGTACCCAAAGAGCAAGTTGCTCATGTTGATGTAGAACAAAATGAACTAGAGAGAGTGGATCCTTTACCCATGGTTCTTTTTATCGCAATCAACGACGAATGTTATTCTGAAATTTCATTCTTTCTCACCTATGGGGAGTTCCCAATTCACCTACCCACTAAGGAAAAGTGAGTGGAAAAACTCAGAGCCGTAAGATGGATTGTACAAACATGAAATTGACGGTGTTTTTCTATGATGTGTTGACAAGCCACAATAAGTAAAATTGTTGGAGAGATTTCATGACTCAGCCTATGGTAGTCACTTCTCCTCATCTATGATAGCACATAAAATCATTCGGGCTAGGTACTATTGGCCGACGTTATTTCAGGATGTAGCCACCTGGGTAGCAAAATGTGAATTTTGCCAATAGTTTGTTGGCAAAGCAAAGCTGGCTGCGTTTCCCCTCAGGTCCATCATTATTGACAAACCATTTAGACAATGGGGAATTGATTTCATTAGAGCACTTAATCCTCAATCAAGTGATAGGCATAGTTACATCCTAATAGTAATGCATTACTTCACGAAATGGGTGGAGGTCATACCTGTTAAGCATGCCACTTCTGAAGCTGTTTGTAACTTCATCAAGGAGAATATTATTGTGAGATTTGGCATTCCATGTAAAATCATTGCTGAAAACACTTCCAAATTCTCTTCATGGGAAGTTATTGGTTTTTGTTATGGATACAAAATAATCTTGGCTCATGCTTCTGATTATTATCCTCAAGGAAATGGTAAGGTAGGATCCAGCAACAAGAACCTGATGACTATCATATAGAAACTAGTTGATGAAACCCAATGGTCCTTGCAAAAATAATTGTATGATGCTTTATGGGCAGATCGTATCACTCTAAAGAGATCTCTCGGCATGTCACCTTTCTAGGTGTTATATGGGAACGATGCTGAAATCCATATCTCCGCAGAACTTCCTCCTCTACGCTTGACTCGAGTAATTGTAGATGAAACTTTTCAGAATTATCTTGAAAAGATGATTATGTACCTAATAGAACTTGAAGAAAAGCAAGTAAAAGTGGTTGAAAAGATCATTGAACATCAGAATCAAGTGAAGATACTATTCAACAAGAAAGAAAAGAAAAGAGATTTCCAAGTGGGAGATCTTGTTCTTCTATGGGACAAACAAAGAGAACTGAAAGGTATGAATGGGAAATTTGAATCTCTTGGGAGAGGACCCTACAAGATAAAGTATCTCAATGGAGAGAATAGTTTCTATCTCTCATATCTAGATAGAACCAAGCTCCCACTTTCCTATAGCAGGCAGCACCTAAATATTTCCAGGAAGTAGAGCTTGATGTCTTCTTTGTATAGTTTACTTTTGTTGTGTGTTTGCAACCTGTTTGTTATGTTCTCCCTTCCTTCCCTTTTTGGTCACCCTTGTTTTTGAATCTTTGTATCCCAATGGATAGGCCCATATAAATATGGGATTATCCACCCTTAAGTTTCACTTAAATATAGTCCCCAAAAAGAGCCAGCTATTATCTTGAAAAATTGACAAGGGAAATTTGTAGGTAACCATACTGAAAATTCTGTTTTGGTCTCTAAAGAATTCTGTTAATGTTTGAAATGATCCAAAAATCCCTTTCCAAAATCAAGTTTTTTAGAACTTAGCCTTTTGTAGCTTCTTTAAACTCGACATAGAAAATGGTGTGTCAACACTCTCAAAAGTGTGCCTTTTTGAAATAGGCACAGGAATTCTCATGTCGACATACCAAAATGTGCGCCCCTTAGAAATACCTTTGGTGCAGGAAATGTCATGTCAACATTATAAAACATGTGCCAAGTATGTGTGCTAAGGTGTGGAAAATGGTGTGTTGACACCATGAAATGTGCGCTAAGGCGCTGAAAGTATTATGTCAATGCCAATAAAATTATGCCAAGGCACATTTTAACCTATGTTGACACTCTGAAAAGTGTGCCAAAGAAAGTTGGTGAAATAATAAATGCTAGTTTTTCTATAAATAGGTGCCCGACACTTGTTATTTTCACAATTTGAAAATTAACAAAAGTGTGTTCTATGCGCCTATCAGCCATCCTTTTCACCCCCACGTGTCATTTTTCGAGCTTGTGGACCCCAATATCATCGTTCGTCTTTTATAAAATCAGGTAAGTGGCTTATGTCATTCTTGTTATTGTTGTGGTTTTTGTTAGGCTTAGAAATTTTATAAAAAGATTAAATCTAAAAGAGGAACCTAATAATCTATAATCAACTGGGAACCCCTTTTCTTCTCCTTCCAGATCTATCAATTTGGAAGGCCCCTGCCTCTAAAGAAACCAAGGCCATTTTTCCCTGCTTATTATCTTGTTGAAACCCTCTCCTTACCATTTGAAGAATCCAAAAGAGAGAAGAAATCTAAGAAATTGCAAGAAATCATCTAACCCTTGGTGCATTGTCCTTTCATGTTGCACCTCCAATAGTAGCACTTCGGTGCACTGTACGGTCAGGAAACACTACCTTTTTCCGTGCAAGCCTAAAGAATACTTAGCAGCTTTTTGAGAGGACTAGGCGCATCTTGAACAACATCAACATCTACATGTTGTGTATCGCTTACCCATGCCCCACACCTAAACCTTTAGCGCACTAATTTTCCTTACAACATCTTCCGAATCAGCGCCTTGGAGCACTTAAAACGCATGTAACACCTACTTTTCCTGTGCCCCACTAAAGCAAATTTCCAAAGGTGAAGGCACATATTCCTTGACATTAATAGGCCATAATGTGTGCTGCAAAACCATGCCCCACACCTTATCCTTAGCGTTGAAACTTTTTGTACAACACCTCTCAAAAGTGTTCCCTTTACAACCTTGGTGCAACTTTTCTCATATCAACACTGACGCACCTTTTTCCATGTCGACATCCTCAAAAGTGCGCCCAGCGTTTTTAAGCCTCTGCAACATGCTGTAAACCTACGCCTTGCACCCTATGCCTTATAATCACTCATTTTTATTTCTGCAAGATTTCATTATGAATAACATGACAGTTGACATGGTTCTTTTGTGTTGCACCTCCTTGATCCTTCTTATAGAACAACAAATTCTATCCTCGAGCTCACATATGTCTTCATCAAGAAAGAAACCAACAAAGTCTAAAGCTAAAGCAAAGCATTCGGAACAAGAGATGAAGTAAAAATATCAGAAAGTCAGGATGCCTAACTCATATGCAGAGAGCGACCTTGACATCAGAGACTCTCAGCTAGGGAACATTTATATGGATGAATATTTGGCAAGGACCAACCAGGAAAGCAGTGGCTCATGGATGAACAAACTAGTGGGCAATGGATTGCACTTTGCTGCTGGGCTACCAGTAAGTGTTGTAACAATGAATTTATTATGTTAGCCGCTCGGTGTTACAACAAGGACACAAGATGTGTTTAATATAAAGAGAAAAATACAATCATCGACCTCACATCCTGTCACTTTTAATTGACCTTGGGCATTCCTCATCACAGGAAATATGTCACCATAAGTCTAGAAGACTGCAAGAAGGCCTGGGATGACAATGAGGATAAATGCATATAAATGATGAATGAGCTTTATCTAAAAAACAAGAAACTGGTAAGCAGATGACCACAGACCATCCACCATAGTGACTTCAATGAGGAATTGAGTGATACAATCACCTTCTTGAACAAAGTATTTGGGATTCCTAATGCCCATTATTTCTACAAATAGATGCTGAGGTACTTAGAGACCATGAGTAAGAATATGCCTGATTAGCATTTTGGCTGGGGTCAAATCATCAACGACACCATCTCCTAGAAGCTTCAACAATTCCTAACAACTGGGAAGTTTCACATGAATTCCTACGTTGTATACACTACAGCATCAACAAGAGATTTTGCAGGCCTAGCTCGAAATGGGGTATGGCTCCAGGTCAAAATATATGATTTCTACTCAGAGCTTATGCTCGAGGCTAGCATCTCCTAGTTCTCCAAGATTAATGATGCCTTTTTCTACGAGTTAATCTTATTACCGAGGCCAAATATGAGAAACGGTTAGACCAGCCCGAGTGTGATTGTTGCCACAAAGAAATGGGGAGCATTATTCACACAATTCCCCACATTCACATACCTCAGAGTTGTGAATTTTGAGGGAAAACCAACAAAGCTCCCAAGGTATGCAGGGCATAAGCTGATCCTCTTGGAGTTTTCAAGTAAATTGATCACTTACCATGAGAAGTGCATGAAGAGAAATAAAGGAGGAACTCCATTCCCCCTTACAGTTGGCCAATACAACTGCACCACACTGGCCAAAGCACTTGAGATGTATGTTGAGCTAGAATTGCTAAATTTGAAGCACAACTTCCTAGCAAGGCCCACCTTTGACTGTTGAAGCTACCTCCCAAGGGTAAAAATTGATCCCATCCATGTTCTTGAGATTGAGGACATTTGGATCCACCTGACACATGAAATAGAAATCAGGAGAAAGGATTACTCTTGGCTGGCTCTAGAAGAGATCATCCATTATGGCGTAGCCATCATTCCAAAGGGATTCCAAGAGATTGATCAAGAAATTGATCAGGTTTACCTTGAAACAGATGGGTATGATTAGCCATTCACAGAGGTAAATATATCCAAAGTGCCTAAGACCATTCAGGAAAGGGTTAAACCCACATTGTAGCACACTAAGAATTGGTGAAGATAGAATGGTCTTACCTACCTTGGAGTAGATTTCTCTACTTCTCCTTCAGGTAGACCACCTCCAAGAATGGCCCAAGTTCCGAAAGGAAAAGGGAAGGACAAGGAGGGAGAATCAAGCAAACAAGAAGAATCTCCTCAAATCCCTCCTACTACTTTTGAGAAACAAGTGGTCGACTTGGTGTCTCTAGGTAAAGAAGAAGAAACAACAAAAGTTTCAATGGATACATCCACCTAGGATGTTATCACAACTACAACTACTGAGGTAACCACCATTCCTTCTTCCGCTCCTCCTCCTCCCCTTTTCATTGAAGCATCTATTCCTATGGATGTGTCTTCTTCTCTCCCTTCCTCCCTTCCATCTCCCACCTCTTTCATCTTCTCCTCTCTCATGAATCTTTCACCTAGTATTCCCTCCATCCAATTTCAGATCCCTTCCATTTCCATGTCCTTCTCTTCTCCTGTAATAACTCTAGGCCCCACAAGTAGTAGTGCGTTGGACTCCTTATCAATGCCACCACCAAGTGTTTCAACATTCTTCCCTGTGGCCTCTAGAGTTGTCTCCCCTTTCTCTCTTGTTTCTTCTTATATTCCCTCTACTCCCTCTCCCATAAGTCCTAGCTGGATTTCTGACCATCTGGATCAACACAATAGAAAGGTTCCCATTGCACCCATGTACTTCTCTGTCATTCTGAGGAAGGGACCCAAGAATCAAAAAGTGATAACTCACTTTTCTAAGAGCACTTCGGGGGAGAGAGTCATGGAGATTACATACCTAGATTCCACCAAAGAAAAGAAGGATCTGTCTCCCACAGACTTCACAGTGACTCAAGTTACAATGGGAACATTGTCTAAAATCCTACAAGGAGAGGCATTGTCTACAGTAGAGGCTCTTTGCAAGAAGCTTCAATAAGAAAAAGAGGAGAAGAGAATACTTAAGGAACAAAACAAACATCTTCTCCAAGCATTACAGATAATGGGTAATGCTCCTCCTGTGACAGTCATTGAACCCACTAATGTTCTCAGTCAGGATAAGATAAATGAATATGCTAAGATTGGCAAACAAGGTGTGGTAGTATCCTGGATTGAGCGAATCCTTAGAGATAGTGAGGAAATGATTAAGAATTTCACAGTGCTCTACTAGGATATAGATCAAGAAAATAATGAGCTACAAGCAGTAGCAAGATCGCTCTCCGAAGAGTTGGAAAATGCCAAGTTGCAACATGAAACATTCTAAGACATGACTAACTACTCAGTTGATGACCCATTAAAGGTCAGCGTCATCGATCACCTGTGGGAAAATAATAAAGTTCTCCTTGCATTAGATTATCAGGTCAATCAAATGGAATATATCCTAGAGAGGATAGATAAAATCAAGGATGAAGCCCTGGATGCATGTTACAACATGGAGCAGATAGTTACAAAGATGTCTCTAAGGATTCTCAGTGAATCGTTAACCTTGAGAGAAGCAAACGATACATTACAGTGCTTCAAGGCTATAGTCACTCAAGGTTTGGCACCAGAGGTCACTTTTGACTGAGAGTTAATCAATAACCTCTTGGCCTGTCGTGATTTCATTGGCTTCTTGATCGATGCATGCGAGGAGTTCGCCAGGTTACCTGACAAGCTCAAGAATGAAAAAGAAACTTGCAAAGTCATTGGAAACCATTTCAAAGGTCTAGATCATAATCAACTTCAAACAATGATCTCTAAGTTTATGGAATATCGAGCGCAGTGTCACATTGACTCTCCGAATCAGAACCAAGACTCTCAGTTTCAGCAAAGAGATGATGAGGAGTAGTTTCTCCTCTTGTGTACGCTTTGATAATTTTTGTAAAAATATTTAAAAAGAGTGTTGGCATTTACGATGGCATCATCCATGTTGCATCATGGGATGTTTCCATCCAAAAACTTTCCCAAAGTCAACCTTTGAATTTTTAGATATTTTGCAAATAGTGGTTGGTTTATTTTTGTCTTCTTTCTCCTTCTTCTTCTATAAATACTAGAATACTTGTTTTATTCTGGGTGGACATTTTTTTGTATGAAAAAAGAAGTGAGGAGAGAAAGACTTTGTACTTTCTTGTATCAGAAGAAATATTAATACATATGCTCAGACTTTGTGCTCAATATATGTGTTATTTTCATCAGATCTTTCTTAAGTTAGATCTATGTTTTTATTCTATTGGATTCATTCCTATTATCGTCATATGTTTATCAGTATTGCTTTATTTGTTTATGCAAGTAATATTGGCTCTGTTTACTACCAACCCAAAGCATAAACCTTCTGACCTTTCTGTCTTGGAATTCATTTCTTTTCTTCCTTCAGATCTATCTTCCTTCATTCCTTCCCTCTTATCTTTCTATTCATTTTTGGAACTACCTCTACTAGGATGAGATCCCAAACCCCCTGAAGTTAGAATAGTGTAGATTTTCACAAATTCCTGCTTAATAGATTAATAATAAACCAGTTTCAATTTGTTGTTTCAAAGAGAGGCTATGCCCTGCACACTATTGACCGCCATTTTTGCTCCAAGAAGTGTGGAAATGCAAAATTTGCATCATTTTTCTTAAAATATTTGGTAAATTTGTGTCCTTTGTGCCTGTAAAAATCAATGCAAGTGGTTTTAGGGATTAATTTGCAGATTTGAGGTGTTTTGAAATTTTTTTTTACTCAGGCCCATGCAAAACATGAAATATCAAATTATAAAGTTATAGAATCAAATTTTAAAATGATAAGGATGAAATGATGAAATGAAAGGGGTATGCATGCTTGGAGAATGAAAAACATGCCTCCATAATGGATAATGATGAAGGATTTGTAATGATTCACCATTTTTGAAACACCTGGCAACTTTGGTTGCAAATTTGTTAAATGTCCCTATCTATGAATCATGTTGGAATTTTATAACAAACTTGATGTTGGGCATATTCTTATCTTGGGAAATAAGGATCAAATGTAATTGAAATTTATATAATGCATGTTTTAAGACATGCAAAAGGCCGGAGAAACATAGAATTTCACAGAAAAATCTGGGAAGAAGCCCATTCTCTGAGAAATCACCTGAGAACCATTTCTAATTCCTTTTGCATCAGATTTGTATCATGTTGAGGTTGTTTCAGTTGTAAAGCCATCAACAAGCTCTGAGATTTTTCTTATAACATTCCCCTACTGATAGATTTGATCATTTCTAGATTATTTTTTGTTGTCTCTTGGCAAAATTTGCATGCACTTATGTTCCAAAATGTTTTTAATTTGTGTTTCTTACTCGTGTTGTAGTTTTCTGTTTGAAAACTCTTTTGATCATACTTGGTCTTATTTCTTATTGATAGTTTACTGGCATCTGTAATCTCACATTTAGAAGAGCTTTCATCTAATAAAGAGATAAACAAATTTAAAATCACTTCACCTTCCTTGAATTTAGAGATTGTTGTAAACCTTTGGGTGTACCTTACGTCATGATAAAATAGATATTTCTGGATGCTTTGTTGGTTCATCTGTTTCAAGATTTTGTGGCAGGATATCAAAGATTGTGTGGAAGAGTGCAGATCTGGGATTCCATTTGGTGCACATATTCTATTTGAAGGAGTATCTCAACCCTTTTGAAGCATTCTATCATGTGGGTCTTACAAGTTTCTTGCAAAGGTCCTCAAAGAATTTGGAAAATTCTAGTTAGTCTTGTCTAAAATATCCCACCAAAAAATTTCATTCAGAATAACTAATCCTACCCCATACTACCCCTGCATTACATTATGTGTCAAAAAAAGGAATGCAATCCATTTACAAAAATGCACAAAGCAAATCAGGATCATACCATGTCTCCAGCAGCCTCAGCCTTGTCTTGAAAGCATTTCCATCATTTAGTAGTGACAGCTCTGTTGAGTTTGAAAAATGGAAAATTGATCATGTTTTCCAAATGCCACCTCCATACAATATGCACAATTTAAGGATATATCTACCTCCTTCACAAAACAAAGGCTGTAATATAGGTTCTCTTACCTTGGTTGAAAGGTACAACCTAAAATAGTGAGGATTAGATCAAAATCCTTTCAAGGTACTACCCACTTCTTCAAAGCCTGAGGGCTAAAAATTCAGATAAATTGCTTCCCTGGCTACAAAATGACATATAAATCATTTATCTTCCTCTGAGTGTCTTGTAAAATCCATGATGCTACTCAAGTTGTCAAGGAGATTAAATATAGGTACCAACACCCAGATGACGCCGTTGCCGAGGATCTGTTTTGAATTCCTGGGAAATAATTTGCAATGTTGAGATTGATTTTCTAATTCATTTGGTAGTCCATGTCTATTTAGCTCGTCAACAACACACAAATGGCACCATATCTGGGGACATTATTCAATATTTCAAAATTTCAGATCCCTGATAATACCTCTCTGATTTATGTGTAATTACAAATTTGAGTCTCATTTTCTGATCAAATTTATAAGGATTGAGTGAGGATATAAGTTTTGTCTACAATTTTATCAGTTTCTAGCAATTTTTGCACTTTACATTAGTGATTGATAAATTTAAAGAAAGGAAGGTCTGATCTATAAAGTTTGGCAATATTTTTAGTGTTGATAGATATTTGACAGAGTATTTTAGTGCATTTTCACAACTAGGGTGAAATTCCTTAATGCCAACTCTATGTTGTTCTGATCTTGATAAATACTAGTGTCTTAAGATTTCTGTCATATATTTTTGTGTTGCTAATCTCCGCAAAACTGGAAGGAAGAAGATCTCTCTTCCTTAGAGACTCTACTAAGAAGTTGTTTACAGATTCAAGAAACTCAAAGTTGGAAGGGAGAAGAGTTTTGGAAAGTTGTTATAGGTCAGACATCAGGAAAATATATATCCATTGGTGAGAGAGATCAGCCTTTGGTAGAGGATTATCACTCTTCTTCAAGTGATTCTGATTCAATAAATCCTCTCATAAACTTGTTTTCCTCAACTAGTTAAGGTCCTTCTTCTGTACTGGGTAAGTTCCTTCTCTAATATGCACCTATGTTTTTGAATTCAAATAAAACTTTCCAAGAAAATCAACAATTAGAGAATTCCAGTCTTGTGAATCACATTCTTGAGCCCCAAAGACCTTGCACTCCTCATCAGCTTGTGTCACCCCCAAGATCACCTCCACCAAACAATATGGATCAGCCTAGACCTACATTTTTTGTTAACACCTTTAGGCCTATAGACTTTATAGAAATGGATGGTTACCCAAATGTTGTCCCATAAGATTTCAGAAATAGATTGCCAAAATTCCAAGGTAACAATGCAATAACTGGTGATCAACATCTCAAACTTTTTGTTAACATGATGGAATATTTTGATATAGAGTTTGAAGATGTGTATATTAAATTGTTCATTTATACACTAGAAGAGGATTCTAGGAATTGGTACAAGGCTCTGACTGATCATTTATTTGATTCTTGGACTGAGATGAAGAATGCATTTAGGTTGTAATATGGTGACAAGAATGATCCTAGATTTCTCTTGTCTAAGTTTGAGAATATCAAGAAGAACCCCAATGAGCCAATCCATAAATTTAACACAAATTTTAAAAAAACTTTGAGAAGGTTGCCTGTTAGTTTGAGGCCTTGTGATGAGTCTTGTTTAATCAAATATGTAGATACATTTGATAAAAAGGCAGCCTACTACCTAAGAGGCAAGAACCCTACCAATCTAAGACAAGCTTTCACCATGGCACTTCAAATTGAAAACAATATAAAAGCAATTGAGAAACCTCTCAAGAGAGATGGTGTAAAGTTGATAAACCCTAAAAAACCTTAAGCTAGCAAGGGTGCTAATTTAGAGGAGGTTGTGAAAACTTTGGCAAGGGATGTCAAAGAAATCTCATATAAGTTGGCAAGAGCTAAGAAAGGAATTGGGAAAACTCCACAAGGTCAGCCAAGAGCACAAAACCATGATAGATTTTCCAATCATCTTAGAGGTGATCAAAGGGCAGATGATAGAGGGAAAAGAAACATGGGGTCTAAAAATAGACATCCTCAAGCACGTGAAGGAAGAGTGTTACCTGATCCCTTAACTGCTAGGGTTGCTACTATTGAAGAAGTTGCTGATATTGATTGGTGTGATAAGTGTTTTCTTCCCCATCCTCCATGTGAAGTGGACCAACAAGATGGTGAAGCTAATAATGATGATGGTACTAATGATGATATTTTCATGGTGGGCTTTTCTTCAAGCTCACAAGGAGGAGCAACATCTACTGAAGTAATAAGTGCAAGGACAACTGCAACTTTTTGGGATTGCATAAAATGGGTACATGTTTTCCTTCCCCCTCATACTGTTGAAGTTGATGTAGTGCAAGCTTTTGAAATTCATAACAATGACTTTGAATACTTAAGAGATTTGATGATTAAGAAGTATGATGGCGGTATTCCTTCAGAGGAAGATAGACAATTGTTGATGAATGATGTTATAGCTCAGGAGAAAGACTATAACACTAGAAGTAAATTTGTTAAGGGAGTTGGGCCTCAAGTCAAACCTAAAACATGCTTACTCACAAACATTCCCAAAGAAGCTCCTAGGAGAGAAAAACTTACCAAAAACTTTGTTGTCCCAAGCAAAAATTACGGTCCTCCTCATGCCTAAACTGCCAAGAATCCCATGCCATCTGATGAATCTTCTTATCTCCATTCCAATGTTGTTTTTCCAAAGAGTGTTCCCTATGACATAGCCCAAGTACTAAGCCAAATCAAGGTGAGTGTTCCAATAATTGAGTTGCTTAGTATTTTTGAGCATAAGAAGAGAGCATTTGAGTACTTGGGGTTGAATGAAGGGAAGACTACTCTAGGTAGAAATGTAAATGTTGTTAAGACTCCTCAAATTGTTGTTGATCTTGAAACACCACCAGCAGTAAAATATCTTGGAGAGACACCTGAGGTATATTTGGGGACATCCTTGGTTTATTCCTAATTGAATGTTGATCCATTATTCACAACTTTAATCATAAAGGATATGCTAATTCACAATTGTATGTTTGAATCCAGTGCATCATGTAATGTCATGCCTCTAGAAGTCATCTATGAGTTGGATATCAAAATGACAACAGCCTATGGAAAGTGTATGGCCATGGAATCAAGAGAAGTGCCAGTTGTGCTGCTTGCATCTTATCCTGGGAGTAATTTAAAATTGGATGTTGTGATTGTTGATTTACCTGCTAAATGAGGTATGTTATTATTAATAAATTTAAGTGTTGGAGGGAGTTTCCAAATGGATATGTATTTTTCCACCATTCCCATAGAGGGCAGCCTTGTCAAGCTCTATGGAGAAAATAAAATGTTTCATCTAATTGAGGACCCAAACAATGCTTCTTATGAAGTATTATTTGTTGATGTCGATGCTGATAATTTTATTGTTTTTTCTGATGGAAAATAACAAAAAATGGATCATTCAAAGTGCCTTGAATAGGTATGTTCTCCTTGGACCTTGTTATTTGATGGAGCTTACTCCAAATTTGGAAATGGTGCAAGGTGTAATTCTAATTTCTCCTAGCTTGGAAGAGTTTGTTTTTCCTTCAAGATTAATTTTGAATGCACTAATAACATTGCTGAGTATGAAGCCTTGTTGTTGGGTCTGAGAATTACATGGAAGTATGGTGTCAATGACATCATTGCAAAGGGATATTCAGGGCTAGTTGTCAAACAAATAAGAAAACTGTATGCTACAAAAAATCAGGGGGTGAAGCAGTATAATCATGCAGTTTGGGATCTAATTGAGATGTTTGATTCCTTCAATATTGTGCACCATGACAGAATTTTAAATGCTTTTGCTGAAAATTTGGTAGTGATAGGGTCAATATTTTGATATTGCACTGTTCCACCTTATTGTGAGTACAATGTTGAAGTGTTAACTAGGTCGTCTATCCTTGACAACATCAAGCATTGGCAAGTGTTTGATGATGATGCTCAAGTGAAAAGGTTCTTACAAAATCAAGGTGAGTTTTTGGATCAACATATTGATTGGGAACCAATTGTGTGTATGACTAAAGGGAGAGAGACTTTTTTTGGAAAATATATTATCTAATTGAAAACTAACACCATTCCTAGAGGTCTTGTTGCTCTTGAGTCAAATTTTAGCAGTTTTGATTGTATCATCAATAGAAACATATCTACCTCAAGGGATGTGGAAGAGAATGACTTGATAACAAAGGAAAAACCAAGGAGAGTTTAGTTGGGCAGGAGTTTAAGAAAGGAAGAAAAATAGTCCTACCTCCAATTGTTGAAATAATATCAAGACTGCCTTACCTGGTCATATTCAGAGCTAAAAGCATATAGAGAGGACTTGTTTCAGCATGAGATCTTTCTTGAAAAAAATTCCAAACCATTCAGACAAAATAAAAGGTCAATTAATCCACTCCTCTCCATGAAAATGCAAGATGAATTGAAAAAACTAAAGGAGGGAGGGATCATTCATCCCACAAGGTATTCATCTTGGGTTACAAACCTTGTGCTAGTAAAAAAGAAGAATGGAGATATCAGACTTTGTGTAGACTTTCGAAATTTTAATCTAGCTTCATTAAGAGACAATTATCCTTTGCCAAACATGGAGAACATGCTGCAGTTAGTGACTAGATCTGAATTTTTGTCCACCTTGGATGGTTTCTTTGGCTACAATCAGGTTGTTGTTAAGGAGTCAGAAATATTTAAAACTGTGTTTACCAATCCATGGGGAACATATGTTTATGTGAGAATACCTTTTGGTCTAATGAATGCTGGAGATACATTCCAAAGAGTGATGGATGTTGCTTTTGCTGGTTATATAAATGAATTCATTGCAGTTTATCAGGATGGTGTCACTATATTTTCAAGGAGCAGAGAATATCACTTGCAACATTTGGAAAGAATGTTGATCAGATGTAGAGAATTTGGAAGCTCTCTCAATCCAAAGAAGTGTCACTGTGGGGTGTAACAGGCCAAGCTTCTTGGTCATATTTTTTTAAAGGTTGGTGTCATGATTAACCCTGAGAGAATAGAAGCAATTAGCAGGGTGCCAATTCTAAGAATGAAGAAGGGCATCAAATATTTCTTTGGGAAAATCAATTTCATTAGAAGGTTTGTGTCCAATTTTGTTGAGTTGAATATTCCTATCACATGCATGTTAAATAAAGATCAAGTTATCAAGTTGGAGGAGGCTTCTATTCAGGATTTTGAAGGAATCAAAGAGGCACTTAAACATGCACTTGTCTTGGCATCCCCGAATTACAAAAGGCCTTTCCAAATCTTCTCCTTTGTTTCTAAAAATACTATTGCATCTATTTTTATCCAAAAGGATGAAGATGGGGTTGAGAAGCCTATTGCCTTCTTTAGCAAGGCTTTACAAGCTACTGAGTTAAAATATACAATCATGGAAAAACAAGCATTCACCTTGGTAAAAGCAATAAAGGTTTTCAGGCCTTATATTTTAAGTTCAAAAGTTGTTGCTTATGTTCCCCACACCATGGTAAATGGCATCTTATTAGAGATGGAGGTCTCAAGTAAAAGATCTAGATGGGTGAACAAAATGCAGGAGTATAATATGGACATCCAAACGAAAAATTTGGTAAGAGGTTTGGGTCTTGCTAAGCTCATGGCTGAGAGCAACTTGTAGACTGTGGAAGTGAATGAAATAGAGGAAGAAAGGGCAGATATTCTTGGGAAATTGGTAAGTTCTTAATGGTACAAGGATATAATATTTTACCTTAGAAAGCTATGTTGTCCTGATCATTTAAATAAAAATCAGAAAAGAGCCCTCAAGCTAGCTTCTCAAAAACACATCATCACTGACTTTGGGCTGGCTTGGAAGAACCTTGAAGGTGTCCTCTTGAAGTGTGTAACTAAAGATGAAGCTCCCAAGGTGATTATAGATTTCCATGTGGGAGTTTGTGGAGGACACTTTGCTGGAAGGGTTACATCACAAAAGGTTTTTGAGAGTTGGTTATTGGTGGCCCAATCTCTTCAAATATGTAACCATGCTGATTAGAAAATGTGAAAGTTGTCAGTGTTTCTCTGGAAGAATGAAAGCTTCAGGATTCCTTCCTTTACATCCTGTATCAATTGAAGCTCCTTTCAAATAGTGGGGGATGGACTTCATTGGTGAGATATCAGTCCTTTGTAGTGCTAGACATAAATGGATCCTTGTAGCTATAGATTACTTCACCAAGTGGGTAGAGGCAATCCCCACAAAGAAAGAAACACACCAAGTTGTTATGGACTTCTTGTTGAACAATATCATATGCATATTTGGTGTGCCAGTCAAAATTGTGGCTGATAATGCCATGTGTTTCAGAGCTAAACCTTTGATGGAAATGTGCAAGGAGTATGGAACCAATCTGACTTATTCTTCAAACTATTATCCCCAAGGAAATGGACAAGCTGAGTCCAGCAATAAGAATTTTCTAAAGATCATTAGGAGAACCTTGGAGTTGAACAAGAGAAAATGGGGTGAACAACTGAAATTTGTAGTTTGGGTTAATAGAATCACTACCAAGAGAGATACTGGTAATATCCCATTTGAGTTGGTGTATGGAACTCAAGCTTTGCTGCCCTTACATCTATAGTTATCTTCATTTCAGTTTGTTCAACAACTTGAGGATTAAGAGGTCAGTCCATATGAAGCAAGGATTAATCAGATTATGGAGCTAGATAAAGAGAGAAGAGAATCCCACCAGAGGCATGTTAGATGTAGAGAAAATTTGAAAAGATTGTTGTACAAGAAGGTCACTCCTAGGGCCTTCAATATTAGAGATCTAGTTTTGTTATGAGACAACATAAATGAAGATAAGGGCAAACATGGAAAATTTGATGCATTATGGATGGGCCCTTACTCCATTGATATTAGAATTAGTGAGAATACCTTTTTTCTTAAATATTTAGATGGGGAATTGCTTGAACTACCTATTAATGGCAGGAATTTGAAGCATTTCTTGGATTAATCCCCAAATTTTGAGGTATGCACCACTTTTACAGTGTCTAGTGTTTGGTTTTTCACTCTGTTTTTGGTGTTTTGTTGGTTTTTGGTTTGCATTGGTGTGTGGTAGTCATTTTTTTTAGGTTCTCAGCTAGTTTTTGGTGGTTTTGGATCATGAATCCTTTACCTAATGGATTATTTTGGCACTTGGTCTATGTTGTTCTTGTGGCACTCACTGGGAGTTCCCATCCCTGAGTAGGAGCTGATGTTGGTGCCCATTTTGATCCCTTGTTATTTTCCTATCTTTCCCTTTGTTCTACGTGCTCTATAAACATTTTTCTTCAAACTTGGTGGTTTGAAAACTTTTTTCTCTAGATTGAATGCTTTCAAAGGCTCACAAACTTATTATTTTGCCCCATTTTGAAGGAAAAATACATGTGTTCCTTACATTGTGCCCTAAAATTCCAAATCCACTGGCCTCTATCATTTTTTCCATTTTTCTAGCCTGTGGAGCTTGTGTTTGTTCATTTTTTGCATTTTTTCCCTAAAAAATCCTTTGCCATGGTCAAAAATTACTTTAAAATGCATTCCCTTTGTTTTTTGACCAAAAAATCCTTCACCCACGAAAAAAAAAATGAAATTCGGGCATCTTTGGTAAATTCTACATTTTTTGATGGTCATACGGGTTTCATTTGCCCATCAAAATTAATCTCAAGCCATCCCTCACACATGGCCACTTTTGGTTGGATGAGATTCGGTGGTTTTTTTCTAAAAACTTAATGTTTTTTATTTTTGGTAAAAATTGTGAATATTCCTTGCATCTCCGCAGGTCCCAGAGGAGGACACGTGTCTCATTTTCATGTGAAGGCAGAGTGGGAGATTGGTGGGGGACTTAGGTAAGTTTTTCCTTTTTGGTGAAAGGAGAAAAAGGTGTGGAAAGGGCTGCAGGTTTGTAACAGCACAAAAGGAGACACATGACAAGCGTTGAGAAGAGTGCGGGCCACCGGAGGCAAACGAGATATTTCTCCCTTTTACAAAAGGACTTAGAAGAAAAGTTTAAAGCCACGGGTCTGCAATGGAGCAAGGGGTGGAAACATGGCAAGTGTAGGATGAAGTGTGGGCTGGCAGGGGCAAAGGGCAATTTTTTCCCTTTTGGTCAAAAAAGACTTAGAGCAAAAATTTAAGCCACGGGTCCGAATGAAGCAGAGGAAGACACGTTGTGGGCAGAGCGGGTTGGCGGGCCGATGAAGGAAAAATGGAATTTTTTCCCTTTTGCAAAAAGACTTAGAATGAAAATTTGAGGTGTGGCTCCATGAAAAATCAAAAGGAGACACGTGACAGGGAGAAATCAGAGGCGCGGGCCCGCGGAAGAAAAATGGAAAATTTTCCCTTGGCAAAAAAAGGGGTTAAAACATGAAAGAAGCCTGCGGAATTTTAGCGATAGAGAGCATGACACATGTCAAGGATAGAGGAAGAGGTTTGGGCCCGCAGGGAAAAAAGTGAAATTTTCCAAACTCCAAAATAGGGTCAGAATGCACAAAATGGAGCCATAATTTGAATGGGACCCACCATATGCCACGTGTCATCACCAAATTTCAAGGGCGGAGGGGCAGAGAAAAAAGTCAATTTTTTCCATTTTTCCACATAATTTAAAAAGTCAATAAGTGAGCCAAAATTCATTCCCAATCATATTTTGACACGTGGAGGGCCCAGATTGAAGGAGAAAGAGTAGATCAAGGGTAACTGTACATTTTCATTTTTGGATGCCAGTTTTTCTCCAAGAAGTGTGGAAATGTGAATTTTGAATCATTTTTCATCGAATTTTTGGTGAATTTGTGTCCTTTGTGCCTGAAAATATCAATGCAGCTGGTTTTAGGGATTAATTTGTAGATTTTAGGTGTTTTTGAAATAAATTTTTACTCAAGCCCATGTAAAACGTGAAATATCAAATTATAAAGTTGCAGAATCAAATTTTGAAATAATAAGGATGAAATGAAAGGGTTCTGCATGCTTGGAGAGTGAAAAACATGCCTCCACAATGGATAATGATGAAGGATTTGTAATGATTCACCATTTTTGAAACACCTAGCAACTTTGGTTGTAAATTTGTTAAATGTCCCTATCTACGAATCATGTTAGAATTTTGTAACAAAATTGATGCTGGGCATATTCTTTTCTTGGGAAAGAAGGATCAAATGTAATTGAAAGTTATATAATGCATGTTTTGAGACATGCCAAAGGTTAGAGAAAATTAAAATTTCATGGGAAAATATAGGAAAAATCCCATTCTCTGAGAAACTTCCTGAGAACCATTTCTAATTCCTTTTGCATCAGATTTGTATCATGTTGAGTTGGTTTCAATTGTATCGCTCCTGTTGCAGTCTTGTGTTTGAAAACTCTTTTGATCATACATGGTCTCATTTCTTGTTGATAGTTTAGTGACATCTACAGTCTCACATTCAGAAGAGCTTTTATCTGATAAAGAGATAAACATATTTAAAATCACTTTACCTTCCTTGAATTTGGAGATTGTTGTAAACCTTTGGGCGCACCTTAGGTCATGATAAAATAGAGATTTTTCAATGCTTTTTTGTTTCATCTGCTTCAAGATTTTATGGCAGGATATCAAAGATAGTGTGGAAGAGTGCATATCTGGTCTTCCATTTGGTGCACATATCCTTGTTTAAGGAGTATCTCAACCCTTTTGAAACATTCTGTTGTGTGGATCTTACAAATTTCTTGTAAAGGTCCTCAAAGAATTTGTCAAATTTTGGTTATTCTTGTCTAAAATCTCCCACCAAAAAATTTCATTCAGAACAACTAATCCTACCCCATACTACTCCTATATTGGATTGTGTATCAATAAAGGAACACAATCCATTCACAAAAATGCACAAAGAAAATCAGGATCATGCCATGTCTCCAGCAGCCTCAACCTTGTCTTGAAATCATTTCCATCATTTAGTAGTGACATCTTTGTTGATTTTGAATAACAAAAAATTGATCATGTTTTCCCAAGGCCATCTCCATACAATATGCACAGTATAAAGATATCTCTACCTCCATAAAAAAGAGGCTATAATATAGGTTCTCTTACCTTGGCTGAAAGGCACAACCTAAAATAGTAAGGATTAGATCAAAATCCTGTCAAGGTGCTACCCACTTCTTCAAAGCCTAAGTGCTAACAAGTCAGATAAATTACTTCCCTGGCTACAAAACAACATATAAATAATTTATCTACCTCTGAGTGTCTTGTAAAATCCATGATGCTACTCAAGTTGTGAAGGAGATTAAATATAGGTACCAACAATACACCCTATGGTTTTCAAAACTTTCATATGGTGGGAGACCTGGGAATGATTTGAAATATGCAATGTTGTTGTTGAGATGAGAGGAGTTGTTTGGGCCTGATATCAATTGGATCACCTGTCCTATGGATTTGTAGTTATTGTCATGATTTGGTACTGAATATATGCTGATATGATTGATTAGATGGAGATGGGGCATATTCCCTATTCTTCCAATGATAACCATGTGATGAATAAGGGCATATCCACTCTGGATAATTGTTAACCGCTTCTAACCCTGCCATGATACGTCGGACATTACAATTGAGAAGCTCATAGCTCTTGGACAAATGGTTTGGTTAGTGAAGAATAGTCATTAGGATTATTTTGGATGGATGGTTATCCTGTAGGATCTGTTGAACTATTGGATAAGAAGTAAAAGTTTATCATAGGGAACATAAGTCTGGCATCATAGATGACTCTGAGAAACATGTCAGATGCTAAATAAAGTTGACTGAGATGTGCCATAGGTTGATAACCCCAGTATGGGTCTATAATGTTGTACTTGTGTCAGATTTATGACTGCATTCCATACTTTCTGTACATTTAATCATGAAATTCTAGCAAAAACACGGGTCATAGTTTCCTAATACACATAAAACACAAGCTTAGGAGAGTGGATAGATGGTATAAACAACAGACTAATAAAGCAGAATAAATGTGGTTAGAATTAATGGCTTCCATTTAATTAAGAAAAGCCTAAAATGTGAGCCCAATGGATGATGGGTCCCAGGAAATCAGAAAGATTATGGATTCGGTAATTTAGGTATCCAAGAAATTATGGGTGGCATCACTCGATATACCAAAAGGTACATGTAAGACAAAACTCAAGAGACCTAAATCTTGTGGTATGAGTGTGTATATTGGGTCCTACCCCCTCAGTTCAAGGTCCTGCTGCAATTTAAGGGAGTCAAGTGCTAAGCCATTATATACCGTACAGATCAAGAGACTTCCCATTTACTCAGCTAAAACTGTGTGAAATCGGTTTCCCTATTGGTTGATGAAACTCCCAATTAGTTTCACTTGGGTGGCAGTTGTTTGAATGCATTTTTGATTTATAAGTGGTCTTGGTTATGTGTGGGGAGGAATTAAGTGCTACTAGGGAATCAAAATTTCCTCCTAATGTAGACTATGTAAAACAAGGAAGGATGCAAATTGTTTATTTAAAATCCTTAAAATGAAATGTTTCATACTTCGATGAGGAAAATCAAACAAATATGCAAAAATGAAAGCAAAAGGAAGGTTTTAATGACTCTTCATGAGATCTTGATCCTTTCGATCTTTTAAAGATTTTTTTTAATGTGAGCCATCTAAGTGAAGCTTAATCTAGGGAATTGCAGAAAACCAGAGTCTACTAGAAATTTTTATATTTCTACAAACAAGATTAGAAAAAAAAATAGAGACAAAACAACAAGAAACATCCAGCTAAAAGGTTGAACTATAGGGTAGTAGAAGAAATAAGACGTGAATCACAAGCGATTTAGAAAATCATAGGAAACTACTGAGATCACTGTTAATTACCAAAAAATAGAAATGTAACTATTAAGGAAAATAGTGTGACAATAGGTCCATATCCCTGTGTGCTATTATAGTTGATAAACATGTGTTCCTTTCATTGAGAAGGGTTATAGTTGATAAAAGAAATCAGGAAAAATTGAGATCATTCCTCAGAATATGGTGTCAGGTTTCCAAGACACCCGTTTAGACTGATGTAGCCATTGATGGTTGATTATTATGCTAATTGTGGAAGAATGGATGAAGCTCCTCTAGCTGCAACTAAATCTGTAATCATAGACACGTACACTTTAGACATCGGATTAAAAAAATGTATATGGCATTGATTTTCTTGTAAAGGCCAGTCCCACAGAAGTCAGTGAACTTCCTTTCAAGGATGTAACATGATCCACTCTTAAGACAATGCTAATCTGATGGATGATTTCTCTAAATCAAAATGATAATAGATGATCCTCAACTAATCAATGTAATAGGATTCAGAGACTAGATTGATGATGGTAAACAAGATATATATTCTTGGTTTGACATGGGTTTATCACCTAAAAACACATGGAGTCTAGGGATCTACAATATGGCTCTACAGGAGTAATGATATTGAAGGCAGTTATGTGAGAAATATGGTAAATTGATCTCAATATGATTGCATAAACATTGGCTCTGACTATGTCTCATGAGGAGCCCTTGATGGGTGCACATGATAACCACACTTAACAAATCCTGACAGTACATACCAATTGAATGTGATCCATTGGAGGTCTAAAAAGAATGCATTAGGGGTCAAAATACCCTGTTGATAGAATCCTCTTTCGATTTAGGTAATCTCTAGCGATTTACTGAGATACTCTAAACGATTGGAATCTCTAGCAGATTCAGGGAATTTCTAGCGATTCAGGGAATCCCCATCGATTGCAAAGTAGTACAATATACATATAGGTTGATACCTGAACAAATATGAGACCTAGTCCAGGAAGTGCTTGAGAATGGAGATTTAATTGACTTGGATATTCCAATAAGTTTCATTCCATGATGTAATGAAAAAAGGGAATTGTACTTACATCATATAATTTGATGTTAATTGAGTGAATACAAGGTGATATTACCACAAGAGCAGGAAGATTGTTGATGTAAGAAGACTTATCTTCATGCTTACTATCCTGGACATATGAATGACGTATCCCAAATAATGCTTTGAATGCCCGTTGAATCATCTTTGGCTCTATGAGAGGTCTTCTGATGCAAGAATTTCTACTTAATATGAAGTGCTTCTAGTGGTCATGTCCACTTCTTGATCTCCCCCCAACTCCAATATGGAGGCATGGATTTCATGGATTTATAAGGATATTATTTATAATAGGGGAGAATCATCCTGCAATTTTGGTTGCAGTAAAATGAGTTTGGATGAGATTGCATAAGAAAGGGTATAAATTTCCTAGATTCCACAAACCAATTCATAAGTGCTCTTTCCAGTGGATCGTTTGGTAGGGATTTTATCTGATAACATAGAGAGAGTTTGAGATGTGTCACCCCATTTGATCTTGTTAATATCTGGGGTCCTAGTCTGGTTAGGATAGATGAGCAGTGTTTTTGGTAGGTTCCCTAGATTAAACTAGTCCATTAACTTGAGTGTTGAATTTATAGGGGCATAAGTCACAGTTAGGGATCATAGTGGGGTGCAGGTAGTAACTATAAGAGATTAATTATCTCTAAATCTCATGGCATTATCAACAACTGGGGGGGTATAGGAACCCCAACTCTACAGATGATGTCATGCCGAATTGAAGTCCATAATTACCTATTGAGGGTATATGTATTGATAGAGTATGACTAATCTAAGATGAAGTAGTATGAAAGTAATATGTAGCGAATTAATGATGGATGTGTGATCCTACACTCGAGGAATATAGTGTTATCAACCACTAAAGTCCACCCCCCGAGTTAATTTGGATAAGGGGATTTAATTAATGGACTTAGCCATTCAAAGGTATGGAACATGCGGGAGGTTGTAAAATTCCCAGCGTAGGGTTATTCAGATTTAGACCCCCCTATAGCTCAAGATGGCTCAACCTAAAAGTCTCGGCATTGACAGTTAATGGGATCAGTTTGCAGGGAATTTCATGGCAAGATGACGAGCTATGATGAGGGTTTGGAAACATATATTCTTGACGCATGTCAACTTGTCATATGTCAACCACACATAAACCTTATCTGGCATCACTGCCAATTTCTTATCATATGATAGCATCCTCTTTGATTCACGTCAACTCCCTTGTTGATATGCGTAAAATGTATCCTCCTTGATGCGAGTCAATGCCCTTGTTGATGCGTGTTAACAAAATCTAAATTAACAAACATCAACTCCATTGTTGACGCATGTCAACCATTTCCTCCTTGACGTGCATCAATTCCATTCATGACACGTGTTAACCACTTCCTCACTGATGCACGTCAGTGCCCTTGTTGACATGTATGAACCACGTCCTCCTTGATGCGTGTTAATGCCTTTGTTGGTGTGCATTATCAACTTCCTCCGTGATGTACATCAACACCCTTGTTGACACATGTCAACCATGTCCTCCTTGATTTGCATCAACCATTTCTTCTTAACGTGCACCACCACTTTCCTCTTATCATGTGAAAATGTAATTTTATGTCACACAAAAAATCCCCTCCTTTTCACATGTTGTTCTACTGTCCCCATTGCCACCACCTTCTCATCGTGCGTCAGCATTACTTCTTGTCGTGCATCAACCTCCCCTCGCTTTCACATGAAATTATTTCTTCTTTTCATTCTTTCCTTCTCTTTGGGTGTGAGAAAATAATTTTAGATGCGGCCAGACATTAATGGCACTGTACAGGGTTATTCAACAACCAAATTAATGAGGTACACCACCCATGTTCAATGTGCCAACAAAGTACCATTAGAAAGCCAACTAGTATGGTTTCCCATACCTCTATGTGGTAAATTAATGAAAGATTTTGGTTGGTAGCTGCTTTTATCTGTATATATGTAATTCTCCCTTCATTTAATAGGGAGAGATTTCAAAATGTCAAAGAAATCTACCAAAATTATTCCACCACTATTGTGAGATGCAAGCCTCAAATTTATACATTTTTTGAATGATTCTTTCCTTGTTCCTATATTGTAATGGATTGTGCATCATTTTAAGCAATAAAATTTGTTTTTTGTGGCTCTTCTTTCCCTACCTTGATTTATATTTCATTTCTTTCCTTCTATTATATTTTGTAGGTATATTGTGCATATATTTGTCTGCTTTGCAAGGTCTATAATTTGTTGTGCTTTATGAAAATTGGAGGTTTGAATACTGGTCTTGGGACTATGGCAATTCCACTTACCCTCTTCTTCCCCATGTTTACTCCCTACTTTCACTCACTTAGGATTTTCTCTACCCCTTTCTCTGTGCATCACCTCCCTTTGTTTAGGATTTACTATTTTGTGTATTTATCTCTCTCTATCTCCTTGGAATTGGCAGGGTAGGATTATATTTCTAGTTTTCCATTCTATGAGTAGAGCAGTAGCAGTTAGAACTAGGTAGAGGAACTAAGTAATCTTCTCCAGAGGTTTGTCTCAATTGCAAAAGGTCCCACACCTTGAGACAATCCCATTGTTACTCAAAATTACACTTGTTTCCTCACACATGCAAATCCTAGCAATGGTGGGTGCTGTACATTTTGAACTATAACAGTTTGATCTTAAAAAATTCATAACACTGGATGATGAGGACAAGAAGTCAAATGATTTTCAATGCCAAATTAGTCATCAATAAGAGCTATGAGTTGTTTATTGAAGTTCCACAAATTCAGACACATTTTCAATAAGATCCATTCTGAGCGACTTGCAACATAGCTCGATATCACTGAGTTTCAGCTTCAAAAGATAGGATCAAGTTCAGATACAAGACCATGCCCAATGGTCACCTATTTGGCTTCTTTAGAGAAGGAAGGTAGTTTGAAACTAACAGTTATCCATGCTATGATTCAGAGCCCATGAGTGGAAGATCATTTGAATTCAAAGGATTAGTCACATTTCCACTTTTGATATCTAACATTATAACACCTACAAAGTATGTGATCATTTGGATTTCTAGGCATTGACTAGGGTTCTCATGCCACGTTAGGTTGGAAAATTAGTCGACAAAAAAGTTTTTCACCTTACTTAAGACCCACTATGGTTCAAATTTCACGAGTATCAGTCACTTGTGGCTTAATTTGGAAGAAGATGAGACCCAAATTTGTAATGATTAAAGTTATCCCATACTTCAGTCACAATCATTCACACAATATTCCCTCAACACATTTTGTTGACCATTAGGGTAGACTATGTTTGTGTATATCATACAAAAGAATTAGCTTGCCCACACTCTGTCCATGTCTCCGAGTAGAACCCTGTTGGCTTATTTATGTTTAAAGTAAATAGTATTGCAGTGGTTCCAACTGCTAAACTGTTATCACAGATCCATTAACTAGAAGTTGTTACGGGAAATCAAGATTTTAATAGTTCCAATATCACTCTATGTGGCTAGTGTTTGCCATGAGCCCTGTAAAATACTTATGCCAAGATTGGAGTTTATGGACTTCAATCATTAGGTAACAAATTTAGATTTTGGGAGAGTTTCAAGTTAAGGTTGGCCAAATAACATATGAAAGGATCTTAATTTTTTTCAAACTCAACAGTTCTAATGCATTTTATCCTATTTATCTGAAAGATCTAAATGCCCAACTTGGATGCTTCAATCCATATTTTGCAATCGATAGTGGGAGGAATTACCCCTATGAAGTCACCTTGCCATATGCCATTAGAGCTTTTGAAAACTGGAAAAGTCTAAAAGCTTGAAACTTGGGAAGTGATCTTATGCCACCTATTTTGGAAAATATGAAACATGAAAATATTTTCATGTTTTTTGTACTTGGAATCAAAAGTTACAATAACCCCCATCCATTTTGAAGAGATACAGTTCAAATAAAGCTAACCACTTAGGGTCTTCTAAGGCATTTCAAATGATCCTCTAAGGAGCTAAGTATGGGTAATCACATTGAAATTACTTAGGAAATTTTAGTTGCTAAATATTAAAAGAACTAAGTAAAGTTACTCTAAAGAACACCAAATTATAGAGAAATGATCAACTTCTATTTCCATGCTAAGTATGAATTTCTTATCCTTCTAAAGGGGGCAACCTCCAAGCCATACTAAGCAGACTCAAGTGACAACCCATGATGCTAAGGGATTAGAAGTATATAACTCAGTAATGCAATACTTTATGTTATGGTGATCACTTGGCTCACTAATGATCATTATAACATATATAAAGATAACTTGCAAGATCGAGAAAAGATATGATATCCCCAAGTCGGTCAACCACATCTAATGTAGGAAATGGGATTAAATGGTGATTAACATGCAGTTATTTGATGCTTGTTTAGTTAAAGCACATGCTTAAAAGTAACTAAGTAAAGAATTTCAAAATCCCACTGAGTAATAGTTAGTAATCCTGGATGAATTTGACCAAATGATTCATTACTTGTGCCTTCAGTATTGGGAAAGTGTGGAATAAATTGTCCATTTATCAAAAAGGTGGTAATGGACAATTGCATGTGGTACAGATAAGTAGGTAGTATGACACTTTGTAAACCCGAATGGCCATAAATTTTGCCTACTTGCTCAACCTTCTCTTCGAGATAAATCAACAATATTTGGGGAATCCAAGTTTCAACATTTTTGTACAACATCAAAGTTCATACCAATTATACAGTTGGTAGGAATAAATTGAGGTAGTACCGGTTGTCAGTAGCCACATGTGGCAGGATAACAGTCATGCCTATCAGCTCCAAGGGATTAACAAAAGGTTAATCCATCTCTTTACTGGTAATCATTTATTTAGCTCCAATTAAGGGATGAGACCACTGTAAGAATTGTACAGGCTCAGGAATTCATGCATCAAGGTTATCTTTGGGATTTTGCATAGGATCTAAGTGGCCTAAGCAACCATTGAAAATTGGTCAGCATCAAATGAGCAATCCAAGAATTGGAGGAACGCATTGATCACTGGAATTATTCTAGATCCATTGTTGAGTTTATGAATGCCTTCACATAGGTAGAAATATGACCATTCCAATCCTTTGCTAAGGTACATCATCGAGATGGAGTGGGAACATATTCTTGTAGACAATTAAATGATTGGTTTGGACACGGTGTTAACAATTCAAGAATGCTGCAGTAGATTTTATTAGTTGGCCCTGCAATTCCAACTTATTTTCTTGGTGTGTTTATTTGTAGATGTATTTCATCATTTGCAGGTTTGAATGTTGTTGTGATCATGGAAAAAGTTAGTAAATGCCTTCATTATCATGAATGTCACAAACATTGGTTATACCCAATAGGGTATTCAAAAAGTGCATTGACATTTTCCTACATCTTTGCAGTGTCTCCCTAAGTCAAGACAATTTCCACCCCCAAAATTTGAGGCTATCACCTGTATGGATCTGTTTGATTTCGGCCTAGTCATGCATCCACATCTCCTTGGCAAGTCATCTCACCTTGCGAGAGTATAGGTTATGTGTAGGATTAGTCAAATGACATTTATCAGATTCTAGGAGTAGTTTAGCATTATGACTTAGAGGAAGTCAACCTTGCATCTAGGAGGTTTTGTTCATTAGTTAGTATTTCACAACTGAGATCTAACTCCCAGGTTAGTGGCAAAAACATGTTGTTCATTCACATCCCGAGGTGTCACTGGCAATCAAATGGAACTATTGGCCTTGTTTAGGTATGGGATGTTACATGACACCTTATTTTCTAAATCATCTTCTTTGATCTCTGAGCATCAGTAGACCTATCTTTCTTCGATTGAACATAGGCCCAAAACCAGCTTAAGATTTGAAAAAAGGTTCTTGTGCTTAAGTGGGGCAACCTTGTGAAATGATCATCACAATTTACCATTGCAGCTATGTACAAATGCATTTAGTCATGGTCCTATTGTTTAATATCGGTTCATTGTTGCATAGAGAACTCTGTTCATGTGGATCAAATAGAACTTTTTAAAACACACTCTTCCATTTATCAGCTGCTAAGACTACTAGGTCCCTCTAATTTTCAGATGGTAAACTTTTTATTATCCTACAACTTTACAATTACTATTGCAAACCTCATGCCTTGAGGATCTTAACAGCAAAAATATAAAACCTCCTTTGCAAGGGAGGAATTTGCTGAGAGTCATTAGGTAAATGGAGTGGGATCTATGAGAGGGGGATTGTATACATTCAAGTAATATGGCACATCATATTGTACAAGAAACCATTATGCTTCCCGCACTTCAACAACATTGCATTAGAAGAACCGCGTAAGATTTTTGAAATTAAAAACTTCATAAGATCCTGTACAAGAACACAAAATTTCCTGTAATGATTCTCATTAAAAAAAGGCATTGATGTTCTCATAAATCTCTGCATTAGATTTTAATCTTGTACATCCCTGGGAAGCATGAATACTACATACAGAAGGGATAATTCTTCAAAATTTACTCTCTTACTTGATATTCTTCACAAGATCCTCAAGAATTCACTTGTAATTCTATGGGAGCAATAAATGGGCAACAGCATCCAACTTATCCTTTGAGGGTTCCATCCACATTTCATGCATATTTAAGTACTATGGATTATCGTTGCCATTTCCCATATGTCCAGGTCTATGAATGGTCTTCCCATTCTTGATACAATTTTTGATAGTTCAAAATGTATCCTCACTTTCGTATCCTAAGTGTACAACACAGTCCCCTTCACTTAAGTAAGGGTGAAGTTCCAGTACATTACAAACAATAGCCCATAGTTCAGTAGATTTTAATCAATAAGACTCAATGAGGATTAGGTTGATGCTTGAACTTGCCTAAACCCTCTCAACATAAAAGTTAACTCAAGGATTCCACTTGGGGGGAAGAGAATACTGTTGATGTCGAATCACAGCACCCCTGAATGTCTGCAACTCGATGGGTTGAGACTCTCAGTGTGATTGCATAACATGGAGCTTTTCCCAAGTGTGGGACCTTGCGAAATCGGAAAAGCTCTCCGGATGAAGGCCGGTTCCTATTCCTCTGTTCAGATGCACACATAAAAATGTAGAGGGTTTACTCAAAAACCTAATCTAACTTGCCAAGGAGACAGGGTAAGAAGATGCATAAAAATAAACCTAAACTAACAAAGGTGATGCACCGAGGAATGAAGAACACCTGTCTTGCCAATAAACACAAACCATCAAAATGCAATGCAAGATCATGCACAGATAACCAAATTGTAGTGAAAGATCAGGAGGATGCAAATGAACACAGAGAGGGTTGAGAATCATCCACAGACATGCATTATTTTCTCCAAATATTGATACAATACACTACAAAATGCCAAGAGGCAAAGTTGCATTACAGTTTTAGATGGGAGGTTTGAACTCCACAAATTCACCTGCCAAAGAGAAGAAGGGAGGGGCAAAAAAAGAATGTCTAACCTTTAGAAAGAAGCCCCTCCTTACAATTTATAGGAAGAATGAGAGAGAAAAGAGAGAGAGATTTCCAAATCTACCCCAACCACCTCCAGGTTGCATTTAATTCATCTCATTATGGTGGTAGGTGAGAACCCTAGAAAACCCAAAAAGTGGCAAACTATATTTTGTATATTTAAGAACTTGTTCTCACCCAATTAAAGATATCTAGTCTGTAGTTGGACAGAGGACCTCGTAAGCTTTCTGAAAAGTCCAACCTTGCATGAATCTGAGCTCCCTGTGAAAAGTTATGGCCATCTGAATATCTGGGTCAGGGTCTGCTTCCTGTCAGCGCTCAGAATGTTGTGCCTCCTGAAGGTGCGCCAAGGCGTATCCATCCTTATGTCGACATACCCTTACATGTTCCAAGGTGCAAATTTTTGTTATGCCATGTCGACACTTCTGTTCACTTTGCACCTTTTACCTGCGCCACTTTTGGTGCATCTTCTTACCTTTGCCATCCATTTTCATGTCGACACCTTCTGTCGTGCGCCTTTTACCTGCGCCATGGGCGCATCCATTTTCGTGTCGACACTCTTCTTACCTGCGCCATGGGCACATCCATTTTCATGTCGACACTCTTTTACCATGTGCCTTTTACCTGTGCCATGTGTCGGCACACCTACCCATAGGCGCATCCATTTGTGTCGACACTCATTTACTTGCGCCCTTTACCTATGCCATGGGTGCACATCCATATTTCATGTCGACACTCTCTTACCTGTGCCATGGGGCACATCCATATTTGTGTCGACACTCTTTACCTGCGCCCTTTACGCCATGGGCACATCCATATTTGTGTCGACACTCATTTACCTGTGCCCTTTACCTGTGCCATGGGTGCATCCATATTTGTGTCGACACTCTCTTACCTGCGCCATGGGCGCATCCATATTTGTGTCGACACTCATTTACCTGCGCCCTTTACCTTTGGTGACGCAATAAATATCGGGCTCTGAGTTTCTTTGATTTCCATATTCTTCTGCTTGTCTATATCTACCCGGGGGGGAGATATTTACAACAATTTGGTGACTCAACGGGATCACCTGCCTGCTAGGTAGAAGATCAGTGGCCTTTTAGCAATCCATTGGGCATGGAGTCATAAGCAATAACTTGAAACCAACTTGATCTCTGATCCTGAGCCTGATACCGCAACTCCTTCTCCAAGAGCATGCTGAACTATAGAAATTCAACCTGAGAGCAACAAAACCTATGCCAAAGCACTTAGGGAAATTGAAACCTAACTACAACAAGACAATGTGCATACGCACTTAGAGGAATTGAAATCTAGGCTAATATTTACAAGGGCAACCTTTTCCTTTTAGTAGCAATGTTTAAGATAGATTCCGTTAACCGGAATCGGAAGTTCCTCTCTATCCAATGTAGACAATTGGAAGGCATTACTACTTTTACATCCCGTGACCATGTAGGGACCACTCCAAATGGCATCAAACTTGGAATGCCTTCCTGGTTTTTCTTGATCTGCATCCCATTTCAGAACTAGGTCCCCTTCCTGGAAGGTCTTTGCTCTTGCCTTCTTATCAAACCATCTTTTTACTAAGACTTGATCCTTTTCAATCATCAGAACTGCATGTTCTCTTATTTCTTCCAATTCCATCAACTCTGCATACCTGGCCTCCATTGGTTCGAACTCAGACAACTCCAACTGCTTCATGAGCTCCAATGCTGGAAATTCTAATGATATAGGCAATACTGCCTCTTTCCCATAGACCAACTTGTAGGGAGAATTACCTGTAGATCTCTTTGGCAATATCCTGTCAGCCCATAATGCTGATTTTAGCTTGGTATGCCATGTCCTTTGGTTTTCATCCAGAGTCCTTCTAATGATCCTTAGCAAATTCTTGTTCGTGGACTCTGCTTGTCCATTACCCTGCGGGTAATAATTTGAAGAGGTGCTCAAATAGATTCCATTCTTGACAGCCCATTCTGTAATCTTGGAACCTATGAATGCCAATGCATTATCTGATATGATAGTGGCTGGCACACCAAACCTGGTCACTATTCCTTCATAAAAGTCTAGTATGTTAGACTCATTTGCTTCTTTGAGCGCTACTGCTTCAGTCCACTTGGTGAAATAGTCCGTTGCCGTGAGAATCCACTTGTGGCCTTGGCTTGAGTTAGGATTTATGACCCCAATGAAGTCCAATCCCCACTGCATAAATGGTTGGTCAACCAAAATTGGGTGCAATGGAAGTGCTGCTAGTCTTTCTTTGCCTGTGAAGAGTGCACATTTCTTGCACTTTCTTATCCATGTATAGCAGTCATTGAACACCGTGGGCCAATAATACCCTACCTTCATTATCTTGAGAGCTGTTACTCATGGGGTGAAATGTCCTCCAGAATCTCCATCGTGAAAATCTCGTAACACCCTCTCAATTTGACCTGTCCCAATACACCTCAATAGAACTCCATTGATGTCTTTCTTAAACAAAACACCATCAACAAGCACATATGGAATGGCTTGTAATCTGAAGTATCTCCTCTTTGTCTTTGCTCATTTCTGGAGGGCATAGGCCTGTCTGTAGGAAGTGTATCATATTCTGAGTCCAACAAGGAGTGGGCACATCATCATTTTCCTGTTCTTGACCATCCTGTAGTACCATGGCAGTCTCTTTTTCATCACCTGCTTCAACTTTCCAACTCAAAGCTAGTTGTTCACATAGTCCTTTTCCACGTACTAGCTTAGTGACCTTAATTTTGATGTCATATTCCATGACACGAGTGATCCATCCTGCACGTTTCTCATTCAAATCCTTGTTTAGAAGGAAGTCCCTGACTCCCGCATGAGAGACCAATAATTGGATCTTGTTGTTTGAGACTAGGTGCTTGAATTTCTTTAAGCTTCTAATTACTGCAAGGACATGCTTTTCAATGAAAGAGTACCTTGTTTCGTATTCCTCTAGGCCTTGACTGAAGAAAGCAACTGGTTGTTCTAATCCTTCTTTGTTTTGTTGTACCAAGATTGCAGAAATTGTGTCTCCACCACCGAAGGAATACAACATGAAGTCCTTGGAGAAGTCTGGATTGACGAGAGTCGGAGCTTGAGATATAGCCTCTTTTATTGCCTCAAAACTTGCCTTTCCTTCAGCTGTCCACTTAAATACCATGCTCTTCTTCAACATCAGCGTTATTGGCTTCACGAGAGCGGCAAAATTTGGCACAAACCTGCAGACAAAATTGATCCTTCCTAAGAAGCTTTGAAGAGCCTTCTTATGACTTGGCAATGGCAACGCTCGAATTGCTTCAACTCTTTCTGGGTCAATCGTCAATCCCTCCTTTGAAACAATATGGCCTAGAAGTTTTCCCTCGTGAGCCAAGAATATACATTTTTTGGGATTCAATGATACCCCAAATTTTCTACACCTCTGAAATACCTACCTCAAATGAAAAAGGTGATCTGCTGCATTTTTGGAGAATACAGTGATGTCGTCAAGATATATCAGAACTATTTTATTGATCAACCCCTTGAATGCCATATCCATTGCCCTTTGGAAAGTGGCTCCAGCATTTGATAGCCCAAATGGCATCTTCTTGTAGGCATAGGTGCCCCATTTGGTGGTGAAATCCATCTTAAACTGGTCATCTTCTTTCACCATTATCTGATTATACCCTGAGTAGCCATCTAGGAGAGAGAATCTCTCCGAACCGGATACTACTTGCAATATTTGTTCCATTGAAGGAAGTGGGTAATGGTCTTTGAGAGACACCCTGTTGAGGTCTCGGAAGTCCACACACAACCTGATTTCTCCGCTCTTCTTCCTGACCGGAACCAAGTTTGCAACCCAGCTTGAGTGCTTGATCGGGAATATAATGCTTGCCTCTATTAGCTTGTTTAACTCTTTCTTCATTAGAGGCTCAATGTGAGGGTTGACTGGTCTCTGCTTCTACCTGATGGGCTTAGCATCTAGATCCAATTCTATGGTATGTTGTGCCAACTTCGGATTGAAACCTCTTAAGTCTTCATAGCTCCAAGTGAAGACATCTTGGAAATTCTTGGCAAAGTTGTATGAAATCTGATTTCTCCTGCTCAGTGGCCACTTTGCCAATTTCAAGTGTTTTGCCTTCCCCAACCGGAATTGGCTCTGAATCTTCTCTCTTGACCTGTATGTTAGCCTTTTCCTTACGGAACTGGTCGTTAGGGTTGAAGATAGACTCCAATGTTACTAAACCCTTGGGAAGCTTGTTTGTCTGTAGCTGCACTACTTGATCACCGTACTGCTGCTCTAGTCTGTCCTGATTCTTGGCTGAGAATTCAGCCTCTTCTTGTAAAAAATTGACGATCTATTGATCGTTCTCAAACACCTGCCAGCTTGTGTTATTATCTGGAACTGCTGGCCTCACAATCACATGGATATGTGGTTGTGTTTTTTTCCCTTTTGATGTTGTCAACCACATCAAACGTTGCTCCAACTGCTGCGAGCCTATCCGCGGCTTCATTTTTCTTCCTGGGTATGGACATGATGTTGAAAGCTTCGAAATCCTCAACGAGATCCCACACCCTGTTCTTGTAGTTCTTCAGCAGTTCATTCTTTGTAGCATGTTGTCCCCTGACTTGATTGATGATTAGCTCACTATCCCCGAACACCTGCAAGTTCTTTATGCCCTTTTTCGTGGCCCAATGAAGTCCATGAATCAAGGCCTCATATTCAGCTGTGTTGTTTGAACAGGAAAACTGGAAATGGAAAGCTGAATAATATTTGATGCCTTGAGGTGAAACAACCATAGCTCCTCCTCCTGCACCTTGCCTACTCCTTGATCCATCAAAAAATAACTGCCATACCTCATTGTCATCTTTATGGTCTAGTTTGGTGATGCTAGGAATAGACTGGTTTTCTTCATGTATGCAATAGACTCCTAGCTCAGATTCTTCTACTTCTTGGTAGGGATCAAAAGCATGTACCTTGCTTGCCCATTCATCAAGAGTCAAATCTGGAATGCTTCCAACTTTGGTGTCAGCTTCATCTGTGCTTGGATAATCTTCTTGATCAAATGCTGAACAGTTGGCATTGATTTGGCTTGGAGTATGAGGCTCAATATGAAAGTTTGCAATTGGTTCGGATCTGATTGTGACCTTAGTACCATATCTTGTTCTGAACAACATGTGTGACCAATCAGCAGATAAGTAGCCTCCAATTTTGGCTGTGAAATCCCTTGATAAGCATAGGGCAAAGAGTGGTGGCAAATCTATCACTGACACATCTTGTAAAACGGTAACATTGGGGCATGTATGCAAGGTAAGATTCAAACCTTTAATCACTCCCACCGTTTCTACTACTGTCCCATCCAATTGCACTACCCCCTTTGATATGACTTCATATTGGAGACCCAGCTGATCAGCTATTTGCTTGGGCATGACAGAACTACTTGCCCCAGAATCAATCATGCAATTGTGTACTAATTTATCCCCAATGATTAATGAAACATAGAATGGAGGGGGTTTCAAAACTTTACCTTGTTGTCCTCCATGATTCCCTTCAGGCTGAGCAGCATTTGTGAGGACCTTCTCTTGCATATGGGCCTGCTGGTTTGAAGTTGACCAATTCTTCATGGCAGCTTGTAGAAGATCTCTTTGGCCTGGGATGGATAAAGATTCCCACATTGATATATTCACATTCATCTTCTTCATTTGATCAATGATGCTAAATGGGGATGAAAGATCTCTTTGTTGTCCTTTGGCCTGTACATTCCTTTCTTGTGCATGGGCAGCAACAGCTGGCATTTGAGCTAGCTTAGAAGGTGGTTTGGGCTGTCCTTGCGTGTTTGGAACTGTATTTTGCTTACCAACACCTTGTGGAGTGATGGAAGGTTGTAGATCACTTGGAGCCAATGACTGTCCTTCACCAATATTCCTCTTCTTTGATCTTGTGTTAGCTGCTACACTCTGAGAAATTGTTTGATTCATGCCACAAAAATCCTCAGCTTGCCAATTCACAAGTGTGGTATCATTTGGAGCTGTGTTTTGTTGAGATGTCCCTTGTTGCTGATTTGTTTCTTGACTCATTTCACCCTCAATGCCAGTAGTTGTCACCATCAAGGCTTGGTTCAAAGCACCATTGAAGCACATAGATTGGTTGTGAGGTTCATTGCATGGGAAACACCAATCATACTCTTGAGCTATGTTGTTTTGCACTGGCACTAAGGCTTTAGAAGCAGATGCAACATTGGGGTTATAGGGCTGAAATGGTCTATTGGCGGGAGGCCTTACTTGGCTTTGATTTTGATTTGTAGCCTGAGCTGGTGACCTATTTTGTTGGTATGGGGGCCTAGCCTGGTACTGCGCTTGAGGCTGATAAGAAGGTCTAAAGCCTTGGGCCTGCTGCCTCTTGAGTGTAACCAGCTCATTTCCCAAATTTTGCAATTGTTTCATGACCTCTTGGAGTTCATTTGGAGCACTAGAGGATGAAGTAGAAGTTTCATTTGAACTTTGATTTCTAGGAGTGGGAATAGGAGCCAAAGTGGGTGTTTGACTAGTACTTGGATTTTCTAGGTTTGGATACAAGGGCATGGGAGGCCTAGGAGCCAACTTACCAGCTTGAATAAGACAGTTTTCAGCCCTAATGGCAATGCTATAAGTAGCAGGTAAGGTTGTGCCTCCCATAGATTGAATTATCATAGAAATATCAGAATTCAAAGCTTTAAGGTAATATAGAAAAGCACCTTCAGCTGTTGGCCTAACGGCCACTGGAATCCTATCCCAAGACCTTTGAAATCTGAAGTTGAAGTCAGTCAGCTGCTCATTGGGAGCTCTCTTGATAGTCGTCAATTGTTCTAGTAGAGACAAATTGTCTCCCTTTTCTCTGAACTGCTCATGGAGAGCTATGCATAACTGATTCCAATTTTGGATAGAACCAGCTGCAAGGCTCCTAAACCATTGCAATGCCTTCCCTTTGAATGAAGATGCCAACAATTTGACAGCAACATCCATTTCATTTATCTCATGGATTGCACAAACGTTAGCAATGTCTTTGACATGATCACCAGGAGTGGTATGATTTTCTCCAGTGAAAAATGGAATATTCTTCAATGCTGCAATTGGAACTGGATTCTGTGCATTGAGGGCAAGTGGGCTGCTGCCAGTGAAATTGACAAAGGGATTCGGTGGTTGCACCATTCTGATTGGCCTGAGAACCCTTGTTGATGCGAGAAAAGGTCTACCAGGTGGAGGTGTAGACAAAGTCCGGTTAGGTGGAGATGGTGACCTTTGTGGTCTTCTTCCTCTCCTTCCTCTGCCTGGTGATAGTTGCAAGTGGAAAAATAGCCCCTCTTCTCGAGTATCAGACTTGGTTCGAATTCTTCTCATATGCCTAGGCAACCTGTGCTGCTATACCACCGGATTCTATCCCTTCGGAGTCGCCAGATGTGTTAGAAAGTGAGCCTCAAAAGGCTAGATTCTGCCAAGTTACACACCAAACCTGACAATATTAAAAAATAATTTAAAACTTTGAAGGACCCAAGAGATACAGTTCTTCAATTCAGTTATCGGGTCCTGTTGTGCAGCTACTAATCCCCGAAAGGTACAGGTGAAACTCAAGTCGTGCAAGACAACTGGGAAAACCCGAAATACTAAAAACCATGAAATTTTGAAAGTCAAAATATCAAAAATATAAGAATACCCTTTTGAATATTATTCCCCGATCTATCAACTGGTGAAATTTTGACTTGTTTTGAGCAAGTTAAGCCCTTGAAAATCGATTTCAAAGTTCAGCCTGGAAGGTGAAAAATCTGAAATTGTAAAACCTACAATTTTTTAGTCCAAATTTCTTGAAAATTCCTTCAAATCTTGTGGAATGACCTCTTTGTCCCACCGGGCATGCCAAAACTATTGATGGCGAATCACAGCACCCCTGAACGTCTGCAACTCGATTGGTTGAGACTCTCAGTGTGATTGCATAACATGGAGCTTTTCCCAAGTGTGGGACCTTGTGAAATCAGAAAAGCTCTCCAGATGAAGGCCGGTTCCTATTCCTCTGTTCAGATGCACACATAAAAATGTAGAGGGTTTACTCAAAAACCTAATCTAACTTGCCAAGGAGACAGGGTAAGAAGATGCATAAAAATAAACCTAAACTAACAAAGGTGATGCACCGAGGAATGAAGAACACCTGTCTTGCCAATAAACACAAACCATCAAAATGTAATGCAAGATCATGCACAGATAACAAAAATTGTAGTGAAAGATCAGGAGGATGCAAATGAACATAGAGAGGGTTGAGAATCATCCACAGACATGCATTATTTGCTCCAAAGATTGATACAATACACTACAAAATGCCAAGAGGCAAAGTTGCATTACAGTTTTAGATGGGAGGTTTGAACTCCACAAATTCACCTGCCAAAGAGAAGAAGGGAGGGGCAAAACAAGAATGTCCAACCTTTAGAAAGAAGCCCCTCCTTACAATTTATAGGAAGAATGAGAGAGAAAAGAGAGAGAGATTCCAAATCTACCCCAACCACCTCTAGGTTGCATTTAATTCATCTCATTATGGTGGTAGGTGAGAACCCTAGCAAACCCAAAAAGTGGAAAACTGTATTTTGTATTTTTAAGAACTTGTTCTCACCTAATTAAAGATATCCAGTCGTAGTTGGACAGAGGACCTCGTAAGCTTTCCAAAAAGTCCAACCTTGCATGAATCTGAGCTCCCTGTGAAAAGTTATGGCCATCTGAATATCTGCGCCAGGGTCTGCTTCCTGTCAGCGCTCAGAATGTTGCGCCTCCCGAAGATGCGCCAAGGTGCATCCATCCTTATGTCCACATACCCTTACATGCACCAAGGTGTGAATTTTTCCATGTCGACACTTCTTTTGCTTTGCGCCTTTTACCTACGCCATGGGCGCATCTTTTGGCGTGTCGACATCTTCTTGCCATGCCCTGCGCCATGGGCGCATCCATTTTGTGTCGACACCTTCTGTCGTGCGCCTTTTACCTGCACCATTGGCGCATCCATTTTTGTGTCAACACTTCTTACCTACGCCATGGCCATGGGTTGACATCCATTTTCATGTTTACGACACCTTCATATTTGTGCGACACTCTTTACCTGCGCCATGGGTGCATCCATATTTGTGTGTCGACACTCTCTTACCTGCGCCATGGGCGCATCCATATTTGTGTCGACACTCCTACGCCCTTTACCTGCACCATGGGTGCATCCATATTTGTGTCGACACTCTCTTACCTGTGCCATGGGTGCATCCATATTTGTGTCGACACTCATTTACCTTGCCCTTTACCTGCGCCATGGGTGCATCCATATTTGTGTCGACACTCTCTTACCTACACCATGGGCGCATCCATATTTGTGTCGACACTCTCTTACCTGTGCCATGGGCGCATCCATATTTGTGTCGACACTCATTTACCTGCGCCCTTTACCGTTGGTGACGCAATAAATATCAGGCTCTGAGTTTCTTTGATTTCCATATTCTTCTGCTTGTCTATATCTACCCGGGGGGGAGATATTCTAATTAAGAAAACCCTATCTAAAATTAGATGTTGTTTCCAATAAGCACCACATATAATCTACCCTTTACATGCGTTTAGGGAACCTTTTTCAATCCAAAAGTTGAAGGGCTTATTGGCATTTTCCATCAGTTGCGGGAATTTTAACTTGCTATAACTTTTGACTTGTTGCTCGGTTTTGAGCACTTCTTTAGTCAAATTTGCATGTTTTTTTTCACTCTAGCCTTGATGGGATTATCAGTTTTGTAAATTTCAGTATTTTTATAAAGTGCCACATTCTGGGGGGTGTCCTTGTATTGCTTATTCAGCTCATTTTTTCTCTTAAGCTTGTATTCTATCCCTTTTATTTCTTGTGGACTTGTGAGCACATCCGCCATAGTCTTACATCAAAGAGGTTTTTTTGTGTGACGTGAGATTCACTGTTTCTCACAAGGCTTTCTCTTCCCCATTCTTGTTTTTACTCTTTCTTGTGCTTGCTTATGGTGTTGAACTGTTGCATTCAAAAAACCTTGATTGTGGTCTCCACTCTTGAATGCATTATTACGCTGATTGCAAGGTGAGTGAAGAGACTGGTTCTTGATGCACAGTTGCACAATCTGATTGTAATCAATGCACTGAACTATAAAGTGCCAAACTCAAGGGGGTGTAATATTGTTCTGGGGTGGTTGTTTCCTTTCTCTCTCCTTCCTTCTGCATTCCTTGGTTCTATCTCTTCATTATGGATATCTCTAAAGTACCAGTTTGCTCACACCTTTTAATTTCTTTGAATGGAAATCTAAAATTATATTTTTTTTACGAAGTAAAGGGTTATACCCTACGTGTTTCCATGGGGTTAGAGACTAAACCTAAGATGAACCCAAAAAATCTAACTGGTTCAACTGTTGTGATGAAGCCTTAGGTCTTATCTGTATGTTTATCTCTCCTGACTTTCTCTTCCACATTGAAATTTCCTCAACACCTGATAAAGCATGGAAAATGCTTGACGATATGTTTGGGAAGCAAGATGACATGAGAGCACATGAGTTGGAGAACAAACTACTAGGGTTAAATCCTAGTGACTTTGAAAACCTACAGGCCTTCTTCTCAAAATTTTTCCACACTAGACTACTTCTAAAGGAATGTAAAGTGGAGAAGAAAAACTCTCAACTGATCTTGTCGATTATTTCTAAGTTAGGTCCTAAATACTATGTCTTTCATTTCAACTTTCCACATGCCATGAAAGCCACCTTGGGTAGTACTTAGAAAATGCCCTTCATTTGACATTTTTTTGTCCCAACTCATTCGAGAACTAGGAAAAACTCATTCAAATGGGGACTCTAAAATCCAAGTCACATGCCCTTGTGGCGAATAAGGGCAAGAAAAATGAAAATAAGAAAGAAACTAAGGACCAACCTAAGAAAGAAACCAAGACCAACCAAACCCCAAGCTAAGCCCAACACTGACACTTTGACTTCTGAGCCTAAAGCAAATAAGGAAAAGTTTAAATGCTCCTATTGTAAGAATGATCTAGCCATGATGAGCATCATTGTTTTCAGAAACAAATTGATCACTTAACTCAGTTGCTTGACAAGAATAAAATAAGTGTTCTTGAATCCATTAAACAAAATGCTCTAGAAGGGTGAGTCTTCTAAAGCAAAGGAGTCTAAAAATGAAAAGAAGAAAGGTAAGGCCCTCGTAGCTAGATCAACTCCATCATCAACTTGGATTATCAATTTTGGTGCCTCACACCACATGGCTTCTTTAGAGGTTGAATTCTCTAGCATTAAACCATGTGGCATGTCCCAAATCACGTTGGGTGATGACACTCATTTGTCAATTTCTGGTAGTGGATCAAGTAGAGATAGAAGGTGGAACATTTAACCAAGTGTTGAGTGTTCCCAATCTCTCTACCAATATCCTATCAGTTTACCAAATCACCCACCTTGGTGAAGGAATGCGAGTGGAATTTGGTCCTAACTTAGTGATCATTCATGAGCTTAACTCTAACTACACAGTGGCTGAGTGAAAGGAGGATCACCATTCATGGTTGTATACCTTTTCCCACTTATCTTCTGATTCAATGCCCAATTCCTTGCTTACTCATGAAAATGAGGTTAACAAGATATGGCATGATCATTTTGGGCATCTAAACTATTGTTACCTTGAACAATTGATCTAAAACGAAATGGTCAATGAGTTACCTCGAGTTAAGTTTTCTAAGGGTCTTTGTGAGGGTTGTACCCTCAGAAAGCACCCTGAAAAAAGCTTTAACAAGGGAATATCTTGGAGAGCTACTTGTCCCTTGGATCTTGTTCATAGTGATGTTTCTAGCCCCTTTCCATCTCCTTCTTTCACTAGAGCTCTATATATACTAACCTTCATTGATGACTTTTTGCGTTATACTTGGGTATATTTTCTTAACCTTAAGTTTGAAGTCTTTGAGAATTTTCAAAACTTTAAGGCTCTTGGTGAGAAACAAGTGGAATGGTCTATCAAGGTTCTTCAAACCGAACAATGGAGGTGAGTATGTGAGCAATAGGTTTGAGGATTTCTGCACTTCTTGAGGGGATTCCTTTGTAGCGTACAATTTCTTACATTCCCTTCCTAAAATGGAGTTGTAGAAAGAAAGAACCAAAATCTAAAGGAGATGGTTACTTGTATGGTTCAGTTGAAGTTCCTTCCTCCATAGTATTGGGCTGAAGCAGTGAATTATAGTTGTTACATTCATAATCATGTTATACACAAGGAAGTAAAAGGGATGAAACCCTTTAAAGATTAGTTTGGACACAAGCCTGATGTTGAGCACTTTCGAGTCTTCGGATCCAAGGCTATGGCTCGGATTCCCTAAGAAGAAACGCAAGGCATTGGATCCACAATCCAAACCTTGTATCTTTGTCAGGTATCCTAATGGCGTGAAGGGATATCGATTGTTGAACCCTACCCCCATGAACTCTATATTGAGAGGAGTGTGAACTTTGATGAGTAATCCTTGACTTTGACTGTAGACACCAAAATTGAGGTCACACCCCTTGATCCCTTGTTAAATAATCAACTCAAGCATGATACTCACCTAACCATGGCCTCTTCTCCCCACATCCTAATATTAATTTAATTAACTTCTGATTAAACAGTAATGATGATCCTCACAATATTCATTTTTAATTATTTTAATTGAAGAATTTCCACCTCACCTAAGCCATTCGGGACCTCTTTGGGCCACCACTTCACCCTAGATATTAATTGGCATGTTTCCATAAGATAACAATAACATATGTCTCACTTGCCTTAAAGAGTTAAGATTTGGACCTAACTCCTAAAATCAATCCCTAAAATATCTTCTAACCACATTCCCACTCAGCTTAGAAGGGAATTCCTGAGTGGTTCTAATCCATGAGAATAAGGAGTAACTAGACGGCCTAAGAAATCATAAAGATCTGCCCATTTTAGTAAACCTAGGGAATCCTACCTTAACCGATGCTTCACCCCTAAACCGATGCCGGTCAATCAAGAACCATTGTTCGGTTACCATTTATTCACCCAAATATACCTTAGCTTTTGGGAAGTTGAGCACATTAAAGCATGAGAGCTAAGAAAGGAGATCCCAGAGCTAGCATGCAAGCAAAATACTTAGCATCCTTTTACGCATCCAAACATCCAGAACCATCACCTAGATCAATTTTGAGAGAGCCATTGCATCTGCTACAGGAGAACATCTGGGAAGTCACCACTACAGATGGACCATACATGCCTTCCTTCATCAACAATCACCTCCATTCACTTAGCCATCATATCTTGGAACACAGTAAGTATGTCCTAATCCATTCCCTATGGTTTATTTCAACATTAGTAAGTCTTTATTACATTCCTGTTATTAATCTATTCTTTCATGCTTATTGCTTCATCACCAAGATTGTAACCTCCTTTCTCCTTGCACCCAGGGTATCACCAAATCACCTATTCTGACCCAAATGTGTATACTTCTGAGCATACCTAGGATGATCTCCACAGACCTTCCCATTCTTGTCTCCCAAACTGTTGATTTGACTTGTAGATCACCCCTATGCCATTTGAAGATCTATTTGAGTTTCTTTTACCTTGACCAATACACTACTTTGGGAATTATCCATAAGTAACCATCATCGGTCCTACATAATCTATCATCGGTCATACCCGACCGACGTCAGTGTCTGTGTTTTATACCTAGAAAAAGAAAAGACCCAAAAATCACCCTACCAGTTGACCTAAATTGCCCATAATTTGACCCTGACTAGTCCCAAAACCTTGACAGACACCTTACCTCTTAGATCCAACTATAGCCTAGCTTGTTGTGATTGGATTTGCTTATTGTACTTAAATGAGATACTTAAATCATATCAACTACAGTAGGATTTTTGACTTTATTTCTCGCATTAACTTGTTTTAAACAGTAGATTTACATCCATCTCAGGAAGTATCACACTTCCTGGAACTAGCATACGCTAGGCAGAAAAGCACTATCATATATCATTTAACTATATTTTCGTGGTCTTGTTTGTCTATTACAGGTAGTTCCTCCTAGCCAAAGGGAAGCTCTCACATTCAACTATGGATCATTTACGAAGTCAGAATGCATGCACTAATAACCATCAACCGAACCAACATTTAATAGGTATTCCTCCTTGGCATCACCCTTATCTATTTTCATCATTTCGAAAAGGTAAAGAGAATGGTGAAACATCCATTGGCATGCCAGGTGGGACCCATCAGGGCAGTTATGTTGCATTTAAGCATTCCTAGGTGAAATTTGTGTGTTTTTTTCCCTTGCTGAAAAGCTTCCACATTTATTTTCTTCTTTGGAATCATTCTCCTTATTTCTATTGTCTAAAAACAATCGTATCTTTTTTTGGTGCTTTAAAAAGAACACGTCTTCCTTTCTTTAAGAATTACATTAGTGAAAGTGCATCCCTCTTCCTATTCATCCTCTTGCTACATTGAAACATCACACTTACGATTTGAGTTTAAAACACTTGCATTGATTCTGGTTGTGTGACATTATTAGCTCACATTCAAAACACGAGGGAAACCTATATGACTAGAGTCTCATTCTTGGGGTGATGGTTGACACAAAGAATCTTAGAAAGTTAAATGATTATAGTCTCTCTCTTCTGTCTTACCAAACTTTCACAAAATCAAAATATACACATGTTTCTTAAACATGGGCATCCTTACTCAGGAACATTTAGTCAATGATCACACGATCCCATTGGCAGGTATTCCCTAGCTCATTGTCTATGTCATCAGTCATCATCTGATATCAGAGGATTAGCCTTGTCCCCACCATAACATACCTGAAAGCCTCTCCTTTTAGATATCCCTCTCTATATCTATGCCTTCATGACCAAAAAAATTGTTCTAAATACACTTTCAGTTAGTCCTAAATAGCATAAGCTAATTGCAACATAAGACAAGTGTCACTGTCTAGGATCATGTTTTCTGACTTAGTTGTCATCTTAGCTTCAATGTTTTGAGGTGTGAGCCTACAAATCTCCATTTTTCTTCTTCCTTGTCACACTCCTCCATCATAGTTGGAGTATTCTGACTTTGTCTGAGTGTGTCAAGGCTTCATCTCCTCATTCTCAGGTTTCTCATGTTTGATTCTTCACTTAATTTAATTCACAAAACCATTTTTCTTCATTCCTTTATAATTTCATGAGTCACCGATGTTGGTCTAGCGACCTTCGCCAGTTCACATCTGATCTTCCATTGGTTAAACCCTAACCAGTGTCGGCTTTTGTCTTTCTAGTTACTTCACAAAGAATAGATTTCATCACTATTTCTGTTCTATTTCTAGCCCTCAGGGCATCATCATATTCTCCCCTATTGATACTTATTATCGTACACAATTTTCATAGGTACACATCCAACATTCTTGTTTCATTCTTGAAACTAGGTTTCTTCCACAGTAACTGGTATCAATTTCTAGAAACCGTCATCAGTGTTCCCCCAACCATCACTGGTCAGCCTGACTGTCATCGGTTTTCCCTCAACCGTCACCGGTCAACCTGACCATGTCAATTACCTATGTTTATTTTCAAAAATAAATATTGAACTAATTCACCTCTCGAACCCTGTTTTTCCTTTTTTCTACTATTTTCTGTGTCATTTACAAAATATAGTCTTACTAGGTCAACACTTGTTCACATGGTGTTGACTCATAGCCAAGACTAACGCCCTCACTATTCCATGCTAGTCATCAACCACTCCCACCTAGTCCCTCACCACCTTCATGTCCTATCACCCATGGATCCAACCTTACCTACCACCATTGTTGTAGGTGACAAATGAGGAGTTCACGAATCCTTGATAAGAATCCCACGGCCTTACAGTTCTAGCTTTCTCACTCTTCCACCCGAGACTCCTCAAGTTAGTTGATATACGACATGCTTGTGTCCATCTCTCCTTTCCTTATTCCTTCTACTACATCAGCCCTTAATAATGGAACATTACCCTCACCTGCTTCACCCCCAATAGTTTTGCAACTAGGAACCATACCCGCCATGACCGCTGCGACTGCAGTTTCACTCACGCCTATCATATCTTTTGTCCCCTTTTCGACCACCTAGACCATAGCATAGTCTGCACCCATTGTCTCACAAATACCCTTTGCAACACAACCACCCATGGTTTCAGTGACCCCTAATCCATTCTAGAATCTTGTCCTCTCCATCCCACAAAAACTTTCCCCAATCGCTACCAGAGTCACAACTACCATCCCACCTACATACACCTACTATCAACAACCCCCTATCTTGTTTGTCACCCATTCTGGATATGTGCCTTCTATGTCAGTTCCTTATACTCGAGCATCACCATACACTCCACCCACCCTCAGATTTCAATATCTTCCTCCTTATGCCACAGGAGGCGTCCCATTCCATCCACAACCTACTAATGACCTCATCAAGTTAATGATGGAAAGATGCAAACACTAGAAGCATCAGTTTCTGTCTCATGTAATTCCCTCACCTATGATGAAATCTGTAATGAGCCTATTCATCCATCCATTCCCATTCACCCATACCCTGTACATTGGGAAATGCCAAAATTCAACTCACTTCAATAATAAAGAATATCCACAACAACATTTGAGGTCCTTTCAAACATGGGTGTTACCTGAATCACCCATGATGACGCTTTACTCCTGATGGACTTTCCCAATGTCCCTGATAGGACCTACATTGGACTGGTACAGTGGACTACCTCGAGACATTCCATTTACTCGTTTAATCAAGTAGCCCAAGCCTTCTTAGATCACTTCTCAATCAACATTGTCAAGAAGGTCACCATGACCAATATTTATTCCACACGATAGTATGACAATGAGTCTATCACTGATTTTCATCACTCGCTGGCGTAATCCTCATTAACCAGCTCACATTCCAATTACCTCAAACCAAGCTTATAGAACTATTTACTCGAGCATGTGCTAGACACATCTCACTAACCCTACAAGTGTAAACCTTCTGCACCTTTCAACGAGGCATTCACCATGGCACAAAAATTAGAAATTCATGTTATTGAAGAAAAGAAGATTCGACTTTGTAACTAGAACATCACATTCAAATCAAATGATACTTCTTTGTCTTCAAAACCCCAAAATAAATATTCAAAGTCCAAAGGGTCTGCTAATGCCTTATTTATAAAATTTGGTCCCCCTCATCAATCAAACCCAAGCCAAACCCCCTTCTAATCTCTCTTCTATCCAAGCTTTCTAGTTCAAACGAGAATAATGAAAGTACACTTCCCTAGGAGAATCTTATTATTCCATTTTGGAAAAGATTGTTAAAGTTGGTGCCATTACCCTTCCACCTATAAAACCACATACTGGTATCAACCCTAAGCGACCCATTCCTACGTGGTATAAAGAACATGAATTTTTAAACTATCACCGTGTCAAAGGTCACAATGATAATAACTACATCACCTTCAAGAATATCATCCAAGAAATGATAGACAATGGAGATCTAGTCTTGGATAGCCCAAATGCACCCGCTAACCAAAACCTGCATATCTTCAAGAAGCCATTCCCTAATCATGCCCCATCTTCCAACCAAGTGGGTGATACCTCAAACAATGATAGTAATGTTCGTGAGGTCCACGCTATTTTCAATGACACACCAGTTGCTTCCCAATTGCCTCATGTTCCTTCCATAGATGAAATCCTTAGTCTGCGAGTCCCATACCTGCACCAGAATCTATTTCGTCTACTCCTCTACCCATAGAGGAACCCCCTTCATGTTCCCCTTCACCCATGGAAGAGCCTATCATCAGCACTGCCACCTTTGACCCCTTAAAATTACTTAGCAGTTGTCAGTGAGCACCTCTCCTACTCATAGAAGATGCAGGTCCACTGCACTATGCCAACACAAGGAGAGCCCACCTCATCTAGCCCATCATCTCCTCTACCCATAGAAGATTTTGTAGAGGTACCACCATTGCCTTTAAGATGACCATTCGTCATTGGACCTTCATAGATATTGTCTGATTTTCTTTCAGTCTCTTTTACCCACAAAGTTCTGAAGCTATCAATTTCCCGGTATTTCTCAAAGACATTTTACGGGGATTGCTACTTGATCCACATCAGCTCCCCGCTTCACAATAGTACCATTTTCACACTTGGCTGATCATCCTAGACTATGTTGATAGAACCTTACTTTGGGGACATCTTCCACTTCCTGTCTTCAATCACAAATGTAGTTGTCACTCAGCTGACACCTCCACAATCTATTTAAAAGTGTTTCAAATGCAACCAAACCAAATTCAAAACCATGACTATTGGAACACCTTCCATGTCATCACCCACAACCCAACACACACATATACCAAACACCTAGCCCATGCCTATATCATCTACACCTTGCATAAACCCATCACCTACCTTAGGGGTCGTGCCTTACATCAAACCTTACTCACCCACCCATCAAATTAGATTTAGCCACATATTCCTAGACCAACACTACACTTATTCCTTTCCCTAAAAGGAAGACCTCAACCTTCTAGGTCTCATACACCAACCTGCGCCTTACCAAACTGTTTTCATCTTCACCCCTTCCATCCATCCTAGGACCTCACCCATTGACCTTGGCCAAGAAACCCCCATCCATCAGTAAACCAAGAATGCAACAACCCATTCCCCCATCATAGGCCTCTAATATATCCAAGTGACCCATATAACCTCCGCCCTCACCTGTGACCTTCTTACCACCCATATCTCCAATACCGTTAATAACTTCTCCACTACTCAAGATGCTTCCTTCTCTTTCACTCACACCTCCTTCCCAATCCATGCCACCTACCTCCACCACACCTTGATTATCCCCATGGGTAACTCACCCTCTTCCACCATCTAATTTTCCCTCCACATCTCGTGCACTCGTATCACATTTACCCAAAAAGATCTAACCTAAAGCTAAAAATATGCTACTCTCCAATAAGTTAAACCAACCAAACCTTTCATTGCCAGTCCATCTACCATATCCCTACCCAAGAAGATACGACCAACACCTAAGACCATGCCACACACCAAACTAGTATCCCAACCTACTCCCCCTCTTGTAAAGTCTCTTCCTACAAAGTCAGCTGCACATGTACCCAAAACCACATTCACCTCCCATTGTGATCCATTAGCAGGATCCTACACCAAAATCCTAATGAACTTCCTCGAAACTTCTATCATCACATTACCACCTCTTAGACATTATGACCCACTGAAATCCAAACCAAAAGGGTTTGAAAAAACTAAAATTTTCACCTACCATTGTGTGCCAGGACACAATGAAGAGAGTTGTAAGGATTTGAAAACCGCTCTCATCCAATTATATCCTCCTGAAGAAAACTTTGGCAATGATGATCTTCTTGATGAGGAACCCATTTTGCCTTCACTAATTTTCACAAATATTCCCTCATTACCTACTCAATGACCAAAATATCCACCCCCACAACTCTTAGATCCATCCCCAAGATTTTAAATTAACATGGCTCGCATAAGAGAGTTCGCCAAACCACCACCCAAATGCCAATTCACCCTACTCATCTCACAAGGCTCGTATCCACTATTAGGGTTTTGTCCCTTTTGCCACTATACCTTCCATGACACACCCTCTTCATCCACCTCCCCTCAGATTAACATGATCAACATTGCCAACCATTCTAAAAAAGACAAGGGAAAAGAGAAATCAAGTGGCCCATCAGCCAATGCTGTACCTAATATACCATCTGCACCCACACCTAAAGTCGTCATTCGAGGTCCTGCATATCCCATTTTCGATGGGGTCACACATCACACAATGTTAAAACAAATACACAAATCCCCCCTTAAAATGTCTTTATATGACCTTGTCCAGACCTCAGAGTCACATCATCAAGCCCTCATGGAGGTCCTTCAATCTATTGAAGTCTTACCAAATGATCCCACACCCGTAGCCTCCATCATTACCCCTTATCACGTAGCCTCTCTCACTAGGTCTTTGTCTTCCTCTACACCTCCACCCACTCACCAAGTGGCCACCCTCAACTTTGCAGATGAAGAGATCATTCCCTTCCAGTTTGATGACCCTGACCCCACTCTTTTCATCTCCATCTTTATCTATAATATACGCATACGATGCATTATGATCGATGGTGGTGCTAGCATTAACATCATATCCTCCCATGCATATGACCAAATGAAAATACCTATCCATTGCATGCATAGTAAACACGTTATGTTGCATTCCTTCAATGACTCCATGACCTCTACACTAGGTACCATTGTTCTCTATGTCCCCGTAGGCCCCTGCACCATCCCGAAACTTTTCTATGTCCTAGAAGGGGAGTTCCAATATAAATTTCTACTTGGCCGATCTTGGATCCATGTTATGGGTTATGTCCCTTTGACATTACATCGATGCCTCAAATTTGAACACGAGGGTAGTTCACAAGTTTTTTTACTCATCAATCTCTACACTAGTTTTTAATATCGAGTCCCTTATGCACACATACCTTGCATTCTTCATTCCGCTGCTTCATCCAACTCATGCCTATACATTGATCCATGGCTTGGGTTTTCTATGGGAGCTCATGGGCCTGTATCCAACTCAGGTTTTGGCCTCCATCCATGTGTTTGGGTTGATTTTAGTCTAATGGTATACATTGTCATTTCCCTTATGCCCAGGTCTATGGAATCTCTGCCCAAATCAAAATGGTTATGTGCATATTTGTTACCTTCGCTTTCAATCTCTGCACAATACATGCCCCCCTCTCTTGATAGCGTAAGCTTCATCTGACAATCAATATCCCATAGCTTAGTGGATTTTTCAAAGTAGAATAAGTGGAGAATAATGTTTTCTCAAACTCACCTCCCTCTAACACATGGAATCGACTTGTTTTATTGTCCTTCCTTCAAGTGTTGAAGACACAGAGTGAGGTCTGGGGTTTTCAGGAGGCTAATCCCCCCTCGCAATAAAAATAAACCCTATCTAAAAATGTGGTGCCATTTCCAACGAGCATACATATGACACCCTTTGCATGTGTTTAGGGAACTTTTTAATCCATTTGCAGGGATTATTGGCATTTTCCATCAGTTGCGAGAATTGTTTTTTGCTTTAAATTTTGACTCGTTTTGCTCAGTTTTGAGCACTTCTTTAGTCAAAGTTGCATGTTTTTTTGCACACTAGATGATGGGATTATCAGTTTTGTAAATGCACTATTTTATAAAGTGCCACATTCTAGGGGGTGTCATTGTATTACTTGTATCGACTCATTTCGAATCATCTTGAGCATTGTTCTATCCCTTTTATTGCTTGTGGACTTGTGAGCGCATCCACCACAGTCTTACAACAAAGGGATTCTTTCATGTGACATGAGATGCTATTTCTCACAAGGCCTTCTCTTCCCCTTCTTGTTTTCACTCATTCTTGTGCTTGCTTACGGTGTCAAACTGTTGTTCCCAACGAACCTTGATTGTTGTCTCCACTCTTATGCATTATTACATTGATTGCAAAGTGAGTGATAGACTAGTTCTCAGCACACAGTCACATCTGATTGTAATCAATGACACTAAACTATAAAGTTCCAAACTCGGGGGGGTGATATTGTTCTGGGGTGGTTGTTTCCTTTCTCTCTCCTTCCTTCTTCCTTCGTTGGTTCTATCTCTTCATTATGGATATCTCTAAAGTACCGGTGCTCACACCTTTTAATTTCTTTGAATGGAGATCTAAAATTATATTGGTTTTGCAAAGTAAAGGGTTATACCGTGTCACCATGGAGGTTAGAGACCGAACCTGATGATGAACCTAAAAGATCTAAATGGTTCAACTACTGTGATGAAGCCTTAGGTCTTCTTTGTATGTCCATCTCTTTTGACTTTCTCTTCCACATCGAAACTTCCTCGACACCTGATGGAGCATGGAAAATGCTCGATGAGATGTTTGGGAAGTAAGATGACATGAGAGTGCATGAGTTGGAGAATGAACTACTAGGGTTAAATCCTAGTGACTTTGAAAACCTACAGGCCTTCTTCTCAAAGTTTGTCCACACTAGACTGCTTCTAAAGGAATGTAAAGTGGAGAAGAAAGAATCTCAATTGATCTTGTCAATTCTTTCTAAGTTAGGTCCTGAATACTCTATCTTCATTTCAAATTTCCACACCACGAAAACTGCCTTAGGTAGTGCCTTGGAAAATGCCCTCATTTGATAGTTTTTCATCCCAACTCATGTGAGAACAGGAAAAACTCATTCAAATGGGGACTCTAAAATCCAAGTCACATGCCCTTGTGGTGAATAAGGGAAAGAAAAATGAAAAGAAGAAAGAAAAAAAGGACCAACCTAAGAAAGAAACCAAGACCAACCAACCCCCAGCTAAGCCCAACACTAACACTTCGACTTCTGAGCCTAAAGCAAAGAAGGAAAAAGTGTAAATGCTCCTATTGTAAGTATCTTGGCCATGACAGAGCATCATTGTTGAGAAAAAAATTGATCACTTAACTCAGTTACTTGAGAAGAATAAAATAATTGTTCCTGAGTCTATCAAACAAAATGCTCTGAAGGGTGAGTCTTCTAAAGCAAAGGAGTCTAAATATGATAAGAAGAAAGGTAAGGCCCTTATAGCTAGATCAGCTCCATCATCAACTTGGATTATCGATTTTGGTGCCTCGCACCACATGGCTTCTTCATGGTTGAATTCTCTAACATCGAACCATGTGGCATGTCCCAAATCATGTTGGGTGATGACACTCATGTGTCAGTTTCTAGTAGTGGATTGGTAGAGATGGAGGTGGAACATTTAACCAAGTGTTGAGTGTTCCCAATCTCTCTACCAATCTCCTATCAGTTTACCAAATCACCCACCTTGGTGAAGGAATGCGAGTGGAATTTGGTCCTAACTCGTGATTATTCGTGAGCTTAACTCTGACTGCACTAGTGGTTGAGGAAAGGCAGGATCACCATTCATGTTGTATACCTTTTCTCACTTTACTTTTGATTCGATGCCCACTGCCTTGCTCACTCATGCAAATGAGGTTAGCAAGCTATGGCATGAGAATTTTGGCCATCTAAATTATCATTACCTTGAACAATTGAGCAAAATGAAATGGTCAATGGGTTACCCCAGTTAAATTTTCTAAAGGTCTTTGTGAGGGTTGCACCCTTGGGAAGCACCCTGAAAAAAAACTTTGAAAAGGGAAAATCTTGGAGAGCTACTCGTCTTTTAGATCTTGTTCATAGTGATGTTTTTCCCTTTCCATCTCCTTCTTTCACTAGATATCTTTATATACTAAGCTTCATTAGCATGAATTTTCACGTTATAATGGGTATATTTTCTTAAGCTTAAGTCTGAAGTCTTTGAGAATTTTTAGAACTTTAAGGATCTTACTGAGAAACAAGTGGAATGGTCTATCAAGGTTCTTCGAACCTGAAAATGGAGGTGAGTATGTGAGGAATAAATTCGAGGATTTCCTGCACTTCAATCCAAGGGGATTTCTTTGCAGCGTACAGTTGCTTATAGCCCTTCCCAAAATGGAGTTACAGAAAGAAAGAACCAAACAATCTAAAGGAGATGGCTACTTGTATGGTTCACTTCCAAGTCCCTTCCTCCACATTATTGGGCTGAATAGTGAATTGTTAAACTTGTTACATTCAGAATCAATGTTCCACACAAGGTAGTAAGAGGGATGACACCCTTTGAAGTTCTGGTTTGGACACAACACTGATGTTGAGCACTTTCGAGTCCTTATAAGGATGCACAAGGCTATGGCTCAATTCCCAAGAAGAAATAATCAAGGCATTGGATCCACAATCCAAACCTTGTATATTTTTTCAGGACATCATTGATGGCATTTGAAGGGAATCGATTGTTGAATACAACCCATGAGTTGCATATATTGAGAGGAGTGTGAAGTTAATGAGTCATCCTTGAACTTCCAATGAGGTTATTTTACCCACTGATTTCAGATTCTGACTCATTCAGATGATGATGTTTGAGTGAGTTCCTCCTCTCCCTGCTCCTCCCATCCTCAAACTTTTGAAACTCTTCCCTGATTCTGACAGAGTAGTTCATTAAAATGTTATCACTTGATAAAGAAATTTCCAGTGGTCTGACCTAAAATGCTTCATCTAGCCACTCTTTGGGCTAGGAACCTTTACAGAGTGGTATATTTATTTGGAGATACTTCAGATGAGTCTGTACTCGCTCAAAAGTTTCATTGGAGATTGCACTCCTTGCTTCGAATCTACTTCTAAAACATTCTTTCTAGGAAGATTGGATTCAAGTGGAATTTTCCTTGGATCTGAATTCCTCACTGCATAAAGTATGACAATTCTGGCCCTTAGAAATATTCTGAAAAAGAAAAATTTCCTTGGCCTAGGTGGATATAAAAGTGAAAAAAGTTCTCTGGAGCCCTGAAAATATGTAAAAATGCAAGAAACCTTGGTTCCAAAAATTGCTCCCAAAGTAGCAAATTTCGAAGGATTGATCTTTTTGGGAAAGGGGAATTTTTTCAACCAATAAAAAATATGACTTCCATTGAGGGAAAAGTGAATCCAAATATGATCAACAATAAGTGATTTCAAGGGTCTTGGATGTTAAGGAGTTCCTTCAAGGTACCTACAAGAATTTGTAACAGCCTATGTGTGTCCATGAAGCACTTCAAGTTAAATAAATCTCTTATCGATAACCAGTCCCCTCATTTATGCCAGATGTAAGCTTTTTACTTGTCATTAATTACTCGATGTCATTGATGACTATTCTGCGACAAGATGACACTTGGGTATATTTTGATTAAGTTGAAAGAATGAGCTCTTTCAACATTTTCAAGACTTTAAGGCTCTTGCTTGGCCAACAAGTTCTAGATGGTCTATTTAGGTTCTTCGAGCCGATTACTTTCTGGAGGGTGAGATATGTCACAATCTGAACAATCAGGTTATGAATATTTTTGTACCTAAGGGATTTTCTTTCTTGGATTCAATGTACAGTTGCAAGTCCTACATACCCTTTTCGTAAAATGGATTTGTTGAAAAAAAGAACCAAGCGTGCCTGGGGAGGTGGCCACTTACTCACATGACCAGATCACTCATGCTTGTGCAGTCCCTTCCTTCATAGCAATATTGGTTCTGAAGAAGTGAATATGTACTTGTTTGTAGCATTCAAAAATGTCTTCTACTTAGGAAGAGTTCATAAAAGGGATTTACAACCAGGTATGAGTTTTTTGTTTGGATGCAAGCCTGATGTTCAAGAAATTTTATGTCTTTGGATCCAGGCTTATGGCCCAACATTCCCGAAATAAATGCAAGGACTTGGAACCACAATTCCATACCATGTATTTTTGTAGGGTAGTCCTGATGGCATGAGGGGATATTATAGATTGTTGAACCCTAATAACCATACAAATTTATATTGAGAGAAGTGTGAAGTTTTATCAGTCATCCTTCGACTTCTACTTATCCACCTTTAGAGTGCTTCTATTATCTGATTCACTGATTTTGAATGTTCAGATGATGATGTTGTTGAGTGAGTTCCTCCTCCCAAAGTCCTTTTATTCCTGACTCCTCCCTGAACATCATGCTTCTGAGTCTTTTGATTTGAATGGGTATAGTGATGATGAGGACTATGTCCCTTCTCACTCAGTGAAGAATCTTCTGACTCTGAGCTTGATCCTCTTGGTCCTCTTTGGGCCAGGAAAAATTTGTAGAGTGATAGAGATTTAGTTGGAGATAATTTGATGAGAGATGTACTCGCTCAGAGTTTCATTGGACCCACTCCTTCTTCACCTCTGCTTCTGATCCACCATCTTTCCAAGATTTCTGAAAGGATTCTAGTGGGATTCTGCTATGGATGAGGAGTATTCTCACTCATAAATAATGAATACTTGGGATCTCACCCCTCTTTCGAAAGGAAGAAAAATCATTCGGTGTAAGTGGATGTATCAAACAAATTATGGAGCGAATGGAGAATTTGAGAAGTATAGAGTGTAACTTGTAACTAAGGGTTTCTCCCACGTAGATGGGGTTGATTATTCACTGAAACCTTTTCTTTGGTTGCAAAGATGACTTCCATTCAACTGACCCTTGCCATCACTGCCACTAATAGATGGGAAGTCCACCAGATGGACGTTAAGAGTGCCTTCCTTCATGGGACCTAGAGGAAGAGATCTATATGGAACAACCTCTAGGTTATGTCCATGATCCCTCCCTCATTTGTAAGTTAAATAAGTCTCTTTATGGCCTTAAACAAGCCCCTCGGGCTTGGTATGCCAAGATGGACTCCTTTTTACTTGCATTAGGGTTCACTCGATGTCACTTTGACCCAAATGTGTATATTCTGTGGCAAGGATGACTCCATGATCATCCTTGTTATGGATGTTGAGGACTTGTTGATTAAGGTTAGCTCTTCCTTGATCCTTGATTCTGTGAAGATTTCCTTATCTAATAAGTTCTCCATGTCTTACTTAGGCTTGCTTCATTACTTTCTTGGGATTCATATTTCACAATCTAACTCAGGAATTATGAATTTCACAACCTAAATACTCTCTTGATTTTTTGCTCAGTTTCACATGTCTGATTGTAAGTCCTTCACCTACTCCTTTACTTTCTGGGGTTAAATTGGTTTCTAATTTCTCTACTCTTATCGTTGATGGTACCCTTTATCGATAGTCGGTGGGGATTTTGATTTAACTGACTCACACTCATCTAGATATTTCATATGTTGTTGGTATCATGCTCAGATTTATGTAGGATCCTCATGATTTTAATTAAAAAGAAGCAAAGTGGATCCTTCACTATGTTCATGGAACTCACACTAATGGTATTCATTACTTAGGAGGGACAAAGATTGACTTGGTTAGATTTACAGACTCTAATTGGGCCAGTGATCTAGATCATAAGAAGTCTACCTCAGGATACAGTTTCACTCTTATTTTGGGTCCTATCAGTTGGTCCTAGCAAAAAGCAGAATTCCATTTCCATATCTACAGAAGTAGAGGCTGACAGAGGACTAGTTAATGTTATCACAAAAGTTATTTGGTTGTAGGGAATCTTTTCAGAATTTTGTATTCACTTTTAGCAACCTGTTATCATCTATTGTAACAACATGAGCACCATATCAATTTTTTAGAAAGTTGGTTCAACATCAGTGGATGAAGCACATTGAGATTCCACTTGCACTTCATATGGGAGTTGATACATCAAGATATCATCGACTTGTAGTGCTTTCAGAATTATGATCAGATTGCAGACATATTCACCAAGCCCTTCACTAAGGTGAAATTTCTTCACTTGCGGTCTCTTCTTGGGTGAGGTCTGTTGCAGCTACCCATCTTCTTCGGGCTATATAGTCCTCCTTCTTCTCCTCTCTTCTTTCCATGAAAGATGTTATTTGTAGATGGGGAGACCTTATCAGGCCTTTAGTTTGGGATCAGGCCCCATTGACACATCTTTCTTAGTTAATGTCTAGGGAAGTCTTCTTTTCTATTCTGGCTTACCATGACCTCTTCCTTGGCTTCGCATTAAGGGGAGGTGTTGGTGTGTGTGACCTGCCTAGTCATCGTCCACATCACATGGTGAGTCATCTCGCCTTGCAAGAGTCATAGGTATTAAGGATTCAAATGACAAGTGTCAGATATGTCATAGAATATGTCATTGTCATTTGCGTCAGTGCTATCATAGGAGTTACATTCCTTATTTGAAAGGTTTAATTGTAACTCCTCCTTTAGCTGGTGTCAGTATGCACCAATCACGTCATATGCGTCAGTAGCGTCATAGAGGTTACTTTCCTTGTTTAGGCATAGGCAGGTTACACAGCACCACCTCAAGTTCTACTTCCCCTCTTATCTCTCACCTCTCCTGAGAATGAGCAAACCTTGTCTTTCTTATTTCCTCCATCCCATTATTATCCATTGTATCCCTAACCCATTCTTATTCCATTAGAGCTCATGTCATTTTCTTCGGAGTCCAACTACATCGTGGTGCATTGTTTCAATATCGGTTCTCAGGGATAGGGTTGCCACTTTCATCTTCCCTTCTCCAGCAAATTTTTTCTATTTCTACTTCATTTTCACTCCCACCAAAGGACATTCTTTCCACTCCATCCATTTTCACCACGTCACTTCCACCTTCTATGACTTCAACTAGTGCCTTAGTATTATCAGTTTCTCCAAGTACCATTGTTACTATGTGAATAATGTATTTTGACTCTTGATGAATGGGAAAACAAAAGACATGGTTGTGATAAAAATAAGGAAATAGAGGAGTATGAGTTGGGAGTTAATTGTTTGCATGAGTAAAACACACCTCTTCCTAGCCTCCAAACTGGATGATAAGGGTGATAATGAAGTATGGTAGCTATCATTTGATGATTCAAGGAGTAGGTAAGGTGCTGGTTGAGGAGAAATGTTTTTGTCACCATAAGGTATGAATGTACTACTCAGATTTCCATTTTTAGTTTACTTGTTTAAACAATACATCTGAGTATGAAGCTTTGATACATGGATTGAATTGGGAAAAAAGAGGGGTATATAAAACTTGCAAGTTTTTTTGGATAGTGAGTTAATTGTCAACTAGGTTAGCATAAAACATGCTACCATGAATGACTTGCTCAAAGCCTACAAGCATCGGGTATGGGATGAAATTGATGATTTTGGAGCGTTCAATATTCAAGCCATACAAAGGAAGAATAATGAAGCTACAGTCAGAGCATGGATGGACTACTTGATTCAAGATGTAAATCCATTAATTAAAAAAAAATTATATTTATATAATGAGTTGTATGTATAAAAACGTGTTGTTATGAAGCTGAATGAACTTCTTACTGAAGATAGTGACAACTTAAGCCTTGCTCTAGAAATATGCAAAGTAATCCAAAGTTTCAGTTCAAAATTACTTCTTCAGGAAGGTGTGATTGATGATGATTCAAATTTGATTTTACAAATTACAAAATGCTATAGTGAATTTAGGATTTTGGGTGTTATAGGATCTCAAATGATCGAATTTCAGAGAGAGAATACCAACATTCAGGTAAAAAGGGAAGATTTAGAATCCATTTCAGTTGAAGAGGGTAAAATTATCCAAGTTGTCCAAGGTGAGCACTAAATCAAGAAAAATATTAATTCATATAGCTTTTTCAAGATCATTATCTCAGACATCTTTGTTTGGAGCTACGAATGAATATGAGAGGGTTTAATACAAAATTGGCAACAACACACCATTTGAGATAGATTTAGAATCCAAGTCCATTAGAAAAAAGAAAAGACTGATAAACTCTCACATTGAACCTCTCATACATAAGGAACTGAACAAAATCATAGATCCAAGCATCATCTTCCTGATCAAACACTCTTCATGGGTAGAAAATCTACGGTGTCGGTTAGGAAGAAAAATGGAGAAATCATGTTATGTGTGGATTTTTGAGACTTAAATAGGGCCTCTCTCAAAGACCACGATCCTCTTCCTTCCATGCAGCAAATATTGCAAGTAGTAGTTGGTTCAAATAGGTTTTCACTTCAAGATGAATACTTGGGCTACAATAAAATCATGGTGAAAGAGGAAGACCAATTCAAGACAACCTTCACTACAAAGTGGGGAACTCATATGCTTATAGGAAGATGCCATTTGGACTTTCAAATTCTGAAGCCACTTTCCAAAGGGAAATGGATATGGACGTTCAGAGGATTGATCAATAAGATAGTTCTTGTGTATCTAGATGACATTACTATATTCTCTAAGAATGTAACAAGTCACCTCTTTCACCTCAGACAAGTATTCCAAAGATGCGGGAGATTCAGAGTGTCTTTGAATCTGAAAAAAGTGCATATTCTTAGCTCATAAAGGTAAGCTCTTAAGACATCATGTCTAAGGAAGGGTTGGAAATTGATCTAGAATGAGTTCAAGCCATTTGAGCATTGTCATTGCCAAGTCATAAGAAGGCTCTTCGAATCTTTTTGGAGAAAATTTATTTTGTTAGGAGGTTTGTTCCTAAATTTTCCCATCTTGTCAAGCCACTCACACTAATGTTGAAAAAGAACATTGTTTTTAGATGGACTGTTGAAGGAAAATAAATATTTTAAGCCATAAAATAGGCCATTACATAGGCTCCAACCCTCATAAATCTAGATTTCTTGAAGGACTCCATATTATACACTTTTGGGGGCACGAAAGCAATATCTACCATACTAGTACAACCAAATCAAGAAGACTAGAACAACCTATTACATTCTTTAGTCAAGGTCTTCAGGATTATGAGGTGAGATATTCATTCATTGAGAAGCATGTCCTTATTGTGATTATAATTTTAAAGAAATTCAAGCATCTAGTGTCAAATAATAGAATTCATCTATTAGTTTCACATGTTGGTGTAAAATATTTTCTTTTGAACAAGGACCTTAATGAAAAGAGAGTTGGTTAGATAACCAAGGTCATGGAGTATGATATTGATATAAATGTGACCAAATTAGTTAGGGGGAAAGGGTTGTGTGAGTAGCTAGCTTCTAACCAACATGTTGAATCAAGAGAGGAGGCAGAAGTTGTTATGTTGTTATAAGATAATCAAGAGCATATTTTAGATGGTATACCCATTCCTTGTTGGACTCGAGATATTATATATTTTCTTCAAATGGGTCAAATTCCTCAAGGATTGAGTAATCCTAAAAGGGGTTATTTCATATTTCATTGCATCCCATATGTTCTTGTAGATAATATTTTGTTCAAAATGGATGTGAATGGTGTCCTCCTAAGGTGCATCAAGATAGATCAGATAGAGAGGGTATTACATGAGTTTCATGATGGAGAGGAATGGTGGTCATTTTTTTCCAAAAGAAATAACTATTAAAATCATGAGGGCTGGTTAGTATTGGCCTAATATTTTCAATGATTGTTACTCATGGATCAAGAAATGCAAAAAGTGTGCCTTCTTCATAGGTAAAGAGAAGTTAGCATCCCTCCCACTCCATCTTATCTTAGTTAAACAACCTTTCATGTAATAGGGGCTATATTTTATTGGGATGATCGATCCAAGTTATAGCCTAGGTCACAAATGGATTCTTATAGCCATATACTACTTCACTAAGTGGACCAAAGAAATTTCACTTAAGGAAACAAATGAAGCTAGCATTTTAGATTTCTATGAAGATATTGCAACAAGGTTTGGTGTTATTTCAACTATAATATCATATAATGCCTTAGTTTTTATTGGAGATAAGATATCTAATTGGGCTGATTATAAATGGAATATACTTGAGAACTTCTTCTAACTACTACCCCCAGGGTAATGGGAAAGAAGATTCCATGAAAAAAAACTTGATGAGAATCATAAGAAGAACCTTGGAAGAGAATTATAGGAATTAGCATACCAAATTGAAATTATACTTGTGGAATGATAGAATCACTCCCAAGAAGTCAAATGGTTATTCCCCTTTCAAGTTAGTTTATGGAAGGGAATAAAGGATACCAAAATCCCTTGAATTACAGCCTTGGAGCTTATTTTTTTATTTTAAATTTCTATGAAAGTCAGGTATGCAGAGCTCATGGAGGTGGAAGAGATAAGAAACCAAGCCATGAAAAAAATGGAGAAGGACCAAGCTCAAATCAAGATGAGTTTTGACAGAAAGGCCAAAGATAGAAATTTTCAAGGAGACCTAGTTCTGAAATGGGATGCAGATAGAGCCAAACCAGGAAGGCACTCCAAGTTTGATATAATATGAAGTGGTCCCTTACTTGATTTTATGCAAAGAAAATAATGCTTTCCAATTGACAAAGTTGGATGGAGAAGAATTGTAGATCCCAGTCAATGGCATCTATCTCAAGCATTATTACTGATGGGAGTATCTTTCTTATACATATTAGCTTAGATTTTGTAATTCCTCCAAGTGCTTGTAGCACATTGTTTTGTTGTAGTTAGGTTTACTTTCAGATAAGTGCTTGTGCACTCTTTACATGTTCCATTTGGGATATGTATGATTTTGTTATTTGTACATAGTTGTGCTTTGTTGATTGTTGCACTTTCCAGTTTCAAGGAGGTTCTGATGATGAAGTAATGTCTCAACATTGTTCTAGAGAAATAAGAGGTTTCAGACATCAGACCAGTTTCAGCAATCAGAATGACTCCATGCCCAATGGATGAAAAATCACTGGTCTTTTAGATCTAGCAAGCATATCACCTCACAAGTCGCCAAATTGTTATCCATATTTGCACCCCCCTTGTAAAATGGATTAACGTATAGGTTTGGGCATTGATAGTTAATGGGATTAGTTTGTAGGGAATTTCACTGCGAGATGGTGAGCCACAAAGAGGGTTTGTAGCCATATCCTCTTGACATGTGCCAACCTTGAGTTAGCCTCCTTTTAATTTTCATGCATCACCACCACTTTCTTTCTGTGCGATAGTGTCCTCCTTAACATACTTCAATGCCATTGTTGACAGGCATCAACCATGTCCTCCTTGAAGCAAGTCAATGCCCTTATTGACGTGCATCAAATGTGTCCTCCTTGACATGCATCAACACCCTTTTTGAATCACGTCAACTGATTCCTCACCAATGCACATCAACACCCTTGTTAAAGTGTGTCAACCACATCCTCATTGACACATATGAACTCCTTTGTTGACACACTTCAAACACTTCCTCCCTTAGATGTGGCAACTCCCTTATTGACATGCATCAACCACATCCTCTTTGACACATGTTAATTGTTTCTTCTTGACATGTATCACAAATTTCCTCTTGTCTTGCGATAATGTACTTTTCTATTACATGATAACTCCCCTCCTTTTCATACATCATTCTACCTTCCCTATTGCCTCTTCCTAATCGTTGTGCATCAACATTATTTCCTATCATGTGTCAACCTCATTTTATCGACATGATTCAACCTTCCCTCATTGTCATGTGATATCATTTCTTATTGTTGTGCAAATTCATTTCCCTTGTTGGCAAACCTACTTCTTCATCATGGTGGTTCTTGTCGGATGACAACAAGTAGTTTCAGATATGGCCATGCATTAATGTCACCATACAATGGTAGCTCAACAACTTGATTAATGAGGTATGGCACCCATGTTTGTCCATGTAAGAAAATAACCATTGGAAAGTGAACTGGTATGGTTTCCCATACCTCCATATGGGTAATTAATGAAATATTTTGGTTGGTTGCTCCTTTTCTCTATAGATATGTAATATCCCCTTCATTCAAGAGGGAGTAAAGGAACTATGTCAAAATTGTTTCATCACTTTTATGAGCTGCAAGGATCAAATTTATGCATTTTGTGAAGGATTATTTCCTTGTGCCTATATTGTAATGGATTGTGCATCATTTTAAGTAATAAAATTAGTGTTTTGTGGCTCTTATTTCCCTACCTTGATTTATATTGCATTTCTTTCCTTCTATTATATTTTTTAGGTATATTGTGCATATTGTGTTCCTTTGTAGGGTTTAAATTTGTTGTGCTCCATGAAATTGGAGGTTTGAATGTGTTTTGGACATTGTGGCTCTTTTTTCTACCCTCTTCTTCCCCATTTTCCCCCACTTTCACTCACTAGGAATCTCTCTAGTCCTTGTTTTGGTGTTATCGCCTCCCTTAGTTTAGGATTTACATTTTATGTATTTCTCTCTCTCTGGTCCCTTAGAAATCTAGGTTAGTTGATAGTTGAATAGGAGTAGGTTAGATTAGAATAGGTAGAGGAAACAACCTTCTCTGGAGGTTTGTCTCAATTGCAGGATCCTACACCTTGAGACAATCCCATGTTAGCAAATTACACTAATTGCCTAGACACTCATTTGCAAGAATTCAGAGGGTGTTGTTATTTTGCACTAACAATATCTTTGCACTTGTTTGTAGATAAATGTTGGTGGTTGAATCAATTATATTTCAAGGGTTTCTCACACATATAATGAAATTTATAACTATGTTTTGATTATGAAGGTTTTTGTATACTTGGAACTTTGTTTTGTTGTGCATAGTCTAGGAGAGGAATATGACATTTTCAAAGTTTGCTTGCCATTTTGTCTTTACTGTCAAATTATTAAAGTGGAGGAGGTGGAAACAGACCTATGAGTGCAATTTTAGGCTTTGAGATTAAGTTTTATTTAAGTTATAATATTTTTCCTCTAATCGGGTTTCACAGAAACCCTCACTAGGGTGTGTCACAAAAACTAAGTTTGAGAGCTTTAAATGTTGAATAAGGGCTTGAAAAATTGAGCAACACTTATTGACATGATAGTATAATATATTATGGAGGAATTAGGGTTTGGTAGTGTTTATAAACTCATATGTGTATGACAGTTTTCATATTTAGTATGACTTTCCTAACTAGGCCTAATTGGAAAAAAACTGAGATAACGAGTTTTGGAGAACATTTTTTTCAAGAAAGGTGTCTTGAAACTTTTCACACAAAAAAAATGGCCAAATGGGTATTTAAAAATACCATCATTTTATTTATAAATTTTATTGAACAAGATTTATGCTAGAAAACCCTTAAGACAAGGTTACTAGAAGACAAGACCTGATTGAGAAGAGAAGGTGGTGAATGAAGGTGATGTATAGGGAGTGAAGACATAAAATTTTGCACACACTTCTTAAGAGGCCAAATGAGTATCTGAAACAAGTCTTACTTTGTTCTAGGTCATCACAGATTGTGCCCAACACTAACCTACCAAGAGCATCGTTCTTGAGAGCATAAAAGGACAATTTTGTGTAAGCGAGTGATTAAGATAATTTCCTTTGTATTTCATCAATTTGATTGTTGATTTAACATGGAGTAGGACCCATAACAAGGTATGCTGATAAAATAATTCAAATTGGGATATAAATCCAAAATTTGCAAGTTTAAAGGGCTTCTTGACTTGAGAAACTAATCTATTTTGCAAGCTTAAGGGAAATTTTGAGTTATTGGACTAAAATAACCTTGTTGATTGGTTGATTTGTGAATTTTCTCTATATCATAATGGTATCAGAGCCTGGTAAGGTAGTTTAGAAGAGAATTTGTGTATTCTAACAAGAAATTGTATAAATACTTGTGGAGTTTTGACAGGTTGTGAGAAATATAAGAAGAAAACAAGAGAAATTCCAAGGTGAAAAAATTCTTGAAGAGTGAAGAGAAGAGTATATAAACACAAAAAGACCAGGTAGAAGTCCTAGGTGAGGTGTTGAGAAAAATCAGGGTGAAAAATACTTGTTTGAGAAGAGAGAAAAAGTGAGTTAAGAAAATAAGAGAGAGAAAATGACATATTTCTTGTTAGATAGCTACTACAAAGTCAAGATGAAAGGAAGTGAAAGGAAGTGTGACAAGGTGGAAGGAAAGGTAGGTATAGTCAATAAAATTTAGAAATGGATAAGTGGAGAGAAATAATATCAAGATAATCTACAAAAGATAAAGGGTAAGGAAGATGAGAATAATGAAGGTGCAGATCTCATGAGAAGAGAAGACAAGTTAGAGCTCTTATGAGCACAAAAACTAAACAAAGAGGAGAAAAATTCAAAGGATGAAGACATTATAGAGTAGTCAAACCTTGATCAAAAAAAAAAAATTCATGGATGATGGAATAAAATAGTCCAAGAAATCAAGGAACTACTAGTGTAAGAAGAAACTCAAGAAGAGCAAGTTGAAGCAAGCAAGCACGATGGTAGAGACGATCAAAGGGGATGATAAAGCTTAGTTTTATCAAACTAATTTTTATTTGAGTGTTGTGTATGTAGGTTTCATAGCTAAGATGAAGGTGGAACAATAAATGAAGGTGTTCATTTCAAGTAAAAGTCTCTATTTTTTATATTTTAAGATATGATGAAGCAAGAAGAGCAAATTTTTTTTGAAGAAGGTGGAATAATAGTGATGAAACATGAAGATGCATCCTCACAATGAGATGGAGCAGGTCTATATTCTCAAGCACAAGGTGAAGAAACCCATAATCAATCCAAGAACTATCATCTTGCTCAAGAACATGACCATTTTAAAGACAAGTTTGTAAAATACATAGAACAACAGATGAAGTCTTGGCATGCATGGTATACATTCAAGGTTCACCTCAAAAAGATCAAATTCAATAAGAAGTACATAAATAAAAAGAAAAGATTAGGAAAGCTTTATCATTCCCTTGGGCAGTATGATGTAGGATCATCTCTTCAGGGCTGAAAATGTTGCTTTTACATGTAATTTTGGTTTGAAATATGGTTTAGGAGTCTATTACAGCGTCACTAGGACCCATGTCATGAAGTTAGGTTGAGTCTAGATATTCAAAAGATTCAAATATGTGTTTTCCTGCCTGTTTGCAATTAAATTTTTATAAAGGCTTAAATCCATTTTGGATTATGTCATAGAGGTATAGGAGGTTGTAGTAAGTATGATAGGGATATTAGTAGTTTACAAGTGCCTCTTTGAATGAAAAATGGTTTAAGAAATGTTAAAAAGTCACGAAATACTCTTTTCCTTGATTAGATGTAAAAGGTGATATATGTAGAGTTAGTTAGGGTTCAAAAGAAAACCAGAGGATAAAGAGGATAAAGCTAAAGTAAGTGGATTATTATTCAATGTTATTCATGTGAGAAATATTTGCAGGAAGTATGGAGACAACTATGGAAGAAGCTTTTGTACTGACATAACAAAAAAGGAGATCTTTGTTTTTGGCAATGAGAAAGTTGCATTTTTATTATTATTTTGGCATGAAGATAGTAGTATTTTCATTGAAATATCTTTTCACCTATTTTTAGAATTTTTTTGGTCAAATTTATGTCCAAATCATTCATAACCTCTAGTGGCATTATGTTGCATGAGGATCGCAAGTCAAACACAAAATTATGGACTAGTATTTCCTTAATGATCAATGTGGTAAAAAAATGGGTCTACATCCAACTGGAATTTGACCAAAGAAGTTCCTAAATATAATTCTGGGATTCCCCCATACTTTCTGGTTCTTGAGGAACTTCTATATTAGAAATAATAGGTGGAACATCTACATTGTTTACATATTTACTTGTGACAACCATTTCCTCCTTGAATCCTAAGTACTCAAATGCTCAGGGATCTTGTGAAGCTCAATAATAGGCACAATAACTTTAATATGGATTACAATTTGAGCCATATCACAAGGGGTGTACTTAGGGAAATTGGTATTAAGAGGTAAAGTGATTTCATTTCTTGGTGGGATGAGATCCTTTACTACTTGAGCATTGGTAGGGGAACCTAGCTTATTGGAAACAACTGGGTTTTCTTTGGGTAGATATTTCTTTGGGAAACTATTAGGGATGTTAGTTAGGACAGGTGTATTTGGTTTAGGCTATGCCACGTTCCCTTGACCATCCTATTTTCGAAAAATGTACTCCTTTTCTTATGCTACTATTGCATTCATCAAAAGCTTCATATCCTCTTCAGAGGGTACGCTACCATCATACTTATTGATAATTATAGATCTCAAATACTCAAATTCTTGAACCATATCTATATAAACATAACTAGGAGAGGGGAAAGAATATACCCGACTTACACAGTCCCAAAAACAATCCACAATATTGGCACTTAGAAA